>BSEG01000014.1:21457500-22657500 GCA_036245055.1 Diospyros kaki | reverse complement strand
TACTTCATTCTCCAGGGAGTCCCTCTCTTCCCATGCTTTTTCGACATCCTGCTCGAGGCATTGGACCTAGTTCCTGTTGTCTTCCAGGTCCCTGACCTTGTGCTCTGAATACCTTTACCTATCTCTAAGGAGTAGAAAATCATGGACCATTTTATCCTTGTCTGCCTCGACTTTGGCAAAGTTCGCTCGAGTATTCGTCGTCGCAATAACTTGCCACTGGATTCCCTGTCGATCAAGCCAAAGTCCCAATATTAGTGACCACAATGAAAAGAAGAAAAAATTACCCACAGACATTTGAAATCTTCCATACCTAAACCAAGCATTGCTCCTCCATGTTCAGTTGTTCCCGAGTGCTCCTTGAGTAATTCGATTCATCGCGAGGCATTATTGTGGCATAGAGCAATCTCACCCCAATACTTGGCTCCATTATAGAGTTTGTGTCCAAAAGTCCAAGGCACACTTGGAATTTGTGCCCCTTCAGTAATCGATGCCTCAAAGGCACATCTCATTGATCGATTGGGCCAATGTTAGGAAATAGGGGCAGGTGTCCCCTAAACTCTAAGCCCAGCTTTCTTCGTCCTGGGTGCTCTATTGGATGTGGAAAGGGAAGGTTGCATACGACACGATTTTGGTCATGGTACTTCTATAATTTGGCCTGGGCCTTAGCCTCTTCCCTTGCTACCCTAGTAGCATCCAAACTAGACTGCGTCCTTGGGGTCAATGGTGATGGAGGTGATGATATTTCTCCCTCCTTGACATATCTGCCAGAAGGTTGGGGAGATGGCAGAAGATTCAAAGAGGGAAAGTCAAAGAAGTCATCAGAAATAGGATTTGTGGTCTCCCTTGTCGCGCTCATTATTCCCTCTCTGTCTACCCTATCCCTCTTATTTCTCGGAGCCAAGAAAACCTCATCTTCTTTAATATCCTCAAAATGAGGGGGGGGGGGGCTAGGAAATTTGTGGCTGCACTTCCTGTTGGGTCTCTTCTACCCATTGGGAGTCCTCGGCTAGCTTATCCAACATTACCCTTTCGAATTGCTGCATCTCTACATGCCAAGAATAATAAATCATTAGTATCATCATTAAAATATCAAAGAAGCTAAATAGAAAGCCAAAAAGAAAAGAGGTAGGGTGAGCACCTTCAAGGTCTGTCTCCCCTTCGCACCTTCAAGGTAGGGTCCTTACCCCCACAACATCTACCTCTTTCTTCTTTTTCTTCTTCTTCTTCTTCTTCTTCTTCTTCTTCTTCTTCTTCTTCTTCATTGTCTTTTGACGAAGAGGATGATGAGGACATAGCCCCCTGGGACTCAGTTAGTCTTAATGGACTGGCCTTATTATCCCATTCAACAACCATCCACCCAACCTTAATGAAACACCTGACGATCATTAAGTCAAATAAGGTTACTCATCCCCCCAGGTTAGTTTATTGATTTTATCCTAGTGTTCCTTCACCAATGTATTCATGTCCACCCACTCGCACCTCGTGCTCCTTATTCCTTTGATATGCCAATATCATGATGACCTCCAACAGCCTTGGGGCGGTAAAACCACCAACTACCTAGTCTCAAAATCATCCAACTTCTGAGAGAACAGCCTTGATAGGCGTCCTTTAGAGCATCACAAATTCCTTTTCTCCTCTCGTGGACTAGACGTGGTAAAAGTAGTGTAATAGGGAGGTAATGGGTTCTACCCCACACTCCTAGTATAAAGTAAAAGTTCCTGCCAGCACTGCCCAATTATTTAGATGTAGTTGGACTGATACCAACATCTTTTCATCCAAAAATTGCATCCCAAAAGGGTGCAATTGAATCCTTAGTCCAGCTCTAAGGCTATCCAAGTGGATTGCTATCCTGCTTCCCTCCATAATAGTTGTAAGATCTATTACCTTACGACCCCTTGGTTCGCATGATTATGGAATGCGGTAGGACCACGCAAAGCCGTCAAATATCCCTTCTTTTAGAACTGAGGGTTGCATCCGTGGTGAAATCGTAATTTCAAGAGGTTGGGAAAAGGCAATTAGGTTTTTACCTCAAAAGTGTTTGATTTTCAAAGGGGAAGATAGCCTTCAAGAGATAGGAGTCTTCCGGAGACTCAAAGTCTTTGTGTACCTAAGGGTGCTTAAAGCGTCCGAAAGGGTCGATAGACTCTTCGAGTGCTTCGGATGACTCTAGCTCTTTGGGCGAAAGACATAAGGTTGGCCTATCTGGGACCACCACCTATTTATATCCCAAGTCTTCAAAAGTCCAAAATTTGCCAAGAGTCCCCCAGAGACTTTCCCCCAATGACTCATATTCAGCATCGAATTTGTAATACCCCGTGTTGCGTAGTGTTAAGTAAGTTCAAGGAACTAGAAAGCTGCTTGAGAATTTAGTTAATTAATTTTTGAATCAATGGAAGGGAGTATCCCGAAAAGTAAATATCTAAGGAAAAAGGATATTAGATTGATGAGCGTCTCAAGTCGAGATTTATGGCATTGAATGAAATCAAAGTAGAGACAATTTTCGGTACAACTATAAATTAGCCTGAAAAATCGAATGATCGTAAGGGACTTTTGAAAAATCAACGGAACCCTAAGAAGATTCAAGTTTAGCCTAAAGAACAACCCTGAATTGGTTTCAGGATGAAACAAAAGGATTTGCAATCAAAACGTTGTAACGCCCCACTTTTCCCAATACACAACAATGTGAAATGTATGTAGACATCACCTAGGGCGATATGGAAACCCTTGCCAATGGAAGCGTTGGGTCGAACCTAAAAGCTTAATCAAAGCTAAATAAAGGGCGCTTCCACTAGTTTCCTTTACAAGTACAAGAAATGCCCACGACATCCAATACCCCAAAAAGACTCAACACATCACTGTAAGTACAATTGCAGGACACACACACACATACCTCTTACAACCTTGAGTATCCTAGCTGGTATTTACAATACATCATTTGGGTTACATGGGTACATAATGAAATATTAACCGCAAAGCTAGCTAAGCACCACTTTTTTACACTTGCTTGAACTGGAACCTGGAACACCTGGCACGTTTGATAAATTTGGGACGTTGAATATCCCAGGGGTATGATGTTAATGTAGGTGCTCTAGACCCAATCAGATTGGGCATGTTGTATACTGACAATTGTAATCATGTTTATTATTTGAATAAGGAGTTGTTCAAATTCACAAGAAGTCATTCTATTAGTTTCTTGTTATTATTGTAATAACCGAAAGAAACTAGATAGAAGTCCATATGATGTATACTGTGATTAATCTATAAAGATGTGAGATGATGCATCACAGTTTCTAGACATCATTAAATGTCCCAAGTCGTAAGCAATGTCAAGAATGGACATTGACAATTGCGGTAAGACTTGTATGTGCTATGTTTTTGCTATGTGATAGCAATGGGGGTCTCACACCCATAGGCATGAGGATGCCTAGACAAGTACATAGGTGACCAATATTGGAGAACGTGTCACTGGACATGACTCGTTATGAGAATCCATTTTGGTTATATGTTGATGGAATTCTCATACGAGATGGGTGTAACTAATCCTTGGACCTGAGGTTGTCACGGTCATCTCATAAGAAGATTGGTGTGCTTTGACATCGTTTCGATGGGCCTAGACAAAGGCTGCACGTGGGCGATCGTCGGGTATATCGTGAGGCTTATGGAGATGGGTGCATAGTTGAGATGGGACTCATCTATCCCTTGATAGAGAATGATGTATCTAAGGCACCTTCAGTGGATATTCACCTTAAATCCATGGCCATGGTGAAAGAGATCAATAAGGAGTTATTGATTTACTTTCTATTAAGTGAAGATATCCGAATGACTGAAGAAACACTTATGTGATCATAATCAAGCAACACATTGCCAACTTGAGATCACATAGGATACATTGACGAGAGGATCGAATTACACGGTAACCATGCTCGTGAAAGGTTATTTGGGGATTATGAATCCTTCTGAATAATTGGGTAAGCATGATGCCTTGCTAGAGGCCAATCTTGTCTTATGTGTTCGTACCGACACATTGCCAACATATTCGGGAGCCTAATGAGTCATACGCAATAGGCATGGTCCCTGGCTTAAACCAGGAAAGCGAACATATGGTTAAGTGGGACACTTCGGCAAGAAGTTGTGCCGTCGTAGGTTCTCACGGGAAAAGAACAAACAGACGTAATGACATCGATATGTCATAAAGGAAAAAGTTTCCTAAAATAACAATTGATTAAATTAGAAAGAAGTTACTAATTTAATAATTTGGGCTTAATTTAATACTTGGGCTAAATAAAGTATTTTGGCCAAATATTAAATTAAATTAAATATTTGGGTTAAATTAGATTTGGGTCAAATGTTAAAGAAAAACAAATATTAAATATTTGGGCTTGAATTAGATTTGGGCCAAATATTTTATAAATGGATTTGGGCCACTTTAATTTCTAGTTGGACTAGGATTAATGAGCTAGCCCAATCCATGTCCATTAGGGTTTGTGAAACCCTAGGAGGGTGCTTCTCTATAAATAGCCCTTTATGGGATGCCCAAATTAAGCCTTTTTATTTTGTTGGTTTTCAAGAGTTGAAAATTGATTCTTTTCCCGTCCATTCATAAGCCTTGTTAGGAGAAGGAGCTAGCACTTCCATTCCGCTCTCCTCGCCAACGGACGCACGCTGCATATCACAAGTTAGAGGCCGGACACTTGGACGGCTTGAATCTGCAAACGACTTAAAATCTAAAGGTTAGATTTACTTTATTATGTTTGTGATTGTTTTGATTTCGACGTTGATCCAATCGCCGGGATCGGGGTAAGGTTCAAATTTTTTTGAGCAACGTTGCTTGCCCCATAGCAATCTTGCTTTACTTTCATATGAAACACCCGAGTTAGATTTACATCTAGGTGAGTGGTACAAGGAAAGAAATAGTACATGCAAAAGTAATATGCGATATATTAAGAAGTCTCCCCGAGTCACCATCATTCCCGCCGGCACTTGTGTGAAACGCCTTAGCCCTACCTGTAGGCTAAGTGTGACACCCTTAACTTGCGTGAACTTAAAACATAGGGCAAGCGGTCATATTGCTTCATATATATTTTTTTCTTTTGATATACATATTTATGTGATAAAAATAACTTTTAAAAATAAGAGGTATAGGTACATATATAAATTTGTTTGAGAATCTTAGATGAAAATTCCAAAGAACACTCTTATAGTCTCATGGCTTCAATTGATTACAAAATAAGAGTTTAGTGTCAAAGGAAGTGGGATTTTTATTCATAAAGGGATGATACGATATCCGTATTTACAGAAAATGTAACATAAACCACAAAAATAGTCTTTTAAACAAGTTTTCTCCCAACATCTAGATTTTACCTTTGAAAACTTCTTTCGATAAAGGAAAGAAAGACTAATTTTAGATTTATGTACAATCCCTTATTAAAGAAGCCACCACATTCCACGTCTGTCCTCCAATCTCCTCATTTGCTATCACTTGGGGGGGGGGAAATATGGGATGAGATTCATGCAAGTCTCAGTAAGTACAAGAGAACCATCATAAGTATTTAAGCAAGCCATGACATAACATAACATATCATATGGAGACACGAGAGGTTCTACTGACTTGCAAGGGTAAGAACCCTCGTGCGTAGCGTTACCGAGCTTCATCTTGAAACTTGTGTAAACATAACATATCATGAGGGACCACATAAAATAATTCATGGGCATGCTTAAACATCATAAATAGTTTGTAATGTACTTTCCTCAACCTGATGGGATGAGATTCGAATGTTTAAGGCTTCACACCTTACCGAGTTTGTTTTTCTACAGACAAAATACGTATTTTCGTGAACTAAACCTCACATAATCTTAAATTTGATTGTAGGTAATTAAATAAAGGGTTGATATGTGAAATCTTAGGGAAAAAGGGGTTGCCACGAGCCCTCTCACGCCCCAAGAAGAGGTGGCGCGTATTTGCACGCGTTGGAGGCAGATTTGAAACCATTTCTTTTTTTGTTGTATCTCCCTCATTTTAACTCCGAATCGACCTCCGTTTGAACCTATAGACTCCTATTTCAGTCCTCTATATGACTATGGAAAGAAATTAGACTTACCTCTCTAATTTGTGGACTGTTATAGTAGTTCTTTGCACCTATCTGCTTTTCGTCAAGCCCTTTGCCTCTCCTTCGCTTTCTCTCTTGCTTTTCACTGACTTTCTCTCCTTTTTACAGAACTCCTCACAATGAAGATCTTATTTCTCTCTAAAAGTGCTCTCAAAGTAACTTGGATTTGGCTCACACAATTTTGAGATGGCATGGGAAGTTAGATTTCAAGCTTATTTATAGAATTACTCGACAAATCATAACATGCCATGTGTCACTGTAATTATTTGGGACTCATCATTACTTCCATATGTTCCCAACCAAATAGTGCCAAGTGTCCCAAACTTGGAGGTTAAGAAATCTTGGAGGATACGCAAAAACTTGGAGAAGACTTAACAAAGACTTAGAGAAAACTTATCAAAGACTTTGGGAAGACTTAGCTAAGACTTAGAGAAGACTTATCAAAGACTTTGGGAAGACTTAGCTAAGATTTAGATAAGACTTATCAAAGAGTTCGGGAAGACTTAAAAGACTTAAGACTTATCAAAGACTTGGAGAAGACTTACTTAACAGAGACTTGGAGAAGACTTACTTAACAAAGACTTTGATTTAAATAAGGTTTGCACAGCAAAATGATCCAAGGCTATATTGGAGTTTTATTTGAAATCTGTAATCATGAATTTCACAATCCCTTGAAAATGCCTCATTTCATCATGCATCTGAACTTAAAGATCCCTGGTATATATATCACAAGTTAAAGTTCTTGGATATTACATATTTGAACTGAGAAAGAAAAGAAATAAAAATCTCGGGTGTTACATCCTCCCCCTCTTAAAATAAATTTCGTCCTCGAAATTACCTTCAGTTGGGGTCATCAAACAGTTGAGGGTATTTGTATCGCAACTCATCTTCGCGTTCCCAAGTTGCTTCTTTGACTGAATGATGTTACCATAATACCTTGACTAATGGTATGTCTTTATTGCGAAGCTTCCATACTTCTTGAGCTAGAATGTGTATTGGTGCCTCTTTAAATTTTAGATCTTGCTGGATATCCAATGGATAATATTTGATTATGTGAGCTGGGTCAGGGACACATTTTCTAAGCATTAATATGTGGAAAACATCATGTACTATCGAAAGTTCTGGTGGTAAGGACAGCTGGTAAGCAACATTCCCAATCCGCTGCAAGATCTCAAATGGACCTACATACCGAGGTCTAAGCTTTCCTTTCTTCCCAAACCGTAGGACTCCCTTTATGGGCATAATCTTTAAGAATACCTGATCACCTACGGTAAACTTCAAATCTTTTCTTCTTTTATCCACATAGCTTTTCTGTCTATCCTTAGCCTTTTTCATACTAATCTTGATTTTCTCGATGGCTTAAACTATTTACTCCACAATCTTTGGACCCAGTATCTTTCATTCACCAATTTCATTCCAATGAAGAGGTGATCTACACTTCCTTCCATATAATGCCTCATAGGGTGCCATGCCAATAGATGTATGATAACTATTCTTGTACACGAATTCAATTAATGGTAGATGCATTTCCCATTGACCATCAAACTCTAGAGCACAACTTCGAAGCATATCCTCTAAAGTTTGAATTGTTCTTTCAGATTGTCCATCTATTTGGGGATGAAAAGCTGTACTAAAACTCAATTTGGTGCCCATAACGCGGTGTAAGCTCTTCCAAAAGTTTGATGTAAACCTTGGGTCCCTATCGGATACAATGGAAACTAGAACTTCGTGCAACCTTACTATCTCCTTAACGTACAACCATGCAAATTGGTCCATTGTGAATGTCATTCGAACATGTGAGAAATGAGCAGATTTGGTTAGTCGATCCATGATCACCCAAATAGCCTCATGGCCTGTTACTGATCTTAGGAAACCTACAACAAAATCAATTGTCACATGTTCCCATTTCCACTCTGGAACCTCTAGTGATTGCAGCAACCTTGATGGTCGCTGGTGCTCAGCTTTCACTTACTAACATACCAGACACTTCTCAACAAATTTAGCTATATCATCCTTCATATTTCTCCACCAAAAGATTGCCTTTAAATCATGATACATCTTTGTATTTCCAAGATGTACCGAGTAGGGAGCGAAGTGGGCTTCCTCTAGAATTTCTTGCTTTAGTTCCTCAAAATTTGGCACACAGAGGTGCCTTGGTAATAAAGTGTGTTGTCATCAGCTACTATGAAATCCTTCTGCTTCTTTGTATTAATTTCAGCTTTGATATACTCAAAATATTGATCTCTTTTCTGGTGGCTCTTAATCCGATCATGGAGGGTCAGATGGACGGACAAAGATACCATTTGAGCCCTAGAACTAAATGGTGTAGCAATTATCTCGAGGCTTAACTTCTCAAATTCTTTCCACAAAGGTTTTTGTATTGTCAAGGTTGCTACTTTGCTCATTTTATTTCTACTCAAGGGATCAGCTACCACATTTGCCTTACCCAGGTGGTAATGAATTTCACAATCATAGTCCTTTACCAATTCTAGCCATCTCCTCTGCCTCATATTCAACTCTTTTTTGCGTAAAGATGTACTTGAGACTCTTATGGTTGGCATAGATATCACATTTACCTCCATACAGATAGTGTCTCCAAAGCTTCAAAGCATTCACAACTACAGCAAGTTCTAGGTCATGTGTAAGATAGTTTTGTTCATAAGGTTTCAACTAGGGGTGGAAATTGCAACCGAAATCATGGGGAACCGAACCGAAACAAAACCGGTCAACACGGTTAAAAACCGTTTGACTGGGTAATGGTTTGGTTATGGTTTTCACTAAAACCAAACCAAAACCCGAACCGAAACTAAACCGAACCGAATATATATAATTTATTATATATAATATAATATGTATAATATTTATATATAATATATATTATATACAACCCAGCCCACTCGAGCCCAGCCCACCCGAGCCCAATTGTCTTACTTGCAAACCCTTCTCCCCTTCTCTTCTTCTTCCTCTCTTGACCTTGCTCTAGCTCTCTACCTCTCGCTCATTCGCGCGCCCTTACCCTTACTCTCTGCATCTCTCTTGGTCTCGCTCGCCCTCGCTGGATCTCTCTTACTTTCGCTAGGGCTCGGCCCCTACTCTCACTTACCCTCAATCTCCTTCACCCTCGCTGCCTCCTTTCTCTTGCTCGTCTACGCGAGCTCGTCAGTCGCCTTCACTCTCTGCATCTCTCTTACTCTCGCTAGGGCTCGGCCCCTGTTCTCGCTCGCCCTCGATCTCTCTCACCCTCTCTGCCTCCTTTCTCGTGCTCCTCCGCGCGAGCTCGCCAGTCGCCCTCGCTCTCTACATCTCTCTTGCTCTCACTCGCCTTTACTGGATCTCTCTTGCTCTCGCTAGGGCTTGGCCCCTCTTGCTCTCACTCTCCCTCAATCTCTCTCATCCTCGCTGCCTCTCACTCTCTGCCTCATCTCTCTTCATATTAATTTATTTTTTATATTTATAATTTTGTTAGATGGAGTTGGCTCATTAATTTCAGATGGATATGCTTCAATTTACGAAGAATATATTAATGTTGTTGATGAAGGTATTAACTTTCATAACTAATTTTTTTTAGCTTAAATTACAATTTAATTATGAAAATATTAATTTATTGATCTTAATAATTGTAGGTTTGGAGATGTGATTTTATATCCGAGAAGTTTTGTAACTTTATGCAAAAATAAGGTAACTTTATTAGAATTTATCTTTGTTTGTTGTAAAATTATCAAAAAATTTTATGAATGCTATTTGTCTTTGTTTGTTGGTATGGATTAAACTAAAAAAACCATGGTTAAACCAAAATCGAATGGTTTGGTTATGGTTTTAAATTTTTAAAACCAAATGGGTAATGGTTTGGTTTTGGTTTTAGTAATTTAAGTTTGGTTTGGTTATGGTTTTGGCAAAAACCAAAACCAAACCGAACCATTGCCAACCCTAGTTTCAACTGCCTTGATGCATAAGCAACTACCATACCTTTTTTGCATCAATACACACCCAATTCCTTGTTTGGATGCATCATTATAGATGACAAAACCTTCAGATCCTTCAAGAATAGTTAACACTAGTGCATTGACCAGCCTCCTCTTTAATTCCTCAAAACTGGAGTCACACTTCTCTGTCCATTCAAACTTAGTACCTTTACAAGTGAGTTGGGTCAGAGGTCCTACCAATTTGGTGAACCCTTCGATGAACCTCCTGTAGTACCTTGCTAAACCTAAGAAGCTATGCACTTCACTTACATTAGCTGGTCTTGACCAATTCAACACTACTTCTACCTTACTGGGGTCCACTTCTATTCCTTGAGCTCTCACCACATGCCCAAGAAATACAACCCGTTCCAACCAAAATTCACATTTCTTAACTTTTGCGTATAACTTCTTTTCCTTCAAAATTCCTAACACCATTCTTAAGTGTTTCTCATGTTCTTCTTCACTTTGCGAATACACCAAGATATCATTAATAAAGACAATAACAAACTGATCCAAGTATTCATAGAAAATTTGACTCATCAGATCCATGAAAACCCCTTGTGCATTAGTCAAACCAAAGGGCATGACCAAAAACTCATAGTGGCCGTATCGTGTTCTAAAAGCTGTCTTTGAAATATCATCAACATTGATCCTTAGTTGATGGTACCCTGACCTGAGATCGATCTTTGAAAACACTCGTGCACCACGTAATTGATCAAACAAGTCCTCGATTCTGGGAAGAGGATACTTGTTCTTAATAGTGATTTTATTCAATTCCCGGTAATCAGTGCACATCCTCATTGATTCGTCTTCCTTCTTGACGAACAATACGGGTGCTCCCCATGGCGACACACTAAGTCAGATGAATTCTTTCCTTAATAACTCTTCTAATTGAGTTTTCAACTCTTGTAACTCCTTTGGTGCCATCCTATAAGGAGCTTTATAAATTGGTGCAGAACCAAGAACTAGATCAATAGTGAACTCTACTTCCCGTTCTAGTGGCATTTCGATTATATCATCAGGGAATACTTCTAGGAAATCCTTAACTACCTAAACATCATTCACTACCAATTCATCAACTCCCTTTGCTACTATTGACATTAAGAATCCAATACAACCTTCTGACCATACTAGCTTCTTAGCCTTTATTGCCGAAATGACACAAGGGGGTGTTCCATTTCTACCACAAAATGGTAAAGTTCTAGCCCTTCAGGACTCCTACAACTATTTCTCACTCAGAGCACAATATGGTCGCATGATATTTGGAAAGCCATTCCATTCCCAAAATCACATTGAACTCCTTCATATTTAAGACATATAGGGTTACTTCTAGAAACTGCCCACCAATCACTACATTAGCTATTTTTACTATACGATTCGTGCTTACTGTTCCTCCTGAGGGTATAACTATTTCTAAGGGAGTGCTTGCATGTTCCACATATGTGTCAAGTTTACTTGTAAAATTTAAAGATACAAAAGAATGTGCAGAACCTGAATCAAATAAAGTATAAGCAGACCTTCCAAAGATGAGGACATTATCAGCCAACACGTGAGGATCCTGATCCTTCTCTTGACCCTTGGGGGATTTCCTAGCTTCTATTGGTTTGGCTGCTGTTGTTTTTTGACTTAACCCTTGGGACAAAATCTGGCAACATGGCCCATTTCACCACAATTGTAACATGTGTCGGTTCCCATGAGACACGGTCCTACATGACACTTCTGACATTTGCCACACACTGGGTTCAGTTGGTAATTTCCTGATATTGGACCTTCTCCTTTATTTTTCTTCAAAAAATCCTTCTTCCCTTTACCTTTATCCTCTCACTTACGCTTTTCTGGTGGTCTTGACTACGGTAGGTTACTATTGCTACTGGAGCCTTCTTTAAAGTTAGCTAGCTAGGCCTTAGCTATCATTTCATGATATGTACCCAACTCGAAAGATACGACCACCTGTCATAGATCATCCTTCAGGCCTTGTTCAACTTGCTTGGCTCGCTTTTACTCCGTATCCACAAGCTCTGGAGCAAATCATGATAGTTCATCAAATTTTCTTTCGTATTCAACTAAGGTCATGCTACCTTGCTTCAGCACAAGAAATTTTACTTCCTTTTGATTACGGATATTGGTAGGGTAATACTTTTTAAGAAAGAGTTCCTTGAATTCTTCCAGGTCCACATATGCCCCTATGGCTGGGATCTGGCAGTGGAATCCCACCAATGCCTTGTTCCGTGCTGTAACATGAATGCGGCGCATGCCACTTTCCTATCATCCAGACAATTAATGAGATTGAAAATCCGCTCAATTGAGGATATCCAATCTTCAGCCACAAGAGGGTCTAACTCACCCTCAAAAGTTGGAGGCTGCAACTTCCTGAACTGTTCTACTAATGCCACATTGTTTTCTGGATTTTCGGGATGGGGTGTAGCTCGAGTGACCATGTTGCGAAGGGCATTGATGAGCTGCATAAGTTGATTGTCGAGACCATTGCTTCTATTAGCCATAGACCGTGATTGTCTCCCCTTATTGCTTCTACCCCGAGTCGTCATATCCTATATAAAATACTAAATCAGTGCCTAATTGTAAGGTCCCTAATGAAGAGCACTTACTTTATGGCTATGAATTGCCATTCCGCTGATTTGATCACGTACATGACAAACATTTATCAATAGAGCTTTCAAACATGGAGGGGATCACATGTGTAACATCCCAGATTTTCAACTCAAATATGATGTAATACTTGAGGTTATTAGGTTAAAAAACTTGAGGAAATAGGTCCTTTCAAGGGATTATAGAAGCCTTGAGACAACGGTTCAGTTTCTGAACCAGTGGCAAAATCGTAAATACTGAAGTCAGGTAAAAGTGTAATTTACCTAAAATCTTGGGGTGCTAAGTGTAATTTATCCATTTTTTGGGGACCAAAAAGTGCAATTAAAAATGGCTCAGGGACCAAGTTGCAAGGGCCTAAGTGCAAATTATCTGAAAAGTTTAGGCCAATGTGTAGTTCTTGAAACCTTAAAAATATCATCCATGGGCAAATCATGAATGGCCAAGTGTCCCCCCTAGGTGTCACAATTGGATTGGTTGAAATCTTATAATTATGGGTGTAATGATGAGCATAGTGTGAACACTCAAAACAAATGGAATTTTGGATTCCAAACTCTATTAAATTCAATTAAGAGACGAGAGGTGCATTTGAGTTGGATGCACATGGGAGAAATGATGAAGCCTTATCTTCAATGACACATGGCAATCAACCATTGGGTTACTTGGAAGTTAGGTTAAGGTCACATGATGGCTCATAATGACCCTTTGAGGTGGGATTGCATGATTGGCTAAAGAAAAGCTTACTTAGCTTCCAAGTTTGCAAAAGTCTCCAAACATTATCTCTACAGACATGTGGAAAGCATTCATTGGCCACTTGGAGATAGGATTTGAAGTGTAATGATGAGAAATGTGGAAAATGAATTAAACCATATGGGATGTAATGATGGGATTATTGGAAAATCAAATTAAACATGTGATGGCTCATATCAAAAGGGAGACTTGTCGTAAGGGCATGAAAATGCACAAATCTTTAGAGACACATGGCATATTTTAATTAGATGCTCATGGGTGGAATGATGACGCGACACGTGGCGTGATTTGGTTCGTCGAAGTTTCCTATAAATAAGGGCTTTGGGGTTATTCATTTGAGCACCAAGAAAGGAGGAAAGGGAAGGGAGTTTGAGAGAGGAAATGCCACCAAAAGGAAGGGAGAAAGTCGAGGGAGAATAAGCCTCGATAGAATTTTCTGGTCTTTCTCAAAGTTCGTGCCAAGCAGTAAGAAAAACTGCGTGAAAACCCATTTCGCTCGTTGTAAACTGTGCTTCCTAAGGTAACTGATTAAGGTGAGTGATTCCTGCATGTTTTGTGGCATTTTCAGCATTTGTTGCTTCACTTGTGTGTTGGCTTGCACATCATGCCTTTGTGGCTTACATGTCATATTTTCCCTTGTTTATGCATATTCCTTCTACTTTGTCATATATCATGTTCGTATTGGTGACTGTGGCTAGTTGTTGGGACATCATGGAAGACCTCGTGCTCTGGTGATGAGCCAACAGTGACTATGATGACTGCGGAGGTGATTGCAACACCTTGGCATTACCACCACAGGGGTGGATTTCATAATAGCATTATTGCATTTGCACGCATGTACTCTCCTTTTCTGAGTCACTCACTTAGATGTTAATATCTAACTTGGGTGTTTCATAACCCTGGGACATTCAACGTCCTAAGTATATCAGATGTGCTAGGTGATGCGGGTTCTCGTTCGAGCAAGCGCAAGGTGGTGGAGCTTGGCTAGCTTTGGTTTTTATTCCATTATGTCCCTTGTAATACGAATGATGTATTGTAAATAGCAACTAGGATACTCAAGGTTGTAAGAAGTATGTGTGGGTGTCCTATCATTGTTCCTACAATGATGTGTTACCTTTTTGGAGTATTGGAAGTCGTGAGTATTTCCTATATTTGTAAAGGAAATCTAGTGGAAACCCATTTATTTAGCTTTGGTTAAGCTTTCAGGTTCGATCCAACGCTTCCATTGGTAAGGGTTTCCATAACGCCCGTGGTGATGTTAGCTTATATTTTACATCGTTGTGTATTTGGAAAAGTGGGGCGTTGCAGTTGGTATCAGAGCTAGAATATATGGTTCTTATTTAAGTGTGATTGATTAATTTAGAGGATATTTTAGGTTGTGGTGACTTTGATGTTTTGATTTAGATTTGAATTTACTAACTTTGAGGATGTTTTGATCTATGGCAGGAATAGATCTGAAACCAAGAATGATTTTTGGTTTTTGAGGTAAAGGATTGCATTTAGATGTACCTGGATGGATAAAATAGTGGAATGAGGAGTCTATATACTTGTATAAATGCGGGTAAATGCAAGTAGCATTGTATGATGTTCTCCTGTTACTGATCTTTGAGTTTTGATGATGGGATAGGCTACTCATTGTTTGAGGTTATCCCTATTAAGGACAACAGGATCCGGTGAGTACGTAAATTGGACAAGGCAAGAGTAAACATTTGGTTAATTGGAAAATCTTGGGAAGGACTAATTAAATTATTGAGGAAAGAAAGAACCCTTTATATGGGAGTTTATTTGAGGTCTATTGGGTGCTAAGGAGATTGTTTGATCATTATGGGAGATGAGAAATTTTTATTAACAAAACCTGGTGGACCTAGGTCCCGAGGATTTCGAGAGGTTATTTTGTAAGTCAAATTATTTATGAGAATTCTTGAAACTTAAGGAATGTATGGAATCAAGATCATGAAGACATTGTGTCAATTTGAGGATTTTGGGGGTTTCTTTGGAAGATTATTTTATTTTCGACAGAAATTCTGGGATTCAAGAGATACACCTAATGGTACTAACTTTAGAGTTCCTTGGTGACATGATAGATTATATGGTTGTTTTGAGGATCCTAGAAGGTAAAATAGTAAAATGAGATGTTTTAATTGATGTTACTAATCTTTGGGGCTTTGGT
The DNA here is from genome assembly GCA_036245055.1 of Diospyros kaki. Taxonomy (NCBI): domain Eukaryota; kingdom Viridiplantae; phylum Streptophyta; class Magnoliopsida; order Ericales; family Ebenaceae; genus Diospyros; species Diospyros kaki. The sequence continues at coordinate 22,641,907 of BSEG01000014.1, read as the reverse complement.
GACAGGATGGGCTACATGGAATTTGAGGTTGTCTCAATGACTATGGTAAAGTCCAATGAGTAAGTATTTGGATTTGAGGATTGTTAGACTTACTAAATGTTTGCAAATATTTCAGGTACTTGAAAATCTTGAGGATTTTGGACAATAAGTACATGAGAAACCGTCCTAATGTCTATGCGGTGAAATGAAAAGCCTATATACATATACACCTATGAAGATAAATAGTGATATGTGGTGTTTATGGCAATTAACAGACGCTACTAACTTTTGAGCTCCTTGGTGTTAAGATAGGACATGGAGCAAGTTTATGGATGACTGTCAAAAGAATCTGAGGTATTCTCATTATTTGGTAAGATTAAACCCTAAGCCAGAAGCTTGGATGACTCATGAGATCTTTGGAGACATTCCCATATGTGGGTTGTTGAATTTTTTATTCACAACTATCTTATAGAAATTTGATAAGTTTGAAAATCATAAATGACTTGCAGGATTTTGGGAGACATCCTCCTTACTTGAAGATTACCTGGGGATATTTTATATGAAACTTATTTGAATTGTAGGGATTTGATAAACTTGGAGTTTTCAAGGATTTTGGAGGAAAACAAGCACTTGGGAAACTACTTTATCGTCTATGAAAATTTTGGAGTTTGGAGGACTATTTGGTCTCATAAAAATGTTGGTAATTTCTCGAGTCAAGGTTATGAACCTAATAAAGGTCTAATGGACACCTAGTGCGAGAAATCCTTATACAAATTTGAGGATATAGGTAACTGGAATTTCTTGGATTAGTAATCAGCTTGGTCCACAATGGTCAGGGAATTTGAAAAACTTATGATTTTTGAGTTTTTGTTAGTTAGTTACATATGTTTCAGAATTATTTTGTTGCTAAGGTTTACTTGTTAACCTTATGATTTTGAGTGTGGTTATTCCAGATGAAGAATACCTGATGTTCTCAAAGTTTTGGGAAGAAACGTGACTTGGGGGTTCGAGGAAGAAACTTCAAGCTAAAGAGAGATTGCCCCAAATGTCAGAAATTTCACCTTAGAAAACCATGTGAAGAAAGAACCCAAGGATGTTACACCTGTGGAGTGAGTGATCACATTGCACGAGACTGTCCAGAAGGACCGAGGTGTTTCAAATGCCATCAAATGGGCCACTTCTCCAGGGACTGCCCACAGAAAAGGAAAGTCAATAAGCCAAATGAGAGAAACCAAGGACACAATTTGGGAGCACAAGGAAGAGGTTTCAAGCTGAAAGGTAATTGTTGTAGGTGTCGAAAGTCTCATGTCGGAAAACCCTGTGAAAAGAGAAGCCAAAAATGTTACACCTGTAGGGAAAAAGGCCATTTGTCCCGATATTATTTGGACGAGCCCATATGCTTTAATTGCCAACAGATTGGCCATCTCTCTAGGAATTGCCCGCAAGGGGGAAAGAATCAATCAAAATGAGATGAGCAAAGGATGGTCAGTAAATTCATGCAATTATGTATTTAAGGTATGGATTGATAATACATTTTAAGGATTTGGTGGTTTGAGGAAGCTAAAGAAAATTTAAATTTGTTATGTTTATGGATGAGGGAAATGTCCTAGTAATCTAGTAAGATAATTTCTTGGAGCTAATAAGTCTTACTGGAAAATGATGCTATGATGTGTCAACTTATAGTTTGACAGGAAATGGAATGTCCAATAGTGGATTAGGTAATTAAGAAGATTAATTATTCCTTTGTGGTTGTTGTGGGACTACAAAGATATGTGGTATTTCCATTTGGGATGATTTTATGGATTCGATACCTAGGATGTTCAAAATCATAGTAGGATTGGTTTATGACTATATTGGTTGAGTATATTTTGATTTACTTAGCCGCAGGGAAATCAAGCAATACTCGAGGATTGTCCTATAAGGCGTTGCAGGTAATTTTTTCTAAGTTATGAGAAACAGGTTAGCTGTGAGTCCTTCAAGGATCAAGGAAAAACAAGATTGAAAGCGGCAATCAAGCGAAAAGGAAAAGATCATCTGTTCCACTTTATGCTTTGGACGAATCGGGCTATTGGTGGAAAGCAATGATAAGAATTTTGTCGGATCGTGAAAAGCAACGTACGTTGAATATAGAGTGGGTATAATTTAAAGAACTTTTTGAAAGTTAAGTATTTTCCTTTGCGAGAGAAAATGGAGGAAAGCTTGGGATCATAGGTCTAAGCCATTGATCTAAGGGAAAGACTTAGGTACCAAGAGAGTGACGACTACACGGTATGTTATGTGGGCTTGGAGATTCAAAAGTTTGTGCGTGAGGAGGGTGATGAAACTGTGGTTGCATAAGTGGGTAGGGTAGATCGTAACTATGAGTGATATGTTTCCTCAATAAAGGCATGTGTTGTGATGTCGGCTTGCTCAGGGAAGCGTGTTTCCCAGAACAGTAAGCATGGGGATGCATGATCCCTAGATTTGGCCTTTGGGGGAGAAATTTATTCTGGTTACTGACCTGACCTTCGATTTAGTATGCAGACAGTTGTACATCCCAATAGTTATGAGCAGCTGGCTCTGGTTTGATTATCTTGAATCTTGCCCTATTGGAAAATTGGATGATGCGGTAGTAGATACACTCTGGTATACTTGGGAGCATGGGTTCCAGTAGAGGGGAAATTGTTAGTGTTGTGTTACTCATGATTTGGAGATTCGAGCTGGTGATCGGGGTTGTCGAACACCAATAGATTAGATAGTATGATGATGCGGATTTGAAATAGAGGTGCAACCCTAAGTCGTCTCCCAACGAACCTCAAACGGATCTGTCAAAACAAGGCTAAACAAGGGGGGAGTTTTTTTATGAAAAACAGAAAACAAAATGAGCAAGAACACAATAAATCAAGATGCAATCAGTTGCAAGCCAATCCTTCTATCCCAGTTTTCATTGCCTTTTCAATAAACCATTTGTTTAGTTTTAATCCTCAAATCAAAAATCAGAAAATTCTTTAACAACCGCCAAAGATTTGGAAAAACCAATAATCAGATTCACAGATTCAAGACTGATTGAAGTACCATCCAATCAGGTTGTTCTTGATTCCAGTTAAAGCCTCAACCGAGCACAAAAACCTTGGATTCTCAAATAAAGACAATGCATGCATTCATCCAACCGGTATCAACACATACACAGATTTAAGAGAGAACGGAAACAAGATAACAACAAGGTTAAAACTAAAAACAATAGATTTCCATTAAAACCAAATACTCAAACCGGGAACAAGGATGGTGTTGCAACTTGATTACAAGATCCTTAGCCTTCCATCTTCACAAGAACAATGGAGAGAAGAGAAGTCGGCCACTGTTCACGCCCTTCCAAGAATAATCTCTAATGGCCTCTTAAGGTGCTTAAGTAGAGCTTTAGGAGGAAACCCTAGATTACCGCCAGTTCACGGCCAATTTCGGAAAGGTTAACATGCGTTCTGGGCTTTTGCCTCTTCATAATAATTTTAGATCAGAAAGAGTAGATGAACTTGGGCTTTTGAATCACTTTATTTGGATATCGGACGCCCAAGATATGGCCTTTTAAAGAATCAGTATCTGTGCAGCTTTCCTAATTTGCCCCCAACTTCTTGGCCCCGACTTTGAAGCGCTGTTTGAAGGCCCAAACGAGCTCGGATTTGGACAAACCATACCGTTACAGAAATCTCAAGAAGTCCCCTTCAATATCTCTGAATACATCATCTTCATTCTGGAATTTTATCGTGGCCAAAATACTGAAGGAAGTGCAGGAGGTCAAATCTGCCAAAATTTCCCTTACTTCTCTATCTCCAATTTCCAAGATATCTCATTGCCATCAAGATGTCTCATGCCCCATCTCATGCTCCATGGCCCTAAACTTGGCAAAATAAAATAAAATAGTGTGAAGCCCAATTCCTATAAAATAAAATGAAATAAAATCAAGATGAATGAAATAACACAACTAATGTGCAGAAAGGACTAAATATGAGGGCTAAATAGTATGAAAATATGTGCTCTATCAGCTGGTACTGAAAGAAGTATCAGAAGTGACTGGAGTCGGGTCAATTACAACTCTCGGAGACGGGATAGGAGGCTCTAGCCTAACAATAGCACAATGGGTGTGTGGCCTATAACAGCGGATCTGAGCCTAAGGACCAAGGCAGAGGACTAGGGATAGACTTGTGATTGATTACCGTTGTGGCTTGTGGGCTGGCTCGCGGTAAGGGTGTGAGACCCATGAGTCAGGGCTACTTAGTGGACTGCGGAGACGGTCAGATGACAAAGTTTGGGCAGCACTGTGGCTGTTATGTTGGAACTAGAATCCAAGTCCCAAGGGACTGGAGCACTGTAATAGGATCCTTAACTGTCTGTAGATGGTTGAAAGCTTTTTGGATTGACAATCTATTCGGAAAGGGATTCCCAAGAATAGTAGTGTTCGTGATAAGACTTATGAAGGGAGTCAATTGGGAATGGGTCAAAAACACTGACGCCGTTTTGTGGATAAAATACTTTGATTTCTATGTAGAATTCAGGTGCCTACGACAAAAAGTTGGGGCAACCATGCTGGGTAAGACACACCAAATCGGGTACATTATCCATCCTGATGTGAGTCTTGAGGAAGTGAAATGATATCTTCTGAGGAAGGTGTTATAGGGATACCATAATCTTGAGGAATGATGTGGAATTTCGAGGATGAAATTTATTTTTAAGGGGGGAAGGATGTAACATCCCAGATTTTCAACTCAAATATGATGTAATACTTGAGGTTATTAGGTTAAAAAACTTGAGGAAATAGGTCCTTTCAAGGGATTATAGAAGCCTTGAGACAAGGGTTCAGTTTCTGAACCAGTGGCAAAATCGTAAATACTGAAGTCGGGTAAAACTGTAATTTACCTAAAATGTTGGGGTGCTAACTGTAATTTATCCATTTTTTGGAGACCAAAAAGTACAATTAAAAATGGCTCAGGGACCAAGTTGCAAGGGCCTAAGTGCAAATTATCCGAAAAGTTCGGGCTAATGTGTAGTTCTTGAAACCTTAAAAATATCATCCATGGGCAAATCATGAATGGCCAAGTGTCCCCCCTAGGTGTCACAATTGGATTGGTTGAAATCTTATAATTATGGGTGTAATGATGAGCATAGTGTGAACACTCAAAACAAATGGAATTTTGGATTCCAAACTCTATTAAATTCAATTAAGAGACGGGAGGTGCATTTGAGTTGGATGCACATGGGAGAAATGATGAAGCCTTATCTTCAATGACACATGGCAATCAACCATTGGGTTACTTGGAAGTTAGGTTAAGGTCACATGATGGCTCATAATGACCCTTTGAGGTGGCATTGCATGATTGGCTAAAGAAAAGCTTACTTAGCTTCCAAGTTTGTAAAAGTCTCCAAACATTATCTCTAAGGACATGTGGCAAGCATTCATTGGCCACTTGGAGATAGGATTTGAAGTGTAATGATGAGAAATGTGGAAAATGAATTAAACCATATGGGATGTAATGATGGGAATAATTGGAAAATCAAATTAAACATATGGTGGCTCATATCAAAAGGGAGACTTGTCGTAAGGGCATGAAAATGAACAAATCTTTAGAGACACATGGCATATTTTAATTGGATACTCATGGGTGGAATGATGATGTGACACGTGGCGTGATTTGGCTCGCCAAAGTTTCCTATAAATAAGGGCTTTGGGGTTATTCATTTGGGCACCAAGAAAGGAGGAAAAGGAAGGGAGTTTGAGAGAGGAAATGCTACCAAAAGGAAGGGAGAAAGTCGAGGGAGAATAAGCCTCGACAGAATTTTCTGGTCTTTCTCAAAGTTCATGCCAAGCAGTAAGAAAAACTGCGTGAAAACCCATTTCGCTCGTTGTAAACTGTGCTTCCTAAGGTAACCGATTAAGGTGAGTGATTCCTGCATGTTTTGTGGCATTTTCAGCATTTGTTACTTCACTTGTGTGTTGGCTTGCACATCATGCCTTTGTGGCTTACATGTCATATTTTCCCTTGTTTATGCATATTCCTTCTACTTTGTCATATATCATGTTCGTATTGGTGACTATGGCTAGTTGTTGGGACATCATGGAAGACCTCGTGCTCTGGTGATGAGCCAGCAGTGACAATGATGACCACGGAGGTGATTGCAACACCTTGGCATTACTACCACAGGGGTGGATTTCATAATAGCATTATTGCATTTGCACTCATGTACTCTCCTTTTCTGAATCACTCACTTAGATGTTAATATCTAACTTGGGTGTTTATACCCCTGGGACATTCAACGTCCCAGGTATATCAGATGTGCCAGGTGATGCAGGTTCTCGTTCGAGCAAGGGCAAGGTGATGGAGCTTGGCTAGCTTTGGTTTTTATTCCATTATGTACCCTTGTAATACAAATGATGTATTGTAAATAGCAGCTAGGATACTCAAGGTTGTAAGAAGTATGTGTGGGTGTCCTATCATTGTTCCTACAATGATGTGTTACCTTTTTAGAGTATTGGAAGTCGTGAGCATTTCCTGTACTTGTAAAGGAAATCTAGTGGAAACCCATTTATTTAGCTTTGGTTAAACTTTCAAGTTTGATCCAACGCTTTCGTTGGTAAGGGTTTCCATAACGCCCGTGGTGATGTTAGCTTATATTTTACATCGTTGTGTATTTGGAAAAGTGGGGCGTTACAACATGGTCTAACCATACTCTCTATTTGGAACATCCTATTTAACTAAAACACATTTATCATTCGATCAGCACAAAAAATCATACATACCTCATATTTGTCCTAACATAATTATCAACATGGTCATACTTGTGCATACATATACCTATATCATCATGATCACATGGTCAACCATGTGCTTACATACGTCAACATATGCTCATAGTCAAAGCTTGAGAGAATAGCGACGTAATCATAAGGAACGAGGCTTTCATGAGAATAATCTATGGGGTATAAACATGGTATTCATAAGCATAGCAATTCTTATAACGTACCTGGCGAATGGAAGCTTGGATGGGACGTGCTGGTTTTCATGAAAATACTTTCCTTCCAATACTAAAAATTTTTCCTTGAAATAATTTGAGTCTACAGGAAAGTAAACCTGCTCTGACACTATGTGACACCCTTAACTTGCGTGAACTAAAAACATAGGGCAGGCGATCATATTGCTTCATATATATTTTTTTCTTTTGACATACATATTTATGTGATAAAAATAACTTTTAAAAATAAGAGGTATAGGTACATGTATAACTTTGTTTGAGAATCTTAGATGAAAATTCCAAAAAACACTCTTATAGTCTCATGGCTTCAATTGATTACGAAATTAGAGTTTAGTGTCAAAGGAAGAGGGATTTTCATTCATAAAGGGACGATAACGATATCTGTATTTACAGAAAATGTAACATACACCACAAAAGTAGTCTTTTAAACAAGCTTTCTCCTAACATCTAGATTTTAACTTTGAAAACTTCTTTCGATAAAGGAAAGAAAGACTAATTTTAGATATATGTACAATCCCTTATTAAAGAAGCCACCACATTCCACGTCGGTCCTCCAGTCTTCTCATTAGCTATCACCTGGGGGGAAAATATGGGATGAGATTCATTCGAGTCTTACTAAGTACAAGAGAACCATCATATGTATTTAAGCAAGTCATGACATAACATAACATATCATATGGAGACACGAGAGGTTCCACCAACTTCCAGGGGTAAGAACCCTTGTGCGTAGCACTACCGAGCCCCGGTCCTAAAACTTGCGTGAACATAACATATCATGAGGGACCTCATAAAATAATTCATGGGCATGCTTAAACATCATAAATAGTTCGTAATGTACTTACCTCAACCTGATGGGATGAGATTCGAATGTTTAAGGCTTCACACCTTACCGAGTATGTTTTCTGCAAACAAAATACGTATTTTCGTGAACTAAACCTCACATAATCTTACATATGATTGTAGGTAATTAAATAAGGGGTTGATATGTGAAATCTCAGGGAAAAAGGGACTACCACGCACCCTCACGCACCCCAAGAACAGGTGGCGCGTATTTGCACGCGTTGGAGGCAGATTTGACACCCTTTCGTATTTTTGTCTTATCTCCCTCATTTTAACTCTGAATCGACTTCTATTTGAACCCATGGACTCCTATTTCAGTCCTCTATATGACTATGAAAATAAATTAGACTTACCTCTCTGATTTGTGGACTATTACAGTAGTTTTTTGTGGCTAACTGCTTTTCATCAAGACTTTGCCTCTCATTTGCTTTCTCCCTTGCTTTTCACGGACTTTCTCTCCTTTTTACAGAACTCCTCACAATCAAGATCTTATTTCTCTCTAAAAGTTCTCTCAAAGTAACTTGGATTTGGCTCACTCAATTTTGAGATGGCTTGGGAAGTTAGATTTCAAGCTTATTTATAGAATTACTCGAGAAATCATAACATGCCATGTGTCACCATAATTATTTGAGACTCATCATTACTTCCATATGTTCCCAACCAAATAGTGCCAAGTGTCCCAAAGTTGGAGTTTAAGAAATCTTGGAGGCTAAGAAAAAGACTTGGAGAAGACTTATCAAAGACTTTGGGAAGACTTAGCTAAGATTTAGAGAAGACTTATCAAAGACTTTGAGAAGACTTAGCTAAGCCTTAGAGAAGACTTATCAAAGACTTGGAGAAGACTTACGTAACAAAGACTTTGATTTAAATAAGGTTTGCACACTAAAATGATGCAAAGCTATATTGGAGTTTTATTTGAAATCCACAATCAAGAATTTCACAATCCCTTGAAAATGCCTCATTTCATCATACATCTGAACTTAAAGACCCCTGGTATATATATCACAATTTAAAGTTCTTGGATATTACATATTTGAACTGAGAAAGAAAAGAAACAAAAATCTCGGGTGTTACACTAAGCCCCACTTGTAGGCATGTGATCGAAGTCCAACCCCTCAGCCCTATAGTACCCAAGATTTCCAGACTCAAATTTGAGGTAATACTCGAGATTTTCAAATTCAATTACTTGAAGAAATAGGTCGTTTCAAAGGATTATAAAAGCCTTGAGACAAAGGTTTAGTTTCTAAACCAATGTCAAAATCGTAAATACTGAAGTTCGGGTAAAAGTGTAATTTACCTAAAATCTTGGGGTGCTAAGTGTAATTTATCTATTTTTTAGGGACCAAAAAGTACAATTAAAAAATGGCCCGGGGATAAAGTTGCAAGGGTCTAAGTGCAGTTACATAACAAGTTTGGGTCAAAGCGTCGTTTCTTGAAGCCTTAAAAATATCTCATTAAAATATCTTTGCTTTGGTTAGCCTCCAAGTGGGACACATGGCGCATTTTAGTTGGATGCACATGGGAGAAATGATGAACCTTATCACTTTGCGACACATGACAGATTTTGATTTGTCGGGAAACTCTATAAATATGAAGCCTTTGTAACCTTCATTTGAATATTCTTCAAGAAATGATAGAAAGAGATTTTGGAGAAGGGAAATGTCACAAAAATAGAGGGAAGGCTCTGCCAAAATTGAGAGAAAATCGGAAGAGGAAACAAAGCTCGTCGGGAAGTTTGTGTCTCAACTGTAAAGCATGACAAACGTCAACGAAACTGCAAGGTAAGTCTAATTTCTTTCCATAATCTAGTAGAGGGATGAAAGAGGAGCATGTAGAAAAAAAATGGGTCAAATCGGAATTAAAACGAGAAAGTTATGACCAAAATACCAAAAGGAGTCAGAACTAGTCAATTTTTAATGGAGGCGTGTGCAGCTCACGCACCAGTAAGGGGCTGTGCGTGTAGGCGCGTCAACCACCTTCTGAAGGCACATGAGGGGGCATCCCACCTCCATTTGACCTGAAATTTTCACCATTCTTCTCCTATTTTAAGTATCTACAACCCCATATAAAAATATTTGAAGTTTGGTTCACTAGAATTCATGATTTCTACAGAAACAAACCCTAGTGCTCGAAACCGTGTTGTGAACAGTGCTATCGAAGGGGAAACAGTCAAGGTGAGTGTTTCTTTCATACTTTTTCTACATCCCAGTCATTTTATCTTCTTTGGGTGAGGGTGTTAACTTGCATATCATGCCTTTGTGGCTTATACATCATACTTTCCCTTGGTTATGCATATTCCTTCTACTTTGTCATATATCATGTTCGTGTTGGTGACTGTGGCTAGTTGTTGGGCCATCATGGAAGATCTCATGCTCTTACAGTGAGCCAAGGGGTGACTATGATGACCACGGGGGTGATTGCAACACCCTGGCAATGCTACCACAGGGGTGGACTTCATAATAGCATTATTGCATTTGCACGCACATAACTTTCCTTTTCTAATTCACTCATTTAGATGTAAATCTAAATTGGGTTAATGCCCCTGGAACGTTCACGTTCCAAGTATATCAAAAGTACAGGTGTTTCAGGTTCTAGTACAAAGCATGGGCAAGGAGGTGGAGCTTCGCTATCTTTAGGTTTTTAACTTATTATATACCTGTGTAATTGTACAATAGTGATGTATTGTAAATAGCGGCTAAGATACTCAAGGTTGTAAGAGGTGTGTGTGTGGATGTCTTACAGTTGTACCTACAGTGGTATGTTGAGTCTTTTTGGAGTGTTGGAAATCGTGAGCAATTCTTGTACTTGTAAAAGAAAAATAGTGGAAACCCCCTTTATTTAGCATTCGTTAAGCTTTCAGGTTCGATCCAATGCTTCCATTGGTAAGGGTTTTCATAACGTCCATAGGTGATGTCTTTTTATATTTGACGTTATTGTGTATTTGGAAAAGTGGGGCGTTACAAGCCCCACCTGTAGGCATGACCCCACCTGTAGGCACGAGATTGCCCCCTCGATCATCGTGACGATTCTCCAACAAGTGGCCAGCCATCATATACAAGTTCTTGATCCAAAAATAGCCACTGTCACCAAACAACATGTTGAAGACAAAACAGAAGAAATATGCACAAACTAAGGAGTATCAACTAGGCACGACCCCACCTGTAGGCATGGTGCACAAACTAAGGAATGTATGATGTGAAAACCATAAGCCATGCGTGAGAATAATCATGTTTAACCCTCATAGATGAAACACAACCACAAACTCTGTGATGCAGGCAAAAATAGGAAAGAAATGCTTAGAAGCAAGGAAACATGTGATGTAAGCCACCAACCCCGCACAAATGAGACCAAGGATATTCAAGAAGAAGCAAGAAGCATGGGACCACTCACCTTGAAGGTTTACCCTAGGAAACACTGTTTACGACGAGCGGGAATGGGTTCTCTGCAAAAATCATGCATTTTAGTAAACCAAACACCAAGTATGATTACATAGGCTTATAGGTAATTAAAATAGGGTCAAGGCTACAAAATTGTAGGCTAAGAGGAGGTCTCACGCGCCCTCATGCACCCTCAAGAAGGTGGCTGACACGCCTCCCTTAAAAACGCACAGCTCCGCGACCTTTTGGTATTTCGGCCATAACTTCCTCGTTTTAACTCTAATTCGACTCCCGTTTAAACCTACCACACCCTTATTCAACCCTATACAAGATTATGAAAAGAAATCAGACTTACCTTGCAGTTTCAATGTTGTTTGGCATGCTTTATGGTGGTGATTCAAACTTTCTTGACAAGGCCTTTTCTCCCTCGTTCTTTAACAGATTTTTTGCCTTCCTTTGGCAGTGTTTCCTCTCTCTAACTCCCTTCCTTTTCCTCATTTCTTGGTGCCTAAAATGAATAACCCCAAAGCCCTTATTTATAGGAAACTTTGGCAAACCAAATCGCGCCATGTGTCGCGTTATCATTCCATCCATGTGCATCCAACCAAAGTGTGCCATGTGTCCCTAATATTTTGAACCTCAACATGTTTAATTAGATTTTCCAATATTCCCATCATTACATCCCACATGGTTTAATTCATTTTTCTACATTTCCCATCATTACACATTTAATTAACAACTACATCCCACATGGTTAATTGTATTTTTCACATTTCTCATCATTGCTCATCAATACATTTCCAACAACTTGCTAGCCCATTTGGTTCCCCTAACCACTTAGTTAGTTGATATTTTAACTTTCTCACAAATAACCTTTTGGCGTAAAAGTTCTTTGCCCTTATGTTACTTGAGCCCTAGAATTGCTTAAACCCTTCCAAAATCCCTTAAGATGGTGATCTCTTTCTTTAGGCTCCATGATCCTTCAAAAACCCTTCATTTGTTCCTCGAAAGTTCACCCGAGAATCACACATGTGCCTATCGAATATTTCAATTTCAAAGGAAATGCTTTATTTCCTCAAGTATTAGGATCTAATAACCTCAAGAGTTTGGAACTCATGGGGCTTAAAGGAATTGTTGAAAAACTAAAGGGTTTTGATAAAAGGTCCAAAATGAAATTGGAAATTAGAAGAGGGGTCAAAATATAATTTCAGAAAGTCAAGTGTTAAAGCTACAAATGGCCGGCCGATGCACTGTCATCATCGACAACCACTTACGACTATCGGGAAGGTAGCCCAAAGGTGCTCCAGGTCATGATGAGTAGATTGGTAGTGGCCATTAGCCGAGATCGGTCGTGATTTGACGGAATTTAATGTCGAAGTGACCGACAAATCTAGCCCAAAAAATTGAGGGATTTTTATCATGATTCAAAACTACTTGAGCCACTTAGTGGGTAGATTTGAGACTTAGGGATTAAGTAAGCTCTAGTTTTGCTGCTAAAATTTTCCTATAAATAGCGCATCCAAGGCCAAGGGTTTTGTTTTAAGTTTGAGTCCAATTCGTGGTTTTTTAGAGTGATTCGAGTGTTGGGGATAAGGGGCTTTTATTTCTCATGTATTTTGGTGAGGTTTCATATAGGTTTAAGAGGCTTCGAGTGTTTGTCAAAAAATCAAGAAGCTGCCAGAGCCAGACCCATAAACGGCCATTTAGGGCACTTCCGGTGGTGTTTTCAGGAAACCAAGCTCACCCTTAGGATCGACTTGATGAGTACTTCAACGAGGTGGGATCAAATTGACCATCGAAGCAGTCACCGCGCGACCAGAGCTGGAGAAGACAATTGGCGTTTGGAGTTCACGGACAAACTCTGCTCTCAGTCCACGCGATAAGCGCGTAAGGTACAAGTTTTATTCAAAATTATTTTTATAATTTTTAGAAAATTATTTTAGAAATTTCTATGGAAAAATATTTGGTGAAAATAGGTGAAAAATATTTATTATGGAATTTTGAAGAAAAATAGATTATTGAAAAATTGGGAAAATTATGAAAAAATTAGGAAAATCAGAAATATTGATTTCCTTGGATAAATCATTGGTTAGCAGGTGATTTGGTTGTCAGATTTGAGAATTTACACGACGTTCGAGGTCAACACGTAGTTCGAGATTATTGCGTGAATTACTAGTGTCCATTGGGATGGGATAGGGTCTCTTTGAGAATGGGGCAATGTTAATCTCAACCGTGATGAGGAATGGATTTCCTCGAGTGACGTCAATGTGAACCCTGGAGATTAAGTATGTCGCGACAAGGTCAATCTCAACCGTATGTTGTGGAATGGATTTTCCACAGGTGAACGCCGATATACACTCGAGAGATTGAGTGTGTTAGGGAGATTTTTCAAGGTTAACATGTGTTGTTTATATGTGCCATGCTCATGATCATACATGCATTCTATAAAATTATTTTCATACCATCACTTAAATGATTCAGCATCTAATCTGGGTTATACCCCTAGAACATTCAAACATTACATACAAGGGTTGCAATGAGGCCAAAGGCGTGGTCAGCTAAGGCCTGATGGAGAACAAGCATGATAGTTGTTATTTACATTTTCAAAGTCATGTAATCCTTATTATGGTTAGAAGGCATTATGTATGAGCAGCTGTAGTAATCTATGATATTCGATCTTGTTAATTTTTGTTGTGTAATGGTATGCCTTACTTAGCTTAAGTCTATTGGTCTTGTTAGCTAAATAGGCAAGACTAGGATTCTGGGATTTTGTGAGCATGTGAAGATTGTTCTTTGAAATACTGAGTGTGTCGAACTTATGTATGCAAAAAAAAATATCATAGTAATCCCTTATAGTGACACATTTAGCGAGGTGGGGTGCTATAGAATTGGGTTAGCCCATATCCTAATTCCCCATATATGGGGCACCCACTTTGTACTATTCCTTTTGCCTTTCAGCCAAAGTCTAGAGTGGAGAGCTACTGTTGTTGGGTGCCCTAAGAAATTCCAAATATTCCAAAAATCCCAAGTTCTGAGAAGTATTTTGCGCAGAACCCAAATGAGCCGGAAGAGTCTCCCATATAATAGTCCTGAGAGACTTTGGAGAGTTTCTAGGGCGATCGAGCCTCAACATTGCATAACCCAAAGACTTCCTCGGAGTCTTCTAATCCCAATTCACTTAGTGGCTCTTAAGTCTTCAGATCTACTTGAATGATACCCATCGGGGCACCTTTCCCCAAAGAGACCTCCAGGGTTTTCGGTCTCACCCGATTCATTCTTCTTGAAAAGTTTTCAGACTCTCGTCTATGGACCCCACCAAGTGTCTATAAATACCTACTTGCTCCGAGGAAAAAGGATTCTTTTGGACTTTTTCAGACCTCCTGGACCTCTTATGACATATTAAGACTCTTCACTCTCTAGGATCCCTACCTCAAAGACTTAAGACTTAAAACTCTATACGACCCATTAAAAGCCTACTCCCCCGAAGACCCAAGTCAGGAATACTACATACATACATAAACATTTTCATACATTTACATCCCATTTTGTAGATGTCAGTTTTTTACTTAAGCATCGAAGGGCCCGTGTGGGAAAGATTCTCGCGTGCCTTCTAACTGTCTCTATAATGCAGATATCCTCAATGTAACGCCCCAATTTTCAATTACACAATAATACTAACTATAAGCTAATATCCCAGATGGGCATTATGGAAACCCATGCCAATGGAAGCACTAAATCGAACCTGAAAGCTTAACCAAAACTAAATAAAGGGCAATTTCCACTAGATTTCCTTTACAAGTACAAGAAATGCATACGAATTTCAATACTCCAGAAAGACACAACTTATCACTGTAGTACAACTGTAGGACACTCTCATACTTATTACAAACTTGAGTACCCTAGCTGTTATTACAATACATCACTTGGATTACACAGGTACGTAACGAAACCAAAAATCCAACGCTAGCCAAGCACCACCTCCTTGCCCACGCTTGAACTGGAACCTAGAACACTTGACACTTCTGATATACCTGGAACGTTGAATATTTCAGGGGGATGAAACACGCAAGTTAGATAATGACATCTAAGTGAGTGGCACGAGAAAGGAAACAATGAATGCAAGACCAATGAGCAGTATATCAAGGAATCTCCTCGAGTTACCATCATCCTTGCCAACACTCGTGTCAAACATCTCAGCCTCACCTCTAAGCTAAGCCCCACCTCTAGGCACATGATCGAGGTCCAACCCCTTATGCCTCACCTCTAGGCATGGGATTTCTCCCTGATCATCGTGATGTTCAACCAACAAGCTACCATCATCCTTACCAACACTCGTGTTAAACATCTCAGCCTCCCTCATTTTAGCTCAAATTCGACCCTCGTTTGAACTTACGGGTCCCTCTTATTAGGAATCCACAACCATGTAGGCTTTGATTCTGCCTGATTTTAATCCGCAGAGACGCAAGCGCGATCTCCTCCAAGTTGGTCCACACGATCGATCCTTCCACGAACGCCTCGGTTGCGCTAGAAACCCTGGACCCCTTTTGAGAGACACGAATCTTTTTTTCTCTTGATTTCCAACTTCTTAAACGGCATATAAATAGATTTAAGAACCCTAATCGTGCCTTGGGAAAACCCTAACTCATTAGGCCCGACCCTTAATCACATTGGGCCAACTCTCTCTTTTTAATTGTGGAATGGGCTCGATCTAAGTGTGTGACCCCTTAGGTCTACCATTAGACTAGATATAGGGCTAACTCTATTAGGCTATATCAAGACCCAATTTATTAGATTAATTAAACTCTTTAATTAAACTAATGGGCTTCTTAATTAACACATCTCATGGGCTTCTTAATTAAACTCTTTAATTAATAGTTTTTAGAATTAATCAAATTAATTCTGGAACCCTACATATCATGGTTAACGTCTAGCAACATGCCATGAATACCTAACCAACGATGAAAAAAATGCGGACCTTTTCAATTGCAATTATCATGCAGTAAAATCCTTTCATGGATCTGTCCCGATTGAATTTAAGGTATGGTTTTATGACGAAATCCTAATCATTTAATAACTATGTATCCATTCCAGATTTATGACTTGATAGGTGAAATCAAAACACCTTTTGATTCCCACCTCACCTTGGCCAACGATTTCCTCAGTCATAAAATCATCGGAATACATAGGACATCCTCTCATCTTAACGATAAGTGATGAATCGCATTTCGACATTCACAAGCCTTTGTATGTGACAACGCCGTGCCCAGTGATAGTTTGTCAATGACTTCATTAGAATCCAAAAAGCACCAAGGCGTAACGAATCAAATACAATACTACCATGATGTCTCAAGTCTAAGAATCAATCTGCACAATTGCAACACAAGAATTCCAATTCGACATTAAACAATAACCATTAGAAATTCTATAACGAGTTAGTTCAGCGTACTTATTCTTACAATAAGCACCCACATATATGCACTAATGTCCTCACACCAATGTCCATGAAACAAGACATTCTCCTGATTGAGCATGCATCATATTAGTATATCCAAGTTATTAGTGTTCATTCCTGATAACTCTATGACTAGGAACATTTAAGATCAAGTCTTATAAGGAATATGTTTCATGGTCGTCATCTCTATGCATTACCATATTCCATGAGCCTATTTGATCTATGGACTTTGTCAAGTATGAATTGCAATAAATAATGACGACAATCATCAATGACAAATAAAAACATAATGCCTTGCAATAATAATTGATTGCAGATAAAGAATCCCAATGTAAAGTATGATCAATTACATAAAACATGATTGGCTTATGGGGCATAACTCTAACACCTCTCTTCCCCCTCTATAAGAATATAACAAGAAATCGAACTTACCTCATAATTTTTCTAACTGTTTGGCATCAACTCCGAGGAGAACCCAAAAACTCCAGCGAGGCCTGTTCTCCCTTGTTTCTCCACCATTTTCCCTTCTTTTTGTAGAATTCTCCTTGCTCTCTCTCAAGAACAAACAAGATCCTCCCCTTTGATTCCTTCAATTTGGCATAAATTCACCTCAAATTAACTTCGAATGCTTTGTAAACAACCCCATGGCCCTATTTATAGACTTTTCAGGCCAGCCACGCGTCGCCACCTCAGGGGGTCATGATGAGGCTTCCATCCTTATCCTTAAATGACCAATGGATTCTTGCCACTTGTCCAACACTTGATTTAAATAGGATTTGGAATCCAAAATGATCCAAAGCTACATTTCATTGAAGTTTGAAATCC
The DNA here is from genome assembly GCA_036245055.1 of Diospyros kaki. NCBI lineage: Eukaryota > Viridiplantae > Streptophyta > Magnoliopsida > Ericales > Ebenaceae > Diospyros > Diospyros kaki. Next base: position 22,624,432 of record BSEG01000014.1, on the reverse strand, counting down.
AAAGATATTTTGAAGTTCATACCTTTTACACTAATTCCCAAGACTTTTAGTTAATTACACTTTTACCCAAACTTCAATAATTATGATTTTGCTCCTGGCTCAAAAAATAAACTTTTGGTTCAAGGCTTCCACAATCCCTTGAAATGTCCTACTTCCTCAAGTATCTGAATCTAAAAATCTTGGGCATTACACTCGAAGACCCTAAGGACTATATGTTAAAGACACTATGGATCCTTCTCGAGGTTGATATCCAAAGACTCCTAGGACCGATCACCCCCCTCAGGACTCCTAAGACCTTCTGGGAACCGTAAACCCTCTATCATCTCAGTCCTTTGATTGAGCCATTAGACTCTGTGCACTTCAGCAACCCTCTCATCTTTCTCAAGGAACTCTACTTTGGTTGTTCACACGACAAATAAATTTAATTGTTGTAGTTAGGCAACAACACCCCTCTTCGTTATTGAAATATCAACTTGCAACTTACCCTACTTTCTTTCCAACAATCTAACTCTCACTTTGTTGTTGTTAGGATACAATAATTAAAATTTATTTATTAAGATGAGACACAATGAGTTTTCAGAAGAACCTGAGGTGTCCCTTGGCCTTCCTGCCCTAACCATAATGCCCTAGAAAGAAGGAAGTCATTTGAGGTGAACCCAACCCATTGACCTAGAAAAGGCTCAATTCGATGGTCAAAAGAGCTCTATAGCTAGAAGAACTAGGATTGTTGAGAGGCGGTAGGAGATCCTTCATCTTATGGGTAGGTCTGCAAGACAAAAAATATTCGAAGGCATGGGGGATTTCTCCCACCCTAATGATAGATTTAGATGACACCTAATATGAGTATTGGGCCTAATGATATAATCTTGCTTGTTATTTAAATGATCATATCTTCATTTATAGCTCTCCATTTAAACATGAATGAGTCCCTAGATATCTTGATGATCTTTATTTTTAACTTGTTAAGAATATGTGACAAAGATCTACAATGCAAGATTTTTTAAAGGTATTCCTAGTCCTAAGATTTTTCTGAAGGGGATTAAGATTAATCAATTATGGACTAGCACATGGGCTACTACTTTTTATTAGTATGAGATACGAATGAAAAAGATCGCGAGTCAGTGCCATATTGTATGAGATGTAGATAGTAGACATATGAGTAGGTGTCAGTTGAACATCTACTAAATGTGATACTTGTAATAGGTCACATGACTAAGAGAATTAATGATTTGTTACTGGCTTTCAATTGTGTATCTAGTTTTTTGACCAGAAGTGACTGAGTTGTCTTGTGCACTGGTATTGGAGATTTACCATTGAACGGAACCATCTGGTGTGAGAGGTGAGGATGCTCTTTGTGTGGTGTCTATGCAGTGGTGTTTGGAGAAAGATGCTTATTGATGGGATCCATTATCCTCCATCAAATAAGGGTGAACTGTTAGTGTTAGTGCCTTAATGCTAGATTTAGATGGCATCTGGCAATTATAATAATGGGACTAATGATGTAATTCTTGCAAATATAATAAAATATGTTTTCATATTTTAAGATCATATCTTCATTCATAGCTCTCCAATCCATTTATATGAATGAGCCCCTTAGAGTTTCCTAATGATAGTCTTATTCTTAAGTGTTAAGAATATGTGACAAAGACTTTCAGGTTAAGGATCTCTTAAAAGTATTCTTGGTCATTAGATTTCTCATAAGTGGGCTATGATTAATCAATTACGGACTAGCGCATGGGTTACTACCTTTGATTAGTATGAGATACTGATGATTAAAGGATAGTGAGTCGCATGCCATAATCCATGAGATGAATATAATAGACATGTGAGTAGGTGTTAGTGGAACATCTACTGAATGTGATGCACGTGATAGATCACATGGCTAAAAGGATCTATGATCTATCACAAACTTCGATTGTGTTACTGGTCCTTAGACCAAAGGCAACATAGTCGTCTCTTATGTCAGTGCCAGGGATTTTATGTTGATAAGAATCATCTGATTACCTGATGGGAGATCTTCTGTGTTATTCCTGTGCAGTGGGTATAGAGGTAGGTGATTGCTAATGGGATTTATTGACCTCCAGCATGAGGCAAACATCCTATACGATTAGTGGTGGTTCAGATTAATGAAACCCCTGGCTAGGGTATACTTAATTGAAAAAGTGTTTCCAATGTCAGAAAGAGTTCTAATGTGTCATCTTGATCTCATCACACTGATTTTGGCATAGCCATCAAGTTAGTGAGTTTGATTAGTCCATGACTCTTATTTGATCGGGATGTTATTCGATGGAGGGATTATAGTACATGGGAATCCAAAGCCCCAAATAAGTTCTATTTGAAGTAAGAGTTTATTACTGGTAGGATCACCATAACATAATGTTAGTTGTCACTCAACGTCTTTCGGGGGTATATCAGGGAGATGGAGAGATCCGTGTTGTTGACCAAATTTTTTGGTCAGCATCAAAGAGTTGATGTGTCCCAATTACTACTTGGTAGTGAATCTAGAAGGTCACATGCATATTTAGGTATGGTTGACTAAGCGATTAAAGATGAAATCATCATTAAGAGTTGATGATATCACCATTAAGAGTTAACAAATTAGGTTGAATGATTAAATTAATAAGGAGCAATTGTCAAGAGTTGATAACTATGTTGTTAAGAGTTAACGAGGGTCTCACTTTCATCATGGGATAGTGAAAGGGTCATTAAGAGTTACTGGCGGGCCTAGATGTAATTTCTAGAAAGTTGGCCAAAAACGGTTGATAACTCCTTAAAGGTTGTCGATCGTTCGTGTCGCTTGTGTCAATCGATTAACAGTTCCTTAGAAACTATCGATCATTTGTGTTGTAGAGACTTGTGAATCGCGCGATTGATTTATCTTTTTTACAATGACTTTATGTGGGACGCATGGAAAGGGAAGGACGATTATGCTTGGGGTATGTATCTCCCTCTTCAGTCACGTTACCCTCTCTCTCTCCTTGTTGGTTTTACTTGTTTTGGACAATTAGGGTTTTTGGGTTGGATATATAAAGGAAAGAGGAAGAAAACAGGTAGAGCTTTTAGTTGCCTTGTGTGTGCATAATTGTAACACCCGGTGTAACCGATGTTAAGAAAATAAGAATGGAAGTGTAAAAATTTCAAAAATGCCCTTGAGAAGGTGTTGGATCCTTAGAAAATGCCCTTGTGTCAATCAATTGACAGTTCATTAGAAACTATCGATCCTTTGTGTTGTAGAGACTTGTGAATCGCGCGATTGATTTATCTTTTTTACAACGACTTTATATGGGACGCATGGAAAGGGAAGGACGATTATGCTTGGGGTATGTATCTCCCTCTTCAGTCACATTACCCTCTCTCTCTCCTTGTTGGTTTTACTTGTTTTGGACAATTAGGGTTTTTGGGTTGGATATATAAAGGAAAGAGGAAGAAAACAGGTAGAGCTTTTAGTTGCCTTGTGTGTGCATAATTGTAACACCCGGTGTAACCGATGTTAAGAAAATAAGAATGGAAGTGTAAAAATTTCAAAAATGCCCTTGAGAAGGTGTTGGATCCTTGAGATTGAGGGTGCCCTATGAGAGGGGTATTTTGGTAATTTGGAAAGTGAAATCCAATAAAAAGGGTATTTTGGTAAATTGGAAATAATTCCTATATGGAATTAGGTGAGTAGGTGAATTAAATCCCAATTTTGTATTTATGTGGAGATAAGGGATTAATAAATTCACAAAGGGTATTTTGGAATTTTGGAATTTAATTCCATAAAGGAAATAGGGAAAATGGATATTGAATTATTTGAGGAGAAATAATTAATTTTCCCTACATGGTGAATAAATGAGAAATGCCACATGGGTGGATGAGATGAGATCTTTAGAGCCAAGTATGGGTTTAAAATGTGACACTTGGCAAAGTCTTGATCAACTATAAATGATGATTAAATTAAATGCAAAAGGAAATGATAATTGGTCTTTCAAGCATTTAATGAGAGGCATTATGGTGTTGGATTAAAAGAAAATCCAAAAAGAAATTAAATTAGTCACCCCTTTAATGTTTAAAAAATATGGGATTTGTTTAAAGGGGAAAGGAAATGAATTACGTCATTCTTGATGTGTGAAAATGGTCTCCATTTATTAAATGTTGAGAAATTAAAAAATCCAATGGATGGGATTAATCCTTGAGTGGGATTTGTGATCCAATGGTGATTATTTATTCTTGGATCATGGCATGGATGGCCAATGTAAACGTTTATGTATTTGTGGGAAGGCACATATCAATATATGTGGGTGTGCATATGTGCAAATATTTTGGAAGAAATGAGAGATTAAAATAATTTAAAAAGGAAATTATAAATGTCTCTCAAAGCATTTATGAAGGCCATCATGATGTTGGGGAAAAAGATAAATGGAAAAGAAAGAAAAATGGTCACCATTAATGCTTGAAAATATGGTGATTTATATAAATGAAAAATGAGGGAATTATGTCTCTCAAAGTGATGGGTCAAATTAGTCCAATTTAAACAATTGGAAATTGGAAAAGAATTCAAGGTATGAGATTGGGTCTTGAAATTTGAAGGGTGATCCAATGGTTGTGGATGAAAGCTTGTGGTTGGCATGGATTGCCAACTCCTTAAGAGTGTGCTTTCTATTAAGGGTGAAGATTCAATCTTTTAAATTGGATGGATGAGATTAAAGCCTCCAAAGCACATGGATTGTGCTTGTTATGGAAGGCTAGGATTTGCTCTCCAAAAGAGAAAATAATGGAGGGTGGAGATGAAGTCTTGCATTTAAAATATCAAGCCTAGGAAATTAATCCCAAAAAGAAAAGAAAGGAAAGGGAAGAAGTATATAAGGGGAAAGAGAGCTTTATCCTCAAATTTTTCCCATTTCAAGAGAGTAAAGGTTGAAATCTTCCCATGGAAAGAAAGAGAGAAGAAGAGATGAGAGGAAAGGAAGAAGAAGAAGAGAAAGAAATCAAGGTAAGTGCATACCTCTTTTCTTTACTAAGTGTGCTTGTATGCAAAGTAGTGAGTTCTTGTTTAAATGCCATTTTAGGTGGGAGAAAATGGTGTTGGAAGCTCACTAGAAATAAAGATAGGGAGGTTCAAGAATAAGGTAAGGGATGGCCCCATGTGGAGGTGGCCTTGCATTGCATTGTAAGGAGGTTGCATAAAATTTTATGTATCTCTTTGCATGCTTTATTGTTCATGAGACCTATGGCCATAGGGGTGGGAAAGAAATGGTAGGTTGATGCCTCAAACCATGTTGGATTGTGAGGATGGAATGACCTAACCATGCTTGCATGCATTTGCCATTACATAGACTTGTTATGCTTGTATTTACTTTGCATATGCACCCTTACTGAGCTTTTGAGCTCATGAGGTTTTATCCTCCCCTTGTAGGTTGATCTTATGTCAAAAGAAGAAAAGGGAAGGTGTTGCAAGCTTGTGGTTGAAGCTCATGGTGTATTATTTATTTTGTTGTAATGTTATGGCTTTAAGGAGCCTAGGCATGTGACTATTTCATTTGTGACCTTGTGGCATAGGAAAGCCTATTTGTTGTATTGATCATGTGTGGTGTGTATATTTGGAGGTTGTTATGTGAGCAACAATAGGTTGTGTAAAGCTCATGTGTGAAATGGAAGGAAATTTTGATGTATGTTGTGTAATATTCAAAGAGGTGGTTTAAGCCTTAATATTCAAGATGTGAAGTGGAAAAAAAGGGATATCAAGATTGGGGTCTTGAATAAGAGGGCATTTTCATTTATTATTTTTTTATGTAATAAGAATGTGTATGTAAAAATGAATTGACTACTCAGTGATCAAAATCATTTACTCCATAGTTTGATAGATCTTTTGGAGAACTAAGTAATTGGTGTTCCAAGATGTGAAGTGGAAAAAAAGGGATATCATGATTGGGGTCTTGAATAAGAGGGCATTTTCATTTATTATTTTTTTAAGCAATAAGAATGTGTGTGTTTCGGGGGAAGGGGGGTGTTAAGCCAAATCTAGCTCTCATTTAAACTTCCATGGAACAAAAGAAAGGGAAAATTAGATTAGACAGATTGTAGGTGGTTTTCCTTACTATTTCAAGCATTGTTCTCATATTTCCCACATTTAAATCTAGCTCTCATTGATCATGTTCTCATTGGGTCAGGATTTAACTAGAGATGTCAAAAGGGCCGGCCCGGTCCGGCCCGAGTCAGCCCACGGGCTTTTTAAACGGGTCAGCCGCGCGCGCAGGAGAGCGGGCAGGCGCGGCCAGCGCCCAACGGGCCCTGCCGGCCAATTTTTTAAAAAAATTGGAAAAATTTGGGAATTTTGGGGCATTTCTTAATTGAATTTGGGCCCCAGAGGAATTTTCAAAATAAAGGAATTTTTGGGGCATTTTGGAGAATAATGCCGAAATTTTGAAAAATTGAAAATGAAAATTTTTTCCTCCAAAATTGGTAATCAATCAATGGATTGGTTTAAATGGTGAATTATGGAGCCCGGTAAAATTCTTGGATGGAAAAGAATTAAATATAAATAAGAAATGGCGGTTGGGTATTTTCATGAGTTTTCTTTTTAGCCAATGCGGTGTGGTTAAAGCCCAATTTCGCTAGTGAATCCTGGGGATGAGGGAAGGGAAGGACGAGCCTAGTTCCCACCTAGGGCGTTTCATCTTGAAACATGGTCCACCCTTCACCTAAGACCGGGCAGGTGGACAATTTAGGTAATTGTTCACGAGTAACACCCATAAGTGGGAGCGGGGCGTTACAATAATTCTCTCGGCCTTTGCCCATTTTCTCTTCTCATTCCAAAGCCCTTGCCCCTTCTCCACTACTCTTTCTGGTCTCTGTGTTGCTATAGTAGCAAATAAGTTGCAATAATGAGACTATTGCTTATTGAGAAACCAACTGTTTGAACCTAAATTTCCAGCCTAATCTCCCTCACTCTCTCTAGCTAGCACATAAAGTTGAGGGATTTACCCACTCATTGGAGAATGAATTGACTAGACCTCATGTGCTTTTGGGGGTTGGTTTGGTCTAACCGAAGTTCGGTTTGGGAGGAGATTAGAGGTACAACGGTTGCTACCCAGGAGGTTATCAAACTCTACATTGGCCTTCAAACCATCCAAGAGGTACCTTGAATCCCCTTATGGAATGCTTTGTTTATGTATTGCATATGGACTTTGAAAACGAGTTTTGCAACGTGATTATATGTTTACTTCGGCTTCATTTATGTGTTATCAAAAAATGTTTTTTAAATTAAAAAAAAACCCTTACATGATACACCAAATGTTAGTGTCCTTTTTTAGTGGTATTAGAGCCTTGGCTCTATTTCCATGTCCTATGAGGTTGTTTTTGTAGTATCTATGTGTTTTGGGTTAGTTTTTGCTCTCTATTTTGCAAGTATATGCACTGTAAGTTGACAAATTGCAGCCATCAGTTGACAGTTCTTGGATTTTTCCTTGAAGAACTATGGCTTGGAAGTAGAACTATCAATTTCTAGCAGGGAGTCGGTCTATAGTCTTGAAGAACTTGTCGACCATTTCAAGTAAAACCCAGAATTGGAGGTATCAACTATTTGGTGTTTCAGTGGGAGACTTCGACTTGTTCTTGCGAACTGTCAACCGACCCCTTAGGAAACCCAAAAATGGTTAACCATTTTAGGTACTGGTGGAACATTTTTAGGGTTTTTCAGTTTCTGTTTTAATGCAATATGATTGCTTGGATTCAAAACTGATCAATGCTCATGATATGAGATATCAATGACCTGAAAAATGATGCATATTACAATAACATAAATATTTATTTAAATCACCATTATATTCAATGAGATTGAATGGATGGATGATCATGGAGTTGATACAATGTGATTGTATGGATGAATGAATGTATGTTACAGGTATTCATTGGTTTGTAACAATAATTATTTCATTTTGTTTTGCAACTGTAATGAGACATAAGTCTCCTTGTTATTTTCATTTTATTAGAAATATTGTATAATACGAATTCTATGTAAAATGAAGATGAAGGCATCAAGAGCTAGTGATTCCAAGGAGCTAGAAGGTCGAGAGAGAGAGAATTTTGCCCATGAGATGGGTGTTGTTTTGTGTAAATTCTATTAATTAAATCCAGAGGCTCGAATTTAATCAATAAGAATAAAAGTCCATGATCAACCTATTAGAAACCGCGATCATGTAGCCTTTGATTCCATTTCGTTTCGATCCGCAGAGACACAAGTGCAATCTCATCCAAGTCAATCCACACAATTGATCATTCCATAACGTCCTTGGTCGTGTTAGCAACCCTACATGTGTTGAGAGAAAATCGAAATTATCTTACTCTGTTTTCAGCTTCTTAAGTGGCATATATGTATAGAGTTCAAAATCCTAATCACGCCATAGAAAACCCTAAACACTTTAGGCTTGGTCCCTAATCACATTGGGTCAGTTCTCTCTCATTTTCATTTTAATTGTGGAATGGACTTGATCTAAGTGTGACCCCTTAGGTTCACCATTAGACTAGATGTAGGAGCCAACTCTATTGGGCCACATTAGGGCCCAACTCATTGGTTTAATTAAACACATTTCATGGGCTTTTTAATTAAACTCTTTAATTAATAGTTTAAGAATTAATCAAATTAATTCTTAAATCCCTACATATCGTGGTTAATGTCTAGCAACATGCCATGAATACCTAGCCAATGATGAAAAAAAACATAGACCTTTTCAATTACAATTACCATGTTGTAAAATCCTTTCATCAATCAATATCCTGATTGAATTTAGGGTATGCATGGTTATATAACGAAACCCTAATCATTCAATAACTATGTATTCATTCCAGATTTATGACTTGATAGGTGAATTCAAAACACCTTTTGATTTCCACCTCACCTTAGCCAAGGATTTCCTCAATCATGAAATCATCGGAATACATAGGACATCCTCTCATCTTGACGATAAGTGATGAATCATGTTTCAACATTCACAAGCCTTCTTATGTGATAAGGCCACACCCAATGACAATTTGTCAATGACTCCTTTAGAATCCAAAAAGCACAAAGGCATAACCAGTAAGCTATAAGACTACCATGATGTCTCAAGTCTAAGGATTAATCTGCACAATTGCAACACAAGAACTCCAATTCAACATTAAACAATAGCCATTAGGAATTCTGTAGCGGGTCAGTTCAGTATACTTATTCTTATAATAAGCACCCACATATATGCACTGGTGTCCTCACACCAATGTCCATGAAACAAGACATTCTCCTGATTGAGCATGCATCATATGTGTTAGTTTATCCGAGTTATTAGTGTTTATGCCTAATAACTCTATGACTATGAACATTTAAGATTAAGGCTTATAAGGAATATGTTTCATGATCGTCATCTCTATGCACGAATATTCCATGAGCCTATTTGATCTATGGACTTTGTCAATTATAGATCGCAATAAATAATGACGACAATCATCAATGATAAATAAAACATAATGCCTTGCAATAATAATTGATTGAAGATAAAGAATCCCAATGTAAAGTATGAACAATTACACAAAATATAATTGGCTTGTGGGACATAACTCTAACACACTCCATATGTATGCATGAGTTTATTTATGTATAAGATACATGATGGAAAACTTAATGCATGTGCAAAGTGAAATCTCCAAAAATAAATTGTGAATTTATTTTAAAAAAGAAAAGAAAGGAAAATAGAAAAGAATGGAGAAAAATTATCAAAAATGTCAAAATAATTTTGAGAATTATCTTGGGGCTAGAAGAGTATTCCAAAGCCAGAAAATTGATTGGGCTCGTTTTTCGAGGTCAGGACATGCATATTGAGAAAGTTTGAGAAGCTAAGTCAATGTGGATAAAATTTTAGAAATTCAAGAATGTTATTTTATGAATTGTTATAGTGATATATTTGAGAAAATATTTGAGAAATATTTAGTTTGGATTTATTGAGGAAAAATAGGAAGAAATAGAGAGAAGAATAAAGAAAATGCAAGAAATTATGAAAAAATAAGTTTTAATACTTATTTAAATAAATATGATGATTAGGGTGCTTTGAAGCTTAAATTGAAGTGACTTCTGCAAATGTTGAGCTCGGCACACAAATGGAGACGATACACGTATCTCGAGGTAAGGCGTGAATATTGAGGTAGCCCGATAAGTTTGAGAAGGTTTGGATTCTCGGGATTTCGCTCAATCTTCTCCTCAGGCTTGGACTTTAGTCATTCCTTCCCAAGCAAGTAAACAGGATATGTTATTTTTACCATATTTTGTGCACGTATACATTGTTCTATGCATAACTTGTATATGATTTTTATATGCGAATCATAGAAAAACACTTTTAAATGTTTCTAAAATGCATGAAATATTTTCATCCTTCTAGGAGAGACATAAATAGAAAGATTATAATTGATACCCTAACTGATTTTTTGTCTTTGACTATGTAAAATATTGAATGATATGATACATTTTGGGCAACACATGTAATGATAAATGGTTATGACTTGTGCATTAAGTAGGGTATCATTTGCATTTGCATTATTATTAAAGGACAATCTAGTAGATTCCCTGGTAACTCACAGCAAGAAAAGATCATCGTATTGTGAGGTTTGGCATGCTAAGGCCATGAGAGACATGGATAGTATGTTTCAGCAGGAAAAGACCATCATATTGTGAGGCTTGGCATGCCAAGGCCATGAGAGACATGGATTGTATATTTCAGCACTGCTATCTCGTGGGCTATTATGATGATATAGTGTGATGATGATGTATTTGTCAGTATATGTACTTGTGTGCATATGTATATAGGCGCTAGGCCAGTTTCTACTAATAGGTCCTCAGAATCAATGCATACATCGCATATAAAAAGTATAGGAGACTTAGGTGGTTAGGTGAGCAACTTATGGGGGTTGTCTCTTAGCACCTACTTTTTCTAAGCTATGATTTTCTTTTGAACCTCAAATTATGTACACTTATGCTACATATACTCGTTGTTCATCTTATTATTATGTTATTGTATCCATGATGTTCATCCTAGCATTTTTTTTATTGCATACTCTCCTAAAATATCTCGAGTATTACAAGTTCACTCAGGGTATTTGGGTGGTAGATTTAAATCTCAAAGGCATGAATCCAGGGGGTATTTATAGGCTTCGAGGATTAGGCCATATCGTAAGACGAGACACATGGCATACACAGATGGCCCGACCTTTTGAGAGAGAAGTCTGCAAATGTGGCTACAAGGCCTAAATGTATCTTTGAGTCTTCATGATTTATAGGCTCACCACGAAGACTCTTTGAGTCTTCAAGGTCATCGAATAAACTTACCCAAAAGACTCTCTGAGGTCTTCTAAGTCTTAGGGGGCATGATTGGCTAAGGTCTATCAGTTATCCCACAACAAGAGGGTGGTAATTACTAATGAGATCAATTAACCTCTGACATAAAGTAAACATCCCATGCGATCAATTATGGTTTGTGATTGCTTAAACCCCTAACTAGGGTGCACGTGATTGAAAAAGAGTTTTTGATGTCATAAAGAGTTCTAATGTGTCATCTCAATCACACCATGTTAGATCTTGACATAGATATCAAGTCTTGTGAGTTTTATTAGTCCATGGCTCTCATTAATTGGGATGTTATTCGATAGAATGATTATATGACACGATAATCGAAAGCCTTAATAAGCTCACTTGAAGTTATGACTTTTTTATTGACAAGATCGTCTTGACATAATGTTAGTTGTCATTCAAGACCTTTCAGGATGCATTGAGGAAATAGAGAGATCTTTATTGTAGATCAAATCGTCTAATTAGCATTAAGGTTGTTGACGTATCTCAATTGCTACTCATAGTGAACCTAGAAGGTTATACACAAATTCGAGCATGGCATTGGATTTCTGATGTATTACTATAATGAGTTCTTAATCATCATTAAGGGTTAACGAAATTGATTTGATCGATGAAACCAATGTTAAGAGTTAATGTGCATGCCATTAAGAGTTAACAAAAGGTCTCAGTTCCATTAAAAGTTAGTGGAAAGGCTATTAAAAGTTAATGGCAAGCCTAGATGCAATTAAATAAAAGTTGGGATAAGAGAATTAAAACTATTGACTTGTGTCTGAAATGGTTTACTGTTATTTGCTGAATGATTTTGACACGATCAACTTCTTTATGAAATAGTCAACTATTTCTTATTGATTCACTCTGAAATAGTCGACCATTTCCTGTAATTATTGATCGTTTTTAATAGAGAGATTTAAACTCACAAACATTCTTTTGTTGTTTTTTGCAACAGAGCAATTAATGCTCCTTTGCAGCCTTCAGATGGATGACAAAAGAGGGATGAGCGAGAGATAGAAGGCATGTGAGAATCATTTTCCCTTTTGCATGCCACTCATCTTTCTCACTCTTTCTCTCGTCAAAAGTCAGTTTGACCAAGTACAAGAAGAAAATGAAGAAGGATTTTATATAAGCAAAGATAGAAAGAAGAGAAGCAATGCTCTTTTGCTCTCTCTCTCTCTCTTTCTCTCTCTAGTTGTCTTATTCTTCATTTTCCCTTGAAAACCCTCCTTTCTTCTTGCTCCTTTTTACTTGTGGATTTCTTACATCCTGCACCAAACAGTGAGACTGTTGGTTCTTTCGTTCAAGAATCTAACCACAACATCTTATCACCTACGTAAAATCTTGACTCGGACAAAAGCTTCTAGTAGGATTCCAACATCACTTGCAGCGTGAACTAACTTGGTCCCTCATGTTAGTATAGGTGGACTAGTCATCCAAGGAAGCAAGCTTGGAGTTATTCATGATTACTCATGAGACTATTTCAAGAGCTTGCAATGAGGACAAGAGCCACACATCTGAGTTGTTTCAACACAACCAACATCCCCTTGTTCATCCGGTGATGTATACCTTTCTTACCCCCTATGGATGGTTTTGTTAGTTGCATATGGATGTTGTATACGGAGTCTTGCAAGGTGATTTTGTTTTCCTTTCCACTGCCATGTATCGAGGTTTTTGAAAAAGTTTTGAAAACTGGCTAAAACCATTGCATGACCACCAAGTCTTAGCATTGTCTTTCATTCGCAGCCTACTTCATGGGGCATCGAAACATAATGTAGTGATGTAGGAATTAACCATGCTAATGATGATGTTGATGAGTATCTTTTAAGTCCACTGGACGCATCCTTAGAGAAAAATGGAACTTGACCGGAAGAAAGATGTCCTAAAGAGATAGTGCAGAAGAAGTATTCGAGAAAGTTTAAAGCGCATCTAAAGAAGATTCTTCGAGTTCCAAGGGTTGATTGTAGAGGTTCGAAGAATCTCCTCTAGATGGGCTTTAAAGTCTCTCGAATACTTCTTTTGCACTACCTCTTCAGGACATCTTTCTTCCGGTCAAGTTCCAGTGCACCTTGCATACACCATTGAGTTTAACTTTTTGTTCATTTCCCACAAACAACACTAAATTGTTGTTTTCAGACTACAACAATTAACATTTATTTTGGAAAAACTCAACAAACTGTTAGTACATCTAGGTGTAGGTTTAAGAGCCTAACCAAGGGAGGTCAATACAGTTGTAAAGGGTGCTCAATCCACTGTTCGGGAGAGCATAGAGATGTCCCCAAGGAGATAGCCTGAAAAGGTTGCTCTGAAAGAATGGTATGTAAGGCAAACATCACTTAGAAAGCACACAAGAACTCCTCCTATGTGGGTCATTCAATGCTCAAGTCAAACATTGCTAGGGTGGACAAAGTATGTAGATGCAGTGTGTATGATGGATGCAATGGGTGGTCTGGGTGGTCTAGTTCTATAAGTTGTGTCTTAGAGGAATTACTTAAGCTACCCAAAGGGTCAAGCAATCAAAGCTAGAAATGGAAGATTTGAATTAGACGTAAGGGATTCAAATTAGAAGTGGGAGATTCAGATTAGAAGTCCTAACCATGAGGGGTCGAAAGGTATTTTTTAGGCATTGTCTAGTGATTGGGACATGTGGTGCACATGCGGAGAAAGGTTGACTCCTCGAAAGAAGCAAAAATGATCTCCAGAAGAAAGAAGGCCCGAGAACAAGCAAACCACGTTGTGCAACACAACATAGGGTCAATCAGTGCAGGAGACAAGTCTCCTCAAAGGCTTGCCCAAAATAATTGCTTGACCAAGTCGACATATGCAAGACAAATTCTAGGGGGCTAGCCCCAAAAATCCCTCGGAAGGAGCATCTCTTCCTAGGAATGATCATATCCTCAAGGATTCTCCCCCCAAAGACTTCCCTAAGGGAATTTCCCTAGAGGATAGGTTACAATAAGAATAAAATCTATCTTTTGCATAAAATATTTTCACATGAAAAGTATTTTTCACTAGAAAACATTTTACTTGCAAACAAAATGAACCAACATGAAAAATTTTATCAGGATATATTTTTGTTAAGAGAACCGTAGACTCTTTATGCTATGATGTCACATATCACCTTATTGACAAATTGAACTAACAAATGAAGGACGTCCAGAGTATACATACCAGTCTAAGATACAGCAATAGTGCAATCCAAATCCCCTTGTCTTTTACACGCATATACGCAATTTCCAAGACTAAAGAAGAATGAAAGATGACGACTACATAGAAAGATATGTGTGTGTATATATATATACACCCATTTATGGGTATAATATTTACAAGCCCCAATCTACATTCTAGTTCTTTAACTTAGACACAACTACCTTGATCCTCAAACTTGGATTGCCATCAGCTCTCGACTTGTTGAGACACCCAGCGCACTTGATAACTTTGTACATAACTGCACACCAAATCACATGTTAGAAACCGCCGGCAAAGGCGACCCAAGGCATTAACTTTGCTGGTGACACCACTTGTACTAAGACTGGGAGATCAAAAGCCCGAGTCCAGTGGCCAGCGACTGTTTGGGTAGTTGTTCGCTATACAGTTCACGAGTTTAAGAATAAATTAATAAGGATTTTCAACACCCGCCCCCCCCCCCCCCCCAATCACCTAAGTCCCCTTTTCTCCAAGGGGAATAAGGGAAAAAAAAGAAAAAGATATCGTAGAGAGAGAGAGAGCGAGCACTAACCTGTCTATAAACTGTAGAATCTCCGTATGATTTTCTCAATTCAACAACATATAATGATGGGCTTATCTCCAACACCTGCCAGATTCACAGATAGGGCAGTTAATACATATACTACTGGAAATTTGAATTACATAAAATCTCTAGCAATAACTTATTTATGCATTTCAGCAAAAAAGAAAAAAAATATGTAGTAAAAATTGCTCACTTCTGCCGCAACTGAGAGGCTACCCAACCTCTTCTGACCTTTGTGCTCTTGCATCACCCTAAGCTGGAAAGATGGCCACCATATATCGTTAAATTCTCAGCAAGATTGGCACAAAGAATATACATTATATTAGTAATAGCTGATTGATTCTTCAAAAAAAACCCAGCATTTATAGCCTTTTCTTGGAGTGTTGAAACCAGATTTTAGCATATTTTTATTTCTGGTCTATGAAAGGAATGATTATTAGGATTACTTCTAATAAAATGGTCCTATGCAGAGAAACTTGATGGTCTTACGCAGGCCTAGAGCCATACCTTTCCGTATTTCTTCTGGACAACAAATCCCATCTGAGTTACAATATCCTCAATCCTCTCATACAATTCTTTTGGGGAATAGTTTGAGGTAAATCTGATCTTTCTTTCAGAAACATCCTAAAATAACCCAAACATGATTTGTATATTTGACAATCAGATTTCATTGATAGGTAATGGAAACCATACACAATGATGAAGTGTTATATATAGCTGATAGTGCTGTTCTTCACCTCATTTTCAAAGAAACCAGAGAGATCTAGGCATGAGGACATTCCTATCAGCTGAAAGGCATTGATAAGGTTAGGTGATTGGGGACTTTTCTCTGCTTCCAATGGCTACAAGATACAGGCAAAAGAAAGCACTGAAATATATATAATCAACCAACACTAAGGAATAAAGGGTATATATCCAAATATACCTCCTCATGCATTCTCAAGGCCTCATCATCTATGTATATACTCTCTTCATCATCAGGATTTGCAGGACTATAGTCTTGTTCGAACCATTCATGAGTCCTAATATCTGACATTGTTATCCGTGTTGCAGGGTTGGGATCTAGAATCCTTCTTATAAGATTTTGAGCTCCTGGGGATAGCCATTTTGGTATTTGAGAATCACCCTTGAAAATCTGAAATCACCAGAGAGAATCAAAGAAAGGAACGACTTGAAAAATCATCTATCTTAAGTGGATGTCTCATTTGAAAAGTTGTTAGTACCTTCTGATAAAGAACAGCAAGATTTCTGTCATCAAATGGCAGATAACCCGTGAGAATTACATACAAGATGACACCACATGACCACGTATCAGATGTAGCTCCATCGTAACCTTTATTGGCAAGGATCTCTGGGGCAACGTAGTTGGGACTTCCACAGGTTGTATGCAGTAAGCCGTCCTCCTAATGGTTAGATATGAATGGATTGAATTAAACTGAACCATAAACATGTGTATAGGAGGAGGCTCGTTTTGTAGGCGCCATACCCTTAGATGTTGGGGCAATGCACTGAGGCCAAAATCGGAGATCTTTATGTTTCCTTTAGCATCAACCAGTACGTTCTCTAGCTGCATGTCAAAACAGCTGGAACATTTGAAGGGGTGATAGGCAAGAAAATTTTCAAAACAAATGCATGTGTAAAACCAGCTTAAGTAAATCAAGATTAACTGGGATTCTCAAGTTTTGTGGTATAATGTTCCTTAAGAGTGTAATAGATAACCTTGAGATCCCGGTGGTAAATGCCTTTATCGTGGCAGTAGCTAACTCCGTCAAGTAACTGCTGGAAGAGCTTCCTTCCTTCAGCCTCTGGGAGCTTGCCTCTGGATGACTGGAATGCACCCAGAAGAGCAGCAAAATCATAACATTGCCAAAATAAACATGAAAGCCCAAAAAGTGCAGCAGATTAATGGAATTTGAATCAATTTATGGAATAATATCCTTACAATTATGTCAAACAATTCACCACCAGTCACATATTCTAGGACCATGTAGATTTTGGTTTTGCTCGCCAAGACCTGGATATTTGTCATTACAAATGAGAAGCCTAATAAAAATAATTGCAAGGAATATGCCTATCTTTTGTCAGTAAGTATTTACACAATGCCGCAGCACCTCATGAAGCCAAACCCTTAACATGAACCATTTACCACTTTATTGAAGGTTATGATGGACGATAAACAAACTTGACTGAGAACCCTGAACTATTTGCAAGATGCGTTCAATGGAAGCTACTTTGGGTATTCCTTTATCTTGTTTTATTTTATTTCTTCGGGGTTCTTCAGAGAGAGAGGGAAGAAAATAACAGAATATTAAACTCAAGAAGTGAGTGAAGTTCTGCATATCATCGACAAACTGCTTGGTCAATGGAGTCCTGTAAAAATTGGGTCACAACAAGAAATTGTATCGAGTTTGTACAGGAATTACTAGGGAGAGTCAATACCATGTCACATATACCACCAGTTAATAAATATCTTTTATATGAATTTCCACTAAGTGAACATATAAATTTCATTATTTTTCTCATATAAATCACTAGCCCATAATTTGTATGCGTACGTGCCACGAGCTACTTACCTACTAATTTCTGAGAGTCTCGAAGTATCCTTTGTCATTTTTTTTTTCTTTCCTTCCCTTATTTTGGGTCTTTATGTTCTGTTTCCATGTTTTGTTTTGTATATGTACATTTATTTGTCCTTCCCGTAATTAATTAGACGACTTGGATAAGATGGTATATGGACCACTCCATTTTGCAGATTTATATTTGTTTGGTGGAGAGGAGAGTAGGGTGATTAGGCGTACAGCAAAAGCGATATTATCACCATTTACCAGATGCATGTGGGTGGAGCAAACGGAAAAGAGCAAAAAGACAAAAAAAAAGAAAGGGCTGGCCTGGTGGGATAGCCACTCCTGTCAACCTCATCCGACCCCACTCCGCAATGATTGTATTTACGGCCGGCCCCTCATGCGTATGGCCAAATCAACTACACATATATCACTGGTTCGTTGTTTCCATTGGCGATGCACCAGATAACACTGGCCGTGGGGGTCCACCTGCACCTCCCCCATGTGCATCTTACGTTTACACTAGATACAGATACAACACAATGACCAAATGCATGAAGAAAACTTTTCGGTTATGATTATGCAGTTTTCATTTTTTATTTTCATTAGTTTTAGGACTACAAATTTTGAAAACATCTTGGATTTGATACAAACAGTTTTTTGACCAATAGAAAGAGTTTTAAGTATTTCTTAAAATATTTTGACATGCCAAACAGTATTTGAGTTTTCTTTTTTTTTTCTTTTTTGTTGTTGCTCGGACATACCAATGAATTTATTTGTTAGGGAAAACTCATCTCCAAACGTCAAGTAATATGCAAGGGAGAAAACAACCAGAGGGCACAAAACATTTGCTCTGCAAACACTCTTGATACTTAAATTCGATTTTCAAAAATTACAAAAGAGATTGTAGAATTCTTTACTCAATAAAAGTGACATACCTTGAGGAATGAGAGCTCAACTATCTATAGTTGAGCCATGAGATTTATGATAATTGTCCCTGATTTTTCAAGATTAATATTGATTTAGCCAATCATTATCTCACACAATTTTCAAAGAAGATAATGGAGCATATTTACACATCTCTATCACACTATCACAGGAAACGCCGTACGAGAAGGTCTCTGGGAGACTCTCAAGACTCTCTCGAAGGCTTCAGTCTTTCCCTAGGGAGGTGTCTCATCTTTTCTTGTTGGTGCCTTCCAAGAGGCTTCCTCGAGGACCCTTTATTTGGGAGGGTCTCGCAAAGACTCTCCTTTTTTGGGGGGCTTAAGCCCATGTGTACCTCAATACCTCTCCAATTTTTCCTCAAATTCCTAGAAGGAAGAGTATGCTTAATTCATGAACTATCTTCTTCCAAAAGACTTTCCCAGAGATACAATCAAGTTTTGCAATGGCACTTCCTTCGTGGACTTGTGTGCAATTACTCATCCAAGGAAAAAAACTATCATACGAGTTTTATTTCTCTCTCCTCCTATGATCTTACGACTATAGTCTTTTGGAGTCTCCTCATCAGACAATCCAAATTGGTTCCTTTGTTGTGACCTTTAGCATTTCATCTTTCGAGGCCTTCCTCTATATAAAGGGACCTCATTCATTTTCATTTTTCACTATCGTTATAGTGGAAAACCTCCAAGTTTCTCCAAGGCTTCTCAAAAGAATCTCTTACTCTCCCATAACTCTCCCACAAACTCTCTCAATCGCTACTAGTCTCTCGAAAGTTTTCTCGATCACATCTAGTCTCTTAAAGACTATCCTATTCCTTCCAGCAAAACTTATTTGGTAAGTCAAATTTCTCTAGCTCCTATTAATGGTGAGAGTGAAGCAAACAAGGAGACCTCCCATTCCTAGGGAAATAGAGATAATTCTAAGCAATAGGTCTCGTTTCTTAGTGGTAGACCTTGTTAGGGTTCATATGTTATACCACTTCCCCAAGGATTATTAGTTAAGACTCCTTGAGGAGATAAATGCGTGTATTGCATATGCCAACGAACACTACATAGAAGTCCATGAGGCTTTGTTAGTAACCAATCTTTGATTCCTCCTTTCTAAATTTGGAATGAACTTTTTAAGGGAGAGTTGTTTAGTTCCAGCCCAACTTCACCCAAATGGATGGGCCCAACTGGTGGCATTTTTAGTCTTATGTCATCAGAGATATGTGGTGCCTACTCTTGAACTCTTCAATTGTTTCTACCCAATAAAGGGGATAGATCACCGGCTTGGGTTTTTTACACTACAGAGGTCACTGGGGATTGAGAAATTATTTGTTGGTCTCCCAAATAAGGTTGACAACTCCAAGGCTGGATGGTTTGTAGTGAAGCCACTAGGGAGTTAGAACATGCATCTTCAACGATGTTGGGACAAAGAGCGAGAGGTGTAGGTAGCTCAAGCGCCTCCTCTCAAGGATGTTTGTGCACATTATCACGAACTTATTGAGAAGCTAGTCCCCTCTCCAACTTCGCTAATTGTTGATCCACAAAAACCATAGTCTCCATAGGATAAGGGCTTCCAATAACACAACCAATAAGGTCTTTAAGTCTTTTGAGCGAGCGAGAGGCTTCCCCCAGTTAACCCTCCAATTGAGGGGTGACTCTCCTCAAGTTGAAGAAGAAGGGGAATTCTTTTTTTAGGATACATTTGAGGATGATGTTTCGTTAGAATCCTCTTGTTCTTCTTTTCCTGGTGCCCCCTCTTCTAGTGATAAGTGAAGGGAGAGGAGGAGCAAAAGAAGGGAAAAGGGTTAATCAACCACCTCCACAACCTTACAAGAGCAAACTTCTCCATTTCCCCTTTGTTCTGTAGTTTTCTTTATTTTTGAGATGCTCTAATGTTGATGTCTCCTTGTTTCCTTTTCTTTGCAAAGATGGGTCATTTTGGAGGTGCCAAGCACAAGAGGAGATGGGTTGTTAAGGAAAGGAAGCATAAGGTTGTTCAAACTACTGAGGTGAATAAACATCGTCTCTCCCATGACACTTCAGCTCTAACTACTTGAGCCGAGGTAGTTAAGGGATCTTCACCTCCCCTTCCTCCTTTAAGTGTTCGTACTCCCCCATCTACTCAAGTTGTGATTATGGGAAGCTCCCTAGAAATAGCCTAATTCCTCCCCTTGATGCCACTTTAGCACGAATAGGACCAAGGGGGTATTGTCTTATAATCTCACTCCTAATCAAGCTGCCTAAACGAGCGTCACTGCTTTAGGAGGGTAGAATGCAATCATCCCTAGCCCCTTTATCCCAAGGACTAAAAGACATTGGCAGCTGAGAGTCATTTGCGTACCCCCAAGTTTAGGGTTTAGCTAACGACAACTCTTTTAGCTCTCATTCGATCCATCTTATTAACGGGTAAAGGTTAAAAGGGAACCACTTCCAAGTTTATCTTAGAGTGGTAGACACCAAATTTGTCAAAGACCCGAGTATTGGTGCTTGCTTGATATATTCCACAATTTTACCTTGGGATGAGAAAATGATCTTTGGCAACTTCCCCTTCATGGTCGACAAGCCTGAGCAGGAGCTTATCAAGGTAAGGATTTTTACACTTTAATTTTACGCCTTTTAGTGTTTGGTGGGAGTTATTTTTTCTAATGTTTTTCTTTCTTACTTAATTCAAGGTGTTCAAAGGATGGTAGCTACGCTGCAAATGCTTAGGCTAGGGGTACTATCATTGCATCTAGAAAGAACTGGACGGCTAGAGGAGAAAGAAAGAGAAGTGGGATCAAGAGGCCCAACTCCACAAGTCTCTCCAACATTCTTATTGATAGCTGGAGAGAGATCACGAGGAGCTACAAAAAGAGTGCAAGGCTCTCTAAGATCAATTGGCTGATATCAACACTGATCACACTACCAAGATTAATGTTCTTAAAGACAAGATCCAGAGCTTGAAGAAGGCGAATAAGGAGCCTAAGAAGGATAACAATGAGCTTAAGAAGGCTTATTCCACCATTTTCAATAAAGGGATCAAAAGGTAGAGGAATTAGCCTCTTGTTGTGTTTATCAGTTGGAGCTTTAGGAAGACCTCAAGGGTATGAAGCGGTGACTGGAGCAAGATTGCGCGATGATTGGGGGTAAGGCCGTTTGCAAATGTAGGTTGTCCCAGGATTGTTTTGATAGGATGGGAATTACATGTGGACAGTTTTGCCAAGTATGGTTTCTACTTGGCCTGCTCTTTCCTTGAGTCCAAGAGGTCGGGTCAATCTTTCAATGAATAGTCTTCACTCTTAAAGTTGAAAACTTTAACAATCAATGCACATCCATGATCCCAAATCCGAGAGCCCGGACACTTACCTCAATTCATGTTTAGTGGAAGACTTAGAGAATCTCTCAAGACCTTGGAAGCTATATTCATGTGGCTAGAGAAATCCTAAGATGATTGATGCTCTCGTGGATGGATATTGATACTCAGGACACATCCCAGGCCCACTATAGGGATCTTGGCTCTAGCTACCCCTCAAGTTATTGAATTATTTGAAGCTATTAAAGCTATTGATCCCTTTGTCTTGATGGCCCTTTTTAATGCTCCTTCCCAACTTTTGGTGCCTTGAGTGGAGATTCCTCCAAGCTCAACAATGCCATTGGACTTTAATTTTTGCTTTTTCTGATGTATTTTTTCTTTTTTGTTGTTTGTATATTCTTCTTTCTCGGAATAAAATAAGAGTGCCTGCCTTTCTCTTTATCTCATTGCTTCATTCTAGCATACTGCATTATATTGTTGTGTCTTTCCAACATACTGCATAACATGTTAGCATTTGTAGAATAACATTTCAAGTGTTTAATTCAGAAGCAAAATTTCAAGTGTTTAACTCAGAATTCAAAAACACAACTAGTAAAGGTACTTAGTATCGAATCATAAACCATTTGACTCGGAAACATTTAAGGATTACTTGCCTCGACACCTACACTTCACTTTTTCTTATGAGAGGGGTATTAGGGTTGCTCCCCACTCCTTTGAGAGAACTTCCTCTGTCAAAGGATTCTTGTTTCATCTTGTTTGTTAAATAACAGCATACATCCAGAGCAAGTCCTTGATTTCTATAACCCATTGGTTCAATAGAAACTCGAGTTTTTAGAACTCCTATATATCTTAACAATTCCTTTACGCTTTTCCCCACTACTGAGACTGAAGCGATCCTAAGCCGTGTTAAACTTGATCAGTGTTTTAAGTACAAGTTTCAAGGTTTTTCACTGTTGATCTTGCAATTCTTCAAGCTTTTTACTGCAGGCATCTACCATGAGCTCTAGTGTTTCCCCTTTGAAACCTTGGCTTAATATTGTCAAGTAAAACCATGAATTGCCCACCGTGTGTCAGGTCCATCATGGCGAAGGAAACATGAATCTTGAAGCCAGAACACGAAGAGAACCAGCAAATAAACGAAAAGACTGGCTAATAAATATCTCTATATAAAAATTATTGAAGATTATTTTATTATACAAGAAAAAAGATTATCTGTAATATTTTCAGAGGAAGGAGTTCCTTCTCTCACGGCACGAAATCGCAATAATCCCACAATCAAGAAGAAACAGAGAGAATAGAGGAAAATTCTTACCTCGTGTAATCTGACCACGTTTGGATGTTTGAGGAGCTTCAATGTCCCAATCTCTCTCTTTATCTGCAGTTCCCAAACGCGCAAATCATTCTTTATTGTAGGCGTTTTGTCTTTTTCGTTTCTGATCATGATTAGTTAAAAAATAACGAAGAAAATGGAAAATCACTCATCGCTTTGTTGTTATGAATGTATAATGGTAAGGAAAGACGTCTGGATTCAGAATATGAAACAAACCAGAAGAGCAGAACAAAAGAAAAGCACAAATTTTGTGGTATAATCAATCTGTCAAATTGAGAGGAAGAAAAGTATTCTTCGAGACAAGTCATCCATACATATTAACTATTTCATTCGCTCCAAGCCGATTCCGAAACTCTTTCAATTTTTCCGTTTTGCAAGGAGCATCAACCTAAGAAACAGGAGAAGAGAAGATGCTCGAAAGAAGAGTTTTCGTTTCGAAACACACAAATCAAAACAGAATCTGAATTAAAACTCAAGGAGACCTGATCGGTGATGTTGAGGTCGAGAATTTTGGACTTATCGAGGATCTTGAGGGCGAATGATTGACCAGAATCCAAGTTCTTGGCGTACTTCACCTTGCCGAAATTGCCTTCTCCGAGCGTCCTCCCGATCTCATACTTGCCGCCTAGTCGCATTCCCAGTACTTAATACAATAATAATGTTGACTTCACCTTCCTCTTTCTCTCCGATCTGTTGATGGGGCGTGATGAGGAAATCGAAGCAGGTATCTGCTGCTTCTGCTTCTGAAACTGTTGAAACTATCAGAGAGAAGGGAGCAAATGAGAGGGAAGAGAAGCCAATCTAATTGGAATTGGAAGCGTTTTTGCCTGTTTCCGCATATGCAATACGTGTGTGTGTATATATATATATGCGCGTGTGTGTGTGTGAATTGGTATTCCATCTGGACCTTATCCAGGATTCCATGGACCACCCACCTCTCCCTTTGGTGGCCGTAATATCCACGTCACCCAGGTGTTACTTTTGGATGTTTAATTTAAAAAAATTCTTTTTATAATTTTGTGATAATGGTGAGGTTCCTCTACAACACATGGACTTCGCTGCCGTAAAATTGACAAGACAAAACATAAGCAGCCGCTAGAGCTATCCCGTTGGCCCATTGTCCATCATGCCTCGGCCAGAATTCAGCGATTGATGAAGCTTAAGATTTGGATGTGCCCACCAACCAAGAGAAAGGTGTGGATGAGGCACTGGGTAAGGGAAACACCTTGATCATGATGAAAACTAATGAAATAGGGAGATTCTCTTAAGATTGATTGATTGAGAAATGTCTTTTTTTTTTTTTTTTTTTTTATAACTGGGTTTCGAGTTTTGTCGATTAATTCTGGAAACAGGCAGTCTTTCTTTTTAGTTCATTCGTCAAGTAAACTTAAATGTAGTCACAGCTTATATACACAGAATAAGATATTCAGTTCACATCTTCACATGAGATAAATATCATTACAAAAATTTAATTCTTGATACTCTTTATAAAATTTTGCATACTTTACCACTAAGTCATGCATGTGGAGACAATCATTTTATGGTTTACTTGAACGAGAAATGAGAGAAGGGGAAGATGACTAAGAATAAAGCAACATTAGAAGTGTGTTGAATGTTTACTCAAAAAGAGTGATCCTTTTCTTTAAAAGTCATGCGGAGACACTCTTCTTTAAAAGTCATGTGGAGATAATCTTTACTTTTTATAGCCATTGATAGTTGTAGTTTAAAATGGAGATGTTAGTGCAATGGTAAACTTAAATTTGTTATAATTTAAAGATCATACGTTTAAATTTTGTTAATAGTATTCATTTTTGTTTTTTAAAATGAAGTATAAGAGGGTATTTTCAGAATTCACCTTATTGAGAGGGTTTCACAGTACCAAATTATTCTGTTTGATTGTATAATAAAAGTAGATCTTTAAATTTTGGTATTTAATATATTAAATATTATATTTTATATAATAGGTAATATATTATTATAATATATAACGTATATATTTTTAAATAAATAAAATGTGTTATTTTAATTATTAATACTTGATAAATATCTCTTAAGAGCATAAAATTTTAATTTTAAGTTATAATGGTATTCTTGGAATTTTCAAATATTTATTCAAAAAAATACCAAAAATACCAAACACAATAATATTACATTCCCAAGATGTTTTTTTTATTTTCAATTAATACTTTTTGAAATCAAGACACTAGAATTTTACGTGAAAAATCTTTTTTAAAAGACAAAAACCACAAGATTTTGTTTTGGTAAAATCTTCCATTATATGAAAACTTTTTTTGAAAAAGAAAAAACCACGAGATCTTGTCCAGATAAAATCTTCCAAATCTTCTTTAGATCAAACTAGAGGCAAAACTAACAACAATCATCAAGAACATAAAATTCTTGCCATTCAACTTGATCTTAAACAAAACAAGAAGGAAAGGTAGAGGAAATATTATCACCAAAAGGCTGTTATCCCATACACAATTCAAGAGCTATAGTGCACCAATTCAAATCTTCACCTTTCAAAATGGATATAAATGTATTGGGAACTAAGTGTTAAAATTTGAGGTCAATTGAACCACAAAGACTCCAAATCGACAATTTGATAAAGATTGTGCAAATGTTCTTCTCCTCCCATTTTCTTATTTTTTACCACGCAAAAATATTTGATTTCTTTTTTTTATTTCAAAGACCCTAATTGCCCACTCGGATATTTAGTTAGCCTAGTTTGGGCTTTTCTTCTTGGGCTCTCCAACTATGAGAGACCCAATATAATGAACTCCCCCCATCAACTTAGTTGGAGGAACTCAGTACTCTGGTATCAAGAAACAAGTTTCAAGCTTCTTCTTTAGCAAAGTCTTTATTAACATATCAACTCCATTATCATCAGTGTGAACTTTCTTAAGACACAACAACTTAGCATTGAGAACATCTCTAATCTAATGATATTGAAAATCAATATATTTAGATCTTGCATGCAATGTGAAGAGGAATGCCAACTATTGGAGTACCAATGCAAGGGTTTAATAGAATTTTTAAAACTTTTTAAAAAACCTAATAAAATGGCAGTGGAAACATAAATCAAAAACGTCCTTGCAAGACTTCGTTTCGATGTTCATATGCTATCCAAAAATTAAACCATGCCATTGGGGGTTTAGGTGGTATACCTTTCAACACTTGAAAGCCGATATAGAGGTTGAATCCTTTCAGGTGGAAGCAACTCCTTACTCCAAACAGATCCCAAACTTGTTTCGATTAGACCAAATCTTCCCCTAAAAGTACAAGGGGCCTATCGAGTTCATGCTCTAATGAGATGGTGAATCCCAACATTCTCTCTTTGTGCTAGACAAGAGAGTATGGGAGATTAAGGCTGGAAATGAAATGGGTTCAAATCGAAAGGGGCTTCTCAATCTTGATAGTCTCACTATTAAGAGCAGTAAGCTATGATAGCTATGAGGAAGCAAAAAGAGCAATGGAATGAGAGCAATCAAAGAGTCTTTCGAGCTCTCAAGATAGAGAAGGATTCGAGTTAGGGTTTGGAAGAAGAACCAATGCAACAACATTCTCATTTCTTCTCCTATTTTACTTATATATGAAACAAGCAAAACCCTAGCCACCCAAATCACTCACAACTGACAAGGGATTTGCAAAATCAGGCCGGAGGCATAGAGGAGACTAGAAGGACGCACGACATCCTCTTCTTGTCTGTCCTAGCCACGTGCCCAAAGCTTTCCACCTCACGAATCGACAATCGATTGTGTGATCTGCCAGCTAGATCGATAAAAACTCTCAACAATTTGCAAGGAACTGTCAATAGTTTGCTGAAATTGTTGACAATTTTCAAAAAGGTTGTTAACAGTTTTGGTCCTCTTATCCAAAACTTCTAGAAATTGCATCTAGACCTACTATTAACTCTTAATAGCACTTTCATTATCTCATAGTGACAATAAGACCCTCGTTAACTCTTAACGACATGTCTGTCAACTCTTGACGATTGCTCCTTATTAATTTGATCATTGAACTCGATTCATTAACTCTTAGCGATGATGTCATTAACTCTTAATGACAGTTTCAACCTTAATCGCTTAGTCAACCATCACACTCAGATATGTGTGTAACCTTCTAGGTTCACTACTAAGTAGCAAGCAAGACATGTTAAACTATTTAACGTTGACCAAACATTTTTGGTCTACAATGAGAATCTCTCCATCTCCTCAAAGTACCTCGAAAGATCCTAAGTGACAACTAGTATTATGTCAAAGCAAACCTACCAATAGTGAAGTCTTACTTCAGAATATAACCTATTTGGGCTTTCAATTCCCATGTATTATAATCCCTCCATCATTTATCATCCCAATCAAGTAAGAGTCATAGATTAATTAAACTCACTAACTCGATGACTATGTGATGTGAATCAGCTTGCTAAAGCCTCACAAGATCTGTTGCGCATTCATGGAGGCCCAAGACAAGATTACAAGATTTGGGGTTGATAGATTGAATGATTGATTGATTGAGAAGATTTACAAGATTGCAATATTTAGGGTTGATTGATTGATTGGTTGATTGATTGACAAGATTGCAAGACTTGGGGTTGATTGATTGATTAACAAGATTGCAAGATTTGGGGTTGATTGATTGATTGATTGACAAGATTTGAAAGATTTTGAGATGATTGATTGATAAGATCCAGGAGCATAAAAAGGAATGGTTGAATATTTGACCACTTCCCTTATTTCCCACTTTGTTTTAAATCTTTTCTATTTTAGATAATTCTTGTTTCTTTATTATCAGATTATGTTATTTCCTTCTTGTAATCAATTCCTACTATGCCTAGGATTTGATTTATTTCCTTCTAAATTAGGATTTGTTTTCGGCTATATAAGCCAATGTAACTCGAGAGGAATTTAGTTTTTGGACAATATTATTTGTGAGAGTTTTCTCTTTGGTTCTTCAACGAACTACTTTGAACTTATCAAGATTTTATCTTGTGGCGTTCATCCTTGACTTATCACTCACAACTCTTCTCATTTATCTTGAGTGTGGCGCCAACCCTGTCTTCTTATACCTTTGGTTCTTATCTCTTTATAGATAACGGGTCATGGTCCTTTGTTTTCTTTATTATGAATCTGTTTTAGAACGATCCTTGGTAAAGGAACCATTTTTTATCATCGAGTCTCACTTTCCTTCGTGGGGTTCACATCATTTGGTATCAGAGCTTTGGCTCTAAATCAGGTTTGAACTATCCTTATTTTTTGCTATCATTATTTATTGTCCCTCTTTATTCCCGCACCATTGTTTATTCTTCAAGTCTGCAACTTTGCCTATTTCTTCTTCTTGATTTGTTCAAGTTTTGTTATTTATCATATATATATAATAAAAAAAAAGGTTCGAGAAGTTGGGAATTCAAAAAAAAAAAAAAAAGTGGAAAGTTGGAAGTTTGCAAAGAAAAAGAAAGTGCGAAATTGAAAATTCAAAAAAAAAAAAGTATAGAAATTCAAAAATCAATTGAATCTAAATTAGTTGAAGTGTTACTTATCATCCAAGTTTTGATTGCATAAAGTGTGTATTCTCTCTATTCAGAGCAGTTCGACCCTAGTTGCATCAAATTCATATCTCTTTTTCCTCTCTTTCTTATTCATCATTCCATTATAACTCTGTTCTTTCGACTTCTTAAATTTTGCCTATTTTTTTTCGTCCCTTGCGAATTAACCCGTTCTCATTCTTAGTGATCTGATTTGTTGAGTTTGGATTGTTGCAAGGAAAATTTTGATTGAGTTCATTTGAGTTCAATAAAGAACTAAAAGATGAGGCTAAAGAGTGAAAAAATGCAAGAGAGTGTAAGCTCATAAGAGGGTAAAAGCCAAGTTTGAGAATACACGAGTATGAGTGCTATCAATCTTGAGAGAAAACACGTGAGGGAGTGTTTGTGAGGTTTCCTAACTTTGTTTTGCAGGGTATTAAACATGTCTCAAGAGAATGAAGCTCAGGAAAAGATAGATTTCAAACTCTTCTCAGGAAAAGATAGATTTCAAACTCTTATTTCAATCCCTAGAGCAAAAATTTGAACAAATGGATATGAGGTTTGATGAGATAAATGAGAGAATAGATAAAGTTGAATCTAGTTCACAAAGGGGGCAACCACCTAGAGCTCCTACCATGCAAAGAAGAGGGAGGCATCTACCTAGGTATGATTATGAAGATGACTATGGGGATGACCTAGATGATGATGATCGTGCTTCTAATGTCAGTATAGGCTAATTTAGGCTTGGGAATAGAGGTAGAGAAGTTAGACATGGAGAAAGGATTGATAACAACTTGGACAACATTAAGATGCAGATTCCATCTTTTCAAGGCAAAAATGATCCAGAAGTTTATTTAGAGTGGGAGACAGAGGTGGAAATGGTGTTTGCTTGTCACAACTACTCTAAATTGAAAAAGGTAAAATTAGCCACCATAGAATTTACTGATTATGCTATTATTTGGTGGGATCAACTTATTTTGAACAGGAGATGGAATCATGAAAGGCCCATTGAGACAAGGGAAGAAATGAAGGCTATTATGAGGAGGCAATTCATTCCAAGTCACTACTATAGAGACTTATTTCAGAAGTTGCAACACCTTACTCAAGGTTCCAAAAGTGTTGAGGACTACCACAAGGAGATGGAAATAGCCATGATTCGAGCTAATGTGGAGGAGGACAGAGAAACTACCATGGCTAGGTTCCTATTTGGACTGAACCATGATATTGCAGATGTGGTAGAACTACAACATTACATTGAGTTAGATGACATAGTTCACATGGCCATCAAAGTGGAGTTACAATTGAAGAGAAAGGGGTCCACACGAATTGGGCAAAATTCAGGCTCTTCTTCAACATGGGAATTTAATTAGAGTGGAAAGGATGAAAGGCCTAATTCCAAGCCTAAGGCTGAAACTTCAAAAAATAACAAAGATGGAGGAGCACCAAATAAGGTAAAATCTGATACTCTACCTCCTAGAAATAGAGATATCAAATGCTTTAAGTGTTTGGGGACAGGCCATATTGCATCTCAATGCCCAAACAAGATAGAGATTATTATGAATTTTTAAATTTGAGAGATTTATCTCTTCTATCTTGTTCTTCAATGAACAAAACTTCAAACTTATCAAGGGAATTTTTCCTTTGTGGCGTTCAAAACCCGAACTTATCAAAGATCTGGGTAGTCTTTGTGGCGTTCAACAATTCTTTGTTCTTGTTTCCGCATAACCAACGAGTCTAGATTTTAATATAGTCTAGGTTCTTAGTTTGTGAATCAACGGGTCAGGAATTATTTGCCTTCTATCCGATTTTGGCTTTTCTGGGGTTCATTTCAATCTTTTGTGGGTTCCTTTGGTCTTGTCCCATCGTGGGTTCACATCCACTTTCACTATCTTATAATGACAATAAGACCCTCGTTAACTCTTAACGACATGTCCGTCAACTCTTAACGATTGCTCTTTATTAATTTGATCATTGAACTCGATTCATTAACTCTTAGCGATGATGTCATTAACTCTTAATGATAGTTTCAACCTTAATCGCTTAGTCAACCATCATACTCGGATATGTGTGTGACCTTCTAGGTTCACTACTAAGTAGCAAGCAAGACACGTTAAACTATTTGACGTTGACCAAATATTTTTGGTCTACAACGAGAATCTCTCCATCTCCTCGAAGTACCTCAAAAAATCCTAAGTGACAACTAGTATTATGTCAAAGCGAATCTACCAATAGTGAAGTCTTACTTTAGAATATAACCTATTTGGGCTTTCAATTCCCATGTATTATAATCCCTCCATCATTTATCATCCCAATCAAGTGAGAGTCATAAACTAATTAAACTCGCTAACTCGATGACTATGCCAAAATCAGTGTGGTGAGATTGAGATAACACATCAAAACTCTTTCCGACATTAGAACACTTTCTAATCAATTGTACCTTGGTTAGGGGTTTCTACAATCAAGACCACCATTGATCGCATAGGATGTTCATCTTACGCTGCAGGTCGATGAATCTCACTAACAATCACCTGCCTCTATATGCCACTGTACAAGGACCGCAATGCATCTCTCACCCGATAACCGGGTGGTTATTAGTAACGATAAATCCCTGACACTAACACACAAGACAACTGTGTTGCCTCTAGTCAAAGGACCAATAACACAATCGAAACCTATAATAGATCATAGATCTTCTCAGCCATGTGATCTATCACGTGCATCACATTCAGTAAGTGTTCCACTAACACTTACCCACATGTATACTATATCCATCTCATTGATTATAGCATGCAACTCGCTATCCTTTATCATTAGTATTTCATACTAATCAAAGATAGTATCTCATGTGCTAGTCCGTACTCGACTAATAATAGTCTGCTTCTGAGAAATCTAAGGATTGGGAATTATCATTAAGATATCTTTATTACAAAGGTCAATTGTTACATATTATTAACACTTAAGAATAAGACCTTTAATAGAAAATCTAAGGACTCATTCATATATAACGATTGGAGAGCTATGAATGAAGATATGACCTCAAAATATGAATACACATTTTGTTATATATATTGCAAGAATTACATCATTAGTCCCATAATTATAAATGCCAGATGCCATCTAAATCTAGTATTAGGGCACTAACACTAACACAATGTAGAGTTCTTACCATGATGAATTGCATGTTAACTGTCACAAAGTAACACATATTAATCTTGTTTGAAACTAAGTTCCTAAAAAAACTTTTTCATCCGTAGCAGCTTTATGCAGGCTTCGATGGTTGTAATAAATTTTACCTTAATGGTGTAAAGTGCTACAAACTTTTGCAATCTACATTGTCATGCCATATCTCCTTCTACAAAAGTAATTATGTAACTTGAAGTACATATATGAGAATTAATGTCTCCAACCATATCTGTATTTGCGTATAACATCGATTTTCTAGTGCCAAAGCTAAGTCCTAACCGAGACCTTCCTTAAAGATATCTCAGGATCCATTTTACTATATTCCAATGCACTCTTCCATGATTTGAAAGAAAATGATTAACAAGACCAAATGCATGAGTTATGTTTGTCCTTATACACACCATAACATACATTAAACTTCCCTTAATTGAGGAATAAGGAACTCTTTGCATTTCCTTTTTCTCTTTATCTGTTAAGGGACTTTGTTTAATGCTCAACTTAAATTGAGTAGCAAATGGGGAGCTAACTACTTGAGCCTTATCCATATTAAATTTTTAAAGTACATTTTCAATGTATTTTCTTGTGATAAATACATCTTCTTGTTTTTTATGTCTCTATCAACTCTCATACAAAGGATTTGTTTGATGCCCCTAAGTTTTTCATGAAAAAAGATCTATTTAACTACTTCTTCAGTTTGTCAATGCTAGATTCATCCTTTCCAACAATCAACATGTCATTAACATGAGCAGAAGTATAATAAAATCATTAGAGAATTTATGTACAAACACACAAGGATCTGAAGTACTCTTCTTATAACCTTGCTCCCCATAATAGAGTCAAACTTCTTATACCATTGTCTTGGTGCTTGTTTTAAGCCATAAATACTTTTATTTAATTTGCATACATAATCCTCTTTATCTTTCACTTGAAAATTCTATGGCTGCTCTATGTATATATCTTCTTCAAGATCGTCATGAAGAAAAATAGTTTTTACATCCATATGCTCAATCTCTAAGTCAAGAGTAGTCGTTACACCAAGAACTATAGGGATGCATAACATTTTCACAATTGGAGAGAAAATTTCTCCAAAATCAATGCCCTTCCTTTGATAAAATCTTTTAACAACTAATCTAACTTTGTATTATGGATTTGAGGAGTGTTCTTATGTTTTAACTCTAAACACCCACCTATTTTTCAAAGTCGTCTTATTTTACCAAACAAATGTGTGATTCTCATGCAAGGATTTCATCTCATCTTTCATAGATTCAATCCACTTTTTTTTTTGTATTCATTTTTCATAGCTTCTTGAAAGCTCTTTGGTTCTCCTACATTAGTTAATAATATATATTCATATGGGGAGTACCTTGTGGAGGATTATTTTTCTCTAGTGGATCTCAATATAGTTAGAGGTGGAACATGGGCTGGAACCCTTAGTATAGGTTGATTATAATCATCATCAACTATCTCCATAGATCTTCATCTCCAATATGAAGGATTCCTCACCCATATCTTTCTTGGAGAAGTTTTTGGACAACCACACCTTGATTGATTGCAGCATCCCTATGTCATTACTAATCAAAAGTATGTCATCCACATATAAAACCAAGAAAATGATCTTGGTCCCACTAAACTTCTTGTGCACACAAGGCTCATCTGGATTC
This sequence comes from Diospyros kaki, assembly GCA_036245055.1. Taxonomy (NCBI): domain Eukaryota; kingdom Viridiplantae; phylum Streptophyta; class Magnoliopsida; order Ericales; family Ebenaceae; genus Diospyros; species Diospyros kaki. The sequence goes on along the minus strand of BSEG01000014.1, from coordinate 22,590,869 downwards.
TTAATGCAGTTAAACGTTTTGACCACTTCATCAAACTGAATGTTCCAACTACGGGAGGCATGTTTTAATCCATAAATTGATCTATTAAGTTTGCACACTTGATTTGGAAAACTTTTGAAAATGAAACCCTCAAGTTGTGTCATATACACATCCTCGGTCAAATTTTTATTAAGGAAAGTTGTTTTCACATCCATTTGTCAAATATCTATTAGTGTTAGTGCCCAAATACTAGATTTACACTACATGAGATGCAAGTGGCACTAATGATGTAATCTTTTTCATAAATAAAAAGGTCATAACTTCATTCATACTCTCCGTTTTCTTTATGAATGATTCCCTAAATTTCCTGGTAGAGATCTTATTCTTAAGTGTTGAGAATTATGTGACAAAGAACTTTAGTTCATGATTTCTTAAAATAATTCCTGGTCCTTAGATTTATTAGAAAGGGTATATGATTTATCAATCATAGACCGACACATGGGCTACTGCCATTGATTAGCATGAGATATTAATGAGTATGGGTGGTAAGTCACATGCCACATTGCATGAGATGCAAATAGTAAACATGTGGGTAAGTGTTAGTTGAACATCTACTAAATGTGACGTTTGTAATAGATCACGTGGTTGTAAGGATTAAGGATTGTGTATCTGGTTCTTTCATTGAAAGTGATAGAGTTGTCTTATGCACTGATGTCGAGAATTTACCGTTGAGCGAAACCATCTAGTGTAAGAGGTAGGGATGCTCTCTATGCGATCTCTATGAACTGGTGTATGGAGACAGATGCTAGTTAATGGGATCCATTGTTCACCATAAGATGGGAGTGAACATCTTATGTGGTCTCAGTTAGTTGTGATTGAAAATCCCCTAGCTATGGTGAGCTTGATCGGAAAGAGTTTTTGATGTCAAAAGAGTTATGAAATGTTACCTCAATCACGCTATACTAGATTTGACATAGTTACCTAGTCTTGTGAGTTTAATCAGTTCATGACTCTCACTCGGTCGGGATGTTAGTTAGTGGAATAATTATAATGCATGGTAGTCGAAGAGCCTTAATAGGTTTATTCAAAGTTTAGACTTTATTGCCATTAAGATCGTCATACGTTCTAACTAGAGGATACTTAGGATTTTTTAGGATGCTCTAGGGATTTGGAAAGATCCTCTTAGTATGTTAAAGTATTCGACTAGGGTCAAAGAGTTGATGTGTCCCTATTACTATATGGTTGTGAACCTATAAGGTCACATGCTCACTAAGTAATGTATCGGATTAGTGAATTGTTGTTGTTAGTGTGTTCCACTTCACTAAGAGTTAATGCCACCTGATGCGTGCCAAATGCACCAAATAATAAACTTACTCTACTTATATAGTGACCCGTTAATAGGTTCAGGTTAAATTTGATATTTTACCGTATGTGTTGTAGTTTGGCATAGTTGACTTAAAGGTTTAAATTGTTTAATGTTTTGCAAGATGGTTAAATGAGTGAAAATTTATAAGTAAAAAATGTCTAAGTGGACAATAGCCAAAAATTTTAAGGGTTGAAAAGTCAAATGGTGTAGGTTTGGCTTAGTGAAAAATTCAAAGTGAATTAAGTTGAAAAGTCAAAATAAGTGGGCAAAATGGAATGAGATTGTCATTTATATGTATGCGTGGGTTTTATAACTTTGGTAAGGGCCAATTTTGGAAATGTCAAAGAAGAGGAAAATAAAAAGGGAAAAGAAAATATACATATGAGTATAATGTGGAAATCTCTCATTTTCTCTCTTCTCATCTCTCATTCTTCTTCTTTTCTTGTTTTTCTCTTTCTTCTTTTGCTTTCTCAACCTTTCTCTTGAGACTTGAGGATTGGAAGTTGAAGCTAGTGGTTTTGGGGGTTTTGTGCCTCAATTCAATCATCAAGAGGTCATTTAAAGGCAAATTCTTTCATCTTTTTCTCTCTTAGTGCAAATTCCTTTGATTATGGGTTTTTCTTGGAGTCAATTTCTTTATCGTTTTCCTCTTGAAAGTAATAGTTGATTTGCTCCCTTGGTTGTGGTGTCTTGAATGGACGTTTTTGAAGGTCGAACCTTGGAGAAATTCCTCTTTTGGTATAAGGGTTTCCATTTTTGGTTGATTGCGTTTCGTGTCATTTTTCTTATATTTTTGGATACCCGTGTGTTTCACCTTGTCAAGGAATTATTCTTCCCTAATTCTTTGAAAGAAATGGCGTAATTGTTTTTAGGGTGTAGTTACATGCAAGTTTTTGGCATTATTTGCATGTATTTCTAAGGGTTGGATATGTTGGAGTTGGGTTGAAGCTTCTATCTGTTGACAAAAGGAGTTGAGGCTGTCGACAGATGGCTTTCCAACATTCTATCGTCGATAGATAAGGCATTTGAGTGGGATCGGTCGACAGATGTGGTTTAATTTGTCGACATATTAGGTTCTAGGTTTTTTGCGATCGACAAATACCCTTTCACTGTCGATAGATATGGGTTTGAGTTTTGACCGTTCGACAGATCCCCTTCCATCTGTCGACCGATTTGCTTCCAGTTTTCCCTTATTTGTCTTTTGGTGCCTTAAATATGTTCTTGGCCCTCACTTAAACCCTTAACAAGCCCTCCACCAATATTAACCTTGATTATCATCCTTTGAGGGTTGTTCTTGTGTGGATACTCTTAATGGGTTTGTTTTTATAAAGGGATTTGTAAGTGCCATAAATGGAAGAGGCTAAATGAGGGGAGAAATATCTTCATAAAACTACCGGAACACGTTATTGAGATAAAATGGGTATGGCGTACAAAGTGCATGATGAGATTAAGTAGAGATATATATGTTACATGCATTGGCATGTGTGTTACTTATATTGAATGTGTGGCGATAAATCCACGTGATAGAGAGGATATCCTACCAAGCCAACTGTGGGAGCTACGACTCATATTGCTGCCTAGCATGGTTTAGGTATGGGCGGGGGAAGGGGGTGGATAACGGTCTACCAAATTTTTATATACATGCCATATGCATATAATGCATCATTGTTTGTTAAGATTCTTTGATAAGTAGCATGGTTAACACAAAGTTATTGATAACTTGTCATAATTGGATGTAATGGTTAACTCTATTCATGGTGAGACATTGAGCCGTTTCAGGAAGTAGGCTTCATAATTGTGTCTCATTGTACATTTCTCCCTTACCTTTTATTATCATTGTATATGTTTCCTGAGCCTTGTGGCTCGTATTATTTCTTTACGTCATTTCAAGAAATAAGAAAGGTAAAACTAAGGAAAAGGGCGAATATAATGGAGTTTGAGTCAGTGTGGCATGTCTACAAAGTCACCCTATGCTAAGGATCCTAGGAGGATGTTTTGGTGGGGCGAAAGGAGTGTCAAAGTCTTTTGTAATTTTGTCTACTTTTGGCTTAACTTTGTGTTGTATAAAAGTAAGAGGATAACAATTGCTTTTGTATAAAGTTGAAGGATTTGTTGATTTGTAAAGTTTTTAAGTTATGTGAATGTCTAAGGATGTTTTAGTTACATTTGTTCTACCCCATCTTTTAGCGACCATTTCACAAATCTGCTATGCTAGCAGGTGCTCTGGGAGGCAGGCCGCTACAACTTACAATTAATAGTAATAGCATGTAATGATCGATTCACAGAGACTAATCAATCAAATTTAATATCACAATAAATCAATAAAAATAAAAGGAAATATTGGCGGGGGAGGTGGTTTAATGCTATAAATTAATTGATAAAAGAATAATTTAAAAAAAAACAGAATATAGTAATAAAATTTAATTGGAGACAATATCGATTCAAAGACAATTACTCACTGTTGCAAATTGATCACTGATATCTAATATATATATTTTTTTATGGTTAAATATTTAACCAAAGATTATCAACAAACTAGATAAGCTTTACCTTCTCTAATTTAATTAATCTGGGTCCAGCACCCAAATTAATCTTTATCAATAAACTAATTGATATTAAGCAATTCTCATGAATTTACTGATAACATTACAAACTAAGAATGAGTTAAAAATAAATAATAATCGACAAGAGTCGGATTATTTAATTCATTCTATGTTTCTCTTAAAGTAGCGTTTGTTAAAATGAGCAAGATAAATGAGTATTAAGATAAGTCCGGAATAGTTTTCGGACCAACATATGAAATAATTAAGATAAAGTTGAGAAAGATTTCAAGATTTTTATCAAATTATTTGTTAAATTCTTTGAAATGTATTAGAAGACACGAATATCATTTTTTTCTTATATGTAAGGATTAAGATATGCTTATCTTGAGAAGAGGAGAGATATACATATCTTGAAAAATCAAGATAAGAGGTCATTAATGATTTTTTCAATAATGATCAGATAAACTTAACAAACATATTGGAAAGAATAGAAGTCCGAGATACATCCTATATCTTAGTTTTTTCACCTCATATCTTGATTAATAAATACCCCCTAAGCAGGGGCGGATCTGCCGTGGGGGTAGGAGGGGCAGCTGCCCCCCCCAAATTAGATAAAATTTTAAAAATTTATATAATATTTATTTTACATTTATATTTTGCCCCCTCACTATATCCCCTCCACTCTCACGGACATCAAAGCTGTCCCCTCTCAATTGTCTCCCACTCATCTCTCCTCCCCCACTTCAATTAAATTATTTTAAATTTTATTCTCTCATAATCTCTCTCTCTCTCTCCCCATCTTCTTCACTCTAGCCAAACACTCAATTGTCTCCCACTTATCTCTCCTCCTCCACTTTAATTAAATTATTTTAAATTTGATTCTTTCATAATCTCTCTTTCTCTCCCCATCTTCTTCATTCTCGCCAACAATCTGAAACGCATCAAACGCCATTCTCTTTCCTTTCTTTCTATTTCACTCTATAATCATTTATTTCTTAAAATCTAACCATCCGATCTTCAATTCGATCATATTTTTCCTGCGAAAGTGACCCTGATCTATAAGAAGGTATGTTTTTTAGAATTTTTAGTAATTATTTTTATTTTTTCAGCATAAATTCATAATATATGTTTCAACTTTTAGTTATATGATATGAAGTTAAAAACGATGCTCTTCAATCCTGTATTTTATTATTCTATTTTCCACTCAAATCATAAATTCAGCCAATCCAACTCAGTGAACTCATAACATTTCATTTTGTTATATTATATGTCCAATTAGAATTCATAATTTTTAGACAACTAATTTAGTGCAACACCTGCAGTTTAATTTAATAGTTCATTGGTGTTTTTCATATTTAATATAGTTAGTTGATGTTTTAATTAGAAACCTTACAGTAAGAGAAAAAAAATTATAACATCACAATAACATGATTTCAATGCTTTTGAGAGAAATAATTATTTAAATTTTGATAAATTGATTAGAGATAATGATTATTAGCCAATTTTTATAGAAAATTTCACTGGATGAAAAATTTGGTATAAGTGATTAAACATTGTGGGTAAAAATTTTACTGGAGTACTTATTCTTTAGTTCATTCATTTAGAAGTAATAAATTAATTTCAAAACGTGTAGAGAATTTGGTCTTTGTTTATAACAATCTTCGTCTTTACATGAATTATAATAATTTATTTTTCATTTAGATATGAAAAAATTTCTCATAAAAAGAATAAGGCCGGAGCAAAATTCAATTTCTGAAGCAAGTGAGGATCGAGAACATTCTAAGTGTAAGCATGTTCATTTAGACAATCTTGAAACAGATCCAAGATTACAAAAGAGTATTTCTGATTATCATCCTAATGAGAAAGATGAAATTCGACGAGCCTATTTATTAAGAGGTCCATGTCAACCACGAGGGCACCACTTTCCACAAAAAAAACTAGGAAGTGGAAAGCGTCGTTTTCGGTCAGAATGGTTTGATGAGTTCAACAATTGGTTAGAGTATAGCATTCAAAAAGATGCTGCATTTTGTTTGTGTTGTTATCTTATGAGAGAGTATGTTGTCAAGCAACGCATTGGAGGTGAATCTTTTGTTTCAGGGGGGTTTAAAAATTGGAAAAAAAAAAAGATAGACTTCAAAAGCATGTAGGAGGCCCTGCTAGTGCCCACAATCTTGCTTGGAGCAAATGTCAAGCTTTAATGAATCAAAAGCAACATATTGAAACTCTAATTTCTAGACAATCTAAGCAAGCTCGAAAGGAGTATCAAATCTGTTTGACTACCACAGTAGATTGTGTTCGATTTCTTTTGTGTCAAGGGTTGGCATTTCGTGGTCACGATGAGTCCGAAAGTTCATTAAATCTAGGTAACTTTTTGGAACTTCTGAAATTTCTTACTGATCACAATGAAAATATCAACAATGTCGTGTTGAATAATGCTTCAAAGAATCTTAAAGTAACAGCTCATGATATCCAAAAAGAAATTGCGAATGCAGCAGCAACTGAAACTACTAATGCAATAATTCATGATCTTGGAGATGATTTCTTTTCTATCTTAGTTGATGAGTCTCGTGATGTGGCAGTCAAAGAACAAATGGTCGTTCTTTTGCGTTATGTGAATAAAGAGGGAAGTGTCATTGAACGGTTTCTTGGTATAGTTCATGTTAACGACACAACTTCATTATCACTTAAAGCAGCAATACAATCACTGTTCTCAAAGTATGGGTTGAGTTTGTCAAAATTACGTAGTCAAGGCTATGATGGAGCTAGTAACATGAGGGGAGAATTCAATGGTCTTAAAAGTCTTCTTTTAAGAGAGAATCAATTTGCTTTCTATATTCATTGTTTTGCTCATCAACTTCAGTTGGCTCTTATAGCAGTTGCAAAAAGTCATAGTCAAATTGCTCTTCTTTTCAATTCTCTTAGTAATGTTGTGAATGTTGTTGGAGGTTCATGTAAGCGTCGAGATATTTTAAGAGAAAAACAAGCAAATAGAGTCATTGAAGCATTGAGTAATGGGGAAATTAAAAGTGGACGTGGTTTAAATCAAGAAAGTAGTCTCCAAAGACCGGGTGATACACGGTGGGGATCACATTATGGCACATTGATGAACTTGATTGTTTTATATTCCTCTGTTATTGATGTACTGGAAATTGTTGAAGAAGATGGTACAAGTTCAGAGCAAAAAAGTGAAGCTTGTGCTCTATTGAGTTTAATTCAATCTTTTGAATTTGTATTCAACTTGCATTTGATGAAAAATTTCTTGGGCATTACAAGTGAGTTGTCACAAGCATTGCAAAGAAAAGATCAGGATATTGTAAATGCCATGACATTGGTTAAATTATCCAAACAACGCTTACAAAGAATGAGAGATGATGGATGGAAATTGTTACTTGATGAGCTTTCTTCATTTTGTGAAAAACATGAGATTGTAATTCCAAGCATGGATGATATTTATGTTGTTCCGGGGCACTCAAGGTGTAATGTTGAACATCATACTAATATGCATCTTTACAGAGTTGAACTTTTTTATTGGGTGATAGACAAATAACTTCATGAGCTCAACAATCGTTTCACAGAGACAAATACTGAGCTACTTCTTTGTATGGCATGTTTGAATCCAAATAATTCCTTTCATGCTTTTGACAAGGATAAGTTGGTTCGTCTTGCTCAATTTTATTCATTAGAATTTTCTGAAATTGATCTTATGGCACTTAAGAATCAGTTGGAGACTTATATAATTGATGTGCGATCTGATAATGAATTTTTGGAAGTTAATGGGATTGGTGGTCTTGCAAAGAAATTAGTCCAAACAAAAAAGAATGTTGTATATCCATTGGTGTATATGCTTGTGAAGTTAGCTTTAATTCTTCCTGTTGCTACTGCAACCGTTGAAAGAGCTTTCTCAGCCATGAATCTCATTAAGAATCGTTTGCGTAGTCGAATTGGTGATCAATGGATGAATGATTGTTTGGTTACTTATATTGAGAAGGAAACATTTAATACAATTGACAATGAAAAAATCATGCAGCGGTTTCAGAATATGAAGACCCGGTGAGAGCATCTATGATTTTGTGAAGACCCAAATGTAAGTACAATATTTTTGCTTTTGAAACTATTTTTTTTTTTTAAAAAACATGTGTTTGAGTTTATGTAGAAATACTATAATGATGTTTAATATAATATTATGACGTTATATTATAATATTATTTTATTAATATAAATAATTATTACATAACTTTAAGTTTTGCATTTTTTGTCATTGTTGCTTGCCCCCCTTACTTTGGTATCCTGGCTCTGCCCCTGCCCCTAAGTAAGCAACAAAAATTATGATCATAATTATTTTGCTTAACTGCTACTTCAACCAAACATCAGAATAATTAAGAATTATGGATTCAGTTTATCTATAGACCACACAATTCAATCAATTAACAGTCCTTTTTAATTAATCAAATCATGCAATTATTAACATGTAAAAGAAATAAATACAAATATTTGAATAAAAAATAAATAAACTTAAAAACAAAATCTTACAATTTTATTAACCATTTTTAAATTCCTTAAATGGACTGAAAATTTTATTCGAACATAATGAAATGAAAATAATAAAAAAATCTAAAACTCTCTTCCTTTTAAGTTCTTCAATTTCGCGCTTCTTTCTGTGTGCGTTTCGTGAATTTGCTCTTAATTTCGCTGCTGCTCTTCGTCCCCGGCCAATCTCTTAGTGTCTTCTTAAGCATGTGCGGCGCCCTGGCGTTCTCCCATATCACCTTCAATTGTAATTTTCAATTTAAATGCGTGCGGGCCCCAATTCCATCTCCAAGTTGTTATTATACCATGGGCATTCAACTCCTTCCATTGGCCCCACTCCAATTCCAATTGCCATTTGGAATTCAATTTCTCACTTCATAAATGCAGGGCTACTTTCCAATTGCTTGAATATATATTCATATAAATACATTAAGTATGGCCATTATTTTTTTTAATTTAATAATAAGTCGGCCACGTCCTTTACCCTTCAAATTTCATTTTGGATTGCAGCTTTCAATTCATCTCAAATTACACCAATTGATTTCCTTTACTTTCCTTAAAAAAGATATTCAATATATAAAATTCATATAAACACATATTTTAAGTAGAAGAAATAGCACAAAAAAATTAAATAAAAATATGTGTAATAATAAGGATGATTTTTTTTTTATTTTAAAACATATTTTATTAAACTTTGTTACTATTGTCTTATACATACAAGATCATCACAAATGAACATCATAAGACATAAAACATGTTAAATAGACTAAATATAAGTAAAATAAAAATATAAAATTATGACTTTATCAAATTCTCCCACACTTAGTTTTTGCATATTCTCGAGCAAAACTACAAGACATGACACATCCACACTAATTCCCCCAGTGACACCAAAAATATCGCATATCATAATCAAAGACAACTAAAAAAATCAAACACTATAACACATTATGAACTAAAAATACTCAACAAGCTCAAACTAAAATAAACAAAAGATTTTCATTCAAAAAGAAATCAACAAGTACGGTAGACCCTCACACGTCACTCATAATTCACTCAAGTATTTAAAAGTTGGAAAAATTTACTTAAAATTCAATTCATACTCAATTACTATCATAATCTTACTTGTTCATCCAATCTTTGTTGTCGATATTACATGCCATACACAAATCAAATGGTCTTTAACAAGGTTCTAATGGGGATAAGGTAGTGGTAGGATATAAAATGAAAAAAAGATTAAAGCCTAAGAAATTAATATAACATTTAGAAACAACTTGAGTTAATTAAGCATTAAAGACCCAAAACCACAACCAATAACCAAACGCTCTTCGTTTCTTCCTACTTATTCCTTCCTTTATTCAATTCAAAAGTCATATATTATGTCTTTGCACTTTCTTTTTCTTTTTCTTTCTTTTTTTCCCAACACATTTTATATATATATATATATATTTTTTCTTTTTTTTCTCAACCTTTTTTTTTTCATGACATAATATTATAATCATTCCCCGAATACATTCCATTCCATCAATAACATAGCCATAACAAATCAATAATAGCATCTCTACACTCATTCAATTCACCGTCCTTTTCAAAAACCCATCGGGAAACTCCCATTCGAAGACCTATCCGAAACATCACAACATACACATATATTCATACTTCTATTTCATGGCATCATCTGACTTAGGTATCGAAGGCCTTGCATGGGGGAGCTCCCCAGGTGCCTTCTGACTGTTCTTGTGTTGCAGACCCAATCGATGCCTACTCATCTGAAGACTCTCTGGACCCATCAAAAGATTAACCAACTGAAGACTAGAAACCCCTTGGGAAGCAAGGCTCCCAAAGACTCCCAAAAGCCATCCAAATACCCCAAGCATCCTCTTTTCTCTCATGGACGATAGATTGAGCCAAGCACCCGTTAACCCCCCTTATTGTTACGAACCTTACTCATTCTCTTAGACTTTGCTAAGTTGTTTTCTAATATAAATAAATTTAATTGTTATATACAAGCAACAACACTATAAATAAAGCTAATCTAATGTTTAAATGCATTCAAGAAGAGAGAGAATAAAGAGATTAAGCTTACAAAGATTTTGATTTTAGTGTTTCATTGAATTCTTGTTATTTTATTTCTCAAAATTTTGTCAAGGTTTTATCATTTATTGTATACTTTATTTCATCTTTGTTCTAGCAAAAGACCAAAGAGATATTTTCTTTCTTGTAATTTGAATTTATTGTTTTTCTTAAAGAGTTGTGCTAGAGAGCTAGCTTGGGAGCTAGTTGGTTGTATTAGGTAGTGGTTTGCTACTTGAATTCTATTTTTAATGGATTTGAAAATATCTAAGTGAGTACTAAAGTAGTGAATGTATGCTAAAAAGGCCCAACGACGGTAAATCTTTTGTGTCATTTGCATTTTTAATCTCTTTCAAGTATTGCATAGCATACTCATTGCAAAACACTTTTATGTAAAATCATTTGTTGTTCAGTATTTTGAAAATAATTTTTAAAATCATCTAAATTTTACTCACACAATTTACCTTTGTCTTGGGTGTGTGATGCCATATACATTAAAAGTTGTCCAACAATTGCCCAAATATTCTTCTCTAATTTTTTTTCTCTTTGTCACGTAAAAACATTTGATTTTTTTTTTTTTTATCATTTCAAAGACCCTAACTTCCCCATCACATGTTCAGTTAGCCCCTTTTTCGAATTTTTTTGTTGAGCTCTCCAACTAAGAGGGGCCCAATATAACAATACCCAACACAACGGTCCTACTTTTTCAACACAATAATCTTACTATAATTTACTTTTATTTTTTCTACTTTAGACTTTTAACATTTTGTAGGAGGATGGAAAGGAGGTAATACTATCTTACATAGTTATATTATATTTGGTGGATTAATTAGTTTTGGAATTGTTTTATCCAGTCAAAGAGTAATAAAATTATCACACCTCCCTTAATGAAAAAGATAATTCTGTTTTCGCAAGATAGAATTAGACAATTTCATGTTCAAGTCAAAAAAGGGGCAGCCTTTTTTGACATTTGTGGAAAAAGAAAACAAAGAAAGAAAAAAGACAAAATAATTGGATACATTAAAGTAGAAACTGACACAATGGAAGAGGAAGCTGAAAACCACTGTCGCAATTAATTGACGGCAGCCGTAATTCAAATAGTGGCCGCAAATTTGACTTTTGGGTAGACGAAAATTATACAGTAAATGATTGTAGCACCAAACACATTTTTAATGCGTAATGGAGGCCTATAAATTGACCTCCCCAGCTCATTTGTTTAGCATTCTAAATTAATCCCAAGTATTCTATTCTGAGAGAGAAAAATAGAGAGTTAGGAATATTCTGAGTGTTTCCCCTATTTTTAAGAGAGATTATTATTGTTATCTACTTGTGATTTAGAGGGAAGATTTTAACTCCTATTATTTTTCTATAGTGAATTCTTTTATCCTTGCCCAGTGAATTTTTACCCTAATTTGTTTGGGAGTTTTCCACATAAAATCTGTGTGTCCAATTTTCTTCATTCTTATTATTTTTTCTCAAATTATTGGTTGCAACCCTACTCTAATACGATGTTATTTTACAAGAAGTGGTATCAAGGCTTACATTATCGTGTTTATATATCTACTTATCGTATACTCTATGGTTTCCACTATATAAAAGTGGATCCTCCACATCATAAAATAAGTTAGATTATTAATCACTCTTTTGGAAGGTACTGGGTACTACTCATATATACGGGGGTACTATTCATACATACAATTACTATTCACGTGAAATACTGGGAGCTTATTTTGTGCTCAAAGAAGTTCATGACAGAAGCAATGGCAACAACGTTCGAGATAGAGAAATTTAATGGGAATAATTTTTCGTTATGGAAAATGAAGAAAAAGGCAATCTTAACAAAAGAAGATTGCATAGAGGCAATTGGAGAAAGACCAGCAGAGATCACCGATGATAGCAAGTGGAAGAGAATAAATGACATTATTGTCGCCAATCTACACTTGAGTCTAGCCAATGAAGTCTTGTCAAGTGTGGAAGAAAAGAATATTACAAAGGAGATTTGGGATACTTTCACAAAGTTGTGTTGTATTATATTTTTTGGTATATGAGATAAAAAGAGTTTTGATGCAAATTTTCTCTTGAGAATATCATATTTCGAAATAGGCTTTCATATTTCGAAAATTTGAATAAGTAGTTTTTAGGCGCGTTAGCTTAAATGTTTGAAAGATTCCAAATGCATAAAAGTTGTTTCGAAACCAAGTATCTATGTTTCAAAACACTAATCTTATATGTTTCTATATATGTTTCAAAATGGTCTTGGTCTAAGTCTCATTGTTTGCCAAATCTGCATATCATATTTCGAAACATCTTTGTTATGAATGTGTTTTCAAATCAGGTTTTGGACTATGTTTCGAAACCTTCATATCATGTTTCGAAACCTCATTTCCAGAGAGCTATGTTTCGAAACTTCTGATAGTATGTTTCGAAACCTATGTCCCTGACTGTAGAACATTCAAGCTTTTGTTTTGAATTACTTATGATTTTGAAAGAAGTTTTCAAACTATGTTTCGAAACCATTTAGCTTATTTCGAAACCTTTGTCAGCAGTAAATTCTTGCTAACCATGTTTTGAAACATGTTTCTGAAGTATGTTTCGAAACCTATTTTTCATATTTCAAAACATCTGTCTCTGTCAGAAGAATTTCAAAAATTCTGTCATGTCTTTGCACTTTATTTGAAAAGCTATTTTAAATGTATGTTTGAAATTATGCCCATACCCAGATGTTAAATTTCAGATATGTTTTAGTGGAGAATAAAACCAAATCATTTTGTTTTGTAAAGTGATGTCCTCCACTCAGTTTTGTCTCTAAGTGCAAGAACAGTTAGAAAGGCTGTATGTTTTGAAACATGTTGTCTATGTTTCGAAACCTATGTGTAAAATTATGATGTTTCGAAACCTACTAAGTATATTTCAAAACCTACTTTCTTATCTTGTCTCTAACGGTTATAATTAGCCAAAAGTGTATTTGTTTATTATATATATCAGCTCTTTGAAGACAAGAAGTCTCTCTCTCAAGCATACAAAATTTGTACACAACTACAAGAGATTTTTGCCACAAGCACAAGTGAACAAAGCCCTTCTAGTGAACTTTCAAAGAAGTTTTCTTTCAATCATTCTTTGGTGTGCATTGTGGTACAAACAGGAGAAGCAAGTCAAAAATTCAAAGCTCTCATTTCTTCAAAGCTCTCCTCACTCCATACCAATAGGTTTGATATAACTATTTGGTAAGGTGTTTTTAATTACATTCAAATTGTTGGGTTGTATAAGATAAGTGTTAAATTATCTTGTTGTAAGGTTTGAGTTGAGCCTAAAACTCACAAGTTGTAAGGTTTGAGTTTATCCTGAAAAAGCTCATTGAGGTAAAGGTTTGAGTTAAGCCATAAAAACTCACCGTGTAAGGTTTTAGGGTGAACCGTGATAAAATCCCCTAGTGTGTTGATCACTAAGTAAAAAGTGATTGTGGTTGAAAATCCTTCAAGTAAGTAAGCTTGAAGATAGTGGAGTAGGCAAGTGCCGAACCACTATAAATCTTGAGTGTACTTTATTTCTCATTCCTACTTCTTGTTATTATTGTTCCAGTCGTTTAAAAGAATCATCTTTGAAAATCTAAAGAAGTTTCATTATTTGCAAATCAGTGATCATTGTTTCGAAACACACCTTAGTAGATTTCGAAACATACCTGCCAGTAAGTGTGATTTCGAAACATAGTCATCCATATTTTGAAACATACTTAACAAAAAGGTTTATTTCGAAACTTACTCACTCAAGTTTCGAAACATAGTATCCTGAAAGACAAAGTTTTTAAGTTATTGAAAAATTTACCCAAATCCCAATTCACCCCCCCTCTTGGGATATACTTGCCATTATATAGATCTAACAAGTTGTACGAGACCAAGTCACTACACAACAAAATCTTCTTAAAAAGAAGACTATACACTATTCAGATGTCGAAATTTATTTTAGTAACAGATCATATCAACACCATCAATACACTATTTTCTAAACTCTCAAAGTTGGGTTATAAAATAAATGTAAATGATCATTCAAAACTACTACTTCAAAGCATGCCAGATTCGTATGACCAACTCATCATCAACCTGACCAATAATATTCTCACTTACTATTTAGTCTTTGAGGACGTTGCAGTCACAGTTTTGGAAAAAGAGCAAAGACGCAAAAATAAGGAGAATAGGTTGGAAAATTCACAACAAACGACATTATTGATGATGAGAGAGAGGTCAACGGAATGTAATCCCAGTAGGAGCCATAATCATGGTAGATCAAAGTTAAGAAGTAAGCAAAATATAAAATGCCACCATTGTGACAAGAAAAGGCACATTAAGAAGGAGTGTCGGCATCTTCAGAAGAGTGAAAAAGGTACTGAGTCATCAAATGCTTAGGGAAATGTTGTAAGTACTTTAGATGATGTTGAAGTTCTATACAGCGAGGCAACAACGATTGTCGAAGGCATGAAGAAGCTCATTGATGCTTGGATAATGGATTCAGGAGTCTCATGGCATATGACCCCTCGGAAAGAATGGTTTCATAAATATGAACCTATCTCGGGAAGATCTATGTTCATGGGAAACGATCATG
The DNA here is from genome assembly GCA_036245055.1 of Diospyros kaki. Classification (NCBI taxonomy): domain Eukaryota; kingdom Viridiplantae; phylum Streptophyta; class Magnoliopsida; order Ericales; family Ebenaceae; genus Diospyros; species Diospyros kaki. The sequence continues at coordinate 22,575,785 of BSEG01000014.1, read as the reverse complement.
CCTTGGAGATCGCTGGTATTGGTGGTTCACACTATCCAAAAAGTACGATATGTCAAAGGCCTGAAGAAAAATCTATTATCTTTAGGATAACTAGATGATATTGGGTGTAAAACTCACATTGAGAATGGGATCATGAAGACAGTCAAAGGCGCACTTGTGGTGATGAAAGCAAAAAAGATAGCTACAAATCTATACATGCTTAAGGGAGAGACACTATAAGAGGGAGAAATGAATGTTGCTTCAGCAAGCTCTGCAAGAGAATCAACGATAATGTGGCACGGTAAACTTGGTCATATGTCAGATGAGGTTTGAAGACTTTCTCAGAACAAAAGTTTCTCCCAGGGCTCAACAAGGTATCATTACCCTTTTGTGAGCATTGTGTCATCAGTAAGCAACATAGATTAAAATTCAGCAGTTCCACTATTAGAAGTAAAGTTGTCTTGGAACTAGTTCATTTCGATGTTTGGCAAGCACCTGTTTTGTCCATAGGAGGAGCACAATACTTCGTATCTTTCATTGATGATTACTCTAAGAGATGTTGGGTGTACCTAATCAAAAGGAATGCAGATGTATTCCTAGTTTTCAAATTAGAACTTGAATCGAGAAAGAAGATCGAGTGTTTAAGGACTGACAATGGAGGAGAATTTACTAGCAATGAGTTTAATGAATTCTATCAAGAGGAAGGTATGAAGAGATAGTTCACTACAACATACACTCTACAACAAAATGGAATGGCAGAGCAAATGAACAAAACCTTGTTGGAGAGAACAAGAGCAATGTTCAAGACTACAAATCTAGCTAAGTCGTTTTGGGCAGAAGCAGCCAAAATTGCCTATTATGTGATCAATCGATCTCCATCAACTATGATTAATTTGAAAATACCAATGGAAATGTGGACTGGTAAGCTAGCTGACTATTCTCACCTCTATACATTTGAAAGTCCTGTGTACGTAATGTACAATGCCCAAGAAACAATGAAGCTGGATTCAAAATCTAGAAAGTGTATCTTCTTGGGATATGCTGATGGAGTCAAGGGGTATCGCTTGTGGGATCCCAGTGCCCACAAAGTTGTCATCAGTAAAGATGTGATATTTGCAAAAGATAAACTACAAGGAAAAGAAAATGATGGCACTAAAAACAAGAAACCAGAGACTACTATAGTTTAATAAAAATAGAGAAGAGGAAAAAGATGCAAATTCTTCTGAAGCAGTAACAGAACACGATGTACAAGAACCAGTTCAACCTGAGGCTTCTAAGGTTCGAAGGTCAACTCGTGAAAGAAGACCCCTGACTTGGCACTCAGAATATGTTACTAAGATCAACATTGCATGCTATTTTTAACAAAGGATGGAGAGCCATCAACTTTTCATGAGGCTATTGAGAGCTTAGATGTATCCCTATGGATGACAACAATGTTAGAAGAGATAGAAGCCCTATATGAACAAGACATGGGATCTTGCTCCATTAACACAAGGAAGAAAATCCATCGAAAACAAATGGGTTTACAAGATCAAGAGTGATGGCAATGACCAAGAGGAGCGGTATCGTGCAAGACTGGTAGTAAAAGGATATGCTCAAAAGGAAGGTATTGACTTCAATGAAATATTTTTTCCAGTGGTATGACTTACAACAATCAGAGTAGTCCTATCGATGTATGCTACATTTAACCTACATCCAGAACAATTAGATGTGAAAATTGCATTTCTTCATGGAGAGCTTGAAGAAGAAATTTACATCCTCTAGCCAGAAAGTTTTGAAGAAAAAAGAAAATAGAACTTGAATTACAGGTTGAACAAATGTTTTACTATCTCAAGCAGGTGCCAAGATGTTGGTATAAGATATTTGATTCCTTCATCATGAGCCTTGGATACAACAGACTTAATGCAAACCCTTGTGCATATTTCAAGAGGTTTGGTGAAAGTGATTACACTATTTTGCTATTGTATGTAGACTACATGTTGGTAGTAGGTCCCAACAAAGATCGTATTAAATAATTGAATGCACAATTGGCTAGGGAGTTTGAAATGAAAGATTTCGGATCAGCAAACAAGATTATAGGGATGAAAATTCACCGAGACAGAAATAATAGGAAGATATGGCTTTCTCAGAAAAATCATTTGAAGAAGGTCTTGCGACGCTTCAAAATGTAAGACTGTAAGCCAATTTCTACCTAACTTCCTGTTAATTTCAAGTTATCCTTTAGTATGACTCCTTACAATTAAGCAGAGAGGATAGAGATGTCTCAAGTACCATATGCATCAATACTGAGAAGTTTAATATTCGCTATGATTTGTATAAGACTAGACATTGCACATGCAGTGGGAGTGGTTAGTCGGTGTATGGCGAATCTTGGTAAAGAGCATTGAAATGTTGTGAAAATGGTCCTAAGATACATTAAGGGGACCACTGATGTTGCATTGTGTTATGTGGAATCAGACTTTATTGTCAGAGGGTATGTTAACTCAGATGATGTAGGTGATCTTGACAAAAGCGAATCCACCATAGGATATGTGTTTGCACTTGCTTGCGGAGCTATAAGCTGGGTTTCAAAACTATAGTTAGTTGTGCCCACGTCAACAACAAAAGCAGAATATGTAACAGATACACAAGCTAGTAAAGAAGTAGTATGGTTGAAGATGGTACTGAAGGAACTCAAGCATGAACAAGCGAAAATTTTCTATTCTATGACAGTTAGAATGTCTTGCATCTTGTAAGGAATCTAGCCTTTCATTCAAAGATAAAAACATTCGAGTTTAGTACCATTTCGTTCATGAGAAAGCGGAGGAAGGAACCGTGAATATGCAGAAAATTCATAACAAAGACAACCTAGTAGATTTCTTGACAAAAGCAGTCAATACTGACAAGTTTGTTTGGTGTCAATCCTCTAGTGGCCTAGTAAAGACATAAGAAACAGGGAATGACAAGGAAGAAATGATAGCGTGAAGATTGATTGATTCTCAATCAAATCTTCAAGTGGAGATTGTTGAAGTAAAAAAAAGGCCAACCCTTTTTGACATTTGTGGAAAAAGAAAACAAAGGAAAAAAATGAAGAATTGGATGCACTAAAGCAAAAATTGACACAGTGGAAGAAGAAGCTGGTAGCCACAACCGCAATTCAAATAGTGGCCACAAATTTGACTTTTAGGCACAAGAAAATTCTACAACAAAGGATTGCAACGCCAAAGGCATTTTTAATGCGTAAGGAAGGCTTATAAATTGGCCTCCCTGGCTCATTTGTTTATCATCCCAAATTAATACCAAGTATTCCATTTTGAGAGAGAAAAATAGAGAGTTAAGAATATTCTGAGTGTTTCTTCTATTCTCAAGAGAAATTATTGATATTATCTTCTTGTGATTTAGAGGGAAGATTATAACTCCTATTATTTTTTTGTAGTGAATTCTTTTATCCTTACTTGTGGTTTTTTTACCTTGATTTGTTGGGAAATTTTTCACGTAAAATTTGTGTGTCCAATTTTCTTCATTCTTATTATTTTTCTCAAATTATTAGCTGTAACCCTGCTCTAATCCAATGTTATTTTACAATATTTCACATTAATGAAACTAAACTATTTTCCATTATAAACAATTTTGCTCCTTACATTAGAAGGCCAAAATAACGTCTCATAATACACGTTTAACATTCCTCTAAAGTACTTGACTACCTTTCCAATACCTAATATTTTTAAGGGGAAACCAATAGCGAACTGGGGCGTGCTAAAAAAGGAAGCGTGCATTGTATAGCAAAGGAATCATAATACAAGCGTCGTGAGGAGCACGAATGTGATTCGTAAGATACAACTGCTCTTTCAGCAGTAAATTCAATATTATCCGGTGTGACCCCACATGTATTTTCTTCATGTATTCTATTTTGTTGTGTCATAAGCAAAGGCTCATTGAAAGTCCAAGAGCCTAAAATAATAATTTGGACTGAAGGACATAAATTTCTCATATGCGGGGGTCCCACACAAATGCGCAAACAAGATAACTTTAACATTTGAAATTTTTTTCGAAAAATTCTAATTCCAAAATAATTTTGAAACATTGAAATAAACGTCATCTATAAGAGATAAAAGTCATTCGTAACAATTTTAGTCTTAGTCAAACTAGAATTAATCAAGATAAATATCTGTTAATATTTGTAATTCAAAATGATTTGGGTTGTGCTTGCTTATTTAAAGCCCAACAAGCCCAAATAGAGAGGGAAATGTATATAAAGGTTGGCCCAAGCCCAATCTCTCCATTTCTTGTTATTCCCATTCATGTCCCTTGGCCCATGTATATAAAGGTTGGCATTTGGGGGAAATCAGTGTGCAACAGTAACAAAGAAGCCCTAACCGGGCACTAAGAACGTGCACAAATAGAGAGGGAAAAACGGAGAAGTTCGCAAAGAGCTCGAAGGTGCTCGACGATCCAAGAACGAAGAAGAAGACACAAGGTATCTCCGATATCGAATCCCAGTAAGCGAAAAATCACTTGGGTGGTCTGAGGGAGAGATTGGTGAGGTTTGAGTGCATGGGTTGCTTGGGTTTTGAGCATTGTACTCTATATATTTTGCCTTGTTTGTTTTGGTTTCGATTTGCGATGGTCGTAATGTTCTTGCGCATGTATTCTATAAATCCCTCGATTGTTATTTTAATGGATTGAATAGAGGCGGAGCCTCTGCCGTGAGTAGGATTCTTTCGAATCCAAACACGTACATGCAATGTTCTCTGTTTCAGTTTCTATTGTGTTTTGTGTGTTGCATTTATTTTTGTTTCTTTTCGTTTTATTTGGATTTCTTGGATTGTTGGTACTGCCGTAGTTCTTGGTTGTGTGTTAGTTTACACAGGAGATTTCTCAACAGTGGTATCAAAGCCATTCGAGGGCTAACCAGATCTATCGGCATTCTAGATCCAAGAACTCGAGGACGGAGGTGATCAGAATAACAGAAGGACGAGGATCGTTCGTCAGTTGAATAGAAAGTTGGAAGATCAGAAGCCGTAATAGACTTTCGACTTGGTAAGAGTGATTGTATCCTCTTTGTTTTCCCTTTGCCCTAATACGTTTCTATTCGTTGATGTATATATTCGTGTCTGTTCGTTTCTTTGATTTGTGCGAAAGGCTCACCTCTTGTGAATCCTTGTTTACTCTTCTCTAATCTTTGTAAAGAGTGTTGTGAGTTGAGTTGTTTTGAGGGTTGATTTGTATCTGAGTCGTAAGGTTGATTTTGTATTCGTGCATCAGACGTTCTGTAAATTTTTTAAGATTTATTCCCTGTACGCCAGATACGATTTCTTGCTATTCTTGAATTCAAGTTAAGGTTATAGCGAGTATATTTGTTTTTCCCTAAACCTCACTGTGTTAGTGAGTTATTTAAAATCGAAATCAAAATAGGTTGGAGAGATAGCCATTGTTCCCATAGACACCTGTGTTTTGATTCCCATGGGTTGTAAGTTGCTTTCTCTATCTCTTTATTGGGAGCTATTTCAAGTTCCTGGCTTTCGTCTAGGACCTGATATTTCTTTTTTTGTTGATGGATATTCTAGAGAGATTTTGGGTATTCTTCCTTAGGCGTAAAAGTGAATCTTTTGAAAAGTTTAAAAAATGGAAAATCTTTGAATATTGGAATAGGAAAGAGGATTAAGTTTTACAAAATTGATGTGTGCCTAGTCTTGTAGAATTAGACGAATATGAAGTAACTGATGATGTTTAGTTTGAGGTGGAAATTTGTCAGTTTTAAGGTAGAACCTTAGAAAATTTCTGTGTCTAATGAAAGTCCCAGAGTTAGCCCTAATGTCCTGTTTATAGGAGTCTTGATAGAGGTTCCTGTTGCTCTTAGTGAGGCATGTATTAGTCGAGTTTATCTCGAGTCAAAAGTTTGAGCGAGTGTTAATTTTGCTCAAATGTGCTCTCGTTGTAGCTAGGAGAATTGCAGGGGTCTCTGGTCAAGTCCACTATTAATTCATTTTTGAATCAAGGTGGAATTTGTTAATATTTGTGATTCAAAATGATTTGGGTTGGGCTTGCTTATTTAAAGCCCAATAAGCCCAAGCTAGTGTCTTGCTCCCTTTCTTGTTATTCCCATTCATGTCCCTTGGCCCATGTATATAAAGGTTGGCATTTGGGGGAAATCAGTGTGAAACAGTAACAAAGAAGCCCTAATTGGGCACCAAGAACGTGCACAAAGAGAGAGGGCAGAACGGAGAAGCTCGCGAAGAGCTTGAAGGCGCTCGATGATCCAAGAACGAAGAAGAAGACGCAAGGTATTTCCGATCTCGAATCCCAATAAGTGCAAAATCGCTTGGGTGGTTTGAGAGAGAGATTGGTAAGGTTTGAGTACATGGGTTCGAGTTTTGAGCATTGTACTCTATATATTTTTCCTTGTTTATTTTAGTTTTTTATTTGCGATGGTTGTGATGTTCTAGCACATGTATTCTATAAATCCCTTGATTGTTATTTTAGTGGATTGACTAGAGGCGGAGCCTCTGCTGTGAGTAGGATTCTTTCGTATCTGAACATGTACATGCAGTGTTCTCTATTTCAGTTTATGTTGTGTTGTGTGTGTTGCGTTTATTTTCGTTTCTTTTTGTTTTATTTGGATTTCTTGGATCGTTGGTACTACCGTAGTTCCTGGTTGTGTGTTGGTTTACACAAGAGATTTCTCAACAATATCATCTGTAAAAAATAGATGTCATATATAACAAATCTAGTCTCATCCAGACTAGAATTAATTAGGATAAACGTTATCTATAAGAATCTTAATTCCGTTATACTTTAGATCACTCAATATTTCTTTATAAATAAGCAGACATTCATTTCTAAAAATGTATGATGTCTTTGATACTAGTTTTAATACAATTTCATTCATCATACTCAGTATCTAACTTAAGTATCAAAGTCTTTGTGAGGGGACTTACCAGCACTATTTGATTGTTTTCTTATTTTTGCAGATTAAGACAACTTGACAAAAATATTCCTAATCAACTAAATTTATTATTGTATCTATACAACAACATATTTAATAGATGTTTGGTTTTGTGTGCGCTCCTTTTTGTTCATTAGAATGTTATTAAATTTCAAACAAGAGAGTTCTTAAAAGGTATATTTAAATATTTTATTTTTAAATAAAGTCTAAAAAGTATAATATTTGTATATTATGTTTCACACTCAAATATTCTTATTACTTAAAAACAATATTTTAACAAACGTTATATTTATCATTAATTAATAATAATTTTTGAATAATTAAAATATTATACAATTATTACATTTTATCTAAAATTAAAATTCATTAAATGTAACTTAATAAGTGTCTAAGAATACTACTTAACATATCCTTTTTCAAAAATATAGTTTATCTTAAAATTAATAAATTATTGTAAAAAAGTAGTAGTAATAATTTTAAAAATAGGGACCATTATTGTCGATTATCCATTTCAAAGTGAGAAGAGAAGATATGAAATTGTCAAATTATTCTCATATTAAATTTTGTTTAAACTACTTACATTGAAATTATCTTATTTTTAGAATAAAGAAAAATTTAAAAATTTAAAAAATAATAAATTTGAGGAAAGATGCTTATCCAGAACCAGAGGCGGATGCATCCGCGTAAGGGTTAAAAGCGTGCGCGCGTGCATCAACTATCCAAGGTTAATTGATTATCCACATGATGCGATCAATTTTATCAACGCGGGCATCTTATACCTAATCGATGTTTCCTAAAATAAGAATTTCATGGCTCTTACAAAAATGGTCCAAAGTCAACCAAAAGGAAGATAGCCATGTTTCGATCATAAATGGACTCAAAATAGGAGTATCTCTCTAAGGAGAAGCAAAACAATCGGTTGGGCTAGATTTGTTGGTTTAGTCTTTCACGTTCAAATTAGTAAGAAACACTAACAAGTAAATATTTAATGAGTAAGATGAGTTAAATAAATATATCTGTAAGGCCCTACTCCTTGTATAGGTGGGATGATATAGGATACTTAGTTTGTATCTTTGAGATTCTAAAGCTTAGTAATTATAGGTTGATGGGTGATTCATTGAGCCAGATTAAGATAGTTATAAAACTTCCCAATTTGTTTCGGATCTTTCGATATTGAAATCTAAAAGTTGAATCCATTTAACTTATCTCTTCAGATTTCAATTGGATGGGAGGACATATGCCACTACATTGGCTTAAGGATAGGAATGCGTGGCAGGAAGACATCCATTATTCTTAATTAGGTGTAGTTTAGTAATTTCACCCTTTGGGTGTTCCCTTACCATTTGCACCCATCCTAAATCTCAACTATCTGTTTAGTTGGAGCAGTAATTGAGTTAGGCATTCGTGCTATGCTTGATGATGTAGACTCTCACAGCTTCTCCCATTATTTAATGCTTCAGAGATCATTCTGTTGGTGCTAGGATACAACAATTAAATTTGTTTATCTTAATAAACAACCTGATAGAGACTGGGGAAAAAATAGGGAGCAAGGTCTGTGTTGGCATTGGCAAACATCTGGTTAAAGAATGGCTCAATCTACTGTCTGGGAGAGCAAAGCTTCATAGGGTGAGGTGTTAGTGATGTATGCCTTAATACTGGATTTTTGATGACATCTAGTATGTAATAGGGATACATGTATTATATTATTGCGATTAATAAAATGGCCATTTCTTCATTAATTGCTCTCCAAATATGTTTGAATGAGTCCCTAGATTTTCTAATGGTCTTGTTCCTAAATTATTAAGAATATTTGACAAGAATTTATAACACATGATTTCTTAAAGGGTTAACAGGGACCTTGATTCCATTAAGAGTTAGTAGAAAGGCCATTACAAGTTAATGGCCAGACTAAATGCAATTTGGTGAAACTTTAAGAGAAGAACACGAAATGGTCAACAATTGTTCTTGGATTGGTTGATAGTTTTGGAACTTTCAATGGTTCGTCTTGAACGGTCGTCAGTTTTGTTTAGTTGGATTAGATCCCGCGTGTTTTTCTTCAATCATTTTAATCAATATTGTAATACCCAGGAGTTTCTTAAGGATATAAAATGAATCTTATTAAGGGTATAACCGAAATTTTTGAAAGAAATAGGCTTTAAGGTACACTATCATAGTCTTAAACGACCGAATCGATCGGAGGGAGTACCCCAGACCATAGATAGCTAAGGAAAATGGGGTAGTATTGACGAGTAATTCGAATTATGATTTTAGGTATAAAAAGAAGTGGGATCGGGAACAGCTTTTGGTAGAACTGTCGACCGGGCTGAGAAAATTGAATTGACATAGGGACCATTTGGAAAGTCAATGGAGCATGTTAAGGATCTATATTTTAGGTATAGGACAACCCTCTAGCGATTTCGGGTTAAAACGAAGAGATTTAGGGTCAAAACGATCAACCGAGCCTAAGTGTAATTTTCTAAATTTGCTCAAGGGAGGTCAAAACAATGGATTTTTGAAAATTTCAAGGGTGAAATGAGAAGTACTAAACTTGTTGGCCTTAGGTGTATTGTTGAAAAGATCAGCGGTGTTAAGGAAAAGGCAGAAGTGGCATTGGAAGAAGTCAGGGGTGAAAGTGCAAAGAAACCAAAGTTTGGTGGTGTGAACACACAAGGGAGAAATCGACCGCTGCCTTCCACGCACGTGGTCGCCGTTTCTGGTGATGGGACGGCCGAGGGTGGCTTGGGGGAGGTCGTATACTGCACAAGGAGGCTTGGGGGCCAAGCCTTAGCCTCTGATTGGTTGCAAAACGGCTGGAATTTTGCTATAAATAGCTAGGGTTTTAGCCGAGAATTTACATTCAAATTGCTCGCATTTTGTTGTGAATCGAAGAGAATGGTTAAGGGGCTTTAGATCCTTGCAACAAGGAGAGAAATTCTGGAGAATTTGGAGCAGGTTGGAACACGTTTGAAGGCTGTTCAAGCCTCACTGGAAAAAGCAAGGCGGACTGCTTACCGCCACCTACAACTAGCTTTTCGGTGGCCTTTCAGGTGGTGTTTTTCCCTAAAATTGGTGGCGTTAAGATGGACTTGGTGAGGGCTTTAAGAGGGTGCAGTTGGATTGACCATCAGAGCATCCGTCGGCGGCTAGAAGATCGAGGAAGACGGTGGCGCGCGGTTATACTCGCCAGCTTTCACGTGTAGGGCGCATGTGATAGGGGCAATTCGATATTTTTCTTCCAGTATTTTCCTTTAATTATTTTAGGAATTATTGTGTTGAAAAATTTAGAAAAATGTTTGAGGAGATAATTATTTTGGAATTACCGAGGTAAAAATTAGGAGAAAATACAAAAAATTATAGAAAATTTGAGGAAAATGGATTTTTGATGCTCTTTAATTAAATATAGTGTTTACGGAGTGTCGTGACTCGAGGTTGACTATAAGCACGAGTGTTTGTGATTTGGCACTCAAATCGAGATCGTGCACGAGGATCGAGGCAATCCGAATACGTTCAAGTGAGTGGTTTGATTCTATTTTTTTCTTATCTTGAAAATGTGTTGGAGTATGTGTAGTGGGTTCAGGTGAGCGGTTTTACCCTCCCAAACTTAGGTTACATGTGATTGAACCAGTTCTAGTGAGCGATTATACCCTCCAAAACTTAGGTTGTTTTGCAAAGGCGTTTTTCTTATGTACTTGTGACATCATTTGCATATTAAACATGTAGTATATTGCATCAACTGTTGTTCTTATAAAAGAGTCGATGCATGGCGTGTGATTTTCATATCATCGGGGCTTTGATTTTCGTGTCGTTGTTGTGTCCATGTAGGACGGGATGGGGTCTACTTGAGAATGGGGCATTGTTAATCCAGGTGAACGAGTGACACGGTAGGGCACTTGAGGGATTAAGTATGTCGCTGCAAGATCAACCCCAACGGTGTGTGGAATGGATTTTCCACGAGAGGTTGAGTATGTCAGGGAGATTTCTCAAGTTAGACATGTTGCATGCTGTTGTTGTCTGTTTATGCCATGCTTGTATATCTTTCATGCATTCAATAAACTGTTTCATGCCATCACTTAGATATTTTATCATCTAACCTGAGTTATACCATTGGAACATTCAACGTTCCAGCCAAGGACTGCTGCGAGGGCGAGGACGTGGCCAGTCGTGGGCTAATGGTGTTTAGAATGATAGTCGTTGTATCGTTTTGAGGTGACAGTATTTACCTCAGTATATGTATGAACGGTTGCAAGATAATGATGTTATCATTTGATAGTTTGTATGAAACTCATGGTAGGCCACAGTAATTTCATGTTAATGTATCCGCTGCGTTATAATATGTCTCGTTAGTTGTTAAGATTATTGATCTTGTTAGTTAAACGGACAAGACTAGGGTTCTCAAGATTTTTATCTACATGTGAAAATTGTTCTTGAAATCACCGCGCGTGATAACTTAAAAAAAAGAAGATTCCCGGGAACACCCTTATACTGACATGCCTGGCGAGGCGAGGTGTTACAAATATAGCTTTAAATGCTCTATCGAAGCCATCATGCATCTTGGAGACACAAAAATTAGAAAGAGCTGGAGAGAGAAGAAATTGAAGGAAGAAGAAAATAGAGAGAAGCAGCGTATGAGATATGCCATTCCATTCTCTCCATATCTTTCGTTCGTTTCTTTGAGAGAAAAAAAGTAGAGGCAAGCCAGCCACTGTTCATCATGTTCTTTATATGTTTCATTACTCTCCTCTCTCTTGCTCCTTGTTTTCTGTTGGTCCAAAGGTCGTGAGATGAACGGGTCATTGGAGGAGAACCTAGATCAGCTCAGAGTCACTTTTGTTCTCACTTGTCTAGCACGTGGGTGAGATAAAGGGTTTCGATGTAGCCTAGGCATGGATTGACTTGGTCCCTAACATTTCTAGCAGTGGCTTGGTCATCCAAAGGAGATAGGTATCAGAGCAAATTAACTTAGAGATGTTGTTTATGACCAAATGAGTTTAGGTCCAGGTGCATCACAAAAGCAATCGACGACAGTATATCAACGGAATGAGGTAAAATTTATTTTTGTATTTCATTTTAGTGCGTGTGTATTTGCATAATGCTATCTATACCTAGTCTTGCAAGGGTTATTTTGTATCATTTTCATTGCGTGTGTATGGTTTTGAAAAGTTTTGAAAATCATAGTATCTCCCTTACATGATGCACTAAGCTTTGGTGCATTCCTTTCAGGGGTATCAAAGCCTCGACTCAATATATTTAGCCTATTCATTGTATTTGTGAGATGTATTGGGTATTTCAGACATGGAATTGCTCACTATTTTTGTGAAATTAGAGGCTGTCAACCAATTACCATGAACTATCGATCGATTCTTATGTGTGCTTGAAAACAGTTATGGGTTGACAATTTTGGGAGACCTAGAAAAGAAGTAAACTTGTGTTGGAATTGTTGAATGGGCCTGGAAAATACACACAAAATAGTCGACTGTTTTCTAAGGGCAGTCGATCGTTTGAAGGCAGTGGGAGAATAGTCAACCTTTTTCGGTTTCTACCTAAAAGCTTCGGCACTTGTGAAAACTATTGGGTAGCCAGTTGCGATGTATGGTGGATGTCTAAATGTGATGAGATTGCATTGTTTGACATAACCAAAGTATCTAACATGAGATGTTATTGGTCCGAAAAGTGGCATACATTACATAAATACAGATTTATTTTATTGTTAGAATGGAATTCAAGATAGAAAAATTCCATCTTTGATTTCAGAGATGGAAAATTTTCCGTATCTGGTGGTTATTTTAGCCAGAGATGAAAATCTACAAAAAAATTCTGTCTCTAATTTGAATAGAGATGGAAAAAAATTTGTCTCTAAGTTTCCTTATATATTTCGTTATATTCTCCTACTTCTCTTCTTCTCATCCACCTTCTTTTGCCTATTCCTTTCCCTCTCGTTGTGTCTCATTCCCCTCTTCTTCCCCAACTAGCAGCCGTCGACCATCACCTCGTTTTTTCTTCATCTTTCCTCCAGCCACTGATTATCTTCCCAGACGCTGCCAACTAGAGTTTCTTCAATTTAAGATAAGAACTTAATGTTCTCTGATTTTAATTCTTAGAACTAGTAAGATCCAACCATTGGATCATTTTGGTTTTCGAATGTATTGGTCACCAGACCAAGATGATTCCAATGATTGGTTCTAATCCTCAGAATCTGCCATGGACAGTGGTCAACCATGCCTTTCTAGAAACATGTAGCATTTTTTAAAAAACTTAATTTTTAGATCTATTGAGATCTGATTGTTGGATCGTTTTGATTTTTTAATATGTTAGTCATTAGACCAAGGCCAATCCGATTATCGATTCCAATTGTTGAAATTTGCCATGGACGGTGGCCAGAAATGCCCTTCCAAAAATGGGCATCCTTTTGTAAAAAATTAATTTTTAGATCTATTGAGATCGGACCGTTGAATTGTTTTGATTTTTGAGTATGTTGGTCATTAGACCAATGCGATTTCGATGATCGGTTCCGATCATTGGAATCTTCCATGGACAGTAGTTGACAATACCCTTCCAAAAAAGAGTATATTTTTTTTAAAAAATTAATTTTCAAATTTATTAAGATTCAACCATTGAATCGTTTTATTTTTTGGGTATGTTAGTCACCATACGAAGGCAATTTCGATGATCAGTTCCAATCATCAAAATCTGCCATAGACGACGGCCGGTGACTAGTAATTTTTTTTAAGTCCATCTTTAATTCAAATTAGAGATGAAAAAAATTTTGTCTCTAGCATTAGAGAAAAAAAATTTCTCTTTAAATGTAAAATTTGACTAATTTTAAGACTGATTACACAATCAAATTAGATATGATTTTTTTTTTTAGATGGAAAAAATCAATCTCTAAAGTTAGAGACGTAATTTTTTTTTGTATTTAATAGTGACAGAACAAAAATATCCATTGCTAATTGTTTAGCGACGAGTTAGTTAGAAACGAACTAAAATCCATCTCTATTTCATTCTCTACAACATTAGAGTCCGTCTCTAAAATTGATTATTTTTATAATGGATCTGCTAGGAAACACTTATCTGTGGCCCTTAATTGACTTTTTTCTCAGCAAGTCACTCGTTAAAAAAAAGGTCACTCGTTTTAGAACTCATTCATTAGTTCAAGACTCTATCGTCACTTTGAGACTCTTTTGATGTTACTAGATTGGACTACTCACATCTCACTTTCTCGTATTATAAATTTATTATTATAATTGAACAACAATATATGTAATATATGAAAATTTCTAGTAACTCAAATTAAAGAATAGGGAGTTTTTGTTATAAATATTTTTTACTTCTGTAAAAAGACACTTTTGTTTTCGGATACTAATTATGGCTATAAACTCGACCCAACGGAACCCATCACGTGGATGAACCTACATCGATTTTAATTCTTTCTTGTGGGGATGGAGATTTTAGGTTTATTATTATTATTATTATTATTATTTAACGGCCAGTACTATTTTCATTGTCGTTTTCAATATGGACCCAATAAATTGATAGATAAATACAACAGTTTATTAAGCATATGCACAAGGTCCTGAGAACAATTCAAAAATCAAAAGTTTAGAAAGGGTGAATAATTTATCATAAAAAACAATGAGAAGCCACGATATTTGTATTCTTTCATTCAAAAAATTCAAAAACAAGAGTGGGAGGAATTATTTTGTTATACACAAATACTTATTAAAATTCTAAAATATCTTTTTGGATTAAAAGGCATAAATTTTTTATGTACAGGATCCCACACAAACACATAAACTAGATAACTCTAACATCTGAAAAATTTCTTCATAAAGATAATCAATTATCTATAAAAAAAAATTCTAATTCTGAATTTAATTAATTAAGATAAATGTCATCGATAAAAAATTTTATCCCTAAAAAGAGTAAGATAAACGTCATCCATAAGAGATAGACGTCATCCATATTAATTTTAGTCTCAGTCAGAATAGGGATTATCTACGATAATTCTATTCTCGGATTACTAAATATTATTTTATATTCATCTATAAGTAAGTAGATACTCATTTCTGTATAACGTCTCTAATACTAGTTTCAATACAACTTTTTTTATTATATTCAATATCTAACTTAAATATCGGAGTGTCTGCGTGAGGATCTCTCTGCATCTTTTGATTATTTTCTTATTTTTGCAGATTCAAGTTACTTAAAGACGATGTTTTCAATCAATTAAATTCATTGTTGTATTTGGATAATAATAATTTTAATTCTTTCTTGTGGGGATGGAGATTTTATTATTTTTATTATTATTTTTTAATGGCCAGTACTGTTTTCATTGTCTTTTTCAGTATGTACCTAATAAATTGATGGCCATATACGCATATGCACGAGTATGACAGATTAAGTAAACACTAAAGACTTTATGAGATTTGACATAAAATTATAGCATCGTCTCTAATTTGAGGAATTATAACAACCATTTCTGTTTTTATCACTATATTTTTGTCTCCTTCTCTCTCCTCCCCCCCCCCTTCTCTCTCTCCTCTCTTATTAAAATATAAAAAAAATAAAGGAGAAAGATAACCATTGTTATTACAATTGTCGGAAAAAAAAAAAAAAAAGAAACCGAGAAAGAAAGAAAAGAGAGATTTTAAAAAGGAGAGAATTCTTTTGATATTTTTAAAAATTTAATTACCTTTGTATAATTACAGAGATATTAGTTGATATAAATTTTTAATCTAAGGGGTGGTCATTATAATTTTCCAAACTAGATGAATGGTCTCTATGTAAATATATTAAATCTCAAAAACAATTGATGTAATTTATCTTAGAATTTATGCTGTCCATGTTAAAAAAATTTAATTACACATAATAGAATGTTGAATTTGGTGTGAAAGGAATATAATAGAATTTGGGTAAGTGCGTAGATTACAAGTTAATAAAGCATGATCCATCACATGGCGGGATTTTTCAAAGCATTCCCTCTGATTGTGGATGTAGTGTTTACGTGTAACTATAAATGTAAAATATTACTATTTTATTTGATTGTGGCTGTAGGTATTATGCTAAACTATAAAGATAAAATATGATTATTTTTTAATTGGACATAGACATCACGTTGAACCCGTAAAAAAAAAATATTCATATTCTTTATAATTACAGACACGCCCACAATTTGTGTTTTTATTATTATTTTTTTTGTCTTTCCTTTCTCCTCCCTCCCGCCTCTCCACTCTTATGAAAATATAAAAAAATTAAAGGAGAAAGGTACCTTTGTTGTTACAATTGTCCCAAAAAAAAAAAGAAATTGAGAAAGAAAGAAGATAGATTTTAGAAAATAGATGGGGTGAGATATTTAAAAAAGAGAGAATTCTTTTGATATTTTTAAAAATGTAATTACCTTTGTATTATGACAAAGTTATTAGTTGATATAAATTTTTAATCTAAGGGGTAGTCATTATAATTTTCCAAACTAGATGAATGGTCTCTATAAATATATCTGTTGTTGTCAAAATACAATAATCTTTTTTTTTTTTATGTGAGAGAATGTAAGGTGCGTGGTTGACCACGGGAGTTTCTAGAGACTTGCGAGTCTTGAGGGTTCTGAGAGTCAAGTGTCCCGAGAGTCTTGTCGCCAAGGTGTGATGAGAGTAGAATCTCGTCTCCAACGTGCACGTGCACTGAGGGTCTCGTGACCAAAGTGAGCTGAGGGTCTCATGACCAACGCGGGCTGAGGGTCTCGTGACCAAAGTGAGCTGAGGGTCTCATGACCAACGCGGACTGAGGGTCTCGTGACCAATGCGTGATGAGGGTCTCATGACCAAGGTGCGCTGAGGGTCTCGTGACCAAGGTGCGCTGAGGGTCTGATAATCTGGTGGCCTAAGATAACTGAGTGGTCTTGGATAACCGAGTGGCCTTAGATAATCGAGTAGATTTAGATAACCGAGTGGACCTTGATAACTGAGTGGCCTGCAAAATGAGAGCAATGTTAGGGCGCGGGTGGGGTTCCCGAGCAAACCCTCCGATGCTTAAGTTAGTTCTCGAGAGCCAAAAATATGGAATTATGTTAAGGAGCCCAAAAGTGCATACCTTGTGATGAAGGCATGGTCTCATATTTATAGCGGAGAAGAGATAGAAGACGTTCGACAATCGAGGCGAGAATCTCGCAGCCCATTTCGATGATTTTGTGGCCCATCTAAGAGGGAAAAAAAGAGAGATTGGCCCAAGCCCACTCAACCATGACCGAGTGGGGGGCCACTTGGTCATGCCTTATTTTTTCCTTTTCTTTGGTTTGGTCTTGAGTGGTTCCTGTACCTCAAGTTCATACCTAATTTACACAATTATTCAGCTTGAATCTCTCTAAACTCAAAACATGAAAATTGTAGATAATTCTCTAAGCTTTCCATAGGACTTTGAATCAGCTCAATCAAAGCTCGTATGAGAGATTTATGACCGAAAAACTAAAGTAATGTCGTACCCACTCGGCATAACCGAGTAGGTCAAGAAAAGTTAGGGGAAATTGGTCACCCGCCCATTTGGTCATAACCAAGTGACCCCCCACTCGGTCATGGACGAGTGGGCCTTCATTCCCTTGGATTTGAGGGCCTCTTTTACTTTTTGTCTTGGTTTGGATCCATCTTCGCTCCAATACTTGACTCTGAGCCTTAATAGTGCAGATGTATCAATTTAGAGCCTAATTTTAGCTTGATGAAGCCTGAATCTCTCAAAACTCATACACTAAAGTTATATATAATTCTCTTATCTTTCGATAGGATTTTGAATCACCTCAATCGGACCTCGTATGAGAAAGTTATGGCCAAAAAATCAAAGCAGTGTCGTATCCACTCGGCATAACCGAGTGGGTCCTTCCCACTTGGTCTTGGCTCGACCTCTTGCGTCTTCGGCTTGTTTCCTTGATCTCCTACAACCTGTTGGGCCTTTGGGCTTCATGTCCATGTTTCACAACTCTTTTAGGTCTTGTGATTCTCCAAGTTTGCAGGGCATATCAATTGCTCCCTACTCTTTCAGCCTGGAGCTCTGGGTGAAAAAGTATCTTGTCTTGTAAACTTTTGAACATTACTTCTCTTTTAGCTGCTTCATCTTCTACGCATTCTTTTGAGCTTGTTCGCACACTGTACTTTTAAATTTCTGGACTCTAGTGATTTTCAATTCCTTTGCAAAGGTATGAGGTAGATATACTAATAAGTTCGCTTTCCATAGATGTCGAACTATGCACCGAGCAATGAGTTTGATTCTGCTCCCAGTTATGGTGTTGTGCGTAGGACAATAAGTTTGCACTTTCTTTTCCCTTGTTGTCAGGTGGTGAGCAGGACAATGGGGTCGAGTTCATTTTTTCCTCATTGTCGGGCTGTGAGTAGGGCAACGGGTTTGAATTTATTTTTTCCCCCCGTTATTGGGCCATAAGCAGGACAACGGGGTCGCGTTAGGTTTTTCCCTCGTTGTCGGGCTATAAGCAAGACAACGGGCTTGAATGTACTTTTACCTCATTACCGAGTGGTGAGAGGGGCAATGAGCTTGATTGTACTTTTACCTCATTACCAGGCCGTTAGTGGGGCAATGGGCTTAAATGTACTTTTACCTCGTTGCCAGGCTATAAGTAGGACAATGGGCTTGATTGTACTTTTACCTCATTGCTGGGCCGTGAGCGGGGCAATGGGCTTGAATGTACTTTTACTTCGTTGCCGGGCTATAAGCAGGACAACGGGCTTGAATGTACTTTTACCTCATTGTCAGGCTGTGAGCGGGACAACGGGTTTGAATGTACTTTTACCTCGTTGTTGAGCCGTGAGCGGGACAACGGGCTTGAGTGTACTTTTACCTCATTATAGGGCTATGAGCGGGACAACGGGCTTGAATGTACTTTTACCTCGTTGCTGAGCTATGCGCAGGACAACGGGTTTGAATGTACTTTTACCTTATTATCGGGCTATGAGTGGAACAATGGGTTTGAATGTACTTTTACCTAGTTACTGGGCTATGAGTAGGGCAACGGGCTTGTGTTTATTTTTCCTCCCATTGTCAGGCCACAAACGGGACCATGGGGTTGGGTTGAGTTTTTCCCTCGTTGCCGGCCTATAAGTGGGGCAACGAGCTTGAGTTGGTTTTTCCCTCGTTGCCGGGCTGTGAACGGGAGAATGGGCTTGAGTTTGTTTTTATTTTCTGAAAGAATATACATAAGTTTGTTTTTATTTTGTTTAAACTTTCATAATGCAATGTGTAATGAAAACACTGACATTTTTTGAATGGTTGAGTAAATAAGTGAGTACATCCACTATTTAATTTTGGGGTCTTATTATTGCCTTTGATCCTGAAATTCACGAGTCAGGCAAAATTTCAAACAGTTTAGTTTTTCGATCTTTAACATAAGCTCTTTTAAATGTGTCTAAACTTTGCTCCGAGTTTTCTCTTGAATGTCACTTCATGGCTTGTCTTAGGGGAAAATGACGAGTCCCTGGCCATAGTTTCACCGCCCGAGATGACATGTATAGGCTCATGAACTGGTTCATTGTTTAAAGGTGGATTCTCTCCATAATCTCTTCCTCTCTTAACTTCTCTGATTTGATCTCCCCCGCTCTTCCTGTTTATTTTCTCCTTTTTGAGGCTCACTATTTTTGACCTGTACATATCTTTGAAGATGTCCTTCTCGAAATAGCATCTTGATCTGATCTCTTAACTCCCAGCACTGGTCAGTAGAATGACCATGAGTTCTGTGATACCTACAATATTCTTCTCTATTCTTTCCCATGGGATGGTCAACCTTTTTTGAGAGTCTAATGAGATTTGACCCTTCGATGGATGCAAGTATGGTCGATCGAGGTTGGAGAAGTTTGGTGTAATGATGGAACTCGGGCTAAGGTATATCTGATACGCTAACTCATCTGGAGTCTTCCTCAACATCATGTTCCTTCCTCTTTTGCTCTCTGTCTTCATTCCTACCTACAGATCTCATAACTTCCGTATGGAGCATGTATTTATTTGCTCTAGCAAACAAATCTGCTAGGGATGTTGGTGGGTCCAAAGATAATGATTCTTCTAGGGGAGTTAGCCGTGTTCTGTGTAACATAGCAGGCATTGCCATTGCAATTGATAAATCATGAACTTCGAGGGTGGCGTTCCGAAATTTATCCACTTATTGATGCAGAGTTTCTTTGTTCCCCCGTCAAATACTGAGCAAGTATGTGGTGTCATTTTTTCTTCGAGTATTAATCATAAATGCCTTAACAAATTGCATTTTGAGTTGATCGAATGAAGAGATAGAGGCCTCAAGTAAACTATTGAACCATGTTCGGGCATGCCCTGACAGAGTTAAGGAAAAGGCTCGACACATTATGTCATCGTCTCATCCGTGCAATATCATCAACGACTAATAGTTTTGAATGTGATCATAGGGATCATCCTTGCTGGAATCGGGGGTGATTTGGGGCATCTTGAGTTTTCTAGGCAGTGGCTTTTCCAATATCTCTATAGTAAACGGACAATTTCTATGTTGTTGCTACTCCATGGCTGGGATCAATTTCTTTCGTTCAAGTACTTCTTCAACTACCCTTTTCATGTCATCTCGTATACTTGCTGCTGCTTAGTTGTCATGTCTTGTTGGTGTATTGGCCACAGTTTCATGGTATCTCCGTCTTTGGGGGCTTCTAGCTTTGTTTTCCACTCGTGGGTTCTCCTTTCTTTAGGGCATGGCACGAGGATTCTTTCTTGGTGGTGGTGATCTTGGCTTATCCTCTTGAGGAGAAATGGATCAAGAATGAGAATCGGGAGTGGCCTCCTGGTAGGAATCAGCTCCCACCTCAGGCTAAGGCTCAGGCGGTGGAATAAACTTTTTCAAGGT
Organism: Diospyros kaki; assembly: GCA_036245055.1. Lineage (NCBI taxonomy): Eukaryota > Viridiplantae > Streptophyta > Magnoliopsida > Ericales > Ebenaceae > Diospyros > Diospyros kaki. The sequence goes on along the minus strand of BSEG01000014.1, from coordinate 22,555,032 downwards.
GTCGGGCAACGTCCCTTCAAGCATCATACCTTGGAGTATACCAGCCATATCTCGAAGTGCCTGCATGCCCTAAGCATGTTGTTGTCTCAATTCTTCGTACTCTTCCCATGGGACCATATGCGGTAGCTGTCGTGAAGTCCTAGCTTGATCGCTGGGAGATGGCCCCAAACTAGTATTACGTGGAGGTGGGGCTGACTGGTTCCCTACTTGTCGGTTCGGGGAAACGAAGCAATTACCTCATTGGAGCTAAGAATTATGAGGAGGCGAAGGTGCTTCCTACGGGTGAGCATCTGAAATAATGGGACGTGCTCCCTATTGTTGAGAGTTTAGTGGTGATAGGTGTGGTTCTACGCCTTGAGAGAGAGTTATTCGGTGTCCACGGGTGTTTGTCATTCTTAAGTTAACTTTTTGTCTTGCATTTCCCACAGACGGTGCCAATTGTTGTTGCCAAAATACAACAATCTATTTTTTTTTTTTTACGTGGGAGAATGTAAGGTGCGTGGTTGACCACGAGAGTTTCTAGAGACTTGCAAGTCTTGAGGGTTCTGAGAGTCAAGTGTCCTAAGAGTCTTGCCGCCAAGGTGCGATGAGAGTAGAATCTCGTCTCCAATGTGCACATGCGCTGAGGGTATCGTGACCAAGGTGAGCTGAGGGTCTCGTGACCAAGGTAAGCTGAGGGTCTCGTGACAAAGGCACGCTGAGGGTCCCGTGACCAAGGCGTGCTGAGGGTTTGATGATCTGGTAGCCTTGGATAACCGAGTGGCCTTGGATAACCGAGTGGGTTTAGATAACCGAGTGGGACTTGATAACCAAGTGGCCTAGGATAACCGAGTGACCCTAGATAACCGAGTGGCCAAGCATAACCAAGTGGCCTGCAAAACGAGAGCAACGTTAGGGCATGGGTGGGGGTCCCTACGCAAACCCTTCGATGCCTAAGTTAGTTCTTGAGAGCCAAAAATATGGAATTGTGTTGAGGAGCCCAAAAGTATGTACCTTGTAATGAAAACATGGTCTCCTATTTATAGCGGATAAGAAAGAGAAGACGTGCGACAATCAGGGGGAGAATCTTGCGGCCCGTTTCGATGATTTTACGACCCATCCGAGAGGAAAAAGATGAGAGATTGGCCCAAACCCACTCGACCATGACAGAGTGGGGGGGCACTCGGTCATGCTTTCTTTTTCCCTTTTCTTTGGTTTGGTTTTGAGTAGTTCATGTACCTCAATTTTATGCCTGATTTACACATTTATTTAGCTCGAATCTCTTAAAATTCAAAACACAAAAGTTGTAGATAATTCTCTTAGATTTCCATAGGACTTTGAATCAACTCAATCGAAGCTCATATGAGAGAGTTATGACCAAAAAATCAAAGTAGTGTCTTGCCTACTAGGTTGCATAACCGAGTGGGTCATGAAAAGTGAGGGTAAATTGGTCACTCGCCCACTTGGTCATGACCGAGTGACCCCCCACTCGATCATGGACGAGTGGGTCTTCATTCCCTTGGATTTGAGGGCCTCTTTTTCCTTTTGTCTTTGTTCGGATCCATCTTCGCTGTAATACTTGACTCTGAGCCTTAATAGTGTAGGTGTATCAATTTAGAGCCCAATTTCAGCATTAATGAAGCCTGAATCTCTCAAAACTCAAAAAACAAAAATTGTAGATAATTCTCTTATCTGTCGATAGGATTTTAAATCACCTCAATCAGAGCTCGTATGAGAAAGTTATGGCCAAAAAACCAAAGTAGTGTTGTACCCACTTGACATCCTTCTCACTTAGTCTTGGCTCGACCTCTTGTGCCTTCGACTTGTTTCCTTGATCTCTTACAATCCGTTGGGCTTTTAGGCTTCATGTCTATGTTTCACAACGCTTTTAGGTCTTGTGATTTTCCAAGATTGTAGGGCATATCAATATCAAATCTCAAAAACAATAATGTAATTTATCCTAAATTTATGCTGTCCATGTTAAAAAAAAATAAAAAATAATTATAAAAATGATAGCTATAACTTTTTATTATTGAACTAACTCGATAGTTATAATAATAGTTATGAATTGCAATAATGTATTTATGGTGCTCGGGGAAAGTGTGTTACAACCACAACGATATTGAATATATTCATATAAAAATTATAATTTAGTAGTAGACGATAGTTTAATGAGTTATAAGTTGAGTGTAAGATTTATGAATTTCAGCTACTGTTACAATCACAAGCAGAGTAATGGAGTCTTATTTATAAAAATGTTTATAAAAAGTAGGTTATTTTAAAATATATCATTTAAAATAACACTTACACATAATAAAATGTTGAATTTGGTGTGAAAGGAATATAATAGAATTTGGATAATTGCATAGATTACAAGTTAATAAAGCATTGCTTGGTCAATGATCCATCACATGGCGGGATTTTTCAAACATTCCCTCTATTGTGAATGTAGCGTTTACGTGGAATCGTAAATATAAAATATCGCTATTTTCTCTTATTGCGGACGTAGACGTTACGCTAAATTATAAAAATAAAATATAATTATTTTCTTTGATTGTGGACGTAGATATTACGCTAAATCGCAAAAATAAAATATGATTGTTCTTTAATTGTGAATGTAGACGTCACGTCGAACTGTAAAAATAAAATATTAATATTCTTTATAATTGCAAATGTGGCTCACAATTTCTGTTTTTATCACTATATTTTTTTCTCCTTCTCTTTTCTCCCTCTCATTCTCTCTCTCATTTCTTATTAAAATATAAAAAAAAAAAAAGAAGAAGAAAGGTAACCATTGTTGTTACAATTGTTGGAAAAAAAAGGAAACCGAGAAAGAAAAAAGAGAGATTTTAGAAAATAGATGGGGTGAGATATTTAAAAAGGAGAGAATTCTTTCGATATTTTTAAAAATTTAATTACCTTTATATAATGACAAAGTTATGAGTTGATATAATTTTTTAATCTAAGGGGTGGTCATTATAATTTTTCAAACTAGATGAATGGTCTCCATAAATATATCAAATCTCAAAAGCAATTAATGTAATTTATACTAAAATTTATGATGTCCATGTTCAAAAAAATTAAATAATAATTATAAAAATGATATCTATAACTTTTTATTATCTCGATAGTTACAATAATAGTTATGAATTACAATAATGTATTGATTGTGCTTGGGGAAAGTGTATCACAACCACAACGCAAATAGAGTAATAAAAATTATAGTTTAATGGTAGACGATAGTGTTAATGAATAATAAATTTTGAGTTTAAAATTCATGAATTCCAACTACTCTTACACACGTAAGTAGAGTAAAGAAGTTTTATTTATCAAAAATTTTATAAAAATCAAGTTATTTTAAAATACGTCATTCAAAATAACACTTACACATAGGTGTTATGTAAAATGACATAACTAGGAAGGTGTCATTAAAATTAATCTCTTTTTTAGGTCTAAATTAAAATATTTTTTTTAAAAAAAACATATTTAAAAAATAATTATAAAATTAGTCAAATCGTATATGTGAATGGAATCACGTATGCTAGAGTCAAATCACATGTCTTTGTGATGAGAAAACGTGTTGTATTTGGTGTGAAAGGAATATAATAGAGTTTGGGTAAGTGCGTTGATTACAAGTTAATAAAGCATCACATGACGGGATTTGCGCTCTCTTTCAAGAGGTTAATTGTGGTGGACGGCAGGCAGGCACCCCACGACAGAAGAAGCTATCTCAACCTTGTACGCTAAATCTCCTGTTATTTTTTAATGGATATAAAGTTCATTTTAAAAATATAATTAATTAAAAGGATTCATTCAACAAACAAAATCTTAAAGAATTGAACCTAAGATCTAAGCAAAACTTGGTTCTCGTGTGATAAATGATATTCCAATATTACTGTTGAGAGTTGGAATATTGGGTAGGTCCTATAAGCACAACGTTGTCTCATATCAATTCATGTCTGGATAAGAAAACTTAACGCCGTCTCTTATCAATTCATGTCTGGATAAGAAAATGATACCGATGACGTGTTGGACAGAAGTTGTTGACACAGTTGTCAAAGTGATAGTGACGCGCAACATATATTATCGGTTTTGTTTCGCAAGAGAGGTGTCTGTTTTTGGGTATTGTCGCTTGAGAAACCCCCCCCCCCCCCCCGCCCCATAAAGTCGGTTTACTCGGACTAGTCTGCTTGTCCCTTTGTCATTTTTTTTAAAGGATGGTGGTAGTCACGGATTGTCTAAGTAGACACTCTTCTGTTAAGGATGGTGGGGGGTTTTTTACTCGCACGTGTCTTTCAATGCCTAAGTTAGATGTAGTTTTCGCAATGTTATGTATAAACAGGTGAAATGAATGAGTAAGCAACTTAAGTTTTATGGAAAAAGTGTAAGACGTTTCTCTAGAAGGATAGGCAAGAGACTTATAGTGAGCGTGAATAGGATGCAAAAGGTTAGAAATAGGATCCAAAAATCCCTCAAAATGTAAGGTTTGGAGGGTATTTATCTCCCCTCGAGATTGGTGAAAGGGACACGTGGCACACATGCATGGGTTTTGTTGACAATTAAAATTTGTTTATTTTAGAAAATCTCAACAACAAGTCGACAGAGCCTAGCGTAGGATAAGGTTGTCTGTGAGAGTGCCAGAGAGTCTCAATCTACTGTCTGAGAGGGTTATCAACAAGGAAACGATTTTGCAAGGTTGTTGGGGAAAATCCCATCGACACAGGTAAATGAAGGTTGTGTAATGGTGCTTTGGGTATGCTTTTGGTTGTCTCATAGCTGAGGATCAATTAAGAAAAATGGAAGGCAACAAATGAGAGCCAGCGGTCATTTCTTGGAGAAAGAAGAAGAAAAAGACATGAGCTGGATAAGAGAAGAAAGAAAAGAGCAAAAGAGAGAGATGATGTTTGCTTCCAAAGCACGCTTAGCCGAATGGCTTCTTTTCCTTTTCACGTCTCTCTCTCTCTCTCTCTTATTTATTTCTTGCAATAAATTCCTATAAAAGGAATTATTATAAGCCATTAGAGCATTAAGAGAAGCGACAAAAAGGAGAAATATGCAAGATTAATTCCGCTTCAAAATTGTCAACCGTTAGTGGATCTGTTAATTGTTTTTATTGTCAAAAAAAAGAAAACTCAACCATCCATAAGCACCTATTGACCATTTATGCCTGCACTTGTTACTTTCAACTTATTGCATTTAGACCTGGCTATTAACTCTTAATAACCTTTCCACTAACTCTTAATGGAGCTAAAACCCTCGTTAAATCTTAGTAGTCAACCTAACTTGTTGATCATTTTGTTAACTCTTAACAACATTGAGTATCATTAACAACTTAATGATGAAGAACACATTAACAATAAAGGTTCGCTAATCTAACATGTTACTCAGTATGCATTTGAATTTTCGAGTTCACAACCATGTCTCAATCAAGACACGTCAACTCCTTGATGCTAATTAAACTCTTCAATCTACTAAGATGATCTTTCCATCTCCCTAAAGCATTCTAAAAGATCCTAAGTAACTCTATCGAGGACTTAAGATAATCCTAATGGCAATGAAGTCTATACTTCAGATAAACCTATTAAGGCTCTCGATTATCGTGCATTATAATTCCTTCATCAACTATCATCCCGACTAATTGAGAGCGATGTGTATTGATTAAAATCATAGAACTTGATAACTATGTCAGATCCAACATAGTGTGATCAAGATAACACATCATAACTACTTCCGACATCAGAAACTCCTTTTCGATCGTGCATACCCTGACTAGGAATTTTTCAACCACAACCAACTAAGACTATATAGGATGTTCACCTCTATGCTGGAGGACAATGGATCCCATCAACGAGCATCTTCTTCAATGCACCACTGCACAAAGACCACAAAGAGAGTATCCACATCTCTCACTTCAGATGGTTCCGCTCAATGAAAAATACCTGACACCAGTGTACAAGACAACTCTGTCGCTTTTACATATAGGACCAAATACACAATCAAATACCAATAACGAATAATTAATGATTTCAGCCATGTGATATGTTACAAGTATCATATTCAGAAGATGTTCAACTAACTGAAAGGAAACGAGGGCCCGAGGCCAAAAACCAATTGCGAGTGGATCTTTCCAAGGATCTATGGGTTTTAAAAATCTTTTCAAAACCAAAACAAACAATAGAGCAGCGCAATGAAGAAGTGAAAATAACCCTTGCAAGACTTGATATATTTCATCCATATGCTACAAATGAAAACCATGCCATTGGGGGTTTTAAGATAGATCTTCTATCTGTTGTCCGATCTCCCTCGTGCAAGTTGCTACTCTAGGTGACTAGCTCATCTTCTCACTTGTGAAAGACCTAATCAGTCCATGACCGAGATGCAACCCAAACTCTTCAATGGAGTTAAGCTAGTTTTTCCTCAATGGAGGCGAATGGTTGCTTTATGGGTGTTCCTCTTTTGGTTGCTCCTTAACTATCTAACATTATCCAATAGTAGGATCTTAATGGGAGAATACAAGAGGGAGAAACTGCAAGAAGCTTGGAAAAAGAACAAGCTAGATGTAACTATAGAGGAAGAAGAAGCAAACGCCAGTAAGCACACATCTATAGGGATCCAAAAGAGGAAGAGAAATAATAGAGGGATGCACTAATGAAAGTGCCCATTGTTTTTCCCCAAAATACTTCCTAATTTAACTCCTTGTCCCCCACTTGTCGGCCACACTTTTCCTTTCCATATCCCTTTAATCAAGAAAATCGTCTAAGTGTTAAATATTGATATGCAATAAAGCGGTGGAACTTTGGTCGATTAAACTGTGAGGTTCGGTTGACCTAAGTTTTCCAGAACCTTTCTAATCAAGTTTGATCGACCTTAGCTTAAGTTTGGTCGACCTAAGTTGTCCAAATTGCACAATTTCGTCAATATTACATTCTGATACTGCTATTATCCAAAAATAACCTTTGCATTATCTAATAATGCAACCAATGCCCTTTTCTATCAAATAGCCACCTCCCTAAACCTTAAATCTAAGTGTCCAACACATAATAACAATTTCCCATATACAATAGCAACCATAATCATTGTCTCATAATGATGAGAAACACACTAAGAGTAATGGATCACTAATCCGTGCATTACTTGATTTGCGTGTGACTTTCTAAGTTCATAGCCATGTAGTAATCGAAACACGTCAACTCCTTGACATCGATTGATCTCATTGACCTACTAAGAGGATCTCTCCAAATCCCCAAAGCACCCCGAAGGATCCTGAGGATCCACTAGCCAGGGCTCAGGATGATCCTAATCGTAATGAAGTCCAACTTCATATGAACCTATTAAGGTTCCTCGATTATCGTGCACTATAGTCCTTCCATTGACTGACATCCCGATAGAGTGAGAGTCATGGACTGATTAAAATCACAAGACTCGATTTCTATGGCATATCCGATAAGGTGTGTGGTATAGATAACATGTCAAATCCCATCAGACATTGGAACTCTTTCCAATCTCATGCTCACACTGGCTAAGGGATTTCCAACCACTACAACCAATATGAATTACATAGGATGTACACCTCCAACCCATGGAGGTTAATGGATCCCATTAGTGAACATTTGTTTCCATGCACCACTGTACAAAGACCACACAATAAGCATTCCCACCTCTTACACTAGATGATTCCGCTCAGTGGTAAATCCCTGACACCAATACACGACACCATGTAACCTCTATTCCAAGGACCAGATACACAATCGAGAGCTAGCAATAGATCATTAATCCTTAAGCTATGTGATCTATCGCAGGTGTCACATTCAGTGGTTGTTTTACCAACACTTACCCATATGTCTACTATATGTGTCCCACGTAATGTGGCGTGTGACTCACCACCCTATTCCTATTAGCATCCCATGCTAACAATGGTAGTAGCCCATGTGTCGATCCTTTAATCGATATATCATATTCCCCTTCTGATAAATCTAAGGACCAAGAATACCTTTAAGATATCCTGAACTCGAGATCTATGTCACACAGTCTCAACCCTTTGAGAGTAGAAACTCTATTAAGATATCTAGGAATTCATTCATAAAAGTGAGAGGAAGAGGTCTGAATGAAGGTATGACCCTTTTTATTAATATCTGATGTTTTGCATTTGATATGGTTTTGATGATGAAAAATAACTGCATTTTGATGATGAAATATTTTGTTAATGGTTATTAACTTGGTGCTCCAAATTATTTTTATATGTTCTATTAAGCACCAAAATGAAATCAATTTCATCATGCAATCCAATCCCAAAAATCTTGTAATAAATTTTTTATGGCATTTGGAATATTATGTTTTATTTGGTTAAAATGTGCAAAAATTTATTTGAAATTTGTTTTACAGTTGCTATAGTGAATAGTGAATAATAAATAGTAATCAGACTATTGTGAACAGTAATCCGCTCATTGTGAACAATAACGACTATAAAAATGGCTATTTTTTCTTTTAAAGCTCTTGAGATGCCTATAAATACTACTCAAGGATGCTCTTAAGACAACCAAGAACTAAGAATAAATTCATTTGAGCTAACATTTATATTTTTACTTCTCCATTATATTTGTGTTTTCATTTTTCTCTCAAAAGGATTTAATTATCATTTGTATCATTTTGTTCAAGTCTTGTATTTATTATTGAGAGACCTTGTAACTAAGAGATTTACCTCTTAGACACTTTTTTTTATACATTTCTTATATTTTTTAACTTGTGAGCTAGAAGGCCTACCGGGTGTTGGTATGAGGTTTTAATTCCTACCAATTTAAGTTAGAGGGCCTACTTGTGTATAAGTAGGAGGCTTGTATTTCTTAGTGGTTATGTTAGAGGGCCTACTGGGTTTGGTAGGAGATTTAGTAGATTGATTTGAAAATATTTAGCGAGCAGGTGAAGTAGTGGATTAGGTTTGGTTTAGCCAAACCACTATATATAGTTGTGTCCCTTTAATTCCTACCAGTTTAAGCTAGAGGGCCTACTTGTGTATAAGTAGGAGGCTCGTATTTCCCAATGGTTATGCTAGAGGGCTTACTAGGTTTGGTAGGAGGTTTACTAGATTGATTTGAAAATATTTAGTGATGAGGTAAAGTAGTGGATTATGTTTGGTTTAGCCAAACCATTATATATAGTTGTGTCCCTCTTGCTTTTATTGTGTTTCATTGTTTTCTTATTTATTTTTTCAAAACCTCTGGAAAAGTTTAAATTTTTGAAACACTCAATTCACTCCCTCTCAGGTTGTGGTGCCATTGCTATACGATTTATAACAATTGGTATCAGATCCAAGTTCTCAAATTTTTCAAAGGCCTAACAACCTAGGGAAAATGATCCATAAATGGCACACATTTTCAGTTCATCCCAATCTGAGGGTCAAAGCACCACTAGTCAAACTTTTTTTTTATGGTTCTAACTATGGTTATTAGAAGAAACGCATGTCTTGTTTTCTTATGCATAACACAATCATTTTGCAGTCCATCAAGAAGGAAGTTAAGCATCTGGACATGAAGAAAATGGAGGCTTGGACGAAAGAGGACAAGCAAAATGTGGAGATAAATGTAAGAGCTATGAATATTTTCTTTTGTGCTCTATGCCTCGAGGAGTTCAACTAGGTTTGGACATGCTCAACGACCAAAGAGATTTGGGACAAATTGGGAGTCACTCACGAAGGTACTAGTCAAGTGAAGGAAACAAAGGTAAATTTACTTATTCATGAGTATGAACTTTTTTCTATGAAATCTTGGGAGCCAATTAAGGATATGTTTACTAGGTTTAATTATATTGTCACTCATTTAGAGGCTCTAGAAAAAACTTTTTCAAATGGGGAGAAAGTTATAAAAATTATTAGAAGTCTTCCCAAGGAATGGGATCCAAAAGTCATAACCATTCAAGAGGCTAAAGATCTAGATAGCTTATCTATTGATGATTTGATTAGATCTCTCATGACTCATGAGATCATGATGAATAGAGAAGATAATGAGGAGAAAAGAGATAAGAATATTCTTTTCAAATTTTCACATTCTTCTAATGAGGAAAAAGAAGAAAATAATGGTTTTGAAATACTCACTAGGAAACTCAAAAGATACATTAAAAGAAAAGTGTTGAAAGAATTTGAAAGAAGAAACCTAAAGAAGGAGAATGATAAGTTTGAAGGGAAGAAGTATGAGAAGAGGTTCAAAAAGAAAGAAGATGGTTCATCTTCAAGTAATGAATCCCAAGTAGAAGAAGTGGCCAAACTATGTCTCATGGCCATGGAAGATGATGAGGTATCTTCTCACTCAACCTTTTTAATTTTAAACTTTACTTTTGATGAATTGCATGATGCATTCAATGATGTTATGAGTGAACTTGAAAAGTTTAGTTTAAAGAATAATGTTCTAAGAAATAAATTAAAATCTCTAGAAGAAGTAAGTATTTTGAAAGAGGAAAAAGAATCTTGGATTAATGAGAAAAACGTTTTAGTTGATGAAATGGAAAAACTTTCAAAACAAAATTTGGATTTAAAAGTATCTCTTGAAAAGCTTGTTGAAGGTAAAAAGAAGCTAGAAATGATTTTAGGTACTTTAAAGAATTTTGGAGATAAACAAGGAATAGGATTTGATCCATTCTAAGTCAAGCAAAATAAAATAGTTTTTGTGAGAGCATTTCATCAAAAACCATACTTAAAGAAGTCATTTCATAAACAAAAATTTTCAAGAAATAAGATTAAATGTTATTTTTGTGGTAAGCATGTTCATTCTATAAACAAATGTCTTGTAAGAAACAATCTACACAAGTTTAAGCAAATTTGGGTTCCTAAGAAGGATCTCCATGCAAACAATGGTGAACCCAAAGTGGTTTGGGCACCAAAAGCTTGTGGATGATTTATTTTTGTAGGTTTCACTTGACATCCAAGTGAGATTTCAAAGTCAAAATTTTTATGGATGAATCAAGCATGAAGTAAAGGGGGATGAAGAAGAGATTCAACCCCAAATGATGAATTGTCATCCAAGAGTAAGAAAAATTTTATCAATTAAAATCTTGGTGGTATATTTCTATCCCTAAACTTTTTATGTTTATGAGTTTTTCTTTTATGTTTTTGATGAAAATTTCTAATCAAAATTTCAATCATATTGATTTCTCAAATTAAGGGGAAGTTATAGTATCTAGATAATTTTAAAATCCTTAATGAGTGCATTGAATAAGGGGGAGAATATATTTTTGATATATGTTAATAAGGGAGGGTATTAATGTTTTATCTTTCCCAAATAAGTTGTTGTTTTGCCCAATTCCCACCTTGTCTAGTGATAAAATTCTTTTTTATTAATGACAAAAGAGGGGAGATTTTTGGATTTTTCATAATGGTTTTATCATCATAAAAAAAGGGGAGATTGATGTTTTACATTTGATATGGTTTTGATGGTGAAAAATAATTATATTTTGATGATGAAATTATTTTATTAATGGTTATTAACTTGGTGCTCCAAATTACTTTTATATGTTCTATTAAGTACCAAAATGAAAATCAATTTCATCATGCAATTCAATGCCAAAAATCTTGTAATAATTTTTTTATGGCATTTGCAATATTATATTTTATTTGGTTAAAATATGCAAAAATTTATTTAAAAGATTTTTTACAATTGCTATAGTGAATAGTGAATAGTCATCAAACCGTTGTGAACAGTGATTCGACCGTTGTAAATAGTAATCAAATTGTTGTGAATAGTAATGATACCTTACTCTTGTGATCATATGATTTTGATAATGACAAATAATATAAGTTTCAATATGTTTGGAATTGATGTATTAAATGTACTATATGTATTCAAAAATCAATTTCATGTTATTGTTTTGCAAAAAGAAATGAAGTTGGGCTATGTTATTGTTTCCATCTTAAAGCAAATCAAGTAGTCAAGATTCCAAGTCTTTTATATGAGATTGGTCGACTAACATAATGTTTATTTTTCTTTAAAAGGTTGGGTTGGTCAACTAACCATAAGCCTTGGTCAACTAACAGTGTGCTTGTCTTAGTCTTGGTCGACTAATAATATATTTGTTATATCTTGGTCGACTAACTCTTTAAGTTGGTCAACAGAAGGTCAGCCCTGGTCGACTAAGTGTCATACCTATTTTTGTCTTAGTCGACTAAATGCTCTTTGTTTTTGTGACTTGGCTAACCTTCTTTGTCTGTCGACCAAGCTTATTAGTTTACCAAATTCTGTCGACTAAGTCTTTCACAAAATTCATAACGGCTAGTTTTTTGCCGCATTTAATGCTCGCTCAATGACCCCAACGACTCGATTTTTGGATTTTTCCACCATCATCTATAAATAGGTGGTTGAAGGAGTTGAACGCTGCTCAAGAACATTTATTACGATCAACTATCGAGCTTACTCTGTGTATTTGTGCTTTCAACTTGTACTCTCTTTCTCGCTTTTCATTTGGAGGCTTTGCATTCTACTATTTCATTCATTAACAGCCTCGCATTTATTATAGAGAGAATTTGTACTAAGAGTTTTTAGCTTTTAGAATTATCCTCACTTTATTCGTCACATTTTACCTAGCGTAAGCTAGAGGGTCCATTAGAGTAGGAGGTTTGTAAATTTCCGAGTCGTGGACTAGACGACCTACTCAATCTGAGTAGGGGGTTGATAGTGGATTTGTTTCTAAATCCTTAGTGAGAAGCTAAGGTAATAGAGTAGGCTTGGAAAGCTGAACCATTATAAATCATCGTCTCCTGGTTTTGTGTTCTCTGTTTATTTCTCTTTTTTAACTTCCTTATATATCCTAACTAATTTGTATATTTAACATCTCACCTATAAAGATTTTACATTTATTACTCTCACATCGAGATTGTCTTCACACAATTGATACCTCATTGTCCCATTTTAAGTCTTGAGGTTTAACGAATCCATGGTATTTGCAGATGACATCTTTGTTTATCGAGTTTTTCTTTAAGAAACCAATTTTTTATATATATACCAATTCACCCCCCTCTTGGTGTGTGTCATAGCAATTCAATTCTATCAAGTAATTCGATCGTTGTGAACAATACGGCTATAAAAGCGATTAGTTTCTTTTGAATCTCTTGGGATGCCTGTAAATACCATTCAAGGATGCTCTTAAAACAACCAAGAAATAAGAATAAATTCATTTGAGCTAAGATTTTTATTTTTACTTCTCCATTATATTTGTGCTTTCATTTTTCTCTTAAAAGGATTTGATTATGATTTGTATCATTTTGTTCAAGTCTTGTGTCTATTATTAAGTGATCTTGTAACTAAGAGATTTATCTCTTAGACTCTCTTTTCTATACATTTCTTGTATTTTCTATCTTGTGAGCTAGAGGGTCTACTGGGTGTTGGTAAGAGGTTGTAATTCTTAGATGTTTAAGGTAGAGGGCCTACTTGTGTATAAGTAGGAGGTTTGTATTCTCTAGAGGTTTATGCTAGAGGGCCTACCGAGTTTGGTAGGAGGTGTAGTGGATTAATTTGAAAATCCTTAGCGAAAAGCTAAGGTAGTGGATTAGGTTTGGTTTAGCCGAGTAACTATATATAGTTGTGTCCCTCTTGCATTTATTGTGCTTCATTGTTTTCTTTATTTTTCAAACCTCCCAAGAAGTTTTAAATTTCCCAAACACTCAATTCACCTCTCTCTTGGGTTGTGGTGCCATTGCTATACAATTATAACAATATCAAGAGTTAATCAAGAGTGTCATTCACATTCATCCCATGTAATGCAAAATCTAACATCTAGGGTACTATCATTAATAAACTCTCACTTGCACTGATGCTAATTTACAAGCTACAACTACTAAATAGAAGCATGGAATCCAATACCCATCTTTTGAAGATGAGGATCTAGTTGAGACTGTGTAAATGCCTTGGTCAGTGGGTTGGCAACATTCTCTAATAATGCCACCTTCTACAGCTGAACGTCCCCACGTGCTACAATCTCTCTGATCAATTGGAATCACCACTAGAAGTGTTTGGATTTTCAATAAGACCTGGGTTCCAAAGCTTGTGCAACAACCTCCAAGATAGTTGCAATACCGAAGTATCAACAACTTATTGGAAAGAACCACTTGTGGCTAAAAAATGAACCCCAACAAATAACTCCCACTATAGCATTCCATGCCACAAAATAAATGATTTCCATGGTGGAACCTGCAATTACTAGCATGGAACCTTTCCACCCAACTTTTCCTCCAACCATAACAAAATAGACTCGGATGTAGATATACTATCATCCACTTCAGATTGAAAGTCTAAATCTGTGAACCTGTCTACACAGAGATTGTAATACACTGAGAGCCTAAGGTCAAGTCCAAGAAGGGACTCTAGAGAAGGTAGTATATATATCGATGATAGTAAGGAAGGAAACAATACCAGCTGGATACTTTTTGGGCTAAATATGGATAAAGAACTCTTGGGTTAAGCGTGTTGAGCTAGAGTAGCTAAAGGATGGGTGACCCCTAAGAAGTTCGCGTAGGCCCATCAGGGTAACTTGATCCGGTCCTTCCTATTACTTGATGCGGGATGTTACAGAGATCACCTCCTCCATAGGCTAAAACCCTATCTCTAGTCCTTCGTAAGTACTTCATGATATGTTTCACAGCCACCCAATGCTCCTCGCCTGGGTTGATATTTTACTCTTGTGTTTTGATAATGACAAATTATATGTCAAAACTTCAAACTTTATTGTTTGTTTCTGAATGTCTCAAAAATCAATTTCAATGATTTCAATTGATATACATTAAAACATCAATCATGTCTTTCAAAGAAAACATTAACACATGTTTTAGGAGATCAAAAAAACAAAGCATTATCATTTAAATTATTCTCTAAACATGAAAAATCATACTTCTAGTGTTTCTAAAGAATCGTAAGTCTTCAAAAGAACCAAGATTAAAAAGAGGTTTCTTCAAAAGCTAGCATTTTCTAAAGTTGTTGACTAAGTTCATATTTTTGCCTTGGATCTGTCGATAAAGAAGCTTGCATTTGTCTACTACCAGTGTTCAAAAAATTACATCTGTCGACAGAAAGCCTTGCTTCTGTCAACTAACAGTGAGCCATCTTGCATATTTTTTTCTATGAATCTCATTCTGTCGACCAAGGTATGGATGTTGTCGACTAGTGGTGTTGTGTTTTTATATATCTTTTCATTGGCCTTGATATGTCAGCTATACTATTTTATTTTGTTGACAAACAACATATGTCTTTTGGTTCTGTCGACAAGAAACTTCAATCTGTCGACTATGCCTAACGTTTGTATTATAAGTTTGTCGACTAACCCATTTTCTCTGTCAACAGTTTATTATTCTGAATCTAATAACAGCTAGTTTTGTCCGCATTAAATGCTCATCCAAATACCACCAACGGCTCTATTTTTATCTTCAAGCACCATCATCTATAAATAGAAAATTGAAGGAGCATTTAAGGTTGCTGAAAAACATTTATTCTCTACACCTATCGAGCATTCAAGATCATAGCGCTTTAAATTTTTATTCTCTCATTTTCTATTGTATCGAGTCTCTATTCTTCATTTTTTCAATCTTGTTTTTAGCCTCATAGTTACTTCGAGAGAACGTGTAACTAAGAGCTTAGGTTCTTGGAGTTTCAATTTATTCATCGTTGTATTTTATCTTCCAAGTTTGTAAGCTTGAGGGCCTATCTGAGTGATAAGAGGTTGTATTTCTTCCTAATCTTGGACTAGAGGACCTACTTGATTAAGTAAAGGGTGACATATAGATTGGTTTCTAAAATCCTTAGTGAGAAGTTATGGTAGTGGATTAGGCTTGAAAAGCTGAACCACTATAAATTGTGGTCTGCTATTATTATTTCCTCTTTTCACTTCTTATAGCATTGCATTTTGATATTCACTCAAATTTCATTCATATCATTCTCAATCAAGATTTTTTTTACTCAAGTTAGATTTTTTAAATAACCCAATTCACCCCCATCTTAGGTGTTAGTGCCATTGCTACATTTGTATCAATTGGTATCAGAGCGGGTTCCCTCTATTTTTTCATTGGCTTAACAACCTAGGGAAAAAGATCTTTTAAATGGTACATTTTGCTTCTACATCTCAAACTAAGGGTCAAAGCACCACTCGTCCTCCATTTTTCGATGAACAAATTACAATTACTGGAAAACAAGGATGCAAATTTATTTAATGTAAGATTCTAGTATGATGCAAGCTATTCAAAAGAAAATAAAGTTGTCTGATATGGAGAAGATTGAGATGTGGACAATGGAAGAAAGAAGAGACATGGAAATTAATGCAAAAGCTATGAACACATTGATTTGTGCTCTTAGCTTAGAAGAGTTCAATTGTGTCTCAACATGCAAAACAACAAAAGAAAAGTGGGATAAGATCAAGGTAATTCATGAAGGTACAAATCAGGCGAAGGAAACAAAAATTAATATTCTCATTCATGACTATGAGTTATTCACTATGAAAGAAGATGAAACTATTAAGGACATGTACACTAGGTTTAATGATATTGTTTCTACCTTAGAATCTCTAGGAAAAATTTATATGAATGGTGAGAAGGTTAGGAAAATTCTAAGGAGCTTACTTAGATCATGCGATCCTAAAGTGATTGCCATAACTAAAGCAAAAGACTTAGATAACTTGCCCTTTGAAAATTTTCTAGGTTCCTTAATGACTCATGAAATCATGATGAAAAGAAACAAAAGAATGTTACCTTTAAAATAGATGATGACTTTACCTTATTAGCTAGAAAATTCAAAAGATTCATGAAGAAGGGTAAATTTAATCAAAGAAGAAATTTTAGAAAAGAAAAAGATCAAAAGGATATTAACTCTTCTCATGAAATTAGATGTTTTGAGTGTAAAAAGTTAGGTTATATGTGGAACGAATGTCCTCAATTAAAGAAGAAGGATCGCAAGGAGAAGAAAGCTAAAAAGAAAGCTCTAGCCACATGGAGTGAGGAAGATTTATCCTCAAGCGATGATTCTCAAGATGAAGAGGTGGCCAACGTTTGCTTCATGACAAAATTTAAAGATGAGGTAACCTCACAAAGTCCAAACTCAATTTTAGAATTTACATTTGAAGGACTACATGATGCATTTAATGATTTGCTAAGTGAATGTGAACAAATGAATATAAAGAATAATGACTTGAAGAAAAAATAAATTTGCTAGAAAGTGAGTGCAAAAACTTAAAATCAGAAATAAAAAGATTAGAAAATGAAAAGAATGTCCTGATTAATGAAAAAGGAAATTTGCTCGAGGAAAACAAAGACATGAAGGAATCCTTAGAAAAATTAGTTGAAGGAAAGAAGAAATTGGAAATAATCCTTGGAGCTCAAAGGAATTTTGGAGATAAGCAAGGAATAGGTTTTGATCCATTTAATGCAAACTCTAGCAAAACTATTTTTGTAAAAGCCTCAAATCAAAAGTTTATGTGAAGAAAACCATCTTACAAACCAAGTTTCTCAAAAAGAAGCATCTCTTATCATATTGTGGTAAAAATGGACACTCAATTAACAAATTCTTAGTAAGAAATAATCCACACAAGTTCAAACAAATTTGGATACCTAAGGATATAGTATCTACTAACAAGAATGGACCCAAAATGATGTAGGTACGAAAGGGAGCAACTTGAAATGTTCCTTTTTTAGGTTGCATTGGCTTCTCTTGGCTCAAGGAGCAAATGGTTCCTTGATAGTGGGTGTTCAAGGCACATGACAGGAGATCAAGGACTTGTCAACAATGTCATCTTCAAAGAAGGAGGTAAGGTATACTATGGTGACAATTCTCAAGATAATATCATAGGTATGGGTTCTATCTCTTTTAAACATCTTGTGTTAGAAAATGTATTTCTTGTTGATGGCCTTAAAACATAACTTGATTAGTGTGAGTCAATTATGTGATATGAATTATGAAGTTTGTTTTTATGCAAATTTTTGCAAAGTTATATGCTCTAGGTTAAAGGAAATAAAATTTAAAGGAAATAGAATAGGAAATGTTTATCTTACATTTTTAGAATCATCTAATATAGAAAATTGCTTAGTATCTAACTCTTCTGAAAATACATGGTTGTGGTATAATAAATTAGGGCATGCTAGTATGAACTTAATCAATAAACTAGTAAGACATGACCCTATAAATGGTTTGTCAAAGCTTAAATTTGAAAGAGACCACATTTGTGGTACATGCATGAAAGGTAAACAAATTAGTGTCTCATTCAAACCTACAAATGAAGTTTCAACATTTAGACCTCTAACACTACTACACTTAGATCTATTTCATCCAATGAGAACTTTAATTTTAGGAGGAAAACAATATGTTTTGGTCATAGTAGATGATTATTCAAGATTCACATGGGTAATATTTTTAACATCTAAGAATGAAACACTTAAATCTTTTGAGATTTTTAGCAAAAGATTTCAAAAAGAAAAAGGTTTTTGCATTTCAAAAATTAGAAGTGATCATGGGAGAGAATTTGAGAATGAAGCTTTCAAACTTTATTGTGAAGAAAATGGTATAGACCATAGCTTCTCTTGTGCTAGGACTCCTTAACAAAATGGTGTAGTAGAAAAAAAGAATAGATCTCTTTAAGAAATGGCTAGAACAATGCTTTGTGATAAAAACCTACCTAAATACTTTTGGGCAGAGACCGTTCATACTGCATGTCATATACTAAACAGAGTCTCAATAAGACCCATTTTGAAAAAGATCCCTCATGAACTATACAAAGGAATAAAGCCTAACATAAGTCATTTTCATGTTTTTGGTAGCACTTGCTATATTCTTAACAATGAAAAAGAATCTCAAGGTAAATTTGATGCCAAAAGTGATGAAGGTATATTTTTAGGTTACTCATCTCAAAGTAAATGTTATAGAGCATTCAACAAAAGAACCTTAGTAGTAGAAGAAACAATTCAAGTAATAGTTGATGATATAAACATTGAAGTTCCAAAACCTAGAGAAGATTGTGATAATGAAGTAACCCAAAATCTTGAAAAACTATCAATAGAGAAAAATGAATCAAACACTCTAGAAAATGATTCGTTCGAAAGAGAACAAGAGTATCAAGTAGAAAAAGAATCAACATTTTCAAGAGAAAGGAAATATGTCAAAGAAAATGAAATAATAGGAGATCCAACTAAAGGCATTAGAACTAGATCATCAATTAAAAATGAATGTCAATATGCTGCCTTCTTATCTCAAGTTGAACCTAAAAATGTCAAAGAAGCTTTAGATGATGAAAATTTGATTATTGTCATGCAAGAAGAATTAAATCAATTTGAAAGAAGTGGAGTTTGGAAACTAGTGCCAAGACCAAAAGATTATCCAATCATAGGCACAAAGTGGGTATTTAGGAACAAAATGGATGAAAAAGGTATAGTCATTAAAAATAAAGTTAGGCTAGTGGCTCAAGAATATAGCCAAGAAGAGGGTAATGACTATGATGAAACCTATGCTCCATTGCTATACTAGAAAGCATAAGAATGTTATTAGCATTTGCTTGCTACAAAAACTTTAAGTTATGTCAAATGGATGTTAAGAGTGTCTTCCTAAATGGATACGTTAATGAAGAAGTCTATGTAGAACAAACTACAGAGAGCATGTCGAGCAACTGGTCAACAACAAGATTAGAACCGGTCAACAAGTCCATATAACCAGTCGACAAGTTGGAACAAACGGTCGACAGATTTGCTAAGGAAAAAATTAGTTTGTTTGATGATTCAATTCATAACATGTATACATCACAATATATTTATATTTTCTTTTATTTATATTTTATCTTCCATTTACTTTAATATATAAATGTAAATAAGAAAGTACCCCCTATTTGGATTTAATAAAAATATCCAAAAAATCAAAATCCATATCAATAAGAAAGTAGAATTTTGGTTTTAGTACAAACTCGATATTTGGTAATTTTACCACCTCCAAAATACAAATCTTCTATTTCTTAAAAAATTCATTAAAAATCATTTTAACAACAATGGATATTGGATATCGAAATACTGGGAGATTGTTTTCCAAAAAGAAAATATTTTCAAAAACATGTTCTAGTTGGACTTTTACCTTAGAATATTTTGACCAGCAATTTCAAGACTAGTTTTGAAAATCACTTTAGGAGATTCTTTTTAAATCATAATACTTGGTTTTACAAATCTTTATATGAAATTATTTTGGTTTTCATTTAAAAAAAATAATACTTGATATTGAAATTTATAAATGTTGAAAACCATAGCCTTGACTCATGACTTAGGGACTAAGCCACTATATGTTTTTCATCATTAAAACTAATATACAAAAAATAGAACAACAGCACGTAATTCGTAAACTAAAATGCAGGTAATTCAACTTTGGCTGTAGGCCCATATAATTTGTGAAACATACCTGCCTAATTTGAATCCTGCATACATAAAAATTGTAAGCACATACTGTAGGCAAAACCCCTAGCCCCTTGGTCGACATCAAGCGAGAAACTCATATACTGAGCTATAACTAAAACAGGTGGGATCCACACGGACAAGCCGCCTGGCGTGCATAATACAATGTTATGCTTATATACATGCTAGCACACGATATGTAGTGCTCCATATAAAATCATGCTCAATGCTCATACCATAATGCATGCACATAATCTCACAGAAAAATGTTGATCATGTCATAATTAATTGCTAAACATGGTATATGATTTTCATCAGCTATATTGAGTTACAAAGATTCTATAATTTCTGAGTCAGGGTATGGCTTACTGGATTTTATCATATCTTGGCATAACAATTCAATATTTGACGTATTGAATATTCATATTATATTTAAGACTAGCAATAAGAATTTATTAGAAGTCATTTGGATGTTTCAAAAGAGTCATTCGAATGCAAGGAAGGTCATTCGAATTTAAGGCATAACACTGGAGATGCAGTCAAATGGGATATGGGTCATTTGGATGCCATATGATACTATTCGGATGATAGTTGAAGCATAAGAGAGGCATTCAAATGCAACAACAACCCATTTGAATGAAATAAATGGACTACACCAGGGTCATTCGAATGACAGAAAACTCATTCAAATGATAAATGATACATAACAAAGGCTATTCAGATCTTCAAGGATTCATTCGAATGCTAGACAATACAAAGCAAAGGCTACACGGGTCTTCAACGACTTATTCGAATGACACACTCAAAACCTCGAAAACACATTCGAATGATACTATAAAGCTAAGAATGAAAGTAAAGCAAGATCACTATGGGGCCAGCACCGTAGTTCAAAAATTTTGAACCTTGCCTCAATCCCGACGATTGGATCAACGTCGAGACTAAATCATTCACATACAAATAAAATAAATCTAACCTTTAGATTTTCGAGTCGTTCGCAGATTCGAGCAGCCCAAGCATCCGGCCTCTAACTCATGATGCCCGGCA
Organism: Diospyros kaki; assembly: GCA_036245055.1. NCBI lineage: Eukaryota > Viridiplantae > Streptophyta > Magnoliopsida > Ericales > Ebenaceae > Diospyros > Diospyros kaki. The sequence goes on along the minus strand of BSEG01000014.1, from coordinate 22,533,632 downwards.
CGCGTCCGTTGGCAAGGAGAGCAGAATAGGAATGCTAACTCCTTCTCTTTTTTGCGGCTTGTGTATGGACGGAAAAGAACGCCCGTGTTTCAAATCGATGCCAAGAAGAAACGGGGAAGAGTGAATGGCATTCATTTTTCAACTCTTGGAAAACCACACAACTAACCATTCATTTTTTTGGGCAACTCATAAAGGGGTATTTATAGAGTTACATCATAAGGTTTCTTAAACCCTAATGGATTGGGCTAACCTATTAATCCTAGTTCAACTAGAATCTTAAATGGGCTTATTCTAATCCAATTAGAAATATTTAATACCCCGAGAGCTCAGAGGAGAATAGTATATATCGAGGATAAGTAAGGAAGGAAACAACACCAGCTGCATACCTTTTGGGCTGAATGTAGGCAAGGAACTCCAGGGTTAAGCGTGCTTGAGCTCGAGCAACTCAAGGATGGGTGATCCCCTGGAAAGTTCGCGTAGGCCCATCAGGGTAAGTTGTTCTGGTCCTTCATATCGCTCGATACAGGATGTTACAAGTGGTATCAGAGCCGACCCTTGGAGAAGGCGGTCCAATGAGAGCGGGGAGTGGCGCCGGGGCGCGAGGCCTGATCAAGGAGCGGCTCCTGACAGGCTTCTAGGATGACAACCTCCAAAGGGAAAAGGTCTGGGACCAGTTGTAAGGTCGCATGATAAGGACGTCATGTGCTCAAGGGGGGAGAATGTAATACCCCGAGAGCCCAGAGGAGAATAGTATATATTGAGGATAAGTAAGGAAGGAAACAACACCAGTTGCATACCTTTTGGGCTGAATATAGGCAAGGAACTTCGGGATTAAGCGTACTTGATCTGGATCAACTCAATGATGGGTGACCACCTAGGAAGTTCGCGTAGGCCCATCAGGGTAAGTTGTTCCGGTCCTTCATATTGCTTGATGCGGGATGTTACAAAATATAATTAGTGGCCCAAATCCATTTATAAAATATTTAGCCCAAATCTAATTCAAGCCCAAATATTTATTATTTACTATTTAGTTCAAATCTAATTTAGGCCAAATATAATATTTAATATTTGGCCCAAATCTAATTTAGCCCAAATATAATATTTAATTTAATATTTGGCTTAAATCTAATTTAGTCCAAATATTAACTTAAGCCTAAATATATATTATTTCTTATTTGCCACTCCAACAAATAGAAAATTATTAAATTAGAAACTCCTTCCTAATTTAATCAATTTCCATTTTAGGAAATTCTTTCCTTTATGACGACCCCTCGTCATATTGATGTCATTACGTCTATTTGTTCTTTTTCTGTGACAACCTACGATGGCATAACTTTTTGACCAAGTGTCCCACTTAACCATACGTCCGCTCTCTTGGTTTAAGCCAGGGATCGTGCCTATTGTGCATGACTCATTAGACTTCCGAATATGTTGGCAATGTGTCGGTACGAACACATAAAACAAGATTGGCCTCTAACAAGGCATTATGCCTACCTAATTATTTAGAAGGATTCATAATCCGCAAATAACCTTTCATGAGCATTGTTACCATGTAATTCGATCCTCTCGTCAATGTATCCTATGTGATCTCAAGTTGGCGATGTGTTGCTTGATTACGATCACATAAGTTTTCTTCGGTCTTCCGGATATCTTCACTTAATAGAAAGTGAATCAATAACTCCTAATTGATCTCTTTCACCATGGCCATGGATTTAAAGTGAATATCCACTGAAGGCGCCTTAGATACATCATCCTTTATCAAGGGATATAAGAATCCCATCTTAGTTATCCATCTCCATAAGCCTCACGATATGCCTAACGATTGCCCACGTGCAGCCTTTATCTAAGCCCATCGAAACGATGTCAAAGCATACCGATCTTCTTATGAGATGACCGTGACAACCTCAAGTCCAAGGATTAGTTACACCTATCTCGTATGAGAATACCATCAACATATAACCAAAATGGATTCTCATGGCGAGTCATGTCCAGTAACACGTTTTTCAACATTGGTCACCTGTGTACTTATCTAGGCATCCCCATTCCTATGGGTGTGAGACATCCATTATATCATATAACAAAAACATAGCATATACAAGTCTTACCGCAATTTTCATTGTTCATTCTTGACATTGTTACGACTTGGGACATTTAATGATGTTTTGAAACTATGATGCATAATCTCACATCTTTATAGATTAATCACAATACACATCATATGGACTTCTATCTAGTTTCATCTGGTCATTACAATAATAACAAGAAACTAATAAAATGACTTCTTTTGAATTTGAATGACTCCTTATTCAAATAATAAACATGATTATAATTATCAGTGTATAACATGCCCAATCTGATTGGGTCTAGAGCACCTACACTAACAAAGAACTCATTCGGATACCACAAAACTCATTCAAATGACACAAGACTCATTTAAATGTTTGAAATCACATACGAAATAAGGCTTACGATAACAGGGACTATATCTCGCATCAAAACTTAACATTACTACACCATTTCGAAAGAAATCTTAGCAGAACAATCCCAATCGATATAGAATAATATCAAGATGAATCAATCAATCGTTTCTGAAAGAAATCACTGTAAGAATTATGCATAGCTTATCATAACTCACTAGATACTGATATACTGCATGAATATATATATATATGCATGAACATACTGTCTGATTAAATTGGGAACCAAAACAAAGAGTCTTAGTATTCTGAGATCACTGAAAACATGGATCTTGAATTAAAAGATTACAAGAAAGCTACTCGCTCGTGAATTTACTGAATACATGTATATATATAAATATGAAAATGTATCTGCTAACTGATATTGATAACACTTGAATACCAAAACGAAAATCTAGAATAACTAAGAACGAACGCTAACATGCTCCTATAAGAAAGGATTATAAGGAGAAGAACTTGCCTTATGATTGATCGGATCAAATGCTACTGATGAAAATCGAAGACTGCTGGAACTAACAAACTCTCTGTTCTTAGCTTACTACTCCCTCACGGCGTGAGGAGAAACTATGGCTAATGGTTATATATATATATATATATATACACCTTAAAGCCCTAGATCACACTCATTCTTCAACTAGAACTCTTTCTCCTAATTCAATATGGAGACTCCCAATCCAAATCATCTTCTCGTATGGATAATCTAATCTCTTAACCATATTAACTCTCATTAATTATTTAAGTTCTAATAGGAACTCCTTAAAGACCAACATGTCCCTGCTATTTGGTCCCCACAAATTAAAAGAATTAAATGTTATTTCTCAATTAAAAATGCTCTAAATTGCCACATTAAACATTTAGTTGGAAAAAATCTTAAACTGAAAATTATTTAAATAATTAATTAACGATAAATAAATTCTAAGCCCTCTGACAGGTCTTTATAAGGAAAATATAAATGCGTAGCATCAAGTGGTTGAGTTATATATGCTATCTTCCCCATGCAATCATAATGGAAGGAGTCTGTGCAAAGTACGAAATTTTTTTCTTATTAGGGACAGAGGCAGTTCGTAGAACCACAAAAACAAAATATTGATATTGATTGCAGACATAAGCATTTTACTGATTCGCCAAAACAAAATATTGATATTCTCCCTGATTGTGGAAGTAGGCATTTCATTGAACCCCAAAACAAGATATCGATATTCCGGACGTAGGTACTTTGCTAAATCGCCAAAATAAAATATTGATATTCGCCCTAATTGTGGAAGAAGGCATTTCGCCGAACCATCGTCACAAATTATTGATATTGTAGAAATAAACATTTTGTCGAATCGTTGAAACAAAATATTGATATTCTCCCTGATTGTAAACGTAGGTGAAGAAACGAACTGCTGAAACAAAATAGCGAGGATGTAGACACTAGGTCAAACTATGATGACCAAAATGGAGTGCCCTAGCGCACGCCCTTTGCCATTAGGTAGGGCCCATGTCCTTCTACTTTGAATTCTCTCTCTTACGCTATCAGGCAACACCTGCAAGACAGTTCAATTTGTCTATGGTCGCAAAGATGAGGGTTGCTCGCTCCAAATTACTGGTCTTTACCCTGCATATTCATGTAAATGGTGGAAGGAATAGGGTTTAGGATAGAAGAGAATGGGGGCCCGAGGCCAAAGACCAACCACGTATGGATCAATGCAAGGATCTATAAGTTTTAAAACATTTTTCAAAACCAAAACACACATCAGAGCAACAAAAAAGCAAAGCGAAAAACGATCCTTACAAGACTCAATAAATTTCATCCATATCCATCAAAAAAGGAAACCATGCCATAAGGGGTTTCGATATACCTTGCAACGATGGTTGATGCCAGTTGTCCCAAAAGAATCTCCTCTTTGCCATCCCTTCTTATCAGCTCCCATGACCAAGCTACTACATTGGGGACCACCCCACCTCCTCAAGTGTGGAGGACCCAGTCAGTCCACCCCTAAGTCACTCACAAAACCCTTTAACAGAGTCGTACTAGGACATTCTTGATGGAAATGAGCTGAAGCTCTTTTGCGACTTCCTCTTGGCTGTTACTAGGCTATCCAATAGTCAAAATAAATAGGAGAATAAGAAGAGTTGTTGCACCATCTAATCCTTGGAGCAAGAATAAGAAGAAAGGCTACAGGTATGGAGGGAAGAAGATGAAGCAGAGAGCAACAACAGGAGAGAGAGAGAGAGAGAGAGAGAGAGTTGGAAGATTGATTGAGATGAGAGTAGCGTCTCTTGTGTCTTAACCATCTCAACTCTCTCAAATCAAATGCCAACCCTCAGCAACCCCATGCACACCTCCTCGTCATCCATCCCTCTCTCCATCATGCCATTCGTCTAAGCATTAAATGCTCTGACGAGACAAAGCAATGGAAGTTTGGTCAAATAAACTATGAGGTTCAATTGACTGAAGTCGTCTAGAAACTCGTTGATCAAGTTTGGTTGATTGGACTATACCATTCGATCGACCTAAGCCAATCAGACCTCATTGCCCAAGTTTAATCGACCTAAGTTAAACTTCAGTTAACCTAAGTTGCACAGCTCCACCCGCTCCAATTATATTGCATTTCAATCCCATTATTATCCAAGAATAGCCCTTACACTATCCAATAATGCAACCAAAGCCCCTTTCTATTCCCTAGCAATCTCCCATATCCATAGATCCATGTGTCCAACACATGATAACGACCAACATCACTATCCCACAGCGACGAAGAATACGCTAAGAGTAATGGATTGCTAATCCGATGTGTTACTCAGTATGCATGTGACTTTCTAGGTTCACAGCCATGTAGCAATTAGGACACGTCAACTCCTTGATGCCAGTCATTCCTATTGACATATTAAGAGGATCTCTCCAAATCCCAGAGCACCCTAAACGATCTTGAGTATCCTCTAGCCAGGACTCAAAACGATCCTAATGGAAATGAAGTTTAACTTCATATGAACCTATTAAGGCTCCTCAATTACTGTACTATAGTCCTTCTACTTAATGACATCCTAACCGAGTAAGAGTCATGGACTGATTAAACTCACAAGACTCGGTGTCTATGAAGGATCCAGCATAGTATGTGATATAGGTAGCATGTCAGATCTAATATGACATTGGAACTCTCTCCAATCTCATGCTCACCCTGGCCAAGGCATTTCCAATCACCATTACCAACATGGACCACATTAGATGTTCGCACCCATCCGATAGTGGTCAGTGGATCCCATTAGCAGGCATCTGTCTCCATAAACCACTGCACAAAAATCGCACAGAGAGCATTCCCACCTCTTACACCAGATAATTTTGTACAATGGAAAATCCTTAACACCAGAGCATAAGACACCATGTTGCCCTTTGTCTGAGGACTAGATTCACAATCGAGAGCCAGCGATAAATCATTAATCGTTTAACCATGTGATCTGTCAAGTGTCATGATTAGCGGTCAATTTTTTGTAAAATTTTATAATAATTATATGCCTATTTTAATCTTAAAATTGGGTTTAATTGAATGTTTTTTTATTATATGCAATTTTATATGAAATATGAAGATTAAATCAATATTAAGGACATATTCAAATATTTAAAAAATAAATAAATAAATAATAATAAAGAAATAAATATAATATATAATATAATACACACACACATATATATATAATACATTAAAATACATATACTCAATTTTGGCAGCCATGCATGAAGTCCAAATCAAAGGAAGTGAATTTGGGGGCCCACATGTAATTGAAAATTGGCAATTGAAGTTTGAGGAATGTTAAATTGGACCCAGCCGCATGGAATTAAAGCCCAGCTCCAAGTCCAATTGTGAAGCCAAATTGAGGCAGCCCATGGAAGAATAAAGTGGATTTAAATTCTATAAAAATCTTCTCAGTGTATCCAATAATTGCCAGCCTTTTGATAGCAGTGTTATTGAGTCAGGTCCGAAAGTTTACTCTGCGCAAGCGGCTTCCCTTTCTAGGCCCATTTCTATTGACGAAGTTAAGGAGGCTCTTTTTGGCATTGGAGATGATAAATCTCCTAGGTCCGATGGATTTACTTCTTGCTTTTTCAAGAAATCGTGGCCTACAGTTGGTGAGCAATTCTCTGAGGCAGTCATGAAATTTTTTAGCTCTAATTCCCTCCTCAAGCAAATCAATCACACTGCCATTGTTCTCCTTCCTAAGTCCACCCATTCGCCTTTAGTGGAAGATTTTAGGCCAATAACCTGTTGTAATGTCACCTACAAAGTCATTTCCAAGATCCTAGCAGTAAGATTAGCCCCCATTATGAATTCCATCACTGATCATGCTCAGGCAACCTTTATTGAAAGGAGAAGCTTGGTTGAGAACGTTCATCTCTCCTAAGAGCTTCTCAGGAAGTATAACAGAAAATGGATCTCTCCCCATTACATGATCAAAGTCGACCTTCGTAAGGCTTTTGATTCTATCAATTGGGATTTCCTCGAGGCTACTCTGATCAGCTTGGGGTGTCCCTAGCAGTTTGTCAGGTGGGTCATGTAATACGTCACAACTCCTTCCTTTTCTCTTGTTATAAATGGCAGCATCCAAGGGTTTTTTAAAGGAAAGAAAGGGCTCCGTCAAGGTGATCCACTGTCTCCTCTCTTGTTTGTATTATGCATTGAGTATCTTTCCAGGGCAATCAAAGTTGCAACCAGCAATTTCAAATTTAATTTCCATCCAAAATGTGGAGGCCAAAGGATCACCCACCTAGCTTTCGCAGACGATTTGCTGCTCATGGCAAGAGGGGATCCCATCTCTATTAAAGTCCTTATGGATTGCCTCAATGGCTTTGGGGTTGTTTCAGGCATCTCATCCAATGCTCTTAAATATTGTCTTTACACTGCCAGCATTGTGGGTTATGATTTAGAGGAAATTCAAAGCCTTACAGGCTTTCCCAGTGGGTCCATGCCATTTAGGTATCTTGGAGTCCCTCTTGTTGCTGAGAAGCTGAAAGTCTCCCATTAGGCCCCATTTTTGGATAAAGTGGCTGCCTACATCAATGCGTGGTCCTCTACCACCCTTTCATATGTTGGCAGGGCTAAGTTAATTCAAGCGGTGGTTCAAGGAGTCGAATGGTTTTTGGCTCTCTATCCTGCCCATCCTGGCTGCTGTTATTGACCGCATTGTTCATTTATACCATGTGATGAGGGAATATTTACAGGGGCAATTTTACTGTACTACCCCGGGGAGGTTACCATTAACTTGGAGCCATGTGTGCTAGTAAAGGCCATAATGCAATCGCCATGTGTCAAGTCTTAGGAGCTCCATGTGTCTTTATAATCTCTATTATGATTTTGAACTACAAAGAGATAGAAAGGAAGATTCAGTCAACCAAGAATATCTCCTACATCCCAAGAATTATCTCCATTGGGGAAGGTTATCTTTTCTCCCCATGGAAAGGGGATCAGCCTCTATTTTTGAAAGATATCTTATCTCCTAAGTGAAAGGCCAAGGGACATCTATAAATAGAGGACAGCCTCTACAGGTATAGTGATTTGACCCCTAAGGGACTTTTCTATTTTTTTATTATTATCTCCAATTTGTAATCTAATGAACTGACTTAAGCGTCGGAGAGATCACGAGGAGCAAGTCCCCACCCTTTTTGCAAGTACTTAGTCCAAGACAGAAGAAGGTGATCGGCTCTGCATCATCAATTGGTGCCCACCATGGGGCCCTCGTCTTTTCTTTCTGTCTGCTAAGAACAATTTCAAATCGTATGAAATATATTCAACTCAATTACACGTATGTGCTGATTGCATCATGGGTACGCTCGTTTCTTTAATATTTTTGTTCCTGCTACAATTTTATTTTTCAATTTTTTTTATGCAAAAAATAATTGAAAGAGAAGGCTAAAAGATTCATATATGTATATGTATATATATGCTGTAAGAAATTTTGGTTGAGGCATGGTAGAAAAAAAGAGAAGTAATTCTGCCATTATTTTGTATCATACGCACATACATACATCATATACATATACATTCATATTATAATATATTGAGAAAAGCTTCATATGGAAGCTAGAGAAAAAGACTGCTATATATACGTATATATATTATACAAAAGAAACTCCTAGAGGCATTCCGTATACATATTTTGTAGTTTCTTTATATATATATGTGTGTGTGTGTGTGTGTTGTTAGAAGAAGTTCTCGTGGAAGCTGGGGCAAGTTATATATATATATGTTGGAGAAAAGCTCATGGTGGAAGCCTAGCAGAGTAAGTAAGCAAAGGTGTTTATTATATATATAATATTAAAGGGGAAGCTTTCTGGAAAAGGGGAGGCAATACCCAGAAGCCACCATGGGAGAGCCAAATGATGGCTGCAGCAAGCAAAGAGGATGGCAAAGGATGCAGCAAGGTCACTGACGACCAAGACCGTTAACAACGGTGAAGCAGCAGCCATAAAAGGCCTCAAACGAGCTGATGGCATGGACAGAGGAGGAGACGCTCGCGCAAGCGACGATGGTGTAAGAACCACAGGTAGCAAAATCGTAAGGGCCACGGGAAATGAGTGGTGGTGACGTTGCAGGGGTCATAAGAAAGGAGATTCGCAAGGGTCGCGGGGTAATGCAAGATGATCAATCCAAGAATGGTGAATTAGACAGCAAGATTAATGGTTCTAGAAGCAATGTTCAACTCCAGTTGGCTTGCGACAGATTTAAGTCTGTTCAACTTGAAGTTGGACAATAACATAAAAAAAAGAAGCGATTAGCGATAATAGTGAGATCAGCCAAAGACCCACAAGCGTAATGTGGCGCTTGACAACGGTGAAGCATGGTCGAGGAAGTCCAATAGAGGAGATCGTCCGTTGCGGGAGAAAAATAGCCGCTGGAGAATGATAGTCAGGAGGCATCGTCGGCAACAACGAGCAAACAGTAAGGCAGTGAAGCGGCCAGCAGCGCTAAAGCTAGCAAAAGGCAAATCTGAAGCGAGTCATTGATCATATCTGATCCTAAATCCAAGAAGGGAGCTGATGCGATAGTTGTGTGGTGCATCATAGGGAACCTGTGATTGAAGAATCAGATCTGGAACAGTCTGGGTTGCTAAAGGTGCAGACTTGAATAGATCTGGGTTGAAAATATATTTATATAAAAAAATTATTATTCTTTAATTGCGGATGTAGGCGTTAAGCCAAACTGCGAAAATAAAATATTATTCTTTAATTGTGGACGTAGGCGTTAAGTCGAACCGCGAAAAAAAAAATATTATTATTCTTTAATTGTGGATGTAGGTGTTACGCCGAACCGCAAAAACAAAATATTATTATTCTTTAATTGCGGACATAGGCATTTCGCTGAACCGTGAAAATAAAATATGAATATTCTTTAAAATCCCAATCATCAACTACAATCCAAGCAACCATGTGCTCACGAAGATCGAGGGTCCGAAAAGCCTTGGCACAAAGACTCAAAGGGGACCACCCCTAATAATTAAGGAACAAGTTCGAGGTTTTGAACCTCGACCACCGAAGACCAAAGGGGACCGCCCCTATTAATTAAGGCACCAGTTCGGAGGCTGTGAACCTCTACCAAATGAAGACCAAAAGGGACCACCCCTAATAATTAAGGCACCAGTTCGAGGGTTACGTACCTCCGCCACACGAAGACTCAAAGGCGACCACCCCTAATAATTAAGGAATGAGTTCGAGGTTTTGAACCTCGACCACCAAAGACCAAAGGGGACCACCCTTACTAATTAAGGCACCAGTTCGGAGGCTGCGAACCTCCGTCAAATGAAGACCAAAGGGGACCACCCTTAATAATTAAGACACCAGTTCGGGGGTTACGCACCTCCACTAGGCAAAGACTCAAAGGGGACCACCCCTAATAATTAAGGAAGGAGTTCGAGGCTACGCACCTTAACCACCAAAGAATCAAATGGGACCACCCCTAAAAATTAAGGAACCAATTCCAGGAATCACTCCCAAAACAAAAAGAAGGTTCAATGTAACCCCCCCCTCGGTTCGGAAAAAACCTCTAACGAAAGCTGAAGGATCAAGATTCTTGCTAAGCAAGCAGCATGAAAAAGCTGCCTCATTGGGATAGTAAAGCTTATCCTAGTACACCTAAATGGTTAAGGGCCAAGATTTTATGAGCTTTGGAAAGCAAGCGAAAGAGGGAAACCTCGGCCACCACAGCTTCGATCAGCGGCTCCGAAGACGAGGCACATAGCCTCGGCCCTAGGCCCTCGAAACCGAGGCACGCAGCCTCGGCCAGCATGGCCTCGGCCCTAGGCCAAAAATAACAATAAAAATATATATATATGTACTAATTTAAGAGTTGGCCCCTCTCCACCATAGGAAAATCCCCCAACGTCTCTATCACCTAAAGCAACCTAATCACCCTCTACCTGAGAAGAATGAAAGGGCACTAGGAGACCTGAAAAGCGAATTCAGCACCCGAGACTGCTAACCCAATTTTTAGCAGAACTTTTTTACAGAGGCTCAGAAAAACAATGACAACTACTCCTTCAGTTGCCCAAACTCCTTGCTCGATCAACTCAAGGACTGGGGAGCAAGTGATGAGGGAATATTTATAAGGGGCAATTTTACTGTACTACTCCTGGGAGGTTAACATTAACTTAGAGCCATGTGTACCAGTAAAGGCCAGTATGTAATTGCCATATGTCAAGTCCTAGGAGCTCCACATGTCTTTATAATCTCTATTATGATTTTGAACTAGAAAAAGATAGAGAGGAAGATTTAGTCAACGAAGAATATCTCAAACATCCCAAGAATTATCTCCATTGGGGAAGGTTATCTTTTCTCCCCATGGAAATGTGATCAGCATCTATTTTTGAAAGATATCTTATCTCCTAAGGGAAAGGCCAAGGGACATCTATAAATAGAAAACAACCCTTATAGGTATGGGGATCTGACCCCTAAGGGACTTTTCTATTTTTCTATTATTATTTCCAATTTATAACCCTATGAACTAACTTAAGCGTCGGAGGGATCACGGGGAGCAAGTCCCCACGCTTTTTACAGGTACTTGGTCCGAGACAGAAGAAGGTGATCGGCTCTGCATCATCACCATGTGTTCCTTTGGAACTCCAAGCACCCGTTTATCCTGTGGAAGGATGTCTGTTTGCCTAAGGCAGAGGGGGGCCTCAGATTCAATGACTTCAAGGTCTGGAACCTTGCCCTTCTTGCTAGAACTCTTTGGGATATCCATTAGAAAAAGGATTCCCTATGGGTCCAATGGGTTTCCCATGAATATTTTAAGGGGCAGTCGATTTGGGCTTGGTCCAGCAGGAGGGATGATGACTCTCCTTTTCTTAAGAAGCTTCGTTGGATCAGGGATAAAATTTTGCTGGAGGCTAGGTCATCTGACACTGCCATATCATGGATCTCTCACTGGGCTAGCAGTGAACCTTTCTCTATCTCGACAGCCTACAATTATTTTCGGGACAAAGACCCTTTGAGGGTCTGGGCATCTAATGTGTGGCACTTGAGTGTTGATTTTTCGCGGCAGTATTTTTGCGGCGGTTCAAAAATCACCGCAAAATACGTTTTTTGCGGTGGTTTCTTTAACATTTAGCGGCGATTCTAAGAAACCGCTGCAAAATTCATTAGAAATTTAATTTTACGGCAGTTTTTAGAAAACCGCCACTAAATTTAGAAAATAAATAATTAATTAAAAAATAATTGAATTTTGCAACGATTTTCCAAAAACTGCCACTAAATTAAAATAAAATTAAATAATTAAATAAAATTTAATTAATATTTCAGTTGTCGCACACTCTGGTTTTCCAACTATCACAATCTGATTTGCTGCATTTAGATTTATTGTTGATTCTATTATGAGTTTATTTACTTATAATGTTAGGTTTCATGTAATAAATTGCCAAGTATAACAAAGTCAGTTTCTGTTTCTAAGAAATTAAGATTTGAGTCATGATTAGATTAAAGTATAACAAAGTTAGAATTCAATCAGTTTTTGTGTTTAACATCTTTAGCTACAGATGTGGATGTGCACACCTCATCTCAATCAACAGCTGTAGATGTGGATGTGGATGCACCTGAAGGTTCAAATGGACGTGGGAGTACTTATGGACAACGTGCTCGAAAGCTGAAGAAACATGTTAAGGGAAAATTAACTGTGGAGTTCAATTTTACTCTTATGCAAGCTATTTGTGACAATGCATAAATGTTTAATAATGAAATTGGGTACATTGTATGTAAAAATTGCAGCTTTTAATATAAGGAGTGGAGATGTGTACCTTAGATAGTTAGGGCACCGCTTCGTCACAAACTTCTTGTAAGTAAATAATCATTTTATTACTTTTACTTTGTATATTTATATGTTTTCTTATTCCTAATATTATATGACTTCTTTTCTTTTTTAGACTATTTTTAATATCAACATTGAGGATAGGAATGTCCAAAAGGTCATCGATAAACAAATGCAACGAGCTTGGAGAGGCCACAAATATAAACTACATGCTTACTTCAAAGAAATTGGAAGAGAGGAAGATCTAATTAAGGCCAAGAGTAAGCGCCATGAGGAAGTGAGGCAAGAGGATTGGGATTACCTTTGTGATCTTTGGACAAATCCTATTTTTATGGTAATGCTTATAATTGTTTTTTAGGATTTCTCTTTCTTATTAATGAAAATATATATTTATTAGTAAATTGTTAATTTTAAAAGGAACGAGCACAGAAGAATGCCGACTCTCGTGCAAAACGAAAGTGGGAATCTAGAAATGGTTCAAGAAGTACAACGCGTCATCACGTTGTTCGTGGAGCTAACTTAGATGCCTCGACAAGACATATTGAGACTTGGCATATTCGACATTGGCATTCCAAACACGGTTGGTCATCTCTAGAGTTAGAGGCTAAATATGTAAGTATATTATTTTTTTCCTAAGTTAAAAGAGTTAGAATACATAGAATGTTATCAAATTTAGCTAAATGAGAACTACACTCTTGGAATCATCTAGAGTAGATTGGAAATTGACATATATCTTACATTTGATACCTTCATCATCCCTTCAGTTTACACATGAAGATGTTTTTAATTACTAATTAAAAACATTGTCATAATTGAATATATACCCTATAAATTTAACTGCTTTACATTGGCATAATTGAGACTATATTTTTAATTTAAAAATAGTTGATTAAGAATATGTTGCATTTTTTTACAGGAACAAATGATGCAGCTAAGGCGAGATAATCCTCCAAATAAAATGACTGATAAGGATATTTTAGAAAAGGTCATTGGACGACAATCTGTTCGATTGTTTGGTTGAGGGCGATCTCCTAGTACTTCTGAGACAACATACACTAGTGAGGAGTCTAGTCGTCCAACCTACAATGAATTGGTAAAAGATTTGAACCAATACAAGTCTCTGTTTCGAGAGCTCCAGGGAGATGTAAACATGTTGCGACAAGTTTTAATTCAGAAGAATATTATGCCTCCTCCATCCACTCCACATGTACCATCGGATCATAGTTCAGGACGATCTCGCCTTGACCATTCTCGTCTCGATCCATCCAGCTCCAGCCACTCCCTCCATCCTACTGAACAGGAGTTTGGCGACGAGATTTAATAATTTGTTTTATGCTTTTCTTTTCATATATGTTTGAACTTTTTAGGTGACTTCATGATTTTATGCTTATTTTGTGACTTTGTGACTTTTTATGGTGCGTATATATTTGAACTACATTGTAATAGATGTTTCAACAATTGAAATTTTAAATATACAATTTTAATTTTGACCACACATAATATGTTTTTTAGCCACATATAAAAATTATCCTCTCATATAGAAATTAGTTTTTATATTATTGCCCACACATAATATATTTATTACCCACATTATAATTTTTTTTTTACCCACACATATTCTAAAATTTTTTAAATTATTATCCACACATAATATTTTTTTTACCTACACATAATGTTTTTTACCCACATATGAAAATTATTTTTTATATTATTACTCACACATAATCTTAACTTTACCTACACATAAACAAATACATGTGTCATGCCACATCATTATCCAATTAAAGCCACATCATCAGCCACATCACCAGCCACGTCACCAGCCACGTCATCAGCCACATCACAATTGCAACTTCCCGACATAAAAATACCTACACATACAAAAATATTTACCTACTCATATATGTGTGGGTAATATCTTAATTTTTGCCCACACATAAATATATGTGTGGGTAAAAGTTATTTTCTACCATCATTTACCCACACATCTTGACATTTGCATTATGTGTAAGGAAAAATTATAGTTGACACATAAGATAATTTTACCCACAATTACGTGTGTGGGTAAAACCCTCTAATTTTTGTAGTGAGTGCAACAAGAAGAGATACCATGCATGTAAATGAGATATGCAAAATGATATGAAAACGCTTGTGTGCTAGTGACGCCGAGGTGTTGCAATCACCCCCGTTGATCAATCATGTTCTCACATCTCCAAGACTTTTCACCAATCTAACATTAGATCCTGACTTCAACTAGCCACACACACCAAATGATGCATGACAAAGAAGAGAAAATGCTTGATTTAAAAGAAAGTCATGCTTATGCAAGTAATCACCCTTACCCGTGTGAAGACGAAATGTTCGGTATGTAATATAAAGATGCAAGAAGCACTCACCTTGCTGGTTTGGTAGCGCTAAGGTACTGTTCACAGGGTTCAGAAAAACTTTTCTGCAAAAATAACATAACTTCGAAACTCAACCCTAAAATATTTTTAGATGGGGTCCTAGAGAAAACTTTAAGGGCAAAGACTACAAAATTTGGGGCTAAGGGGGGCCCTCATGCACTGGGGGAAGGATCCCCACGAGCTCCACTCGCGACAGTCAAGTGGCACGTGAGATGCACGCACCGCCCCTCCAACTTTGACGCCTTGTGGTTTTTTGGCCCGTTCTCCCTCGTCTGAACTCCAATTTGACTTCCGTTTGAACCCACACGACCCTTATTCAATTATCTATCGAACTAAGAAAAGAAATTAGAATTACCTTATTGTTTAGTCACTATTTAACTCCTTTTACGATGGCGGTTCAACTTTTTCGACGAAGCATTTTACCACTCTATTTTTGGGCAAAGTTTCACCTCTCAACTCACCTCCTCTTTTTCGCTTGATTAATGGTGAGATTTTTCATTCCAAGGGTTTGGTATTTATAGGAATTTATGGCCAATCCAAGAGTGCCATGTGTCACTTGAAGGACCGAAAACGAGGATCAAAGCATGCAACGAAAGCGTTTTAAGCATCAAAACTATCCTCGTATTGATTTGAGTCTAGGAGACTTACTTTTCCTACGGATTACCGGACGGAATGGGGCGACAGGAGGAGGAGGGGCGACAGCTTCTTCACGTTGTGGAGACGATGGCTGTCCTGCGATCCTTCGGCTCCTTCGCATCAGATCTCTCGATCTTCCAAGATATGACTCGAACTCGTGGCCTCTCTTAGTGAAGAAGAGAAAATTGAAATTCTAAGTTTATAACAACTAGAGAGAGAATATATATAGGGAGCACCCAAGGGTTAAAAACCCTAGTGGGCCAAACCCTAGTGGGCCAAGTCCATTTTTAATTAATTCTCTAATTGGGTTAGCCCAATTAATTAATTAAAACCCAATGAACTATTAAATAATTCTCTCTCAATGTAATTTACCCAACAAGCCAAAATGTATCAAAAAATACATGAGTTACATCGAGCTACCCTGGGGACCAAAAGACAAATTATTCATGGCTGCTAAAATGACCAAAATATCCCTGCTACCCAGTAGCTATATTTTGTCATTCTAAGTGTTCCAACTATCACCATATGGTAACACTGACCCCACGAATAATTTTGCATGTACGATGTCTTTGACCTACTAGTGTAATGACGAAAATACCCCTCTGTGTAACACCCATCATTTAGAAAGGAATAATGTACTAACACCTCTCTAAATGATTTCTACCATCCTTAGATCACTAGTCCAATAATCTGTGACTACTCGAATGTACTTGCTTATCACTGGGAACTACCCAGAAGCACACATTCTCAAGTCACGTTCCCAGGGCCCTGGATTATTAGATTATTCTTGGACAATCACAAGGGGGTGAATCACAGAAACTATCTTGTATTAGTCTGTCTTAGCTAATTAGAAATCACACTCCCAACTCACAAGGTTGCTAATCTTTGATAGACCTCACCTATAGTGAATCTAAGAATATAGCTCTAGGTTCACTAGACCACCAACTAATACTCAAGTATTAGAGTACTCGTCCACGTAGTAGCAGTGATAGACTAGCTCCATGATAATTAGTACTTTGTCATTAGCTTCTATCACAGGTCCACTCTACGCATTCCAAATGCGCTTGTACAATTAGAGTAAACGGACTGTTTACTGGCTAAGGCAAGCCATCCTCCATTAGGATCTATTGCACAATGATCTTATCATGATAGAATGTCCAGTTCTATCAAAAGATCAAGAGTAATATTTTTCTTGCATATTAAGTACCCATGATTCATGCCTAACTGTGAAGAACGACCCATCATATGAATCACTTACTTAATAGCATGAACACTTTTCCAACAATTAAATGTAAATGATATATGTGCCATAAACTGACTAAAAGAAAACATCATTACCATAAATTGAATAAAACGTGTCTTTAGGGCATACATTTCCAACATCACTTGCCATGTGATACTTAGATAAGGTTGTAATCATCATTTTCGTAGGATTGCACCAAGTGTCCCTTGAGATTTGAGCCATTTCTCCCCCTTGCGACATGTGTCCCTCTAAACATGTGCCACCACATGTTAATTTGGTTTTTCAAGATTCCTCATGATTATGTCTCCTAACTAAGTTAGCTTATTTGGTTTCTTTAACTAACTAGTCACAAGATATTTTAACTTCTTACAAATAACTCTTTAACACGAAATTTTCTTTGCACTTATATCCCTTGAGCCCCATAACTCCTTAAACTTATCCAAAATACTTTAGATGATGCCCCCCTCATGATAGTTTCCATGATTTTTCGAAAAACCCTTCATTCATTCCTCGGCGATTACCTCGAAACTTCACATGTATCCTTTGATTTCCAAGGAAACGTTTTATTTCTTTGAACAACAATGCCTAGGAAAACTTCGGGTATTACAGGGCAGATGCAGTCATAGTGCCTTACAAAATTCACAACTTCTTGCTCGCTGCTTGTGAGCGTAAGAAAACTTTCTAGCCTTTGTTTATTTTCACTTCTTGTCTGTTTGAGAGGAGCCATGACGATCTTATAGTTGTCGCACATAAATAACACCACATTGTCACGTCCCCGGAAAGTAGAATCAACATCAAACTGCCAAGGGTGACCCAAAAGAATATGGCATGCATCCATGTCAATGACATCACATATCACCTCATCCTTATAACATTTGCCAATGGAGAGTGGTACTTTACACATCTCAGTAACCTGAATAGAAGGTCCCCTCTTCACCCAACCAAGGGAATATGGATTGGGATGGTTCTCAATTGGTAACTGTAGCATACTTACTACTTTGATACAAAGTTCTCACAGCTTCCATTATCCACAATCACTTCGCACACTTTTTTTTTAATGGAACAAATTGAACAAAATATGTTATGTCTCTGTCCCTCTTCTTTTGGTGACAAGAGGACTTGTTACAGCACCACGTTTAATCTTTCTAATCCTTCCTCAATAGCAAACTCTACTCCATCATATTCGCCTTCATCTGCCACCTCTTCTTTTACCTCTGAAAACTCCTCACGCACCACCAAGTTAGCTTGTCTTCATTCTGGACAGTTATTGAAGCGATGTCCAGATTTTTTACACTTGTAGCAAATATCAACTGAAGGCCTGGCATACGGATTCTCCCTTTTAGGTGGAACTCGCCATGCTTCTTTATTAGCAAATCTATTGTTGCCACCTTTTGTATTAGCCTTATTCTGGGAACTAGATGAGCTAACAGTTCCTTTTCATTTGTCAATAGCACTTCTTATTGCCAAAATACAACAATTTATTTTAAATGTGGGCAGATGTAAAGTCTTGGGAGTTGTGTCTTCAACGATGAGAATCTTGATGAGCAACTAGATCTGGTAGCCAAACAGATGTGGTGATCCAACTAAGTTGATGGTTTAATAGGGCTGACGATCTAGCAAGCTGATGACTTAGTGGATTTGGTAGATCTGGTGATCTGGTGGGCTGATTATTAGGTGGCCCAAGATAACCAAGTGGCCTTAGATGAACGAGTGGCCTAAGGTGACCAAGTGGCCTTGGATGAACAAGTGGCCTGAGGTGATCGAGTGGCCTTAGATGAACGAGTGGCCTGAGGTGACCAAGTGGCCTTGTGATGGACATGTGGCCTGAGGTGGCCTTGTGATGGACGAGTGGCCTGAGGTGACTGAATGGCCTTGTTATGGACGAGTAGTCTTGTGATGGATGAGTGGACTACAAAACGAGAGCACCATTAGGATGCGGGTGGGGTCCCCACGCAAACCCTCTGATGCTTAAGTCAGACCTCGAGCAAAAGTGAAGAATTATACTTGAATGACTCAAGAGTGCGTACCTTGTGATGGAGATGGGACTAGGTATCTATAGTGGAGGGTGAGGGAGGCCTTGGGATAATCTCAGCGAGGATCTCGTGGCCCGCTCCGAAGATCTTGCGGCCCATTTAACTGGACGTTTTCTACCGAGAGGGGGTCTACTCGGTTGCCAATGAGTGGGCCGTGAAAATGATGGAGCCGGAGGGTCACTCGACATATCCGAGTGGACCCCCACTCGGCTTAGCCAGTGGGTGCCCACTCGGTTAGGCCGAGGGGGGCACCCCACTCGATTGTGCCAAGTGGGTTTCTTCTTCTGCATGCCACTTTTGCCCTTTCCTTCTTCAGCTATGTTGGGGTCCCACTTTTGGTTCGATATCAACTTGATTTTACTTGGTACATCAGCACTGTTTAGTGGTTATTCAATAGGTGTGGCAACCCTACGATAGTTTGTCGCGCTCTCTCAACTCCAACGATCTCAGCATTTAATGCCATGTTAATGGCTTCCTATAAAGTCCAAAGATTCTGCAACTCTGTAACCCAATTTTATCTTGTAAAGCAACTTTTAGTCCATTAATATACCTGGCTACTTTCTAATTTTCAGATTTGGTCAAATTGTTGCGCTCGGCTAGTTTCATGAACTCATGGGTGTAGTCCAACACTGATCGGTTGCCCTGTGTGCATCCCAAATACATGCGATATAAAATATACTCATAGTTAGCAAGTAAAAACCGATCCATCATAAGCTGTTTCATCTTCCTCTAGGTTCGAACCCTATTCTTTCCCCGTCTCTGGTGAGTTTTTTGCGTTGATCCCACCAAACAGCAGCTGCATATTTCAAACAAAAAGCCACCATCTTAATGATTTTCTCCTCAAGGACCTCCATAATCTCCACAAATCGCTCAACTTCCACCATCCAGTGGAGGAACTCTTCAATCCTCAAGTTTCCCGAGAAAGGAGGGATATCCACTTTAATCCTATAGTCATGACAGGTGCCTCGGTGTTAACGATTGTGGTATTGAGGCGGAACCTCAAAATCCTCTCTGAAATTTGATTCACTATCTTCAACTGTAGGCCGCCTATTGTTTCCCTATTGTCTCTCACCATGGGCATTTATATCGTAGTGATTCCTTTGGTTAGGACTTTGCGGATTGCTATTGTCATTTTCTCCAACTTGTGTGGACAGATTGTCAATCTGTTGGTTTTGGGCATTAATTTCAGCCTTCATGGCAGCAATCTCATCACTTGTGGTCGATTTGATGGAGAAAGATAGTAGTCAACGATATGGAGACGGAGAAACCGTGCTTGGATACCACTTGACGCAGCAAGAAGAAAAGATTTCAAGCAAAATCTCTAAGAAATCAAAGGGAATTGGATTCCACCAAAAAGTTAAAAGAAATTTCCATAATTCTATTAGAAAAAACTCCCTCTAAAAGAAGAGAAAAAGAGTTTAAATACTACCCTAACAACAAGCAATCACAATAGCAAACCCTAACATGAAAAAAAACTAAAATAGACTAATCTAAAATAGAATTATGTTGTAATTATTGTTCCATCCCTGTGTACTGTTCATCGTTATTGTTCACCGTATGCACTGTTCATCACTATTGTTCATCGTACTGTTCATCACTACTATTCCCAACACTGTTCTACATCACCTGTGCATGCATTGATAGATCCAGGGTCTACTCATTCATTTATATCGCATGCATTGACTGGGAGTTTGAGAGTAGAAACCGAGCCTATGGAGTGTCTGATGGTAATTTCGACACCTATGGGTAAGAGTATGAAGTCCTCAAAAATCGTAAGGTGATGCGAAGTTAGCCTGAGTAATGTTTGGTTCCAGGCTTATCTGATTTTGTTAGAAGTATATGACATCGACGTAATCTTAGGAATAGACTTCTTGTCCAAGTACGAAAATTCGAGGGAGGATGGATCAAATTTCAGGCGCAAGGCGACCCCAAGGTTGGAAAGATGATTTCGGCAATGAAGACAACAAAGTTATTAAGCCAAGGGGCTCATGGATATATAGCTTATGCTCAGTTGGAAAAGAAAGAAATACCAAAGCTCAAAGAGGTACGACTGGTAAAATATGAGGACGCGTTTCCGAAAGAAATTCCGGGACTACCTCTACCTCGGGAGATCGAGTTCTCGATTGACTTAGTGCCAGGAACCCAGCTGATAACAATCCCACCATATCGGATGGCACTAGTGGAGATGAAAGAATTAAAGAGTCAACTGTAAGAGTTAACTAAAAAGGGTTCATTAGGCCAAGCATGTCACCGTGGGGAGCATCAGTGCTATTTGTAAAGAAGAACGACAGGAGTCTAAGGATGTGCATTGACTACTGTCAGTTGAATAAGGCCACAGTAAAGAATAAGTATCCACTTTCGAGGATAGATGAGTTGTTTGATCAGCTGCAAGGAGTGAAGGTGTTCTCGATGATTGATTTGAGATCTGGTTATTATCAGTTGAGAACTAAACCAGATGATGTTCCGAAGATGGCGTTTCGGTTAAGGTACGACCATTTTGAATATTTTGTAATGTCATTCAGATTAACTAACACTCTAGCAGCGTTTATGGATCTTATGAATAGGGTGTTCAGACCCTACTTGGATCCGTTTGTGATCCTATTTATAGATGACATATTGGTGTATTCTTCGAATGAGAGTGACCATGAAGAGGACTTGAGAATAGAGCTAGGAACTCTCATGAAACATCAATTATATGTCATAGTTCTCAAAGTGTGAGTTCTGGCTATCCCAAGTGGTGTTTCTTGGGCATGTGATCTCGGCCAAAAGGATCTCAATGGATCCGACCAAGATTGAGGTTATTTGAGGATGGAAGCAGCCGACGTGCGTGATTAGAGTGCGAAGCTTTTTGGGGTTGGCAGGATACTATCAAAGATTCATGGAAGGGTTTTCGAAGATAACTGCACCTATGAGGAAGCTGATACGGAAAGAGGTCAAGTTCAAATGGACTGCCAAGTGCAAGGAAAGCTTTCAAAAGCTCAAAGGCAGACTGGCCTTAGCACCTGTTCTGGCAATGCCTAGTGGGCTCGGTGGATATGTTGTATACACCAATGCTTTAAAGGTTGGTTTGGGTTGAGTATTGATGCAACATGGTTGGGTGATCGCGTATGGATCAAGCCAATTGAAAAGGCACGAAGTGAACTACCCAACGCATGACTTGGAGCTGGCAATAGTAGTATATGCTCTGAAGCTATGGAGGCACTACCTATACGGAGAGACGTTTGATGTATTCACGGACCACAAAAGTTTAAGGTATGTGTTCTCGCAGAAAAAGTTAAACATGAAGCAGCGAACGGTGGATGGAGTTCTTGAAGGACTACAACTGCACCATCTTGTATCACCCGGGGCGTGCCAACGTGGTGATTAACGCTTTGAGTAGGACTTTGCCTACTATTATCTCCGGGTTGATGGCCCAAGAGTGGCTGTTGATTAAGGTTTTTAGCATGATGACGATAAGTGTAATGTTAAAAGGATCGTTTATCTTACTAGCTAGCCTAGTGGTTCGGCTGGATCTAGAGACCGAGATACTAGAGGCTAGTGAGGGTGACCGGTGTATACATCTATGGGTAGATGAGCAGGGCTAGCCCAAGAGTTCAGATTTCGAGATGCGAAATGGCATCCTCAGGTTTCAGGGTAGAGTGTATGTGCCAAACCTTTGACAATTGAGGTAGAAAATTTTGGATAAAGCCCACAGAGCTAAGTATACCATGCACCCAAGAGCCACGAAGATCTATCGAGATCTTTAAGAAATCTATTGGTGACCAGGAATGAAGGCTAGCGTGGCTAAAAGGGTGGCACAGTGTGATGTATGCCAAAAGGTGAAAATTGAGCACCAGAAACCCGCAAGGTTGATGAGACCCTTAGAAGCTCTTGAGTGGAAATGGGAACGTATCATAATAGATTTCGTGATAGGATTTCAAAAGAGTCGAAAGGGTTATTACGCCATCTAGGTGGTGGTAGACAGGTTGACGAAATCAGCACATTTCCTGCCTACGGGGATGGATCAACCGATATGAAAATTTGCAGAGCAGTACGAGAAGGAAATCGTACAACTCCATGGTGTGCCAGTAAGTATAGTTTTAGATCAGGACCCAAGGTTCACCTCGAGGTTTTGGGAGAGTTTGCAGGAATGCATGGGGACTCAGTTGAAATTGAGTACGACTTATCACCCGCAAGCTAACGGGTAATCAGAGAGGACTATTCAAACACTTAAAGATATGTTGAGGTCGTGTGCCCTTGATTTTGGAGGAAATTGGGAGGAGCATCTGCCATTGGTAGAATTCTCATACAACAATAGTTACCACGACAGCATTGAGATGGCTCCTTATGAGGCTTTGTATGGAAGAAAGTGTCAGTCGCCCATCTGTCAGATCGAAGTAGGGGAATGACAGATGTTAGGGTCTGAACTTGTGTAGTAGACTTCAGATAAGATTCGAGTAATCCAAGAGAGAATCCGAGTTGTGCAAAGCCGATAGAAATCATATATAGATCAAAGAAGAAGGGATCTAGCTTTCGAGGTAGGAGAACTGGTGTACCTCAAAGTGTCACCCCAGCATTTGGTGACGTGTGGAAGCGATAAAGGAAAGCTGAAGCCAAGGTATATAGGACCATATCCGATTTTGGAAAGAGTTGGACCTTTGGCCTATCCATTAGAGCTTCTACCTAGTCTGTCCAGGATTTATAATATGTTTCATGTCTCCCAACTTCGAAGGCATGTGCTAGATCCAACCCTTGGAGTTTGGGAAGAGATAATTGAGCTAAGGAGCAACTTGACCTACCTGGAGTTGTTGGGAGCAATTCTAAACAGTCGAACTCAAGCGTTGAGGAATAAAAAGATTCCATTAGTAAAGGTTCAGTGGGGAAAGCAGTCAGATGGTGAGGCAACATGGGAACTTGAGGAAACAATTAGGAAAAAATATCCTCATTTGTTGGAGGAAATGGAAATGGGGTAGGGAATGATTATATTTTCTCCCAAAAATTGTATTCCAGCGTGCAATAATTATTTGATCTTCAATGATTTCAAATATATGGCAAATTTCGAGAACGAAATTTTTTTAAGGAGGAAAGAATGTAATATCTCATATTTTTGTAAGGCCGCCATATGATTTAGGCGAGTTTAAAATACCAAAATGTGGTTTAATAGTAAAATAAATCGCCGAATCAGCTGCAGGGAGTACCCTAGAGCTTAGATACCTAAGGACAAAGGTATGACTTTGACGAGCGTCCTAAGATAGGATTCGTGGCGCCAAGAGAAATCAAATCTAGAATGGTTTTCAGGACAACTAAGTTATAGCCTGAAAGACCGAATGACAGTAAGAGGCTTCTAGGAAGTCATCAAAAACCTGAGAAGGTTCATATTTTATGAAGAGAACAACCCTTAAGTGGTTTAGAGATGAAACAAAAGGGTTTGCAATCAAAACATATATTTGGGCCTAAGTACAAATTATTAATAATAATTTGGTCGAGAGTGGTTGAAATGATAGTTTTTCTAAATCTTCGGGGATGAAATAAACGTTTTAGAACTTGTGGGACTTAATGGAATTGTTGGACAACTCAGAGGCTTCAAGGAGAGGGATAAAATACAAAAGAAATTTTCAAGAGGGCCAAAGCATAATTTTTGAAAATGCTGCAACAAGGTATGGCCAATCTAGCCACCGCATAGTGTAATGACCTGCTCCCACTTACAGGCGCCACCAGTAAATAATCGCCCGGATTACTCACCCGACGAACCACAATTAAAGGGTTGCACTATGTTTCAACAGGAAATGCCCTAGGTGGGAACTAAGCTTCATCCTTCCCTTCGCTCCACTCAGGAATCGGTCCCAACTCAAACAAGAAAAACTCAGCGGACCAAGACTCGAAACTTGAGTGAGCTTCATCTCTCTTCAACTCGCCTCATAGCAAGCCAGAGGTGACCCAAGCACAAAGATAACATAACAAACACTTCGTTGAGTATTGGGGATTTATGAGAACATACTTCACTGATCTTTACTCAGTCCGAACTTGGCTTAAACAACTAAAGCCACATATACTTCACGCAGACGCACAATTAGCTATCACACCATTATGATTACAATGACCAGATACCCCTAATGCTGAATAACACTTACATTCAAACACATGAATACATATAAGAAAATACAGTAGAATACACATCCACACATCTCGGCAACAATGTGAGTTGCCACAACAGTCTCTCAGCACCATCCCTGCTTACTTTTGATCTTGCATCATCTACAACATGAGGTAAAACCTCATGAGTCATAAAGATTCAGTAAGGGTGCAATGCATGTAAATATGAATATAACCATGTTAATGTATGTCAAATACATGCAAATGAGGCTAGGCCCATTCATCCTCACAACCCACCAAGGTTTGAGGCATCAACCTATCAGCCCCCACAACACTAGTCCTCCATATGGCCATAGGTCCACTAGATCTTGCATCACGCAAGTGATAACCACTACATGCAAATGCTACATAAAAACATTATCAAACATATTTACCAACTTGCTGTTAGAAATCGGGCAACCGTGAAGAGTAGATTCTGCCTTGATTGATCCGTAGAGCCGAAAACACGAACTCCTCCAAGTCGGTCCACACGATCAGCTGTTTCCACGAACGCCTTGAGTAATGCTAGTAACCCTAGGCGCCTATGAGAGAGATCCAAAATTTTCCTCTTATTTTTCCAACTTCTTAAGTGGCCTATTTATAAAGTAAAAACCCTAATTATGCCTTTGAAAAAACCCTAAACGATTTAGGTCTGGCCCATAATCATATTGGGACGTATCTCTCTTTTAATTTGTGGAACGGGCTCGACCCAAGTGTGTGACCCCTTAGGTCTACCATTGGGCTAGATGTAGGGACAAATTTATTGGGCTATATGAAGGCCCAACTCATTAGAATAATTAAACTTTTTAATTAAACTTATGGGCTTCATAATTAACTCATCTCATGGGCTTCTTAATTAAACTCTTTAATTAATAGTTTTAGAATTAATCATATTAATTCTAAAACCCTATATATCATGGTTAACGTCTAGTAACATGCCATGAACGCCTAGCCAACGATGAAAAACGGACCTTTTCGATTGCAATTACCGTATAGTAAAATCCTTTCATCAATTTATGTCCCGGTTGAATTTAGGGTATAGTTTTATGACGAAACCCTAGTCATCTAACAACTATGTATCCATTCCAGATTTATGACTTGTTCGATGAAATCAAAACACCTTTTGATTTCAACCTTACCTTGGCCAAGGATTTCCTTAGTCATGAAATTATCAGAATACATAGGACATCTTCTCATCTTATCGATAAGTGATGAATCCTATTTTGACATTCACAAGCCTTCATATGTGATAAGGTTACGCCCAGTGATAATTTGTTAATGACTCCATTGGAATCCAAAAAGAACCAAAGCGTAACCAGTCAAATATAAGACTACCATGATGTCTCAAGTCTAAGGACCAATCTGCACTATTGCAACACAGAAATTCCAATTCGACAATAAACAATTACCATTAGAAATTCTGTAGCGGGTCAGTTCAGTGTACTTATTCTTATAATAAGCACCCACATATATGCACTAGTGTCCACACACCAATGTCCATGAAACAAGACACTCTCCTAATTGAGCATGCATCATATATGCTAGTCTATCCGAGTTATTAGCGTCCAATTCTAATAACTCTACGACTAGGAACATTTAAGATCAAGGCTTATAAGGAATATGTTTCATGATCGTCATCTCTATGCACGACCATATTCCATAAGCCTATCTGATCTATGGACTTTGTCAAATATGAAAATAATAAAGACAACCATCAATGACAAATAAAAACATAATACCTTGCAATAATAATTGATTAAAGATAAAGAGTCACAATATAAAATATGATCAATTACATGTAAATATAATTGGCTTATGGGGCATATCTCTAACACTTGCAAGGCCACCTCCACATGGGGTCATCCCTTACCTGGCTCGAAGCCTCATCTCTGCCTCGGCGAGAACGCCAGCCCGAACTCCGAGCTCTTCTAGGATCACCGCCTTCCCGATCGAACCTAGAGGCAAACACACAAAACCCCAACTCCATTAACATCCGGCATTTAACCAATGCCCTCAACTACATTGTATACTGCAAAACCATCCGACAACAACTCAACAAAAACAACCCCACCCAAAGGTTCAATCCAACCAATACTATACAATTCATTATCTCACATAATGGAAATAACTAGAAAATAATTAAATTAATTTACCTCAACTAATCTGGAGGAGAAAACCGATCAGACGCCCACATTGGCGTTGGCTCCCGAGCTGCCACTTGCGCCCAAAATCCCATTTTTGAGCTTCCGACGCGCTCCTCAAACTCCTAATTAATTTCTAGAATTTTTCTATAATTTTTTGGAATCTCTTCCTATTTTTCCCCATTTTCCAGATTTTTCCCTTATTTCCTTTTTATTTTTATTTTTATTTTTCTTTTATTTTTTTCTTTTTCTTTCACTGTTCTTCTTCCTCCTCCGTTCTCCCGCGCGCGCACTTCCTTCTTCTTCTTCTTCTTCACCTCGATGGTGCACGGCACGCACCAGCAACCGGCCACCGCCGTTGGCCCTCAGTCGCCATCGATGCTCGCCTCTAGCTCCGCCGGTCGTCGCACCTGCCTCCAGCCATCGCCGGCCACACCGCGCTGCCCCTGACCGACCTCCTCGCGCTCCTCAGCCGCTGCATCCGCCATGGCCGACCTCCCATGCCCGCAGCCGCTACTGCTCCAGCCATCACCGGCTTCCTCCGTCGCTGCTGGTCATCGCAGTCACAACTGCTATCGGCCTCTCCCCAAGCTCCAGCATCGCGGCCATGGCTGCGTCTTCTCCAAGCGGCCCCTAAAACCAGCCAGCAATATCGCCACTTTCGGCCGACTAGCTACCATCTCCCACAATCTCTCTATCTCTATCTCTCGCGATCTCAGCCTCCCACGAGCTCTCTCTCTCGGCTCTGCTCTCTCATTTCAAATTTACAAAGACAAAGGAAGCTTCCTGGAAGCTTGCGCACACACCAATATATATGTGTAATTTACACATTTAACCCCTCAATTTCTCAATAATATCACTTGAGAGTTTTACTAATTCCACTTGAAGATCTTCTAATTACACTTAAGCCCTCCAAACTTTAATTTAATAGATATCAAGCCCCACTAAATCTTAATTTCTCCAAAATTAATTACCGATGCTTACTTGATAATATCGATTTCATTTCTGCGCCTGCACGGGACCTTTATTCCACCCAAAAACACTTTAGGGTTGCCTTACTCGCAAAACCGGACCACCCCTAGGGTCCCCTAAGCTTCTCGAAGGTCCCCTAAAAACATTCAGTACTCGTACCCATTTAGGCTCATATAGAATTTATTCCAGAAATTATTCCCGATCGGAATGCTTCTAGTCTCATTAACCTCGTCTCGAGACGCTCATCAATCTCTTTTCCTCTTCCTTGGACATCCAAGTCTCGGGACACTCTTTACCGTCAATTTGACAATTTTATTAATTAATTTCTCGGAACCAACTCTTGGACTTCCCGGACCACCTGAGATCATTTCAAAATAATCAAAAATTATTTATTTTTCAATACCATGTAATACCGGGTATTACACATAGGAGCCAAAATCTGGCAATAGGACAGCACCATCTTGTCAAGGCATGGCCACCGTCGTTCTAGGAAGCATCTGGGCTACGCAATGGTTGGTGATTGGCCAAAGAGAAGTCAGATTTCTCCTATAATTAGGCAAGGTTTTGATCGAATTTTGAAGCATCAAACCCAAGCGTTTGAAAGTGATTCAAAGGAAATAGTTAACGGGCTTTTGTTCCTTGTGTTGAGATGATGATTTCTAGAAATTTCATGTTGATTTGAAGCTGTTTCAAGGGGTAGTAAGAATTGCGAACTCATCAAAAAGCCGAGAGTTTAATCAGTCGTTCTAGGTTGTTCCAATCATTTTTTCAAGTCCTAAGGTGGTCAATTGTGTTCGTGAGGCCAAGAAAAGCAAGGGGGAAGAGAGAAATCAAGGTTTCATGGTGAAACTAGGGGACCAACAACTAGCAACTCGTCGAGGAAAAAGACGGGAGAAGACGCGTGAGACGCACGCGTCAAGTGAGTGGTTACGGGCGCGTGGCACCGCGTGAAGAGGTAAGCAAAAATAGAAAAACAAAACAAAACAAAAAAGAGGAAAAAGAAAGAAAAAAATATAAGAAAATTCAGAAAAAATTCCAAAAAATCAAGGATTTTATTTTATGAATTTTTTTGGAGGAAATTTCTGGAAAATATTAAAGGAAATATTTCTTTTGTGATTTTTGAGAAAAAAATAATTTTGGAAAATAGGATAAAAATCTGGAAAAATCCCAGAAAATTCTTGGAAATTAAGAATATTATTTTATGAATTGTTGTGGAGAAACATTTAGAAATTACTTAAGGCATTTATTTTAGATTATTGAGGAAAACATTGAGGGAAATTATGAGAAATTAGAGATATTGATTTTCCTTTGAATTCATATGATGTCTAGGGTATCGTTGAGGCTCATGGTTGAGCAATAGTGCATCTGGCATGAAAATTGAGATCGGGCACAAATTTCAAGAAATCACGAATTAAGTTTAAGATGAGACTCAAGTACTCAAACTCCTATTTTTGTAAAGTGCCAACTGCATGAAACGTGTTTTGTGTAACGTTCCTTTACACAAAATCCTATTATTCTCTTACATAAAATCATATTGCATATATAAAATGTATTTTCCTGAAATATATGTTGTTGGCTTTTAACTGTTGCATTTATAAAATCCATGTGGCCATATTGTCATACCTATTTGTTGTCGGTCGAGGGCAAAAGTTTGGATATCCCCCAAGAGATGTTATGCATGCGCCATCAAGAAAGCTCTCGTGGGAAAGACCATGACCTAAGGGACAGTGAATGTGGTACTTGCATGAGTTTTATGAGGTCAGGCCAGGGTGGCATGATTAGGGACCTCCCAAGAGGCACTATGCGTCTGCCATTGAGAAAGCTCTCGCAAGAGAAGGCTGACATATTCACGAGGCATTTTGGAATGGTCCTCGTTGTTTCCTCATACATTTTATACATGTTCGTGCATGTATATAAACTGTTTTGGAGTTCTCACTAGAAGATTCATCTTCTAATTGGACTATATCCCTAGAATATTCAAATATTTTAGGTTCGAGCAACGGCTCTAAGGGAAAGGAGATATCTGAAGAATAAGTTTATCTTATCATATGTAGCATATTTAGCATATCTTTTATTATGTATCCAAACCTTAGCATGTTTTGGTTATGTTTGAGACATTCAATTGTTGCTTACAAGATATGGTATCCATGTAATGCATTTTGTAAACGTCTCGAACAGCTTCTTATATTATAAATAAAGCATTATGGTTGTGAACCATATTAGGTTCGATCAAGCTTCTGCATTTGAAATTTTAACACCTGTCTTAACTATTCAATTAATGAATTTGTTAGGTTGAGAAGGTGAAAATAGGGTTTTTGGGAATTTGTGTGGTGTATGACAGTGATTGTGGTGTGGAAAAAAAATATATATTCCCAAAATCCTAAGATATAACATGCTCAAAAAAATTGGGGTGTTACACCATCTTCCTTAGGTTTCTTAAGGGGCGTAATTGTTTGTGATTAGCCTCGAATCTCCTCGAGCTCAACATTCCTCCCACTATCTACAGCATCTAAGAATTCCTTCTCAAGGAATACTAGATGCTTGGCAACAAACACTTTTTGTTCTTGTGGTGGTAAAATAGTAATATCCATTTGTTTCTTTTGGATATCTCATAAATAGACATCTCGTAGATTTGGGTTCTAGCTTATTACTGTCAACACGCTTAACATAAGCTTCATAACTCCAAATCTTAAGAAAATATAGATTTGGCTTCTTTCCTTTCCATATCTCATATGGAGTCTGAGTAACTGACTTTCTTATAACCCTGTTCAAAACAAAGATCGCAGTGGGGAGTGAGAATCCCCAAAATGAAATGAGGAATTCAATGTGACTCATCATGGACCAGACCATCTCTAACAAGGTCCTATTCCTCCTCCTAGACACACCACTCATCTCCGGTGTTCCAGGTGGAGTCCATTGCAAGAGAATCTCATTCTGTTTCAGGTGATCTAGAAACTCATTGTTCAAGTATTCACCACCTCAATCCGATTGAAGTACTTTGATATTTTTCCTAGTTGTTTCTCTACTTCAAGTCTGAATTTCTTGAACTTTTCAAAAGCCTCAGATTTGTGTCTCATGAGATACACATAACCAAAATGTGATCTATCATTAGTAAAGGTTATGAACAAGACATACCCACCTTTAGCCTGGGCGGACATGAGCCTACATACATGAGTGTGCACAAGCCCTAACACTTCTATAGCCCTATCTCATTTTCCTTTAAAATGAGACTTAGTCATCTTACAAAGCAAACAAGATTCGCAAGTACCATATGATTCATAATCAAATGTGCTAAGATATCCATTTTTATACAAGTTGGATATGCAAGTCTCATTTATATGCCTAAAGCAACAATGCCATAAATAAGTTTTATTTAAATCATTTAATTTAAGTCTCTTAATATTTATGTAATTGACAGGAATATCAATATCAAGGACATACAAACTGTTATGTTCTATTGCTTTACTATAAAACAACTCATTTTTTTAAAATGAACAACTATTGTCCTTCAATAAAAATGAATATCCATCATTGTCTAAAAAAGAGATGAACACGATATTCTTAGTCAAACTAGGATTGTAGTAACAGTTATTCAAATCCAACACAAGCTCAGAGGGTAACGTTAATGAAATAGATCCCTACAATTAATGGAACAACTCTTGATCCATTTCTCACGTGTAGGTAGACTTCTTTCATTATTAATCTCCTTGTACTCCTAAGCCCTTACACAAAAGTGCAAATATCAGTACTAGATCCAGTATCTAATACCCATGTGGACAGATCAGAAATAAATGGATTAACTCCAATAACATAAATGCCTGAAGTGCCTTTAGTAGAACTTTTCTAACTCTACATCTCTACAAGGTATTAATTGCAGTTCCGTTTCTAATGGCTCGACTTATTACAATGGAAATAGATCGCATCCTCCTTGCCCTTTCGGGCATTGGTCTTCTGGACTCTTCCAGATGGCACCGTGGAAGAACTCTTATTCCTTTTAGCTTTCTTACTCTTGGGTTTGCCCCTATATGCCTTAGGCCCTTCAACTAAGAGAACACTCCCCTTAGCCTTTTATCAATTTCGGGCTCAGCCTCCTCTAGCATGGACAACAACTCTCCAAGAGTCTCTTCCATAACCATCAGGAAGGGACTATAAAACCAAATCTAGGGTAAGTTCCCCCATCGAAACCCAAGTTCAACTCTGACAACCTGTTGATAAAAGTTATCATCTCCATGACATACTTCTCAATAGTGGATCCCAGAGTCTAACCATGATCTCATAGGCATTATAACCCTTATGATGTCGTATACGTTTCAGGATCATGGCATCCAAGATGATACACTAAGCAATGATAATATCACCCTCATGCATCCTCCAGGCCTCATGTGCTATTATTTCCTCAACTGGTGGCTCCATAGGAAGAGATCTCTCTATCGCATAGAGAATCTTGTCATACACGAGGACTATCCTCAAGATGATCTCTCAGTCACAGAAATTAGTCCCATTGAAGGTATTATTGCCCTCGAGTATCAATCTTATCGACAAGTTTCCAAACATTCTGAATCAACAACCGAATATAGAGATATTATTATAATCATATTGAATTATGAAATCATAAATTACAAGAAGTAGCATTTTTATTATTGCTCCCACTATTTTCTACAAGTTTGCCATCCTCAAGACATAACTCCAGAAATCTCGTTAGAAGATTTCCTAATGGGCTAGGATCCCATCTCCCCTTGCACAACCTTGACTAACTCAACAAATTGTGCTAGGATCAATTAGGTAGGTACTTGCTACGAATTGCATCTCCATGCAACTCCTAGACGTGTTGGGTTGACAACTTCTTGTTATGCACATCTCATGTGACTCCCAACCTTTGCCTCTATACTCAATGAGTCTTTAGTGACTCAACAAACCCACATTTCTAGTTAAGTCAGACCATCATTCAGGGACATCTCATGGCCCATGGAACACAGGTATTATAGGCGTAATACCTCGTATTGCATAGTGTTAGAGATGATAAGATTGCAAAGTAATTCTTAAGAAAGTTCGAGAAACCAAAAGTTGCTTTAAGAATTTAATCACCGAATCAACTACAGGGAATGCCTTGGAGCCTAGATATCTAAGGAAAATGATATGAGATTGACAAGCATCTCAAGATAAGATTTATGGCAATGAAAGCAATAAGAATAAGGACATTTTTTGGTACAATTAAAATACAGTCTGAAAAATCAAATGATCGTAAGGGACTTTCGTAAAGTCAAACAAAACCCTGATGGAGCTCTAGTTTTATGTAAGGATCAACCCTGAAGTGGTTTCGAGATGAAACAAATGTCTTGTGAGGACATTGGGGCAAAAACGTACTTATCGAGTAATTTTCAGTTATTAATTTTGAATTTTAAAAATTATCTTAGTGCCATTAAAAATGGCTGAGGACCAAGTTGTAAGGGGTCTAAGTGCAATTACTTGAAAAGTTCAAGCCAATATGAAGTTTGGGTAAATGTGTAATTCTTGAAATCCCGTAACTTAACCATTGAAGCAGCGAAGTGAACCAACTAACCATTAGAAGTCATGATTTTGGATTTCAAAATTTATTCCAATATAGATTTGAATTACTTTGCGTTTCAAAATTTATTCCAATATAAATTTGAATCACTTTGGATTTCGAATAACATTTCATTCCAACTTTGGGTCACTTTGGAGTTAAAACCTTATTTAAATCAAGTCTAGGACATGTGGTGACTCGTGATTAGCCCAAAAAGTCTATAAATAGGTCATGGGTGGATTTGAACTCAAAACATATTGTTATAGCTTTGGATCAAATTTGACATCCATTTGAGAAATTTGAGATGAGATATTTGTGCTTGAGAAATAGGAGAAAATCTGCAAAAAGAATGAGAAAGGTCGGAGCAAAATCGAAAGAGAACGAGCCTCGCTAGAGTCTTCAAAACATCACCGGAGTTCGTGCCAAAAAATTAGAGAAACAGCAAGGTAAGTTCGGTTCATTGTAATATTCTTGTAGAGGAGGAAGAGAGGGACCCATAGGTTCGAACGGGGGGCGAATTGGAGCTAAAACGAGGGAGTTGTGGCCGAAATACAAAAACTGTGCAAAATTGTCGTGAAATATAAGGGAGGCACGTATATGTTAGCCACCTTCCAAAGGCACGTGTGGGCTCCCTTTGCCCTAATATTTTCCAGCTTTACTCCCCATTTAATGCCTTTCAATGCTATGTAAAAATATTGGAGTTTTGATTTACCGAAAGTCGTGTTTTCTGTAGAAACCTAGGCTCACTTGCTATGAACAATAACTTCTAAAGGTAAAAATTCAAGGTAAGTGATTCGACCCAAAAACTCAATTTTATGTAAATGGTTTTATCATATTGACATGCCTTGTTATGCTATGCATCATCTAGATTGCATTCACATGTTATGATGATGAAATAAGCATATGTTCACAATAATAATATTGATCATGCATCGCATATGTTTGAGAGTACGAACAAGCATCACTACACTTCCAAGGGTGGCCCCCCCATACACCTCAGCCTGGTAAGGAAGTTGTAAAAATGGAGAGTACCAATAAAGTGTGGTTAATGCCTCATCGGCTCAAACGAAAAGAATGAAGAGATTTTGCATACATGTACAAAATATGAATTTTATACCCTCACTTAGATGATTTAGCATCTAATTGGACTTTGTCCCTGGAATATTCAAACGTTCCAAATAAAAATTGTAGTAGAAGCGAGCATGGAAGAAGCATGTAATGGCACTTAGCAAAAGTGCATGATGTATTGGCTATATGTTTATGCAGCCTGTGTTTTTAAGTTCTGCTACTTTGAATTTTGAGCGTTTTAAAGGATGACGATATATAACCTTATTTATGGTTAATGTTAAGTTAAGGTTCGATCTCATGTTTTACTCTTGTGTTTGGTTTTCATAATGAAAAACAAAATTGATAATATAATTTGGAAACAAAAATCAACTTCAGCGTATTTTGTATAAGAAAGTTCTCCATCTATAATTTTCTATAGATGGAGATTTGCACAAACAAACTTTAAGATCTAAAAGAATCTCCTAAATGATTTCACCAAATTGATTTTGAATAATTGAATAGTGGATTTTTTTACCTTTAATATAATTTTTCTAAATCTGAAAGATTAGTGCATTATAAGGGAATATATAAGAAAATATTTTTATTTTGAAAAATTATCTCCCAATATTTTAATAGCTAATATTCATTGTTGTTAAAATATTTTTTAATGAATTTTTCAAGAAATAGAATATATGTATTTTAAATGTGGTAAATTGTGAAACTCGAGATTGTACAAATCAAAATTATATTTTCTTATTGTTATAGATTTTAAATTTTTAGATATTTTTATTGAATCCAAAGGGGGTACTTTCTTACTTACATTTAGGTATTAAAGAAAATGTGGACATTTACTTAAACTAAATAAATGTAAATATGTTGTAGTGTGAACTGTCGACTACATGCTTTCAATCTGTTGACTAACCTTTCAATCTGTCGACTAAGTCATTGCATCTGTCGACTAACTCTCTTACTTTGTCGACTAACAGAATAGATGAATTGCATATGTCGACTAAATTCTTGTATCTGTCGACTAAGTCTTTATTTTAATTAGCAACTGTCGACTAACCCACCACATCTGTCTACAGATCTGTTCGCAAAAAACCTCCAACAGCTTGTTTTTCAAATTCCAACGGTCACAAACAGCTAATTTTCTCTTAAATCTTTTGGGATGCCTATAAATACAAGTCATGGATGATCTAGAGAAGGCTAATGGATGGGATGAAGTAAAGTGATATTTCTACAAGCTCCAAAGTATTGATTCATTGTTTTGTGCATCATTATTGTATTTTTCTCTTCAAGGCTTTGCACTCAAACTTTGTAAATTATCTTTCAAGCCTTATTTTTATTTTGAGAGATCATTGTAACTAAGAGATTCATCTCTTAGATTCTCTCTTATTATTCAACTCTTGTATTTCCTAACTTGTGTAGTTAGAGGGACTACTTATATAAGTAAGAGATTGTAATTCCTAGTCTTGGACTAGAGGGCCTACTTGGGGTCAAGTAGGAGGTTATAGTGAATTAGTTTACAAAATGCTTAGTGAAGAGTTAAGCTAGTGGATTAGGCTTGGCTTAAGTCAAACTACTATAAATCCTTTTGTTCTCTTGTATTTGTGTTCTTTGTTTATTTATCTTTTCAAGCATCTCTATATTTCTCACTTGATTCATATATTTAACCTTTCATTGAAAAAGATTTCATATTTTTCAATCTTGTGTTCTCCATTGTCAAGATGACATTGTCTTTATACGGTTGATATTTCATCGTTCCATTCCAAGGTCTTGAGGTTTAACGAAGCCCATCTCCTTTTTATCAAAAGATTTTTTAAGGAAAAATAATTTTTTTTTATATACTAATTCACCCCCCCCTTTTGGTGTGTGCCATAACATTTTAAACCTAACACGATTCTTGTCTTCCACTATCGATTAAGTACCTAGCCTAGCTTATATGATGCATGAATCTCATGCTAGCTGGATAGATGGAAATTTTGGGAGCTTTGTGTTATGTTAAGATTGTTTCCTGAAGAAAAAAAATAGATAGTCCAGAATTTTCTAAGTTACAACAAACCCAGAAAAGTGGGGTGTTACAGTTGGTATCAAAGCGAACTAGCAAAAATGCCGATTAGAGATTTAGGGGGACTGTTGAAATATCATGGATTCATAGAGTTTAAAAACCTTATTTGAAGACTTAGATATTATTGATTGACATAGGAATTGATTCAAAGCCTAAAAACTCTACTTTGAGGTTTAATAAATAATGATTTGGAGACTTAGGGATTATTAATTTCAAGATTTAGAAATTATTGGTTAAGGATGCTAACTAAGAAGATCATTTTGATTTACAGAATGACAAGAAATTATCTCTAATAATTTTTGGTGACACTAGACGTATCAGTTAGAGATGAGAGAACCAGTGATCGAGGATTTTGGGATGACATAGTTATATGATTAACGCAATGAAGAGATGAATATTTTTTGAGTTTGAGGTATGTACGAATCGAATCATAGGGTAACCTCCTTTGGAAGGATTTTTAGGGAAATTGTCTTAGTTGTTTCCCGACTGAGATGTGTTGATAAATTATGATGGTTATACCATGCCTTAACGAGATAAGTAAGAAGCTAAGGTTGCTAAGAGAACTTGCCAAATGGTGTAGAAAATAAGAATGGTTTGTTGTGGGAAGCCATTACAAATCTTAAGGTTGAGGCCAAGAGTTTCGATGAAACTAGCAAGTTCGTATATTTGGAATGATGGTGTACGTACACATGAGGCACACACTTGCCTCAACGAGATAAGTCGTATCGTAGTTTGGGTTGCGGTCTATGAGAAGAGACATGTGGGTAAGTTATGCCTTATGCAACCACAAGGGACCCGAATCATTATTGAGATTTAAGGTTTGCATAGGTAAAGAATTCTTGAAGGTTCAACAATGATTGGAAATAGGGATTGATTAAACAAAAACTCGAAGCATGAGGAGAACTCGAGGAGAGGATCTTGGAAGATCGACTTAGGCTAATGAAGGCTCATAACTCATATTGTAATTCTCCGAGAGCCCAAGGTCAAGTCTAAGAAGGGACTCTAGAGAAACTAATATATATAGAGAGAGGATAATAAGGAAGGAAACAACACTATTTGGATACTTTTTTGTTTAAATGTGGATAAATAAGATTCGAGTTGAGCGTGCTTGAGATAGGGTAGCTCAAGGATGGGTGACACCTAGAAAGTTCGCATAGGCCCATCAGGGTGAGTTGATCTGGTCCTTCTTATCACTCGATATGGGATGTTATAGGTGGTATTAGAGCTGACCCTTGGAGAAGGCAGTTCGATAAGGGTGGGGAGTGGTGCCAAGGCGTAAAGGCCTGAGCAAAGAACGGCTCATGTCAAGCTTCTAGGATGGAAGCCCCCAAACGGGAGAAGATCTGGGACTAGTTATAAGGTCTCATGACGAAGACATCATGTGCTCAAGAAGGGCAGAATGTAATATCCTGAGAGCCCAAGGTTAGGTCCAAAAATGGACTCTAGAGAAGCTAATATATATTTCGAGAACAGTAAGGAAGGAAACAATACTAGTTGGATACCTTTTGGGATGAATATGGATAAAGGACTCCTGGGTTGACTGTGCTTGAGCTAGGGTAGCTCAAGGATGGGTGACCTCAGGGAAGTTCGCATAGGCCCATCAGGGTAAGTTGATCAAGTCCTTCTTATCGCTCGATGTGGGATGTTACAAATGAAATACAAGATGTTGTGTCTGATGAATCACATGATAGATCTATGATTCAAATATAAAGACTTTAGTTTTAATGATGAAAAACATCTCTTGCTTTTTCAAAATCTCTTCTATTAAAAACAATTTGTCATTATCAAAATCAAAATATTTTCAAAGCATAATCATTTTCAAAAGGATGTAAAAGTCGTTAGTCATTTTGTTCCAAAAAAGAAGCTTGTGTTTCAAAATTCAGTAGGCCATTTGTCAACTAGTCAATATGACCCGTCGACTGTTTTTCAAATTTTGGCTCAATTGTCGACCGATGATTTTTAACCTGTCGACTGATAGAATGATTGTCAATTAAAAAACCTTCATCTGTCGACAGATTGCTTGTCATCTGTCGACCAATCCTTTAAATTAACCTCCATCTGTCAACTGATACCTACGCATCTGTCGACTGGCAGTATATGTCTTCCGAATGATGGCTTCATCTGTTGACTGATATTTAAACATTTGTCGACCGATCTTATATCTTCCCAAGGAACTATCGACCGAGGCTCTTGCATCTGTTGATCGGAAGAATGCCAATCCTTGATGCTTCTAGGGTGAGCAAACCATCTGTCGACTGATGCTTATGCATCTATCGACTGGCAAAATGCCTACATAAGGAACTGTCGACAGTCTCAAATGATCTGTCGACCATATTTTGAATTTTTACTAATCTGTCAACCGATGCCTTGCATCTGTCAACCGTTTGCTTCGCAAAGACACATAATGGCTAGTTTATCTTTTGCACTCAAGTGCTCTCTCCACTAACAATGGCCTCATTCAAACGTGGGCTTTTAGGAGGCTATAAATACAAGTTATTTGGAGATTTCAAATTACCCCAAGCAATCAATCTACAAGCTCCCAAGTGCTAAAATCGTTATTGTGCTTCATTGGTAAAGTTGTTCTCTTTTCAAGGCATTGTATTTATCTTGTGTAATTCTTTTTCTTGCCTTGTCTTAATCTTTGAGAGAACTTGTAACTAAGAATATTGTTTCTCATATCCTCTCGTATATTGTGACAATTTGCATTATCCTAGCGTGTCTTGCTAGAGGGGCTATTTTGTTTGTAGGAGGTTTTTGGGATACCCAGCT
The DNA here is from genome assembly GCA_036245055.1 of Diospyros kaki. Taxonomy (NCBI): domain Eukaryota; kingdom Viridiplantae; phylum Streptophyta; class Magnoliopsida; order Ericales; family Ebenaceae; genus Diospyros; species Diospyros kaki. The sequence continues at coordinate 22,493,911 of BSEG01000014.1, read as the reverse complement.
TTGCCTAGAAGGCTTGCTTATTTAAGAAAGAGGTTTGTATCTTCCTAGCTTAGTGCTAGAGGATCTATCCAGTGTGGTAGGTAGGGGTGTTCAAAAAAACCGGTGAACCGCGAAAACCGGCCAGACCAAACCGAACCAGACCAAACCAGACGATTTTTTTGTTTTGCGGTCGGAAATGGATTGATTGCTGCCCAAACCGCGCGGTTCGCGGTTTGGGCAGCAGGCGGTTCGGTTTTAAACCGAACCGCCCATAACATAATTTAAAAAAAAATTAAAATATATATTAATATATAATAACTCACCATCAGCGATTCAACCCATGCAACCACTTAAGCATTTATATATAAATTTTATATAATAAACAGTGGGCTGAAATTGGATGAAGAATGTGAATGTGAGCCCAATTTAAGCATTTATTAAGATGGAAGTAATTTAATTCATCCAATCTACTCCAACCATTTAAGCATTTAATTCATCCAATCTACTCCAACCACTTAAGCATTTATTATATAAATTTTATATAATAAACAGTGGGCTGAAATTAATGCTAGACCGCATTTCAGCCCACTGTGCATTAAACTCACTAAAATATATAAAATGTACTGGGGGCATTAAACTCACTTAAGCATTTAAAGTTTTTAGTGATTTTAATACACTTATACTAGATTTTTAAATCGCGGTAAACCGCACCAAACCAGACCGCCAATGCGGTCTAGTTTGGTGCGGTTTGGCTGCACCCAAACTAGACCGCGGTTTGGTTTAGTCACCAAACCACACTAGCGGTTTGGCTTGCTGAAAATGGTCTAGACCGGCCAAACCGCACCATGAACACCCCTAGTGGTAGGAGAGTTATAGTAGTTTGTTTGAAAATCCTTAGTGAGGAGCTAAGGTAGTGGATTAGGCTTAGTTAAGCCAAACCACTATAATTCCTTATGTTCTCTTATGCTTGTGAGTTTTACCTCTTCATTCTTTTAAGCAGTTATTTATATCTTTCTTGGTTCATATATTTAAATTTTTCATTAAGAAAGATTTCATAGTTTTCATTCTTGTGTTCTTCATTGTCAGAACAAGATTGTCTTAATACGGTTGACACCTCATCGTGCCATTTCAAGGTCTTAAGGTTTAACGAAACCGTAGTCTTCATAAACGACATCTCTTTTTATCAAAAAAAATTTTAAATATAACAATTCACCCCCCCCTCTTAGTATTTGTCATGGACTCTCCAAATCTAACAATTAGTATCAAAGCCAAGTGCCCATTTCTTTTAAATAGGTTTAACAACCTAGGGACACGATCCATCTATGGCTCACTTTGCTAGTTCATCCCATTTCGAGGGTAAAAGCACTGCTCATCCACCTTTATTTGATGGTACTAACTATAATTATTGGAAAGCAAGAATGCAAATTTATCTTATGCAGGATTTCCCTCTTATGCAAGCCATCACAAAGAATATTACATTGGCCGATATGGAGAAAATGAAAACTTGGACTGAAGAAGAAAGGAGAAACATGAAAATCAATGCAAAAGCAATGAATGCATTGATATGTGCCCTAAGTGTAGAAGAATTCAACCATATATCGACTTGCAAGACCACCAAAGAAATATGGGACAAGCTAGAGGTAACACATAAAGGTACAAAACAGGTAAAAGAAACAAAAATTAGTTTACTTGTCTATGATTATGAATTATTTTCCATGAAAGAAGATGAGTCCATAAAAGATATGTTTAGTAGATTTAATGACATAGTTTTAGGTTTAGAATCTCTAGGAAAAACATATCCAAATGCAGAAAAAGTTAGAAAAGTATTAAGGAGTCTTCCTAGAATTTGGGATCCAAAAGTCACCACCACAACGGAAGCCAAAGACTTAGATACTCTAACCTTTGATACCTTGTTAGGATCACTAATGACTCATGAAATTTTGATGAAAAGAAATGATGTAGATGAATCAAAGAAAAACAAAAATATAGCTTTTAAGGTAGAAACCGACAACCAAGATTCACAAGACAGTGAGGACAAACACTTTGCAATGTTTACTAGGAGATTTAATAGATTTATGAAAAATCAAAAATTTAATCACAGAAGACATTTTAAGAAAGATAATGAGCAAAAAGAAGAAGGTACTAAAGAAATTAAATGTTATGAGTGCAAAAAAATAGGTCATGTAAGATCTGAATATCCGTCTTTGAAGAAAAATGAATGGAAAGGGAAGAAGAAAGCCTTAGCCGTGTGGAATGAGAATGACTTCTCCTCGAGAGATGAAGATCAAAATGAAGAAGTTGCCAACCTTTGTCTTATGGCAAATTTTGAAGAGGTAAGTTCTTCTAAATCCTTGAATTTTACTCTTAAAGAATTACAAGATGCATTAAATGATATCATGAATGAGTTTGAAGAAGTTAGTTTCAAATACAATGTTCTAAGAAAGAAATCAAAATCATTAGATAGTGAAGTAAGAATATTGCAAGAAGAAAAAGACTCTTGAATGAATGAGAAAACGGACCTACTAAGTAAAAATGAAATTCTGACCAAACAAAATCTTAACTTAAAGGAATCCTTAGAAAAACTTGTTGAAGGGAAAAAAAAAAAAAAACTTGAAATGATCCTAGGAGCTCAAAAAAGCTTTGGAGATAAACAAGGACTAGGTTTTGATCCATGTCTAGATAATCAAAACAAAACCGTTTTTGTAAAAACTTCATATCAAAAATCGAAAGATCATTTTCTTAAACCATACTTTTCAAAAAATAGGATCACATGTTATTATTGTGGGAGACATAATCACTCTATCAACAAATGTTTCATAAGAAACAACATATATAAGCAAATTTGGGTACCAAAAAGAGAGTTTTATGCTAACATGAATGGACCCAAAAAGGGTTGGGTACTAAAGGAAGCAACTTGATTGTTTGTGTGATAGGTTGCTCTTGCTACAAATGTTGTGAGAAGCAAGTGGTTTCTTGATAGTGGTTGCTCAAAACATGACTGGAGATGAACGACTCTTCACCAACATCACCTACAAACAAGGAGGTAACGTGGTCTATGGGGACAATTCAAAAGGTAAAATTTGTGGCATTGGTTCTATATGTTTTCCAAATTTTATGCTTGAAAATGTTGTTTTGGTAGATGGTCTTAAACACAATTTAATTAGTATAAGTCAATTGTGTGACAATGGGAATAAAGTGTGTTTTAACACCCTTGCATGTGAGGTATCATGCTTGAAAACAAATGAAATAAAAATTGTAGGAAATAGAATTGATAATGTATATATAATTTACCTAGATTTATCCTTATCTAGTATAGAAAGATGTCTAGTAACCACCATATCTCAAAATACTTGGTTATGGCATAGTAGACTAGGTCATGCTAGTATGAATCTTGTAAATAAACTATCAAAACATGATCTTGTTAAAGGACTACCTAAGTTAAAATATGAAAGAGATCACATTTGTGATGCTTGCATGAAAGGCAAACAGATAAGTATTTCCTTCAAACCTTCAAATGAAATCTCAACTTCTAGGCCCCTAGTATTGCTTCACTTAGATCTTGTTGGTCCTATGAGAACTTAAAGCTTAGGAGGAAAACATTATACTCTTGTCATTGTAGATGACTACTCTAGGTTTACTTGGGTAATATTCCTTGCAACTATAAATGAAACGTTCAAACAATTCGAAATCTTCTACAAAAGAGTTCGAAAAGACAAAGGAATATGTTTTTCAAAGATTAGGAGTGATCATGGAGGAGAATTTGAAGATGAACATTTTAAATACTTTTGTGAAGATAATGGTATTGAACATAATTTTCCCTATGCTAGAACCCCTCAATAAAATGGAGTAGTTAAAAGGAAAAATAGGTCTTTACAAGAAATGGCTAGAACCATGTTGTGCGACAAAAATCTTCCTAAAAATCTTTGGGCAGAAGCCGTAAATACAACTTGTTATATTCTAAATAGAGTTTCCATAAGACCTATCTTAAAGAAAACCCCATATGAACTATATAAAGGAAGAAAACCTGATATTTCATACTTTCACATTTTTGGTAGCAAATGCTTCATTCTAAATAATAAAGATGCCTTAGGTAAATTCGATTAAAAATGTGATAAGGGCATATTCTTAGGTTACTCGGTACAAAGGCATAAAGAGTATTCAACAAAAAGACATTAGCAATAGAAGAAACTATTCAAGTAAAAGTTGATGATACAAACTCTTTTGTCCAAAAATCTCAAGAAGAAGATGAAAATGAATTAAGTAAAAATCTTAGAAAACTCTCATTAGAGCATCAAAAGAATCAACCCCCTAGTAACAAATGTCAAAGTAAAGAAATTATTCCTCAAGAAGAAAAAAAACCATCATTCCCAAGAGAAAGAAAATATGAACAAGATAATGACATTATAGGTGATCCTTTTAAAGGAATTAGGACAAGAGCATCTATTAGAAATAAATATCAATATGCCACCTTTAGATCTCAAATAGAGCCCAAAAACATCAAAGATGCCTTGAATGATGAAAATTGGATCGTGGCTATGCAAGAAGAATTGAATCAATTTGAAAGAAATGAAGTGTAGAAATTAGTTCCTCGACCTAAAGATCATCTAACCATAGGAACAAAATGGGTATTTCGAAACAAAATGGATGAAAATGGAATTGTTCCAAGAAATAAAGCTAGATTAGTGGCTCAAGGATATAGCCAAGAAAAAGGAATAGATTATGATGAAACCTATGCCCCCGTAGCTAGACTTGAAGCCATAAGAATGCTATTGTCATTTGCATGCTACAAAGATTTTAAACTATATCAAATGGATGTCAAGAGCACTTTCTTAAATGGTTACATAAATGAGGAAATATATGTAGAACAACCCCCAGGTTTTAAGGACCCAAAATTTAAGGATCATGTATTCAAACTATCTAAGGATTTATATGGTTTAAAACAAGCCCCTAGGGCTTGGTATGAAAGGCTAAGCAAATTTCTTATTGAAAAAGAATTTAAGATAGGGCAAATAGATACAACCTTATTCATAAAATTGCAGGACAAAGACATTCTATTAGTTCAAATATATGTTGATGATATTATTTTTGGGTCAACTAATAAATCTCTATGTGATAAATTTGCAAATCTAATGCAAGGGGAGTTTGAAATGAGTATGATGGGAGAATTGAAACATTTTCTTGGATTACAAATTAGACAAGAAGATGAAGGGATCTATATATCTCAACAAAAATACATTAAGAATCTTCTTAAGAAATTCAATGTTGAAGATAGCAAACCCATAGCTACTCCATGAGCAATTCATTATACTTAGACAAAAATGAGATAGGACAAAAAGTGGACAATAAGCTGTTTAGAAGCATGATTGGATCATTATTATATTTAACAACAAGTAGGCCGGATATTATGTTTAGTGTTTACCTATGTGTTAGATTTCAATCCGATCCTAAGGAGTCTCATTTGAAAGCAGTAAAACGAATTTTTAGATACTTAAAATGATCATCTAATCTAGAACTATTCTACCCTAAGTCAAATGAATTATATCTTGAAGCTTATACTGATGCCGACTATAATGGATGCAAAATTGATAGAAAAAGCACTAGTGGCTCACGTCAATTTCTAGGTTATTCTCTAGTATCATGGTCAAGTAGAAAGCAAAATACCGTCGCACTCTCTTCCACCGAAGTTGAATATGTAGCAGCTGGAAGTTATTATGCTCAAATCTTATGGATAAAACATCAATTAGAAGACTATGGCATAAAGCTTCATAATATTCCCATAAAGTGTGATAACACAAGTGTAATAGCCTTAACCAAAAACCCTGTATTTCATGCTCGAACTAAGCACATTGAGATTAAACATCATTTCATCAGAGATTGTGTGCAGAAAGGCGATATAGAACTTGATTTTATATATACAAATCATCAAAAATCCGATATTTTCACAAAACCTTTTGACAAAGGTAAGCTTCAATATTTTAGGAGTAAATTAGGAATGATGATTCATTAATATGATTATTAATTGTATCTTTGGTATTCTTGAGATTTTCTTTATTACTCTCTATATGTTGGCCAAAAGTACATATCTATCGACAGACGATATTTAACTGTTGACCAATTATACATATTTGTGTAAACTGTCGACCGATGTCTTTATATCTGTCGACCATTCTATCAAAAGGCCAAAATTAACTGAGATGCATAAAGAAACTGTTGACCTATTGTATCGTATCTATTGATCATTTTATTCGTTTTTGCATATATGTCGACTGATCAAAGGATTTGTCGACCATTTCAATCGGTCTATAAAAAGAATGGGCGACCACCCATTCGCATTCTACACCCTAATTTCTCTCAAAACTGATTCTCTCTCTCTCGATTTCTCTTTTCAAATCGTCTTTTCCTCAAAGATTTATTTTTCCATTCATCAATCACCCTTTTATTCAGCATCATGATGCGCACAAAGAATCCGAAAAAAGGAAAGGAGAAGGCATTTTCAAGTCATCCTCCACGTTCTCTTCCTTGGCCCCAACTCTTTGAGAGCAATCGTCAAAATGAAAGGTATCTTCAAAAGTTTGAATCTAGAGAGGTTCTACTTGGACCCTATTTGGAAATTGATTTTTTGGTAGGCATTAAGTTTCCCTACCTTACCACTTTCAAATATTTTGGATGGTGGAATTTTTTGACTACATATAGGGATATTCTAGAGGATGTTATACGAGCTTTTTATGCCAATGTTGATAACTTATTCAATGGCCGAAGATCAGATGTAAGGTTTAGAACAAATATAGGCAAAACCCATTTTGAGGTAAACCTAACTTTAGTTCAAAATCGATTTGGAATACCTCAAGGAGGAGAGGACTATACTTCTTAGACACAAGATCTCATTCAAGCCTGTAGAGAAGTATATGAAGATGACTCCATAGACTCCCATATAAATGAGACTATTAGAATGAGTTGACACACTAGGATACTGCATCTAATCTATTGTCAAATGCTAATACCTAGAAGTGGAAATTTTTCAGAAGTTAATAGGATGGATCTATGGCTCATGCAGTGCATTATGGCTAAGAGAAAGCCAAATCTTTCACTTCTTATTGTAAATCACATAATAGACTCCTTCAGAGGAAGTAAGCGATCACTACCTTACAGGATGGCCTTAAGTGATCTTCTCAAAAAAGAAGTGGGAGGTTTTGAAGGTACGAGAAAAATTTACTTGAACCCCACACAGCATATAAATAGCAATACAGCCATAAAGATAGGGTTTGTGGCTCAAGAATAAGGGATATCGGTCAGAGGAAAGGCAAGCAAGAAAAGGAAGACCGTCACTCCAACCGAGCCATCCTCAGTCCCATCATCATCTGCCGTTCCTGATGATCTTATTCATGGCTTAGTCAAACTCAAGTCAGAATTTTCAAGCTTTAGACAAGAAGTTCGACATGAGCTGAGGGAGCTTCATCGTCGCCATGACGACCTTTTCAATCTCATTTCATCTTGTCTCTCAGTCGCTTCATCATCTCATCCTCATGCATCCTCTTCATCATCATCTGAAGACATTTGAGCGTTTCCTCTTATGTATCACACATTTGTTCCTTGCTATCTTCTATTTGTTAAATTGTTTTGTGTTGGTGGCTTTGGTGGATTATGTATAGTTCTTTTCTCTTAAATACATCTCTTATTACTCTATGGATGTTTTGAGATTATCTAAACTGCTTATGATGAATAAATGGCTCATTTTTTATTTTTTTTTTGGACTTTCCAAACTCTTTGGAAAATAACCATTTTTTGATTTAAGGGGGAGCCTAGCCCAAATGACATTGCTTTCTTTTGTTTTTTACTTATGACAAAAAAGGGGGAGAAATCTAGGTAAATAAAATCACTTTGAAAATTTTTCAAAATCCAAGTAAAGGTTTTGTCATCATCAAAAAGTGGGAGAATGATGAATCACGTGATAGATCTATGATTCAAATATAAAGACTTTAGTTTTAATGATGAAAAACATCTCTTGCTTTTGCAAAATCTCTTCTATTAAAAACGATTTGTCATTATCAAAATCAAAATATTTTCAAAGCATAATCATTTTCAAAAGGATGTAAAAGTCGTTAGTCATTTCGTTCCAAAAAGAAGCTTGTGTTTTAAAACTCAGTAAGCCATCTGTCGACTAGTCAATATGACCTGTCGACTGTTTTTCAAATTTTGGCTCAGTTGTCGACCGATGATTTTTAACCTATCGACCGACAGAATGATTGTCAATTGAAAGACCTTTATCTGTCAACCGATCCTTTGAATTGACCTTCATCTATCGATCGATGCCTATGCATCTGTCGACTGGCAGTATATGTCCTCCAAATGATGGTCTCATATGTCGACCGATATTTAAACATCTGTCGCCCGATCTTATATCTTCCCAAGGAACCGTCGACCGATGCTCTTCCATCTGTTGACTAGTAGAATGCCAATCCTTGATGCTTCTATGGTGAGCAAATCATCTGTCGATCGATGCCTATGCATCTGTTGATCGGCAGAATGCTTGCACAAGGAACTGTCAACAGTTTCAAATGATCTGTTGACCGTATTTTGAATTTTTATTAATCTGTCGACCGATGCCTTGCATTTGTTGATCGTTTGCTTCGCATAAACACATAACGGCTTGTTCATCTTTCACACTCAAGTGCTCTCTCCACTAACAACGGCATGATTCAAACATAGGCTTTCAGAAGGGTATAAATACAAGTCATTTGAAGATTTCAAATTACCCCAAGCAATCAATCTACAAGCTCCCAAGTGCTAAAATTGTTGTTGTGCTTCATTAGTAAAGTTGTCCTCTTTCCAAGGCATTGTATTTATCTTGTTTCTTATATCCTCTCTTATATTGTAACAATTTCCATTATCCTAGCGTGTCTTGCTAGAGGATCTACTTTGTTTGTAAGAGGATTTTGGGATACCTAACTTTGCCTAAAAGGCTTGCTTGTTTAAGCAAGAGGTTTGTATTTTCCTAACTTAGTGCTGGAGGGCCTATCCAGTGTGGTAGGAGAGTTATAGTAGTTTGTTTGAAAATCCTTAGTGAGGAGCTAAGGTAGTGGATTAGGCTTAGTTAAGCCAAACCACTATAATTCCTTGTGTTCTCTTGTGCTTGTGACTTTTACCTCTTCATTCCTTTTAGAAGTTCTTTATATCTTTCTTGGTTCATATATTTAAATTTTTCATTAAGAAAGATTTCATAGTTTTCATTCTTGTGTTCCCCATTGTCAAAACAAGATTGTCTTAATACGGTTGACACCTCATCGTGCCATTTCAAGGTCTTGAGGTTTAACGAAGTCGTAGTCTTCACGAACAACATCTCCTTTTATCAAAAGAATTTTTAAATATATCAATTCACCCCCTATTGGTGTTTACCGTAGACTCTTCAAATTTAATAGTGTCAATTCCCCAATCTTCCACACAATGACTTCTTAGGTCAATGAGAGTTCATCATGAGCCTGAGAAATATGGATTTCTCATCTTGACACATGGAGATGTGCTTCTGGTTGAGAATAACGAACCAAACACATATGAAGAAGCAATGTCAAACATTAACTCTAGGAAATGACTTAATGCCATGAAATTAGAAATGAATTCCATGTACACTAACCAAGTATGAACTTTGGTGGATCCACCCAGGGTATTAGACCCATTGGGTGTAAGTGGGTTTGCAAAAAAAAGACTAACATGGAAAGTAATGTACAAACGTACAAAGCCAAGATCGTGGCCAAAGGTTTCGGTCAAAGACAATGAGTTGACTATGACGAAACCTTCTCGCCTGTGGCAATGATAAAATCCATTCAAATTCTGCTTGCAATAGCTTCCTATCATGACTATGAGATTCAATAGATGAATGTCAAAACAACTTTCTTTAACAGAAACCAAGTTGAGGATGTGTATATGACACAATCCGATGGTTTTATCATCCAAGAACGTGCAAATAAGATTTGAAAGTTACAAAGGGTTATTTATGGTCTAAAGCAAGTATCTCAAAGTTGGAATCAACGTTTTGATGAAACAATCAAAGAGTTTGATTTTTCACAAAACGAAGATGATCCTTATGTTTGCAAGAAGATTAGTGGGAGCGTGGTGGTCTTGTTAGTCCTATATATAGACGATATATTGCTCATAGGGAATGATGTTCCCATGTTGCAATCAATTAAAAGATGGCTTTCAAAACAAATTTTCATGAAAGATTTGGGAGAAGCGACCTATATTCTGGGAATAAGGATCTATAGAGATAGATCTAGGAGGTTGCTAGGACTCTCCCAAAGCACGTACATTGATAAGGTGCTAAAGACATTTAGCATGGAAGATTCTAAGAGGGAAAATCTTCCCACGTCACATGGAATACATCTCTCCAAGGTTGTGTTCGAAGACGCAAGATGAGAGAGATAGGATGAGTTGAGCACTGTATGTCTCAATCATTAGCTTGATCATCTATGTCATGTTATGTACGAGACCTGATGTCACATATGCTTTAAGCATATGTAGTAGATGTCAGGCCGATCTAGGTGAGAAACAATGGATTGCAGTGAAGAACATCCTTAAGTACTTGAGAAAAACTAAAGAGATGTTCTTCGTATATGAGAAAGAGAGCATACCGTTAACGAGTTCATGGATGCTAGTTTCCAATCCGACCAATATGACTTCAAGTCACAGTTCCGGTTTATATTCTGCTTAAATGGCGAGGCCATGAGTTGGAAGAGTTCCAACAAAAGATAGTTGCAGATTCAACAATTGAAGCTGAATACATAGCAGCCTTCGAAGCAACTAAGCAGGTTATATGGATCTGTAAGTTCATTGATAAACTTGGAGTGGTGTCCAGCATTGTTAATTCAATAACAATTATTGTGACAACAATGAAGTCATTGCACAAGCGAAGGAATCACGGTCTCATCAATGGTAGGGGTGTCAAAAAATATCCGAAAATCGGTGAACCGAACCAAACCGGACCGAACCGTGCCTTTTGGATTGGTTTTATGGTTCAAAAGTTAGGTTCTGTTTCTAAAAAATTAAGAATCGATATATTTAGTTTGATTACTGATTTTTTTTTTCAAACCGTGGTTCGAACCGAACCGGAACCAATATTGTATTTATATATATTATAATTTTTTAGGTATATATATACATACGTTATATTGCTTACTGGTGATAATGAAAACTTTGCTTTGATTATGTTGCTTCAATTTTAATTTGCTAGTTTTTGTTTATTTCTTTTTTGTTGTTAGTTATTGTTATTCATGAACTTTTTTATTTCTAGACTTTTATGCGCTATTACTATACTAAATGGTCCATGTAATCTCATTTGATGAGGTAGTCTATGAATTATTTTGTTCTATTTTTACTTCAAGACTTGAAGCATTAATGAAATTATGGGTTTATTTTAATTAACAAATTTGTTTGTAATTTCATATTTGGCAAAAATATTTAGAAGCTAAATGTTAATTGGATAGAACCGAAACTAGTCCGATGTGACAGATTGGTCATGGTTTGGTTTTATATATATAATGGTTCGGTTACAGTTCTTATTTTTTCGAAACCATTAAAAATGGTTCGATTAGTAGATTCTTATAGAATCAGACCAATCCGAACCATTGACACCCATAATCAATGGACCAAACTTGTATTGTGACATCATTATCTGATAATGGAGATTATCAGCCGAGGTGACATATATAAAGAAAGTACTAATTGACAACGTCGCTAATCCTCTCACTAAAGCTCTATCCCAGGAGAAACATGAGAGTCATATTCAATCATCAAGTATGCGATACATGAGTGAATGGCTCTAGTGCAAGTGGAAGATTGTTAGTGTAGATGCTCTAAACCCAATCAGATTGGACATGTTATCCACTAACAATTGCAATCATATTTATTATTGAATAAAGAGTTATTCGATCTTTAAGTCGTTCTATTAGTTTCTTATTATTATTGTAATGACCGAATGAAACTAGATAAAAGTCCATATAATGTATACTATGATTAATTTATAAAGATGTGAAATGATGCATCATAGTTTGTAGACATCATTAAACGTCCCAAGTCGTAGTAATGTCAACAATGGACATTGACAATTGCAATAAGACTTATATGTGCTATGTTTTTACTATCTGATAGCATTGGGGGTCTCACACCCATAGGCATGGAGATGCCTAAACAAGTAGATAGGTGACTAATGTTAGAGAATATGTCACTAGACATGACTTGCCATGAGAATCTATTTTGATTATATGTTGACAGAATTCTCATACGAGACGGGCATAACTAATCTTTGGACCTAGGGTTGTGATGATCATCTCATAAGAAAATCAATATACTTTGACATTGTTACGATGGGCCTAGATAAAGACTACACATGGATAATAGCCGAGCATATTCTAAGGCTTATGGAGATAGGTGCATAACCAAGATGGAACTCATCCAACCCTTGATAAAGGATGATATATCTATGGAGCTTTCGGTAGATATTCATTTTAAATCCATGGTCATAATGAAAGAAATCAATAAGGAATTACTGATTCACTTTCTATTAAGTGAGTATCTAAAAGACTGAAGAATAGTCATGTGATCATAATTAAGCAACACATTGCCAAACTTGAGATCACAAAAGATTTATTGACAAGATAATTGAATTACAAGATAACCATGCTCGTGAAAAATTGTTTAGAGATTATAAATCTTTCTAAATAATTGGGTAGCCATGACATCTTTCTAGCTAATCTTGTCTTATGTGTTAGTGTCGACACATTGTTAACATATTCAAAAACCTAATGAGTCATACACAAAAAGTACAATCATTGGCTTAAATCAAGAGATCGAATGTATGATTAAGTGGAACACTTCGAAAAAAAATTGTCATTGATTAGTGATCAATTTTGTAAAATTTTATTATAGTTGTACCCCTATTTTAATGTTAAAATTGGGTTTAATTGAATATTTTGTGATTATATGTAAATTTATAGGAAAATGAAATTTAAAGAGAAATTAGGGGTGAATTAGAAATTTTAGAAAAAAATATATTTTCCTTTTTAATTTTGACAAAAGAAATTAAAAATAATTTACAATATATATAAATATATATAATATATATCCATATTATAATACATATATAAATTAATACATATACACATTCATGCATGACAAATATATATATATAATACATTATAATATATATTCCATGCCTTAATATACCTGCATGCGTACTACATATATATATATATATATATATATATATAATATAATACATTAATAACTTATTACAGTTGAAGACTTGGAGGCATGCGTGAAGGCTTGGAGGCAGGCTCAAATCAATTAAAGCCCCGCGTGAAGCAGCAATTGAAAGCCCACTGATCCAATTCAAAGCCCAGCCGCATATGCAGATTAAATTAAAGAATTGGCCCAGCAATTGAAGCCCAGCTCGTGGAATAAACTAACGCACAGCAGCTTGCAGTCCCTGCCTGGAAAATTCTTGCAAATTGAAGGGCATTTCAGCTGCTCCAGAAACACGGTCCCTAGGCTGTAATTTCTTGCAATCCAAGGGGCATTTCAGCTGGACGATGTATATATATGTGCGCTGAACAGTGGCTGGAGGAATTACACACGGAGATAGGCTGGAAATTCTCTGACAGTGGCTGGAAAGAGGAGTGCGCGCGTTGGAGGGGGCTGTGCGCTGAGAGAGCTGTGCGCTGGGTTTCACGCACAGTGAGGTAGGGGATTTCTCGGACATCAGTGGGGAGTCTCGCACAGTAGCACAGCACTAGAGAAGGAATCGCACAGTGAGGGAGTTTTCTTTAATTAATGTACAGTATATCTTAGTTTTAATTTTTCAGCTTTAAGAATACTGTTGGGGTTGACCAAGTCCCAGGAAGAAGGAAATCCGCCCATCACTACTGGAGTGAAAGAACATCTTCAATATACGATGTATGAGGTGACTTTACCACAAGCATCAGTCAAAAAGAGGACTATATCGAGAAAGATTACTTTTTTTAGGCCAAGAAGTTGATAACGAGATATCGAATCAACTTATTGGTCTTATGATATATCTCAGTATTGAGGAAAATACTAAGGATCTGCATTTATTTAGGTTGTGTTGAGTCAGATCTGCTCCGGGTTTTTTTTTTTTCCATTGCAGAAAAGGGATCTCTTCCCCCGCTTTCAAAAATGATGAATATAAAGTCCGGGAGGCAGCAGGTACCGTGGATCCTTTGACTCTCAATCGAGTTGTCTTCCTAAGTCTCACCGGTGTTGCCTGTAGGTCGTGATGTGCCTCGAGATAGTTTTGTTTTTGTTTCAGTTATGAATGGTTATATTAAGATTACTGTTCTTATTTTTAATTCTGTCGTTGCTTACATTCTCTTAAAAATTTCAGTATTAGAGTACGTTTTACATTCTGTTTTATTATTATATCTGATATTTTTATTTTCTATTACCCATTACATATTATTAATTACTGTTAATGCTTTAGCATTTTAAATTATCATAATTAATTTCTATTCTTTAAATTTTGTTTTCTAATTTCTGCAACTTTAATTTCTTGTTATTTAATTTTTGTCATTTAAATTCCCTTCATTTAATTTTTGTCAATTAATTTTTAAATAGAGGTGTATAGCTAAATAAGTCTTGATCCGAGGTAAGGACAACGTCCGATGCCATGAATAACTCGAGCAAGCCAAACTTCATTGCTTAGTTGATGTTTTGATATCAGATAAAGAATTTTTGCCAAAACGTTGAGATTTGGATTAGGATAATGCCTAACTCGGAACTCTCATGCCAATTATGTGTGTTGTCCAAATTGCAAATACCGTCATTCCATACCCAAGTCTAAGTGTAATATATTTGCATTTTGGTTTATGATGGTTGCTTAAGTTAGATCTTCTCGTACCGTGTATAAAAGATGCTAGAAATAGAACCATCATCATCCCAAAATATAATTAATAGCAAAATTCTGTAATCTAATTTTCAAATCTGATGATACTATAATCTTATGTTTGCTTAAGGAATGAATGGATCGACACTAAAATTATCTTGTCTTAAGACATTTTATTTTCAGTGTTAATTCACTATCTCAATTTCTCCTATATCACATCACACTACATTACAATTTACTTTTATGCACTGTCTTTATTTTTTTTAAATAATCGACTTCCATGTGAATATGATCTAGACTTACCAGTTTTAAATTTCGTACTATATAAACCTCATACACTGACAAGTGTGACCCCCTTATATATGTGTCTTTAGGGTAGTTAATTTTTGCGAAGGGTAGGAGTCAAACAGAATTTTGTTTATTTTATTGCATCCAACAAAAGGATGTTTATTCTAACTTGTTTAAATGCCTCGTGTATGTCTGGATTTATTTTATCCATTTTTGATAGGGCTAACCTCTAAAGGAAATGGGTCTAGGTTCAAATTTTGGTTTTTCTTCAATACTCTTCCTTTTTTTCCCTTTTCTCTCTCTTGCTCTCTCTTCTCCTCATTGACTTTCTTTTCACTCTCTTCCTCACTCGCTTCCCCTTGGTCTTTCTCACTAGTGGTGGGTTGCACTATCCTAGGATCCTCAGGTTTCTCAATTATCTTCCCCACTCCCAAGGACAATGACGGACTAAATTTGTTCATGGTTCTCACTCGATGCTTCCACCCTATGGGCTTGACCTACGGGGTTCGCACTTGGCTGTGAAGGAAACTTCCCTGGTTCTCTAACACTTAAGGTCTGGTTTAATTTAGTTAGCTAACCCTGATGTCCTCCACAACCCTATTGACTTGGGTGTTGGTTTCGATCTAACCTTGTATGAATTGATAAAGGATGTCTTCTAAAGATCTCTTATGAGGAGGTTGATATACACTGGACGACCCTTGGTTGGACTAGTATGGCCGAGGCTGTGAGGGGAATGGTGCATAGGGTTGGGTCGCATAATCATTTCTTTAAGAGAAATTCGAATAATTACGGGAGTTGGGGTGGTACGTGTTGGAATTTGGGTTGTACCCAAAGTAATTCCCACCCTGATTCTAATTTGGATGTCTTTCCCTGGTTATGGTGTGGTTGGGAGTTAGAAGCCTGACCATACAGGACTACCTTGAAAGTAGGTATCATGGGGCAATCATCTATCCTATGATTGTTTCTCACAAACCACACGATAAACTTCCACCTCATTAACAGCCTTAGACTTTTTCAATTCTAATTCTTCCATCTTCCTTGTTAAAGTTGTTACCCTGGCACTAATGTCATCACTCACTTAATTGAAATTTTCCTCAAGGTTGTGGATTGGCATGTTCTCTCGTGTCTCCTAAAGACAATAGACCTATCTCCCAATTCCTAGTATTCCAACTAAAGTGTCAAAAAAATGAAAGGCTTCTTCAGGTGTCTTCTCATAAAACTGGCCATTACACATGATTAACACAAGCATCATAAGATTAAGAGTCAAGGCATCATGAAAAAAACTAACTACCCGCCACTACTCAAAAGCATGGTGCAGACAAACATGAAGTAGATCTTTGAAGCGTTCCCACGTTTGAGCAAATGACTCAATGGGTTTATAAGAAAAGTTCATCATTTATCTTTGGAGGGATGTTGTCCTATTTGCTAGAAAATATTTTTTTAAGAATTTTGTTTGCATTTCTCTCCACATCCCTATTGACCTTGACTCTAACGTGTTCAACCATATTTTAGCCTTATTTTTTAAAGAAAATGGGAACAATTTCAACCTCACTATGTCCTCATTAGCATTTTGATCTACATAAGTGCCACAAACCTCTTCAAACTCTTTCATATGCGTGTATGAATTTTTTGAGTCCATATCATGAAAAATGGGTAATATTTGAATAGTGTTTGGTTTGACATTGAACCTATGGTGGTTAACTGGAAGTATTATACATGAAGGAGTGGTTTACCTTAGAGGGTGAAGATAATCCCTCAGAGGTCGAAACATGTTAGGTTCTAAAGGATCGTGATCGTTATCATGAACAAACAAATTATCAAGATGCTGAGACATGATTGAATAAGAAAGTAACAACTCAGAGGTAGGCAAAAGCTTTAATAAATGATGAGATACAAATGACTGTTCAAGAACCCTACCAGAACTAAGTCTCATGCACCAGCTAAGTGATGAAAGACTTAACTAAGAAACAAAACAAAACAAGATGACACTACCCTACCCAATTTATTTCACATTAGTTGTTTTTTTATTGATTTTTCAGACAAGGGCGCCAAAATTCTGTTCAACTCCTATCCTTGCGTAAAAATTAATTACCCTAAAAATACACACACAAAGGGGTCACACTCAACAACATACGAGATTTATGTAGTACAAAATTTAAAACTAGTAAATCCAAGTTATATCCACAAAAAGTCAATTATTAAAAGAAAATAAAGACAGTGCATAAAAATAAATTGTAATGTAGTGTGATGTAATATAAAAAAAAATGAAATAATGAATTAACACTGAAAATAAAATATCTTGGGACAAGGTAATTTGAGTGTCGATCCATTCATTCCACATGCAAGCATAAAATTATAATATCATCGAATTTGAAAATTAAATTACAAAATTTTGTTATTAATTACATTTGAGGATTATGATAGTTTTATTTCTAACATTTTCCATACATAGCATCAGAAGATCTAACTTAAGCAACCATCATAAATCAAAATGCAAATATATTACACTTAGACATGGGTATGAAATGACGGTATTTCCAATTTGGACAACTTACATACTTGGCATGAGAGCTCCAAGTTAAGCATATATCCCAATTCAAATATAAATGTTTTGAAAAAATTTCTTTATCTAATTTCAAAACCTCAACTAAGCAATGGAGTTTGACTTGCTCAAGTTATTCATAACATCGAACACTGTCCTTGCGTCAGCCCAAGACTTACTTAACGACACGTCTTTATTTAAAAATTAATTGATAGAAATTAAATGACAGAAATCTAAATAATAGAAATTAAATAATAAGAAATCAAAGTTACAGAAATGAAAATACTGAAATTGAAATGCTAAAACTAACATGCAGAAATTAAAAGGCCAAATTTAAAAAATAGAAATTAATTACAATAATTTAAAATGATAAAGCATTAATAGTAATTAATAATAGCATGCAATGGGTAACAAATAATAAAAGCACCAAATATAATAATAAAACAGAATGTAAAGCGTACACTAATACCGAAATTTTTAATAGAATGTAAGCATCAACAAAATTAAAAATAAGAACAATAACCTTAATATAAACATTAATAATTGAAACAAAAACAAAATAGTATTATTAAAATTGAATAATTAAAACTAAGAGTAATCGTAAACTCTCACAAAAAAAGAACAAATAGACGTAATGATATCAATATGACGAAAGATCATAATAAAGGAAAAAATTTCTTAAAATGATAATTAACTAAATTAAAAATAAATTTTTAATAATAATTATTAAATTTTTAATAATAATTAACTCAAATAATTATTAAATTTTTAATTTATTAATTTTTTATATTTATTCAAGTGATAAATAAGAAATAAAATATATATTTGAGTTTAAATTCTATTTGGGTCGCAATTAACTTTATAAAATTTTGTTATAAATTATACTCCTGTTTTAATCTTAAAATTGAATATTTTGTGATTATATACAAGTTTATATGAAAAATAAATATTAAATCGACATCAGGCATATTCAAAGATTTAAAATATATATAAAAATAAATAAATAAATAATAATAATAATAATATACATACATACATATTCATGCATGCCATGCTATATATTATTATAATACAGATTAAACTTGAATTGAAATGCAGCATGCGTAATACATATATATATATAATATATAGTACATTTATAACATATACTCGAATGCAGACATGCGTGAAGCTCCAAATTGAGGGCCCACATTAAATTCATTGAAGTCCAAATTAAGGTCCCAGCCGCATGCTCAATTGAGAAGCCCAACCACTAATCAATTGAAGCCCAGCCAAATATGCAATCTGTAAACTGAATATATAAAGGATATAGGAAAAGAAATAAATGTCTAAAATCACAAAATACTAAATAGGTAAAATTATTAAAATCTAAAAAATATCAATGCTAATCCTTATATTATTGAAGTATCTTCATACTTGAGAGATTTATTGAAGTATTTTCATACTTTAGTCACTAGTTAGCCAATTAGAGTTTTTTACCAGCTGTTTTTTAACCTGCCATGGATAAATGTAACATAAACAAGAATACCAATAGCGAATAATGCCTAAAACATAAGCCACAATTTAGAATAGCTTTCCATCATCAAGTCAAGGCAAGAATGAGAGCCAAGGTGGCCCCAGTTGATCTATCTTCTAATCGTGTTCGAATTATTGCACACTCAATCAGCAATAGACCGTCCATGAGCCCATCCACCTCACTTGTCCTTTTTTTAGTGTGGGCAAGCTGGGAAAAGACCCCTAATGGAAGAAATTCATGTTTTCCATTGCTATCTCGATTCTACACCACCCTATACCACCATGACTACACAAACAAAAAGTGGTCAAATGATAAGAATTGGCAAAAGATCCCTGCCTTGTACAGATGATGTAAACTTCAACAAGAAGCTAGATTACCTTTGTCCAAGGTACTCAAATTTTGGAGATTTAAACAAGTGGGTTTTGGTTTTATTGGTTTTAGCCAGTTTAAAAGAGGGAAATGCGGCCTTGGTGCTGCACAGAAATGATTATTGAACTAACTGGAACCGTTAGTGAATTTTGAATAGCCATTTGTGAAATTGTTACCTTGAAAATGCTCTTTTCAATTGTAGTTCTTTATTGTAAATACTTCCCAGTAGCCAACAAGAATACAAAGCAAAACGGCAATAAGGGGACAGTAAGCAAATTGCCATGTGAAACGTACTCTGTTATTTACTGTAGTAATAAATTTACATCTATATCTATGTAAAAGTAGTGTAAGAAAAGAAAGAGCTGTGGAAGTGAAACAAACACTGATACTGTCCACTGGGGAGATGCTGTGCATGGCTAAAGCTTTGAACAAAAATACAAGAAATTCTATACCATGTACAAAAAAGCAAAGCCATGGGAAGTGACCTGCCAAGCTTTTCCAAGTGACTATACAATGCATAGACAATTGTTGCGTTCATGTTTTTAAAGATATTTTTGAGTTGAGCAGTAACTTCTTGCGGTTGTGTGGTGTAGGAGTCATTAATTGTTATGTACTTATGTACTGCTTGCTTTGAATCTTTGGTGTTGGCATTGTACATATGACCTAATTCGACTGGAACCAGAGCAAACCAATCAGATCCTTCTTTACTCAGTCCGGTTCAGTCAGGTAAAAATTCCAAAAGTCCAGTTTCAGTCTGGTCCAGACCAAATGACACTACACACAAGTATGTGTCAAGTGCTAATGGAGAGATTTCACCACCACAATTAGACTGTCCATAAGCACATCTATCTCAGATATCTGTGCTTTCCATTAAATTAGGTTGTTCACTCACTTCTACACCTTATGCCACATGGTCATACAGGGACAAATCGGAGCAAATGATATAAACTGGCCAAAAATATACACCATGACATGGACAACTTTGCTTCATGAAGGAAAGACGGACTTGAAAGACAATTTGGCTTTACCTTTGTCTAGCTTAAAATTATGTTAAATGCTGATGGAGACATTTAATCAGCACTAGACTATCCATAAGCACATCAATCCCAATGCTTGTCCCTTTCATTTGAATGTGTGGAAAAGTTACCCAATGAACAACATCAGTATTCCCCATTAAATATTTGCGCACACAACCTTATCCCACAACTATAAGAGAGTAATATGTGGGCAAATGATGGAAACTGGACAAAAACATAAAGCATGACATGAATAGTGTTGTCTCAAGAAGCTGAGCAAGACTATAAAGACAAGTTGGCTTACCTTTGTCTAGCTTACGATTATGTTGAGTGCTGATGAAGACATTAAATCAAGCACTAGACCGTCCATAAGCACATCTACTCACTGTTTTTCCCTTACTGGAAGAAACTAGTGTCTTCCATTAAAATCATTTGCTAACACAATTCTAAACAATGTTATGCCAACTGACTGTATGAGGGGAAAAAAAAAAGCCAAAGATAGAAAATGGCCAAAATTGTAAAACAAGGTGTGGACAAACTAGCCTCATGAAGCTAAGGAAAATTTGAAAGTAAGTTGGCCTACATTTATCCAGCTTATGATCATATTGAATACCGACAAAAACACTTAAAAAAGACTTAATCAGGCACTAGACTTCCATAAGAACATCTATCTCACTGCATGTCCCTTGCCTTGAGTGCATGAGGAAAAGTGACCAATTAAAGACATCAAGTGTCTCCATTAGATCAGTTTGCTCACTCAATTCTACAAGCCTTATGCCACATGATTATATGCGGACAAAAAGGGGGCAAATGATAGAAATTGGTCAAAAATGTAAACCATTACATGGATAGCCTAACCTCATGAACCTGAGGAAGACTTGAAAGACAAGTCGGTTTACCTTTATCTAGCTTATGATTATGTTAAGTGCTGACAAAGACATGTGATCAGCACTAGACCGTCCATAAGCACATCTATCTTACTGCACACTTAACTTGCACGTTTGTTACTCAGACAACGGACCTTTTTTCCTTTAACCAAAGTGAACATGTCTTAAATCCCCACTTATTGTCGAGGTAAGGGACAAAAGGAAAAGCAGATAAAAAGTAATAAAGAAAACAAGACACCATCTATTCAGTTAAATCTCTACCAGCTCTATCTGCACCACTCTATGCTGCATGATCATCAGAAACGAAGTGGAGAAATGTTGAAAAAATGCCAAAAAAGTTTTAAGCCACAGTGTAGATAGCCTTGCCTTGAATTAGAGGAAGACTTGAAAGACAAGATGGCTAAAATTAATCTAGCTTATGATTATGTTAAGTGCTGATGGAGACACTGAATCAGCACTAGACCGTCCATAAGCACATACATCTAACTGCTTGCCACTAGTGTGGGTGCACAAGCAGACTCCACCTTGCAAGTCTGTTAGCAAAAATGGTACACCCCCTTTTCGTGTATAATCATACATGGAAAATCAGAAGGAAATCAGACAGTCAAACGCGGCCAAGGGAAAGAAGATATAAATATTTTCCATAAATTGGTCTACCTAATCATTAAAAGCAGCACTCTTTCTGCACTGCAATGCATGACTGCATGAGAAAACATGGACACACAACAAGATGCCCATAATAGTTGTAAATAACAGCGTGGATAGACTTGCCTCATTAAATGCAGGCAGGGTTGATTCCACAACCACCCTACAGTGGGATGATTATGAACTACAATTTGTATAAAATTGATGCCAAGCCATGACATTGACAAGCTTCCCTTACTGAAGTAGAGGGAAGGCTGAAAGACATGGTCAGCTTAATGCAATTATGCTAAACTTAACTACTGATACCTAAATCTTATGTACCAGCAAATATAGTGTAAATTACGTAGCAAAATATATATATAGTGGAAGTTCTCTCACACGGTCACACCCATCCTATTTTCACTAAAGAACTAAAAGAAGCTCCCCCAAATGAACAAGGATTTCTTAACTTTGATAGCTCCTTCCTTATAATCCTCCTAATTTCCTAAATGGACAAAGATTCTCCTCTTTTTCTCTCTCCTATCACTAAAATTCAACTGAAAATGGCAGGAACAAGAAAAGGACAAATATCATTACATGGAACTTGATTCTTATATTTTGGTACTTCCTTCCTAATTATCCTTCTCCCCTTTCCCAAATAAAGAGTGATTTTGCTCTCTCCTCCCGCTTCCACTACCTCTCTCCCTCTCCCCTATCAGTAAAAAAGAGCATAACAAAGCACCCCCAATAGGTAAAAGGAAAAACTACTAATGTTGAATTTGCTAACATGATGGCTTGTTAGTCAAATGTTGAATCTCTTAGGTAACCAGAGAAAGCACCTATACCTATTTGCTGAAAGGTGATAATATTAAGATTTAAGAGTAAATTGCAATAATCACCCTTGATGTTTGCCTTAATTGCATAAAGCACCCCCTCACCTTTTGAAAATAGCAGACTACCCCTGCTGTAAAAATCAGTGTAATTTGGCTATTTTACCCTTTAATTCTTTTGCATCCTCTCTCCTCTCCTCTTTCTCTCTCTTAACTATATAAAATCTAATTTTCTATACTGAAAAAAACCCATAAAATATACTTGAATTACAAAAATATATTAAAAAATCTAATTCTGAACTAAAGTACTTTTTTAAAAAATTATCACATATATTTCTACAAACATATTATATATGTTATAGATATACATATTATTAATATATATAAAAAATTAGGAAAACGCTTCAACACCATTTCTGGAGCTAAACTCATACATATACACAAAAAGACAATAGCATCCAAACCAGAAATGTGATTGAATTAAAAAAACAGAAATGGAATTGTAAATCAAAATTTTGAACTTGGGAAAGAAAAGCAATTGATGAGCACAGCATTCAGGGGTTATCAGATGATGAACCCCGCTGGGTTCATCAATAAATAAACCCGGCAGGGGTTCCACAAATGATGAATCTAGAATGCTGTGTTCATCATATGAACTCAGATGCTAGGTTCAAGTCCAGCAAGGAGGGAACAGGAGAAAAAGAGGAGGGAGAGAGAGGGAAGGAAGTCATTAATGTTGGTGCAGGAAATGAAGAAGAGAGAAAATTTTGGGTGAAAGAGGAAGAAAGGAAGACAGAGAAAGTAAGATCGGAAAAGGGAAAGGGAAAGTGAGAATGACGAGGGCATTTTTGTCATTTTAAAGAGTTTCAGAGGTTAACTGATAGCAGGAGGGCACAGATAATGAGAGTCAAAGGTTAGTATTCGATAACAGGGCTTTCAAATTCCTCTCACTCAAACCAGCAGTACATTCACAAAAAAATTGCATTGCATACCTTCTTGCGACAACTTACAATCAAGTTGTGGGAGACATAATAAAGCAAAACATGATATCAAAAGGGTTTTTTCAGCTCCGGGTATTCAGTCTACACATATACAGTCTACACACACTAGTAATCTTCATAGAAGATATATGACCTCACCTTGTCCTGAGTCCTGACCACCAACATCCAATACAGTAAAGCTGATGTTCTTGTGTGAACAGGTTCCACATTGAAGCCTGCCAATATGATATCAGAGCCCATTACACAACAACAAAAATCACACACAAAGTCAATCATAATTGTAAATATTTATTCATTTAGTTTAGAATCTTAATGCTTGAAGAAAATCAATAAATGCACCTATGAGGTGACTGCATAAAATGGAAGAATATTGTAACAAAAGTGATAGAAGAAGACCAAAACACATTTGCTGGCAAACCTTTAAAACAGGTCATGAGATATAATGATGTTATAGAAGATATATCCATGGGTAGAAATATTTGGAGAGTCAGAATTCATGTGGACAACCCTACTTAATGGAATTAAGATAATGATGATTTAAAATATAAATGTCTTAAATTGGGTAGGACAAAGCTGATTACATGATATGTGAGTTTAGTAATAATCGAAGTGGAATGATGTGGTAAGACATGAAAACAAAACTAATTCTAAGAAAAGATCATTTCAGATATCTCAGATTAACTGTTCATAAAAGTAGAAGATTATACAGGATATTACTCATAAACACAATGCAAGATATTTAAAATAAAGAAGTGTTTTTAGCAATTAGCATTTTATGCAATTATAAAAAAATAATTTTAAAGCTAAAAGGAATGTTTTATTGGACTCATAAAACCAGGTTTTTTATATGACAAGAAATGTTAAGCCATTTATGTATTAAGTATCAGCATGTTCAAATTATGAGTGTAAGTAAGTGACAAGGCTATGGTAGATGTGCGACCATAAATATATATAATTAGAAATAATATTATTTGCAATAATGTTAAGACTAGCGCCTATTGGTGATGAGATGCATGAAAAGTGATTAAGATGGTTTAGGCATAAAAAGAAAATAATAGATGTACTCTCATGAAGAGAGTGGAAGAAATAGAAGGAAGTTTGGATTAAAAGGGGTAGAAAAACTCTTTAAAAAAAATTAGCTAGAGGACTTTTGGGGTTGACATGAGATATAATGATCTTATAGCAACTACGGTCATAAATAGAAATGATTACTTAGCTAAAATTCAAAACAGTTGGCAGTACTTACACATGCAATGTGAGCACAATATAGCAATAACTGTTGCTCAAGTAACTTCCAAAATCTCAACTGACTGCAGAAATGAAGCGAGCACTATGTAACAGTTCTATTCCATCATATTCCATAATAGAAATGCCACAAATTTTTAATCTAAGGACACTTCATGGCAGCTCTACAGCATCTTATATGGAACAAAAACTCATAATAGAAAATAATCAAAAGACTATGATTGAAACAACCTAGCTTTTTACTTTTATTTCAAGACTTGGAAAAGCCAATATATCATTCTTTTCGTCAAGGCCTCCAACACTGCATTTCCTTCTATCAAGAATAAAGCAGATATGACAGAGGTAACACTTTATGCATAAGTCAAAAGATAAGTTGAAAAGAAATAATTGTGGCAGACACAGTAATCCATATTAAAACAAAAGCAAATATTAGCAAAATAGAAGAGGGGGGGGGGGGAAGAAAAAGCTTAAGTGTACCAATGGTTGGGATAGTAATTACTACTTCACCCAACTTGAGCTTGTATAAAATTGTGTTTTACCAGCAGCGTCATGACCAACCATAAGAAAGCACATTTTTTGGTAGAAAACAGGCGGCCAAGAAGCTTGGTGAATAATAGCCCCATCTTTATATCTGACAGATGCAGTATAGCTTAGAAAGTTAATAACCGACATAACTGATAAACTATCAAGAAAAAACAGCACAAGAAGTCTATCAGAAAACTAAATAAAAATAAAATTCCAATTGGACGATATATAGATCCATGAGCAGTAAATGATAAGAAACAATTAAACAAGTAATTATTTTAAGAAAATAATTAATTTAAAATCAGGAAACTAAAGTTCATCAACCAACATGTTACAGTTCAAAAGTTTTCTCAAGGAAAATCAATTGAGAATATGTTTTCTGTTTTTATTCCTCGATACAACAAATCCCTAAGCTTTACGGATTCTTCTCCAGATACACTGCACCTCCAAATAACTTCGTTCTCTTTCCCTCAAATTGATCCAAATAAATTGATCAGCACAAAACATGCAAGGCTTCAAAACTTGGACCTCTAAATATATACTGTTGATTCAGTTACGCAATTTCAGGGGCAGGCCTCAGATCAGGTTTACTAAAACATATATATGCCGTGATTGAACAATCCAGCTCATGATGCCCACGTATGACATATTGGAGCAATCTAACTATTTTTACCAAAATTATCTCTGAACAAGGCAAGATATGTTACACATCTGCATCAATAGGTTCAGGTCAACAAAAAGCATTGAATCAAATAATACCAAGCCAATCACCCGAGATAACTCAGGCTCTACAAAGCCTAACGAACAAGTTAGCCGCAGGAGAGCATGCAGATCTGAAATTGAATGGCATTTTATAGAGCTTTGCCAACAAAGAAACCAACTCTAATAGCATCAAAAAGTTTGGGCATAATGAAAAACAAAAACACGTGATTATACAAACAAAAACACGCACCAAAATAGCGTCTCAATCAACCTGGAAACCCGAGACTATACAAGAAACATATAAGGTTTCAACAATGTTAAAAATCATCCAATCTGGCAAAACCAAATATCGACAGAAGAATGCATAGCGAAGAATACACCAATCCCTCCATTAAAAGTGACATGTTAATAAAAGCAATGAATACGCTAAAGAGAAGCCGCCGTGTCCAAATCAAAGCTCTGTGTTTAAGTAATATATATGTGTGTGTGACCGCAACTAGGGTTTCGAAAATGAGAGAGAAAGTAAACTGAAGGAGTAGAGAGAGGGGGCGCAGATCTCGAAAGAGGACAGCGTTGTCCGCCGCCACTAGGCTACCAGTATTAGAGGGGAAGAAATGGGAACATTAGGGTACACTGGGTACAAGCGGGAAATGCTTTGGTCATAAATAATTATTATAAATTAATGTAGTATATATAAATTTATAATAATTTTATTTAAAATTAATAATAATTTATTTATTATTATGAATTAATAATTATTATTAATTTTTAATAAATTTAATAGTTTATAAAAGTGTATTAATTAATAATTAATAAATAAATTTATTATTAATTTTTAATAAATTTAATAGTTTATATAAGTTTATTAATTAATAATAATAAATAAATTTATTATTAATTTTAAATAAATTAATTATGAATTTATGTAAATTTACATTAATTTATAAGAGTTGCTTAGTAAATTTGTTTTGGATATGGCATTTCCTTATTAGTATTGGACATTTTAAACCTCTGAAGAACGAAAATCAAATTGTTTCCCATTTCAAAAACGAAAAAAATGGATTGAAACATTTTTTGGATAGTTTATATAATTTGCAAGTCGTTCCAGGGTTATTTTGCAAATTACATAAAATGGCCAGAAACATGTTTCCGACTATAAAGTTCATGAATCTCGATGTTCCCTTTCTTTTCAATCTTCTTCTTCTTTCAGTGCTTGTTTCAAACTCCAAGTGCTCCCTTTCTCGATCATCAGAGTTTGCTACTCTGACTGCTCTCTCTCTCTGTCGTTAAAACTTGCAACAGTAACAATAGAGGGAAAGGTATGTAGCGGCAACTAAAAAAAAGGATGAAGAAAGGGAAATAACGCCTGGCATTACTAGTTACTAGTGAAGAATATTTGTTGAGAAGGAAGAGATTATTGGAGCTTCTTCCGTAGAAGAGTTTGGCAATAATTGCAGCTGCACCTGTGATGTGAAGACGATGACTGATGTTGTCCCTTACATGTTTCGACAAGATGCTGATTATTTATACATTACAGGCTACCAACAATCTGGAGGTGTGGCGATTTTAGGCCATGATTGTGGTTCATGCATGTTTATGCCAGAAGCAAACCCCCTCATGTATGCCCAGATTTGTAACCTAGGTATTCTCCTTATACTTCATGTGGGATTAAAGTTTTTGTGGTTTGGGGTTTAACTACACTCTTCTGAGACATGTAATTTAATTATATTTTCTACATGAAATTATGCTTATTTTCGGACTAATTTTTTAAATATTTGATTTTGACCATATCTTCCACGTAGAATTATGTTGCTATTTGATTTGTTAATACTGCACATTCCAATTTTGGTTAATTACTACTTACCTAAAGAACTATTCTTTTTTCTCAAAATAAAAAATTCACATTAAAAATAAATAAGTAAAAAAACAACTAAAATGTAAGATGAACTGAAACAACTTTAGAGGTCTTAATTTCAATTCTGATATCAACTTAGGTTCAAATATTGACTTCCCACTAAATCTTCTATTTAAAATATGTCACGCATAACAATGTGCTTGTGATAATTATATTATGCAAATGGAGGCTACATTTTGTTTTGAATATATTGCAAACAAGAAAAAACATGTCTATATTATGTGATTGATGAGCAAAAAGATAGAAAAAGCAACTTGATGATTGACTAATCATTTCTTAAATGCTTTGGGATGTTATTTGGCAAGGAAAGATTGCTAGAGCTGAGGCAGTTTTGGACATGTTCAAGGCTGAGCAATCATATTCAATGAACAGATTGCAGAAGGTGAATTTCTTATGTTTTCCGTTTAGGATCTGGAAAAGTATTCGAACCCCCCCCCCTAATGGTACTACTGAACAGTACTCTGCAAGTGTGCTAGGACTGCTAAAACAAAGAGAGGATGAAGAATCCAGAAAACACTGTAACTCTGCCAAACAAATAGGAGTGAGCAATGATGAAATTTTCTGCAACATTGGAATGGTGGTGCACAATCAAATATTAAATGAATATTCAACTAAGTGGGGACTCATAAGTTAATAGTTTTCAACATTGGCTTTTGTTTATTCCAACCATTGAAGGGTGGAATCAAATGGGATTGCTGGGTTTTTATTTTTGTGAAAAACAATGAATGGTATTTTTTTTTTCTGTGAGAAACAACGAATGACTAACTTCCTTTGATATATGGCTATGCTTTTTTTTGCATTTATTGACATGGGTATATAGATGCATCGGAGTAAATCCAAATAATAACAGTGCATATTAATTGTGGAGAGGGTCTAAAAGGGAGTTGGAAGAGTCTGATCAGACAAATGCTTCAAGTATTGAATGATGCATTTGGTGTCATGGGGTCAATTGTCAAGGATGTGGCCATATGTGAACATAACTAACTTAGATTATTAGATTCAAAACTAATGAGCTTAGAATGGGATGAGCAATGGGCATGGTCTTGTTCATGTTCGAGGTAACTACACATGATTAGGCTGTTGTTTAGCTATGGCATTTGCCAATTCTGTAGCAAACCAAGCACTATAGGTTCCCATTATCCCAGGCAATCACACACATACAATTACTTGCGAAGAAACACAGTTCACTTACAAAGAAGATCACTAGCTTTTTATGGTGGAAGCGACAAGTAAAAGGGTACAACTTGGTTAGGTGGAATTTCATTCACCACTTCTTCCTTATAATATAAAGTTGAGCCATTTCAGAAATGATAGAAGGGAATGTTGCCCTTGTGAATATCTCATGCTTAGCACTTGAGAGTCCTTATTCTGTCACCATAGTGTCTCTCTAGTGATTGACATGCATGCTAGCATGCGGCACCTTAGCCATCAGCAGACATTATTGCACAGTATATGACACGTAGGAAAATGCTTATAAGGTAGATTTTTTGAACAGAAAAAAATTCAGAGTATAGGAATTTTGTTGTTAGAATGGCATAAGACATAAGATTATTGAAAGAGACGTTGAATATTGAGCAATTTGTTAGATTTGCTTCAATTTCTATTGTACATATTGTTGCCTCCCAACCCTCATCACAAAAAATCTTTTGTTGGGCAATACCATATGGTTTTAACAAAGAGTAGAGCACCAGCATATCGCATATCAAGCCAGAGTTTGGATGCACATAGATAAATTTACCATTTGGTTGACATTTCAACATGTGCTATCAACAATTGTAGAATGTCGAATGTGTCACCAATAACCTATCTGCTTTCCCTCCCTCCTATTCCATTTATTAGGGGGGTATTGAGGTGTTTTAAGTTGGTGTTTTGCTACATTGTTGGACAAACGTACTCTTAGTATCCATTGTTTAAGGCTGGGATTACAAGGCTATCCAATCCCATTTACTCTCCACGTTTCATCTCTCAGCGTCAATGTTGGCCCAATTTGACAGTCTATTGACCATAAAGCCTTCAAAATGTTATTTTTGTCAAAAACTCTCAAAGATTTTGGTAGGGCTTAGTCTACATGAGCCACTTTTGTCCCTTTATTCTATTCATTTTTTTTTTTTTACATGTGTTGCAGATCCTTCGGGATTTCATAAGAAGTTCCTCCAACTTGTTCCATAATGTTAAAACAACCACACCGGCTTACACAAAATTAGAGGCCTTCCCAAAGGCTGATAATGATGGCAAAGTGAAAGATTTTTTTGTGTACACCCATGAAGCCCGATAGATAAAATCACCAGCTGAGCTCAAGTTAATTAGAGACTCTACAGTAATAGGTTGCCAGGTAACATTTATAACTTTCTGGTTTAAATTATGAGCCACCATTTTTTCAAATGTTTGCTAATATATTTTTGTTGTCTTCAATAGGCTCTTTTACAAACAATGTTGCATTCAAAGGCATTTCCTTAGGAGAGTATGCTGTCAGCTAAAGTTGAATATGAATGTAAAATGAGAGGTGACTAGAGAATGGCGTAAGCTTTCCTTGTGTGGATCTTTTGAAACTCTAAAAGCAATTTCATTTGGAAACCCCCATCACTACCATACCAACTTCTGTTATTATTATGTATTTTACTTTACGTAAACAAGTTGGTTGTACAAGACAACAACAATCACAAGCCTTAGTCTCACAAAGTGGGAAAGATGTTGACTGTTATGAAAATAAATTACTATTAACCTCCCCACATTGCCACCATATAGTAATTAGGGATTCCACTTCTGATTTCAAGCTTTCTGTTTTCTCATTAAACAGATTTAACCCTGTGGTTGGTGGTGGGCCTAATGGTACTATTATACATTATTCTTGAAGTGAGCACAAAGTAAGTTTATTGATTGTTAGCTGCTATTTATTATTCTTTTTTCTGTATAAACATAGTATTTGTGAAAGATGATTGTTTATCATTTCTTTTAACAGATCAAGGAGGGGGACCTTTTTTTAATGGACATTGGATGCAAATTGCATGGTTATGTTAGTGACATCACTTGCACTTGGCCGCCTTATGGAAGTTAGGGGTGTGCATTTTTTTGGTTCAATTGAATTGACTGAACCGAATTGACCCGACCAAACTGGTCGGTTCGGTTTGGTTAATTAAGTAGCTAAAAATTAGTTCGGTTATATTTATAAAAAAATTTGAATATTTCGGTTAACCAAAATAATTGAATTCGTCCTCCACAGCCTACTGTTTTTCCCTTACTGCCCACGGTTTTACTTTTACTGCCCACGGTTCCCCCCTCCCCCAACACACACACACACAAACTTTTTCTCTCTTTTTCACGCCGCCCATGGTTTACACTCCCCTCCCCCCACCCAGCCACCCACCCACGTGACCCTTATACTCTCTGGTTCCCTCCCGCCCCCAACCCCCCCAAACTTTTCTCTCCCTCACCCTAAACCTCTCAGCCTCACAACGTGGGACTTCCCTCATCTCTCTCTCTCTCTCTCTCGCACGCGCGACAATCGGTCCATCGGCCCCTCCCCTCGGCCTCACCAGTGGTCCATCGCTTTCCTCCTGCCCGTCGGCCTCTCAGTTCTCGTTCTCAAGACCCCTCTCTCTTTCTCTCTATCTCTCTTGATCTCGATCTCACTACCTCACCTTCGTCACCCCCTCCCACCACCTCACGAACGTCACCTCCCTTCCGCAGCCTCATGACCGTCGATCCCCTCTCGTCGTCTCACGATAGTCTCTCTTTACCTCTCTATCTCATAACCACATGAAAGTCAAAGATGAAGGGCCATTTGGGCCTCTGGCCGAGCGAAGGGACGAACCAAATAAGGGCTAGCCATTCGTCTCTGTCTCCGGCATTTCGTTTCCCTCCTATGCAGAGGCTGACATCGTCCCAACTGCATTTCTCTCCCTTCGATCATGCTCGCCCATTTAGTAAGTTTTAGTGAAGTTTGGTTGTAGCGGTTATTTCGATTTTAGTTTTTCAGTTAGCGTATCCTATCGGTTCAGTTTGGCTCAGTTAGTGGGCTATGATCGGTTCAGTTCGGTCAGTAAAAAAGTTGACGATTTAGTCGGTTATAACCGAATGCTCTCCCCTAGTGGAAGCTTTTCTCCCATTCATGTATGTAGTTATTTTCCTTCTTTCTTTTTTTTTTTGGGGGGGATACATGAAAATCTTAGTTGCAATAAGAAGGGGAAAAAGAAATTAGAGGTTCTTTACAATTGTGGACCTGTTCTCATTAATTCAAGGTGTTGCAGAGACAGGAAACATCAGGCCTAACAATTACCACTTTCCTTAATGTGTTTGCTTTTGGGTTTGAACCCATCTTCTCACATAGAGGTAGACTAAGCTTTTGGCATTGCAACAAGAAAAATGTAAAAGGAATATCCTTTCTTAACCATAATAAAAAGGGAACGGGTGTGTCAAAACTCTAGGGGTATTAGAGGGGTAAAGTTGTAACTGAGTTATAATTGTTGTTATAAGATATTTTGTAATTATGTTAGTAGCACAATGGTGTTGTTATTCTAGAACTAGAATATGCTTCAGTTAGCTATTAGCTGATGCGTATAAAAGGTTACTTATAAGAGGATGGTCATGTTGTTATTCTAGATTATGCTTTAGTTAGCTATTAGCTGATGCGCATAAATGGTTACTTGTAGGAGGATGGCCACACATGACAGAGCAAGCATGCCCAACATACTTAGGTGTGTCGGTAGCCGTGGTGGTTGTCCCCTCTTTCCCACCACCGTAGGATGCTGCCCTTAGCCCCATTTCTGTCTCCAGCCTTCGATGACCCCCCGACTAAGTACCCGATCATGAATTTAAGGACCATGCTATTGGTACCCATTGAGCTACATAATGCATCACAAATGACAAAAATACTTCTCGTGCCTCACTACCTCGCACCACATTGGGTGAGGGGTATTTTAGACATTTTAGCTACATTGTGTAGTTCAAGGTGTAAGTCCTGGTGTACCAGTAGCATTTTCCTAAATTTAAAGGGTTCTTCCATGCTAAACGATCGCTTTGTGTGTTGCCATGCTAAAATCTTTTGAGAATGAGCAAGATGATGTGTTTCTTGAAGACCAAGGTGTTTATTAGGTTGAAGATGCTTAGGGGTTTTGTCTTATTGGTTATTTTGGAAGAAAATTCCCAAGAAGGATGACTATTCTCAAACTGTGTGAAAGCTGGAATGTAAGGTACCAGTTTCTTACTCATACTAGTGGTTGGTTAATTTTCAAATTTGCTGAAGAGGTTTCTAGGGAGCAAGTCCTCAAAGGGGGGGGTATTTTTTTGGGGGCGTCCGTTGATGCTCAAGATTATGCCATCTTGTTATGAATTTAATGCTGATAGTTTTTGTTCGGTTCCGATTTGGGTAAACATCTCGTGCCTCCCCATTGAGTGTTGGCACCCTAATGCTCTAGGGAAGATTGTGTCCAAGGTAGGGAAGCCCATTGCAACGGACAAGATGATAGTGTCTCTAGAGAGGGTGTCCTTTGCTAGAGTGTTGGTGGAAGTTGATGCCTTAAAAGATTTGATTTGAAATGTTTGCATGAGGTTACTGTAACACCCTAGTTGTGAGTGTGAATTTAATTAAATAAATTATGAGAATAGAGGTATGTTGCATTCCAAAATTGTCCTAGGTTGGCCGATAGAAGTATATATATTTGAGATGTCTCTAAAAGGACAATGTGGTAATTTTGATATTATCCCATTAAAAGAGAATTATTATGGGTGAAAAATATGTAATAAATCCTATGGGAATGATTTAATTTTGATTAATTTATTAAAAGATATTGGATGGCCAAGATTATGGATTGAGAGCCAAATATGTGTCAAATGGTGACACTTGG
Source organism: Diospyros kaki (assembly GCA_036245055.1). Lineage (NCBI taxonomy): Eukaryota > Viridiplantae > Streptophyta > Magnoliopsida > Ericales > Ebenaceae > Diospyros > Diospyros kaki. The sequence continues at coordinate 22,459,742 of BSEG01000014.1, read as the reverse complement.
CAAGTTCTCAATGAAGAAGATGAGATATTAAAGAAATAAGAAATGGCTAAATTAAGTGTATGAGTAACACTTGGCAAGATCTCATTAAAAGAGAAGTGAAATTTAATTAAAGGGAAAAGAAAAAGAAAATGTGTCATTTTTGTCTTTAATAAGAGTCATCATTATATTACATAAAGAAAATGCAAAGTAAAATAGAAGGTGGCTATTCAATTAGTTTGTATATTGAATTGGTCTCATCTTTAGTGAAAAAATTTAAATTTCAACATGGCTTAATTAGTTAAATAAAATTAATTATATTTAAATGCATACATACCACAATAAAGAAATAAATTATGTTCTTTTGTAACTTAGAACAAATTATTTTTTTAAATTTTTATTTCAACAATCCAAATTAAACTCAATCAATATATGAATTTAAATGTAATCATATAATTTTAAGTAAAAATACTTATTTTATTTATTATTTATTTTTTTCACATTAGTTCAAATACAAATTTAGAATAAATAACCTGGAGTGAGTAAATTCCAATAGTATTACAACATCCATAATTCAAATCAATCTTCAAGAATCTTCTTTTTAACTTCTTATGCTTATGATTAGTCTTCAAAAATTCAATCATTAGTCTTTAAAATATTTTTTTTAATAACTTAATTTATTAACTCAATTTGAATGTATCAATTCTTTTTGATAATATATATTTTAAGTTTAAAAAATAATATATATCTATTATTTTTAATTAAAAAAACGAATCATGAAAGACAACAAGTAAAATTTTAAATTTATTATAATACAATTTTTTAATTATTTTATATTCAAATCTAAAATAATAAATATCATTTCAAATAATTTTTACTTAAGCAATCTTTAATTTATTATTCATTCTCGCTTTTTTGTTAATGTCAGTGATCTTTAATTTATTAAAATTAATTAATGATAACACTATAACAAAAATAGATATTAACGACAAAAAATTAGCGACGACATTAATTTTGGTCGTTAATGTAGTACTATTAACGACTAAATATAAATCCTGACATTATAAGATAACTTTTAATGACAGACAAAATAAGTCCTCATTAATATACCATTTTTCCATTGTTAATGACTAAAATTTTTAATTCGAACCATAAAATAATAAAAAAATTATTAAAATTTAACTAACACTTATATAAGCAATTCTTAATATAATTATATTTTTCTATAAATGCACAAATATAATTATTAAACTATGATAATTGAGCTTTAATTATTTATTGATAATATAATATATTAAAAAAATATGAACATATTAAAAAGAATACAATTTATCAAACTAATTTATTATAATTATTAGATTTATTTATAATATAATTATATTTTTAAATCAATATTAATTTGATGTAATAATTAAATTATTTTATCAATTATTATATCTTAAATTATTTTATTTTTATCAATTAAATAATTATTAATATTAATTTCATAAATTATTTTATTTTTTATTAATTAACAAATAAATATTTTTAAAAAATAAAAAAAATAAAACTAAAGGCAGGAGTCCCGCCTCTTTCCCCTCAATTTCCAAATCCCTCCCAAATCCTCTAATTTCCAAATCCCTCCCCAATCCCCTAATTCCCAAACCTCCTTGCTGAATCCCAACCATCTCTCATCCAAGGCCTCAACGCCACCACCGCCACCTCTAGCTCCATCACTGCCTCCTCGCCGTCGTCTCTCATCCATCGCCTCCAGCTCTATCACTGCCTCAACTCGGTATGTTACTTCGTTTCTATTCTACATATATATATACAACAAAGTTTGGTCACGACCATCCACCTCCTAGAACATCGCCCCATCTCTCCGTGTCGTCCCCACTAAAATTGAAGGGTGTTTGTGGGTTGTGGCATTTAATTGAAGTTTAGTATGTTTTCCAACAAATAAATGAATAAACAAAGTAGAAAGTGTAGTAAGGGGGGTCACTGGGATGTGTGTGTGTGTGTTCTGTGTATAAATACGTGTGTGCGTGTGTTCTGTGTATAAATATGTGTGTGTGTGTGTCTATGTATATAAATATGGTAGCCAACTGCAATGGGAGGGGGGAGAGAGAGAGGGGGGAAAGAGGGGGTGATGATGGCCTTCTGCAATGTTGATGTCTTTTGTCTTCATTCAATCTCTGTTTGATGCTCTTTTCCAGTCTTCTACTAATGGAGAATAGAACATAACTGGGACATATATATATATATATAGTTATCCTAATTAAATCTATACACCAAAGTTGCTTTCTTCTCCTCGTTGATCATGTTAAACTAGAGATTTAATTAATTGCATCCTAAGGTAACCGTCAAAAGTGATATCAACATTTAAACTTAAGGGACTAATTAATATATATTTAAAACCTTGGCATGCAAATATATTAAATTATGTTGTAGTTTCATAGTGTTTAATTGAATCTCACTTTTTCAATGACCCACATCTTCATTAATAAACATTACCTTAAAATGTACGTAATTTTTGAATCTCACGTGGAGATAAGTCTGAATTAATAGTTAATTATATATGTATGGCAATTAGTTTACGGAACTACCAGGCTTTTGATATTTCTCTCATCCATATCCATAAGGTGGACAATAATGACAGACATCTAGCAATAATTAATGAAGCTTGAAATTAATATTAATAGTTAATTATAGGTTTTGAATATTGGAGCTGACATTTTGCATCTAATTTAGTTGCATGTCTTTCAATGATTCTCTGTGACTGCTTCTTGAGAAAGGAACATAATCTTGAACTGAGGTCTTGTTGATGTTGGTTGTTTACTTATTGCCTACACACATGCATAAATAAATAATACAACTTCTAATTATATTAAGTAACAGAGAAAAGACAAGACATAAAGGAAAAGGAAACTCTTTCACTTAATAATGTAAATAAAGAGATTGAAAAATATTTTTATTATTTTTATTTCATTTAAAAATATTTTCCCATTGTAGTTTAAATTATATATCTTTCTGCCATCCCTCTCCTCCTCCCAAACAAGCACGGTGTTAGGGAGATATAGAAAGAAAGAAAGAAAGGGAGCGAGGGGTAGCATTGTCTTTTGACATTAGGAGGCAGCAACGAGAGTGTCTTCAACTAGTGTGTTCAAATTCTGTGCGAGAAAATACAAAAAATGTTGACGCACCCACCCATCCTCCGTCCCTATGATGCAATTTTAGTGTTATATGTAATTAAAATGTTGTTTCTTTCTATAGTTTTCTGAAGAAAGGACAAGGAAAGGGCTTTATGTTTTCTGAAAAAGGTAAAAAAAATTAGTATGCTTTTGTTTTGAGTTTCTGTTTACAATACTATTTTGACAATCAAAACAAAAAAAAGGAGTTTGATGTCATTCTTTAATGTCATTCTATAAAACATCCCCACTACTATTATTATATTGTTTAGGTGAAGTACAAGATTTTATCATTCTTTTATGAGATAATGTCACCTAGTAAGGAGTGGATGAATCTTGTCAATGATCGACTTAATGATGTTTCTTTAATCTATTGCATGCTTATTTATTTGCTAATGAGTGGGGTGTACTGTTGTATATCTCTCTTCTGAGTTTCCGTATTAAAATCCTAGGACATTATGTTTATTCAGCTCAACTCAATCTTTTCTAGTTTTTAATGGTGCTCCCACTGTTGATATATTCAATCATGAAGTTCTTTATAATCCTAGGATTATAAAGTTCTTTGTTGAGATAGGCATTTTGTCTTTATATCTACATCTATTATAGGTTGATGTTTTACTATCTAATTTGAAAATCTTAAGTACATATTTCTAATCACTGAAACCTTTTACCATTTGAAGTCAGTATCCTCAGCATGCTTTATGTTAGAATATGACAAATAGATTATAGTTTTGATGAATTATCAATGCATTTTTTTTTCTCTAAAATGTGTGAAAATCTGATAAAATTGTTCCAATTGATGGTTTCTCCTTTGCAACTCAAATTCCCATTTACTTATACCCTTTTCTGAATACAACAACCAACTCAAGGCCGTTTGAGTATCTAAGGCTTACAACTTTAGGTGTCATTGGTGCTCTGGTGAAGGTGCTTCACTCTACTGATATCTGTTTTCTTATGAATAATCCTCTTCTAATTTAACTTTTAATTGTACTCCTAAGGAGGTGCATATACATTAATAGATTCCTTGAAATTGAGTCAGAACTGGGTATGCTAGGGATAAGTTCCTGTGCAAGTAACAACTTGTTATATACAAACAATTGAACTCTGTTTTCTTGTCTATCCTAAAATGTAGAGTATAAAATAACAAATAATAATAATAATAATAATGATAATAATAATAATAATAATAATAATAATACATATTAGGCATGAGATGCATTAGCATGATCCTATCTCTTGGATGGGCCAGGGAAACAAAAATGTTCTTGTTCATGAGTCATGAACTTTTCTTTTTAACTTTATGTGATTAAAATTTCCTCTGCTTTCTTACAAAGGCTATTATATAGATGCTAGGGAAGTTCACATATGAGCAGATTTTGAGTCTTCGTAGAGATAGAATATGTATCAATCATGATTCATACATATATATCTATATAAAACCTAAAAAGCCTTTAAAACTTTAATATATGATCTAATTTAGTGATTTCTAATGCTGTAAAAAAAAAAGAAAATTTTAAAATATAGGATCTGAATGCTTCCAATATGGATTCATGGATTGCTGAAATGAGATTTTATGTTTGAAAGTTGTTGTTGCACAAAGAGAAAATGGCATTTTGATTTGTGAGATTAGCCATGAATGCAAAAAATGATATACTTGCCATCTTCCAAATATTTTATGTTGGGTCATAGGACTAATGATCTTACAGAAGATATGGTCATAGATAAAGATAATTCACAAATTAGAATTCATATAGGTGGCCTCATTCCATAGAACTAAGGTTTGGTGTTTTTGTTAATCTACATCTCTATGTTTAAGGGTTTCTACGTTTTGGTACATTTTAGTGATTGTATGTTATATAGTTTGTGATGGAGACGTTTTGGGTTTTGTTAATTCTATTTCTAACATTTTATAAAGAAAACATGAACACTTCTTTGACTCTAATTTCATGTTTTATTTATTTATTTTTTTTGTAGGTCAATAAGACAATAAGACTCTAAAGGAAGCAATTGCTATCTTGGAGTACATGAATAGTTTTATGACTATATATAGTGTTTTGTTGTACATTTTTGAATAGTATATATGATTGTTAAAGTGTTAATTTTATTTGAATATCTTTTTTGGTGTACATTTTTTAATAGTATTTACATTGTAAAGTGTTATTTTTAGTTGAACATATATTTTGGTGTAATTTGTTGGCAATTAACACTTACATATATACTACTTTTGGTGTGTAAATGTTAATGGATAATTATTACTTTGGTGTTATTTGAATGACATGTTTAATTTTATGAGTTTTATTTCAATTTGGCATGGATAATGATATATAGGTTTGGTGGTTTGTATCAAAACATGATATTTTTGTCATTGATGATTAGCAATTGTTTACATACTATTAAAAAATAAAAAAAATTAAAAAAAAATTTGTTTAACGATAAGAATCATACCGTCGCTAATTGTTCACATTAATAACGAGAGGAAATATTGTCGTTATTGGTTTGTGTTTTGATAACTAAAAAGTTATTTTTAACAACAGGAATCATACGGTCGCTAATTGTTTAGACTATTAACGACGGAAAATATTATCGTTATTAGGTTATAATTTGGTAGTTAATAATTATTTTTAACGACGGGAATCATATGGTCACTAATACAATTAACGACGGGTTTATCATTCCCGTCGTTAAAGACTTTTATCCTTGGAGGCAATAACGATGACCGACGACAAAAAATTTTTCGTTGTTACAACTTTTTAACGATCGAAAATCAACTTTCAACGACTGATTTTTCCATCGTTAAAACCCATTTTTCTTGTAGTGTTAAAAACTGTTTAATTTACTTTTAATATATATAAAATAAATAAATAAAATTAAACAAACTAAAATTATCAAATGATACATCAAAATTTTTTATTTTTAAATAAATAAATCATGTCTCTCTTAATATCGTCTTATAATTTATCTCCTTGAGCACGTTTTTAGCTCTTTCCTCGCAAGCATTCACTAGCGGGTGAATTTCACTCTCCAACCGTCTCACGTAGGCTCGATTCTCCTTTGCGAATGAGACTCAAAATCCATTCTCAACATCTACATACACACACAACACAACATAGATAGAAACAAATTATGTTTTTTTACAAGCTAAAACAAATCATGTTATTTAATTTTCATTTCAACAACCAAATCATCTTTTATCATCACCGTAAAAAAAATCAGATAAGCAAACAAGAAAAACTAAAGCATGGGGAATATATATATATATATATATATGTATGTATGTACAAGCAAAAATAGCCCAAATTAGCCACAATTGTCGCCATCAACAACTGCTGATGACCATTGCCGGCCGAAAATTCCTAAGATCAGAACTTACCATTAGAAACACTAAGTCAAGGGGGGTTAACACACACAAAAGTGGGCTAGAGTTAATGGTCGGATTTTCGTAGAGCTGATTTTTAATTTTCAGCCACAATTGAAAAAATGCATTGCTAGTCGCCACCGGCCATCGTGGTTAGTGGTTTTCGGCGATTAGAGACAACCATCCGACACCCTTATTCCCATTAACCAACATACTCAAAAATCAACAAGATTCAACGGTCTAATTTCCCTAGATCTAAGATTAAATTTTCAGCCAAACCTAACACCCACATAAACGCACTGCCAGTCACCATTAGCCACTGCGGCCGATGGTTTTCGATGATCAGAGGCAACCACTTAACACCCTTATCCCCATCAACCAACATACCCAAAAACTATAAGATCTAATGGCTAAATCTCCATAGATCTAAGTTTAAACTTCCAACTAAACCCAACATCCACGTATATACGTATATCATTGCTAATAAAACTTAAAGAACTTACCTCTTTGTAGATTAAGGGCAATGGAGACTACTTCTAAGGGACTCTAGCCGATAGTGGTCGCACGGGCAGTAGAGAGAGAGAAAGAGAAAGAGATGGGGATGGAAGGGAAGAAAGATGAGCATAGGGAAATCGCAAGAGAGAGTGATTTAGAGATAGAGAGAGAGAGAGAAAGAGAGAGAGAGAGATGGGGGTGGGAGGAAAGAATGATGAGCAGAGAGAAAGCGCGCAAGAAAGAGTGTGAGATAGATAGATAGATAGAGAGAGAGAGAGAGAGAGAGAGAGAGAGAATGGGGTACATTTGTAATTGCAATAGTGGGTAAATTTGTAATTGTGTATTCGGTGGCATAAATGGTGGGCTTGTGGGGGGCCAAATAATATTACTCCTTGATTAATCCTAATCTAGTTAGAACTAGAATTACTATGGATAACATCTATATTTTATAAATGATATTTATCTTACCCTTTTTTGGAAATAAAATCTCTTATGGATGGTTGATTATCCATTTCCTCAAAAGATTTTCAACTATCAAAGTTATCAAGTCCATCTATTGTGTGTGACTCTCCCTTATTCTGAAAAGGAAAATTCTATTCGCAGTCATACTTTTTGTTTTTCGCAACCACTTTTCAATATACTTAAAATAGCCTTGAACGAAAATTCAATTTTACCCTTCATTTTGTTTAATACTCAACTACCCACATTACACAATCACCTACCATAGCACTTTTTTCTCACTGGCCAAACTCTATAATTCATTTCTTATTATTTCATGCTCACCATTGTAAAACTATTTTCTCCTCGCCATAGCAAAGAGGTCACTTATTTTTATTGTTTCACGTACACCATTATTTAGTTATTTTCACTCAACCAGTCAGAGTTAGTCATAGATTACTACAGTCAAATGTTGACGACGATGTGGGCAGAGTTTGACAAGGAAGATAACAACTACTCAACAAAACACTACAAATCATTCTATGGATAAGTAAGTAAATGTGTTTTGAGAATTATAATAATATCTGTATGTATGTATTAGTGTTTGTTGTAGAAGGTCGAGAAGTTAGATTCAAAAAATTCTAGGAAATCCATGTTCCCAAAGATTAGGGAAAGTCTTTCTCGAACCCTAGGATTCATGGAATTTGGGCTTCCCCAAATCCTAAGATTTAAGGAAAGCCATGTTTCTCGAACCCTAGAGTTCAGGAAACGTGGTGTTTCTCGAACCCCAAGATCGGAGAATTTGGGCTTCCCCAAGCCTTTTTAGGATTCGGGGAAGCCCAGGGAAGTGCCAAGTTTACAAATATTTTTTATTTTAATTTATAAATAATTGGATAAAAAATAATATATAAAAAAAATTAAAGATGTAAAATCATCACTATAAAAAAATTAAAATATAAAATATAAAAAAAATCATCACTATCAATTTCCTTGTATATTAAATAAAATTTATGAAAAAATATACATTTATATTTTTTAGAAATTAAATTATCCAAGTCCAATACTTAGATACAATAATTAAGTATAAAAAAATATGTTAATCAGCATTATTTAATTAAAAAATAGGTTTGAAAAATAATTACATAAAATATAAAAATTAAAAAAAAATAAAGATGTGTTCCTCAAACCCTTGAGTTCGGGGAACAACGGATTTCTTGAACCCACGAGTTCGAGAAATCCATACTTACATAAAATATTATTTTTTTATGTATTTGTTTTTTTTAAATATATATAAAAAAATATATATTTGTTTACATAAAATCAAGTGCAATACTTAGATAAAAAACATATTTTATTTATGTTTTTTTTATTACATAAAATTAAGTATAAAACAATATGTGTTTGATTTTTTTAAATTAAATTATTCAAGTGCAATACTTAGATAAAAAAATTAAATATAAAAAAAAAATATTAATCAGCACTATTTAATTAAAAATTAAGTTTGTCGAATACTTGCATAAAAAATAAAATATAAAAAATTAAAGATATAAGGTTCAGGGAATTATGAATTTTTCGATCATCACACTGAAACCTCCAAATTTAAATCAATTATAAATTTAAAAATCTAAATTCATTATCTAAAAATTTCGATGAGACGAGATAACTCTGATGACAAACAAATAGCAGGAGAGAAGGCGATGATGAGTAGAGAAGGCAATTACGAGTAGAGAAGACGATCTATGGGTTATGGCTGTGCGCGAGGTATGAGATATGTGGGAGAGGATAATCTTATAATATAAGTGACTATAAAGAGTAATAAAAATGATTATTAAGAGTAATTATATATATTTTTTTATTTATAATTACGAAGAGCAAAAATTTAACTGCAAATAAAATTTTCCTTTTGGAAAATACCTCAACGGTGCACCAAATTTTCAGGCTGTGGCTTGAGGCCGCGGGCCAAGGCTTATGACCGCAATCCTTTGGGTCACTTGGGCGGCAAGATAGATTTTCATGTGCCTTTTGCTTGTTCTGTCTATTTGAATTGATCCATTAATTTAATTAATATTTTTTGCACTATCTCGTATCAAAAATCATTGACGAACTTTATAACATCCATGCAATGCAACTTCAAATCACAGAGCAAGTTATTTATTAAAAAAGAAAAATAATGAGAAATATATATATACAAAGAGACGGAATGGGGAGGGGTAGAGAACACGGGGGGCTTTTTGGGTAACTGGCGGTGGCAGTAGGGAAGCGCATTGGTTCACGTGAATAAGCCTCTCTCTCTCTCTCTCTCTCTGTGTGTAACTTGAAATTTTCCTTTCTTTTCTTTCACTCTCAGTCTCACCAACTCACTGCAGCTGCTGCTGATGAGAGAAACGAAACGAATTTGACATGAGTTGACAGACATCTATCCGGTCGAGGAAACGTTTGACAGATAGATAGATTGATGCAGCAATTCGTTCATTATTACTATTATTTGCATGAATGAATTATGAATAACAACAATACATATATATATATATATAGAGAGAGAGACACACACACACACAGAGTTGAATTAATGGGAAATCTTAGGCGGCCGCAGCGTGACGGTGACGTGCAGTTGACCGCCATTACATTACTCCCTAATATTACCACCCTACCCCCGTCTTAATATTTATTTATTTATTAATATATTAAATAACAATTGATAGTTTTTTCTATAGTAAAATTTAGATAAAAGTTAAAGTTAGTAAATTAGTATAATTAAATATTTTATACTTGTAAAGTCACGATATTGAATCTTGGTAATTATTTTTATTTTTTATAAAAATATTTTAAAATTTCACTTTATGACATAATTTATAATGTTAAAAAATATATATACTTGTGTAATAGTATAGAAAGAAATGTTTTTGACTGTTATATTTAAGTATCCTTTTTATCAGAATTCTATTTTAAATAACATTATATGATTTAGGATTTAATAACGAAAATGCTACTTAACATATAAGGATGAGCAAATCCCCTCTCAACTTCTAAAATTGCTCTTAACCCCTAAAGATTGTGTATATAAATAAACTATTATATCATCTGAACACTTGCTATTTCAGAAATAAAAAAGATAAAGGATAATTAAATAATACTAAAAAAATTTAATATATAGATCCTAAAATTCTGACTTTGCTACTGTGGTATTGGTATATTATATTGTTTGCCTAATCATTAAAAATATACAATACGCTAATATAAAAATGAGAAACGACGGCCATTGAAGGGTTGCAGCTGCCAGCAGGCTAAGAGCCAAAGCAGCTTCAAAATTCGTCGCCTCGTTAAAAGGGGAAAATAATAAAACACTCCCGCCATGTCATGATGCGGCTTGTGGCCACCTATATATATATATCTGGGGTTTCCACTGTGACGGGGGGAATGTAGGAGAAATTCGAAGTTCCCAACCTTACGCCTTTGGTTCCACGTTTGATCTTCAATCCATACCAACAATGGCCTTCTGGGGTTAGTTAACGCTCTCTCTCTCTCTATCTTTGTGTGTGTGTGTGTCTATATTATATACAAACACGCACGGACGCACGCACGCACAGATTTTACATAGAATTGTATGCGCTTGTAATAATAAACTACAACCGGATTCGGATGCGTTTTTCGAATTTTGGTTTTTTGTGTTGGTGTTAGTTGAATATTACGCAATGGGAACTGTTGGAGAAAACCTCATTTTTTATTTTGTACGAACAGCAAAAAGAAAGAAAAACAATTCGAAATTTTCAATTAAGTACAAGGATCTTCTTTCTTTCTCTGTTGTTGAACGATTTGTGACTTTGGTTTTTTAGGAGTTGAAGTAAGACCTGGAAGACCATTCACCCATTCATATAATCAAGTGAGAGGAAGGCTTCACATTTCTCAGGTAGAAGAGAACAAAACTAGAATTTGATTGATCTTATCGCCTTCTATTTTGTTGAACGAATGAAAATTGTAAGGATTTATAGACTTGGGTAATTTATTGGTTGTGATTTATCAGGCAACCTTGGGGATTGGTGCTTCTACTAAGAAGTGTTTACTTCAGTGTAATGTGGGAGATAAAAGTCCTGTTTTACTGTGTGCTTTAATACCTGAAAAAACAGAGTATTGCCATTTGGGCTTGGAATTTGAAGAGGCAGATGAAGTAATCTTTTCTGTTATTGGTACTCGAAGTGTTCACCTCACTGGTTACTTTCTTGGTAATAGCCGTCACTCGAATCTGGATGATAATACGTATCCTTTTTGTCTGTTTGGCAAATTGACATCACCAAGTGACTTATTTTGGCTAGTGGTTATCTTTTCTGTTTTCCTATCATTAGTTGCCATACATCACTAACTGACTTGTTTTGGCTACTCCCTCTCATTTCCATGCCAAATCGATGAGGACAGGTCCATCTCTTTGTGCCTTTTTCCTGAAGAAGGTCCTTGTTAGATCTGCTGTGTTGGGGAGTGTTGATAATCCTGCTTTAATACAGAATAGCTTTATCTGAACTACTTGACCTTCTAAAAGGGACCTGAATGGTTTTTTATTTACTATTATTACTATTATTACTTGTCCAAGTTTATTTGTTGGAAAATTTTCTATTTTCCTTTACCATCCTGGTAAAGAGAATCCCATGGAGAGGACATTGGGAACACAGATTCGGAGAAATCTACTCACAGTAGCAAGGAAGATGAATATGAGGATAGTTTTATTGATGATAGTGAACCTAAAGTTTCTCCCCTTTCACCATGGTCAGTTGGAAGAGGTATGTTTTGCTCACAGTAGCCATATTTTCTCTTTGCCCTGTGATGCTCTTGAACGCTAATGTTGTTTGTCTCTAGTCAAATCACTGCACACCTTGTTTGGATCCTTGTGGTGGATGCAACACTTGATTGGGTGTTCTTTTATACACCTTGTTCCTATATAATGCTTTGAATTGGTTGTGATCCAAGCTTCATTTAAATTGTTCCTATATAACATTGCTTACCTATATTAAGCAACACCTTTTATCCTACAAAATGTGGCTTCTCTTGTAATGTGGTTATTTTGACTTCAGAGTCTGATCAGGAGATGTTGGATAAGAAAAAATCAAAAGGGAGGAAAGGCACCCATAAGAGACTTAAGAAGAAGTACCAGCCAATTGAGTCTGATGACAACAATTCCCTCCAACAGAATATTGCCAATCACTGTACTGGAGTACCGAGAGTGGAAAGTGAAGATGAGGACAACTTGCCTATTCTGTCTGCGTGTAAAACTGTTACACCTGAAGCAGGACGTAATATTGACATGGAAATTGGTGAAATGAGCAACAAGAAATCTGAAGATGGTTACCATCCCACTAGTACACCAAATAGTGAAGCCAATGTTGTTATTGATGGTGGTGTAGGAAGGTGAGTGCCACAAACTAGGTCTTGTGCTCTGATGGAATTTTTGGTACTCCATATCATCTGTGATTTTCTCTTTAGAACTGAGTTTTGTGTAAATGGTTAAAAAATTTTGAAGACTTGTTATAATAATGCAAAAGAAAAAAAGGAAAGTTGAAGTTTTGGACCTCTGCTTTGTTCCAATCACTAGACTTGTTAGGCACCTATATACCTATCTTTGATCTATAATGTTAGCTGGTGATTTGATTGTTAATTGTAATTTCTGATTATTCATCATCTTTATGTTGTGTATACATGAGCAGGGATATGGGCCTGCCATGTGATTCCATGCTGCCCCCTGATGCAATTGGTCCTGAAAATGGCTTAGAACTGAACGAAGAAATAGCTAACAGGCCTGGTGAGGAGAAAACTCTTGAAACTTATAGTGTTACTGGTTGTGATGCTATCAATGAGGATAAATTGCAGCACACAGAGGAAAAGAGGGATAATGAGGATCTGCTAGGTAAGAATGGAGATGATCAGAAATCAGCCAATGACAAGTGAGTACCGTATCATTCTTGGGAGCCATTGAATCACACATGTAGTATCTATATGAATCTTTTATATGTAATGTTGGTGAATTGATCGATAATTGTGATTTTTGATTATTCATCTTAATCTTGTGTATGGATATGGACCTGCCATGCAATTCCATGCTGCGTTCTGATGGAATTAGTCCCGAGATTTTCTTAGCATTGAACAAAGAAATAGAAGAGGAATTGCAGCACACAGAAGAAAAGACTGGTAATGGGTATCTTCTAGTTAAGAATGGACAAGATAAAAAATCAACCAATGATAAGTGAGTACTGTATTGTTCTTTGTAACTTGCTGAATCACATATTTATTATGGTTGTCTTCATCCCTAAATGCTATAACCAAGCAGGGAATCCGACCCATCAAACCTTTCATTGCGTTCTGCTGATGATGTGAGTCTTGATATCCGTAAAGAATCAAAGAAAAGAAAGCAAAGGGAAGAGGAGGGAAAAACAGAAGAGGACTTGAAGGAAATTGGAACTCTACAAGACAAGGCAGTTAATGAGAATCCAACCAACATGAAGTGAGAATCATTATTTTGTCTACAGCTCTGTTTCTGGAGTCTTGCTATGCCCTGACGTATTTTCTTGAATAGGATAACTGTCCAGTTGTATGATCCACTGCTGTCTTCTACTGATGCTGGCTCAGACAATGGTTTAAAGCCAAACAAGAGGAGGAAAGAATCAACTGTTTATGGAAAATCTCTTGAAGGTAATACAAGCAATAATAACATCTCTGAAGAGGACAGTGTAGAGCAAAATGAAGGTGGGGCTGGCCAAACTGTCAAGGATCTTGATGAGAAAAGTAAAACAAATCAGAAGACTTGTTACGATAAGTGAGTAATCGATTCACCCTTCCCCTTTTTTATGGAAAAAAAGAAAAGGGAAACTGTATTTGTGGCTGTGACTAAGAATATTTTATGTTGTTTAGATCACATGTAGTGTTATTCAAGGCCCCAGGTGCATTAAGGTTCAAAGGGTCCTTGGCACTTGAGACGCAAGGCACAAGGCGAGGGGCACGCCTGTCCATCACAAAAGTTAAAAACTTTGTAAGAAATTTTAAAATCTATTGTTAGCATATATATATATATGTATATAATTAAAAGAACAATAAGAAATGCCAAATGATACAATTTAAAAGTCTTAAATCTTAAATAAAATTAACTGATTGTGCATTTTAAAAATCTAAAAATCATCATCATCATCAAGATCAAACATTTTCATATTTTCATCAGTAGAAGTATCATCTCTAATATCTTCTTCCACGTCATCTCCCTCTCTATCTTCATCAAATTCAATTGGAGCATTTGAAATAATAGCCCTTTTACTCTTGTCAAATTTGGAGTTGAAGCAATTGTTATTTTTGATCTAGTTGCATAGTAAGGTTCTTCAATGGAAGAAGCTCTAGAAACATTAGCCCATGTCAAATCACCATCCTCATGTACAAGTTCACCATCGGAGTCACCAAGTTTTTCAATTGCCCAAGCAACCGCTTATCACTTTTATCAATTTCATATAAGGAAATGGGATCATTTGATTTATGTAAATTGAAGCGACGTTTCAAAGCTCTATTATACTGAACAAATACTAAATCATTGGGACGTTTTGTTATCCTTCCAACCATCACACATAATCCTACATCCATATCTTGCCTAATCTTCCTTGTGACTCTTCATGACCTCATTTGTGTGTGCCAATTCCTTCTTAATATAAGGTACTCTAGCCTCATGAAAACTTAGGGGGTTCATGCTTGGACCAGCTCGCCCAATAGCCTCGATCATTGACTTAAAACTTGGATAATTGACTACATTGAAGGGTATACTAGCTCCATATATCCATCTAGAAAACCAAACACAAGCATTCTTTTAACTCTTTCTTAACGTGACTTTCTATTGCTGTTTGCTTCCCTTTTGCATCCGTTTCGTTAGGTTTAGTGGACAAAAACAAATCAAGAGGCCCTGTTTGCTTTTGCTTTTGCCTTTTTTGTTGCACAAATGAACCTTGCATAGGTTTTTTACCACGACTTTGGAAGGCCATTTCATCAATATCATCAAAATCTGGTATAACATCAATGTCATTCTTCTCTTTCTTCTTTGACTTGTTCTCTTTAATTTCTTCTCTAACATGTGGAGGACATTTTGGACAAATTTTAACATTCCTATAACCTCCAACAAGGTGCTATTTGGCTCGTAAATACCTCCTTTAGGTAATTTCCCACAAAAATAACATTTGAAAGAGTTCATATCTTTTGGATTTATCAAATTGTGATATTTTCATTTGGATATTTTTTTTGACCACAAGAGGTACTATCAAGAGCGTTGGATGACATTATAATTCCTGCAAGATTCACAACAATACCACTAAAGCATGGAAATGAAAAAACAGAAAAACGAAACTAGAAAATAAATAAAAAGAGGAGACAAGACAACAAACATACGTAGAAATATTGGTGTCATTTGTTGCCCTTTGCGCCATTTGCCTCAAGAGAGTACCTTTTGGAGAAGGGGGATGATGTAAGTTTGAAGAAGGAGATTTTGCCATTTGAAGAAGGGAGAGCCGAGAGTCTCTTTAGTTCTTCTTCATTGCTTGGTTCATGTCTCTTCAGTTTTCTTTTTTTTTTTTTTTTATGGCTGCAGGCTCTTATGTTGTTTTTTTTCCTTTTGATTTGTTATTTATTTAGTATTTAGTAATAATTGAAATTGGAATCTCAAAAAACCAGGCACGCCTAAGCCCGAGGCTGCCCCTGAGGGCCTGGTGGGCCTAGGTGTGCCTGGCTGGTCTGCACCTGCCTGGAGAATTCCAGGCGTCTAAGCGCGCCTTTAATAACACTGATCACATACTTTTTCTTGTCCATGTGTAATGCATATGTAGCATATTTCCTTTTAACCCAGTTTGCTGGTTGTAACAGATGCGTAGTTTCTGTTTGGTGACCAACCTTTGTCCAACTGGGTGGAGTCTGGCTTGTTGAACAGGCTTATCCAGTACTTTTTTCCTGGTTGTCCTCTGATTTTATGGGCAATTTTTTTTTGCATTCTGTGCAGGGGTGTTAACCTTGATCCTGACCAAGTAGGTGATGGAGATCAATATGAAAGCAAGAAAAGTAGAAAGAAAAAGAATAGTAAACTACATGAGAATGAGGGAAACCTGGATAACGACATATCTTCATTGTCAGGAAAAGAGAAGAGATCTCTTGTGGAACTCAAGGAAAAGAATGTGGAAGATAAATCTTCTCAATCAAGGACTTTGCCAAGTGGGTTGGTCATCGAAGATTTACTAATGGGCAAATCTGATGGCAAAACCGCTTCTCCTGGAAAAAAGGCATGTTGTCTATATTCTTATTTCTGTGTTTTTTTTATTAGTCTTATTCTATTCATCAATATGTATTATGTATTATTGACTTTATAGATTGATTTAGTTAGTACTTGGCACAGATCAAGGTCCATTTTATTGCCAAGATAAGAGGGAATGGACTAGTATTTGACTCAAACATTGGCAAAAAGCCCTTCAGGTTTCGTCTAGGTAATACATTGGCAGATAACAACATATTTCTTCAACGTAATTGTTATTTGTTCTACTTTTGTTTTTTTTGTCACCTCACTGTATTGTGTTGTACAGGTGCTGAAGATATCATTGAGGGATGGAATGTTGGTATTGAGGGTAGCTAACTTATAACTCTTGAAAATATTAATTTTTGAGAAATGCCATTTGTCACAAATGATTTTCCCAAGCGTCAGTGGTTTGTATTTACAGGGCTGTGTGTTGGGTGATTTTTGCAGGAATGCGAGCTGGTGGCAAGAGAAGGCTTATTATCCCGCCATCACTGGGGTAAGAGATCAGACTTTTTATTTTATTTTATTTAAACCCTAATATTCCCATTGCTTTGCTCTGTTTGGCTTTGGTTTGGTTTATATGTATATATGTATATGTATATATATATATATGTGCGTTATATTTATGGTGATGATGATACAGTTATGGAAGTGAAGGAGCTGGGGAGTCAGTACCACCAAACTCTTGGCTGGAATATGAAATTGAATTGTTTGCTGTCCGGTGATTGACTGTTTTGGCCTTCCTATGTCATATTTTGGTCTTATATTAATGTTTTTAGAAATTTATTTCATGGTTAATAGTGGGTGGTTTTAATTTTGAAGTTTAAGAGAGAAGATTCAGTCCCAGCCCTAAGCCCAAAAGGAACATTCAGTGTCTTGTACGTTTTGTGATCGATAAATACTACTACATCTATTTCTTTTTCTTTTCTTTTTTTTTTTGTGGTGTGGGTGGTTTTCAAATTTTTTTATTTTCTTTTAATATGGGATTGTATACAAAATTGAATATATATTCTTTATGTTATTTGGTTAATAGGAAAAGTTTAATTTTGTAATGGAACAAAATTAGACTTCTATTAATATTTTACTCTAGTATGTTATATATTTATATTAATATTACATATATAATATAAATATTGATCTAGAGTAACAATTTTCCTATGATGAAGAATAAAGTGAAAATAATGAAGAAAAATAATTAAACATTTTTTATGAATATAAGTATATTTTACATTGATGACATAATATAAAAATCGATACAAATTATAATTTTTCTACAATGAAATAAAGAGTGAAATCAAAGTAAGAAAGAGAAAGAAATAAATATTTTTTTATAAATATAAGTATATTTTATATTGATATGAATTATTACATCATTGACTAATGTTTAACTTAAAAGGATAAATAGCAATAATCACCTTTGATATTTAATATAATTACAGGGGCAATCTATCTAGTTTGAAAAATTATATGTAAAGATAATTTGTTTTAACAAATGCCCCTGTAGTAAAAATTGTAAAACTTTTGATATATATCTCTATTTTTCTTTTAGCTACTTTTTCTTTCTCTCTTTATAGTAGCATTAGAATTTTTTAAAACCTTGAAAAAACCCAATGCCTATGTTCTTACTAGGTTGAATTTGTGTTTGAGGTTGAAAGAGATTGAGAATAAAAGAGAAAAGTGCTACAAAATTGAATAATGGAATGGAAGAACAAAACTCTAGTTGCTGTGATGGTTTCAAAGAGAAGGGAAAGTGTAGAAAGGTAAAGGTGATGTCAAAGAAAGTTGTCAATGTGATACCCCAAACCTCTTTCT
This sequence comes from Diospyros kaki, assembly GCA_036245055.1. Classification (NCBI taxonomy): domain Eukaryota; kingdom Viridiplantae; phylum Streptophyta; class Magnoliopsida; order Ericales; family Ebenaceae; genus Diospyros; species Diospyros kaki. Next base: position 22,441,210 of record BSEG01000014.1, on the reverse strand, counting down.
TTAAGGTTGTAAACGAGTTGAGTCGAGTCAAGTTAAGCACGTAAAAACTCTGTCTTGTTTATTAAGAATTTTATCGGGTTCTAAATGAATTCAAGAATGGAAATGAAGAATGACCTATCATGTCGATCCATGTGATAGAGATTTTGAGGGAATTTCTTGTATCGTGTTTCACAATATGCTTAGTCACCTTCATGTGGATAGTTATCTGTATTTTTGTACCACATCTATACTAAGCTAACTTACTCATATTAATTAAGTTTTAATGATTAACAAAAATGGTATTTTTAATATACAAAGTATAGTGTTTTGATAATTAACAAAAAGAGTATTTTTTAAATATACTAATTGTAATACCAAATTATTTTTGATTAATTTATAAAATATTTTTTCATAATTTATGTATTACCAAAAATATTATTTTTTATTAAAATTATTTTAAAATAATTATAAAATGCATTAAAATTTTATATAAAAATATTTTTTAGACTTTTGGACCGAAAGTAGACTCTTGATATGCCAAAAGTCAACTCTTGAATCTCCAACAATCATATTTTTTATCATTACAAAATCTGTTAAAAGAGTGCTTGTGAAAGTCGACTTTTCTTTCGATTCTTGCACTATAGTGACGCTACAATAATTTTTAGAATGTCTATAAATAGCCTAAACTTGTTTTAGAGATCAAAAATTGTACATATTGTATATCTAAAGCACCCCTAAAAATATAAGAACCGAAGGTAATGAAAAATTGATTCAGACCATGACTAAACTCTCAGGTTTTTGGGTTTTAGTAGTAAGGGTAAGTTTGTTGGTTTCTCTCTTTCTCCCAGTCCCTCTTAAGAACTTTAACAAGTCTGATACCATTTGTTGGTTTGAGTAAGTTGAGGAAGAAGAAAGTAGGCAGAAAATGAGGCAAAAACTCTTGATTTTATTCATCAAGAACAACTACATGTATATAGTCATAAAGCATAAAACATGCTTCCTTAAAATCTGCAACCTAACCACCTAGTATTTTCTGATTTTCTGCTCCACAAACTACACATCAATCTAGATGCAACAACTTTCCATAATTTCAGTTGAACTTCATACCAAAAATAATCATTCCTTTTGAATAGAAAAGTGTCAACCTTCAACAAGGAAGGAATCATCTGTTGCCCTTCTCTTCATATTTTTGGTGATGATTAAGGTAATAACAGGCAGATAAATAACCTAGCCAGCAAAGAGTTTGGGTCTTTATTTCATGATGGTTGTTCAGTAGTTACTGAACATGAGTTTGGTCAAATAATTCCCCCACGATCTCCTTATATTAATGAGATCAAAAAATTTCTTCATCAGTTTTTTTGAGCTGGACTTTCCAGGTGTTTTGATGAATTGCATGAGCCCTTGTCACTGCATTAACAAGTATGGTGAATTCGGTTTGCTGCGTTTCACTAATCCAAACTAGGTGCCCTGCTCTCTTCAATGTTAGCTTTGTTATTTTGGCAACTTGTGTGTGTTTATTGGGGCGTCCTTTGCAAGAGTCAAGTATTAACATGCGGTTGCCTCCTTGGGATGGCTAATGTAGGATTTTGAAAGATTCAGTCATAATATTGAATATTGCTAAAATGTGCCTTGTAACAAAATGAAAATTTGATAAATGCCAAGAAAAATAAGAAAATCGATGAAGAATGAATTTTGGGTATAGGGAATGAATGGATGTAGTATTTTCATTTCTGATATGAAATGGTTAGAATGGGCGTGTTTTTCATAAAACCAAAAAAGGAAAGACAAACTATTGAAGAACTTGCCCTTGAGAAAGTAAATGTCATGGTTGAGCTGTGATGCGATGAACAAAGATGGTCCAAATGCCAAAAGAGTTACTGAACAGTAACCAATATGCATGTATGACAAATACCTATTTAGGAAAAATTCAGTGCAAGGCTATACATAATAAGTCTACATGGTGCAATATGCTAGTAGAGGACATCATCTCTTGGCATACATGTTAAACCGCAAGCCTCGAAAACCTGATGCACCCCCCATGAGCTTTGATTAGTTTCTCGACATGAGCTTCGTCCATTTTTCCAACTCTATTAAGAAAACTCGGGTATTCCTACCTTTACTACAACATGACCATACACCCTAATTACTTCATCACCAAATATATACACATAGAAGCCCATTAAGATTTTTTTTATTATTATCCTGGGGTTTCAGAGCTTACGCTCGACTAATTCGCAGGAGCGGTTGACCTTTCCTTCTGATGCATCCCCCATGTTAATTCGGATGCAGTTATAGCCTATGTACACTAAAAGTGGACTTTTTGGATGTGACTTCTCTCCCTATGGACCTCTCTTCATAACGTGCAGACGGTATTCCTAGAGAGGTGACATGACGCTCCATTAAGAATATTTTACCAATATAAGGAGCTGATTTAGAAGAGAAAATTGTGAGCCCAGCAATCGAAAGCAGAAGAGTTGACAACGTTCTTGGATTAAAGGATGACATCATTTGCCTTCATGCCATCTTTGATCTCTCATTAGCTTAAGATTGTCCTAAGTGAGAATCTTGGGAAATTGGTCGTATGTGTACGCATGTACAATTATCTCTCATATCAGCAAATTCATCATTGCTAACTTTGTTCTTGCTGGCGATATCTAACCATTCTCAGGATAGGGTTTTGTGTTTGTGGGTTATTTGAATTTGTTTATTCGCCCCTTGCATTATGTTATTATTTCTCACATCTTGACAACCGCTTTGGGAAAAGAGTTGAGGTAAAGTCTGAAATGTAGTAAGTTTTAATGTAATTTTTAGAAAATTTCTCAAAATCTTAGAAAATTTATTCAAATTAAAAATTTTCTCAATTAAAAAATTGAATTTGAAAAACTATTAAAGATGAGTTTTTTTTAAAAAAAAATTTCATGTTAATTTAAAGATTTGAAAAACTGAAAATTTTCTATAAATCACCTCTATTTCATTTTCTAACATAAATAACATAAAAAAAATTATAACATCTCTATTTTAATTTTAAATTAAAAAATTATAATATATGATTATAATTTTTTAAATTAAAAATTAATGTTTGTATTTCTCACTTGTTCATATAAATAAGTATAGCACCCAATATATGTTATTATTAAATACTTATTTTCGAATCAAATCAAATCAAATTAAGAATTGTCATGTTTTGCCCGAGTCTCGCACTTAAAAGTTACTACATTACACACTTTTCCTAAATTCATTGGCATGATGCGACAAATAATGACAAAATTGAAGGGGTGGATAAGGAAATACGGAGCCTGTGTTATCTGAATTTTCTTATCTATTAGAGTTGTTCAGGCTTGATTCGATGTTCGGCTTGATAAAAACTCTTTTAAATTTGTTCATTAAGTTAAACGATCCGAATTAAAAGCTAAATTTAAAACTCAATTTATAAACGAGTTAAAATTGAGTTCAACAAACCTAACAAGATAAGCTGATGAGTTGATTCGATTATAAACTCGTAATTAATTCATGAAAATATATATTATTTTTTAATTAGATATGTAATATTTACGTATACATATTATCATTATACTATGGATATATATATTATTAATAAACCCATTCCCCTTTCTCTCTGTCTCTTTCCCTTCCAACAAACCCACTCTTTTCTCTTCCGCTGTCTCTTTCTTTCACTCTTCTGTCAGTCTCCATCTTCTTCGTGCACCCCCTCTCTACCCCTTCCTAAGCCTTCGCTCATCTGATTCAGACCCTTCTTCGTCAAAATGTCAGTCCAAATCGTTGAACACATTGTCCTCTTTAAGGTTGAACCCGAAACTGACCCATTCAAGATCGACTCCATGGTCGCCGGCCTATCTACTGTGGACCCTATGTTGTACTTGTCTATCAGCCCCCTCCACCGGAATCGCTCACCGGCATTCTCCTTTACCCACATGCTCCACAGCCGCTACAAGTCCAAGGACGATCTCGACACCTATTCGGGTCACCCGGCACACGTTAGCGTCGTCACGGATCAGGTCTGCCCGATCTTTTCTTTTACTGGAGTTGAGCCCGAGCCGAGTTCATGTTCACCGAGCTTGAACTTGAGCTCGAGCCTGAGTTCAGTATGTCGAGGCTGAGCTGCTCGATTGCAACCCTAAACACAGGGACCAAAAACCCTAACCCGAGAATGGTTGGATCCCGTTGGCAAGAACAGAACAAAAGCAGTGCTGAATCTGCTGATACGAGAGAGAGAGAGAGAGAGTGTGTGTATGCGCGCATAGACGCACGCAAGTACAACGAGGAACTCAAGACAGTGGAGGATGAGAAAATGTCCAAATGCAAATTTTCGCATAAAATTGCTGCAGAGGATTTCATTTAACCGGGTTCGTATGCATATATATATATATATATGTATGTGTCTGCGAACGCACGCACACATACTTCTTATGATATTGTTGGTTTATTTTTGAACTTAAGTGCAGCTTTTGGTCGGTCTCCATCAGTCTTTCAAATGTTAAGAAAAAGAATATTGTAAAGCTGTTTCGTTGTGAATGTTCATTTCTATTTCTTGCCTTTTGAACTTCAAGCATTTTCTTATAGACAAAATTTAAATGTTAATATAATGTGTTGGCGTATCTTTTTGGGTAATTTTTTTCTTTTTTGTATTTTCACGTCTAATATGAGTGGATTTTGACATGCTTTTAGTTCAAATTGGAGTTTCTATGTTATGTTATGTTGGTTATTGAATTGTACAAATTTATTCATGCACCTTTTTCCATGTTCGTATTATTTATAGTCTGTTTATTTGAATAAAAAGTGAGCCAGATGCCATCTGTATACCCCCAAGAAAGTCCTTGATGTAGGGCAGCCTACTACTGCTTCCCACCCAGAGGTGGTATTGCTTTGCAGGATCTATCATTCCAGTATGGTTTAGTGAGGCATTTTTATTTTCTCTTGCTAGATTCCTTTGTCTCTGATTATAGTTACTTAAGGAAGAGGAAATAACGCCTGGCATTACTAGTTACTAGTGAAGAATATTTGTTGAGAAGGAAGAGATTATTGGAGCTTCTTCCGTAGAAGAGTTTGGCAATAATTGCAGTTGCACCTGTGATGTGAGGACGATGAATGATGTTGTCCCTTACATGTTTCGATAGGATGCTAATTATTTATACATTACAGGCTGCCAACAACCTGGAGGTGTGGCGGTTTTAGGTCATGATTGTGGTTTATGCATGTTTATGCTAGAAGCAAGCCCCCTCATGTATGCCCAGATTTGTAACCTAGGAATTCTCCTTATACTTCATGTGGGATTAAAGTTTTTGTGGCTTGGGTTTTAACTACACTCTTCTTAGACATGCAATTTAATTATATTTTCTACATGAAATTATGCTTATTTTTGGACTAATTTTTTAAATATTTGATTTTAACCATATCTTCCACGTAGAATTATGTTGCTATTTGATTTGTTAATACTGCATATTCCGATTTTGGTTAATTACTACTTACCTAAAGAACTATTCCTTTTTCTCAAAATAAAAAATTCACATTAAAAATAAATAAGTAAAAAAACTAAAAAGTAAGATGAACTGAAACAACGTTAGAGGTCTTAATTTCAATTCTGGTATCAACTTATGTTCAAATATTGACTTTCCACTGAATCTTCTATTAAAAATATGTCACACATAAGCATGTGCTTGTGATAATTATATTATGCAAATGGAGGCTACATTTTGTTTTGAATATATTGCAAACAAGAAAAAAACATGTCTATATTATGTGATTGATGAGCAAAAAGATAGAAAAAGCAACTTGATGATTGACTAATCATTTCTTAAATGCTTTGGGATGTTATTTGGCAAGGAAAGATTGCTGGAGCTGAGGTAGTTTTGGACATCTTCAAGGCTGAACAATCATATTCAATGAACAGATTGCAAAAGGTGAATTTCTTATGTTTTCCATTTAGGATGCTGGAAAAGTATTCGAACCCCCCCCAATGGTACTACTGAACAGTACTCTGTAAGTATGCTAGGACTGTTGAAACAAAGCGAGGATGAAGAATCCATAAAACACTGTAGCTCTGCCAAACAAATAAGAGTGAGCAGTGATGAAATTTTCTGCAACATTGGAATGGTGGTGCATAATCAAATATTAAATCAACATTCAACTAAGTGGCGACTCATAAGTTAATAGTTTTCAACATTGGCTTTTGTTTATTCCAACCATTGAAGGGTGGAATCAAATGGGATTGCTGGGTTTTTATTTTTGTGAGAAACAATGAATGGTATTTTTTTCTTCTGTGAGAAACAACGAATGACTAACTTCCTTTGATATATGGCTATGCTTGTTTTTGCATTTATTGACATGGGTATATAGATGCATCGAAGTAAATCAAAATAACAATAGTGCATATTAATCGTGGAGAGGGTCTAAAAGGGAGTTGGAAGAGTCTGGTCAGACAAATGCTTCAAGTATTGAATGATGCATTTGGTGTCATGGGATCAGTTGTCAAGGATGTGGCCATATGTGAACATAACTAACTTAGATTATTAGATTCCAAACTAATGGGCTTAGAATGGGATGAGCAATGGGCATAGTCTTGTTCATGTTTGAGGTAACTACACATGATGAGGCTGTTGTTCAGCTATGGCATTTGCCAATTCTGTAGCAAACCAAGCACTATAGGTTCCCACCATCCCAGGCAATCACACACATACAATTACCTGCGAAGAAACATAGTTCACTTGCAAAGAAGATCACTACCTTTTTATGGTGGAAGCGACAAGTAAAAGGGTACAACTTGGTTAGGTGGAATTTCATTCACCACTTCTTCCTTATAATATAAAGTTGAGCTATTTCAGAAATGATAGAAGGGAATGTTGCCCCTGTGAGTATCTCATGGTTAGCACTTGAGAGTCCTTATTTTGTCACCATAGCGTCTCTTTGGTGATTGACATGCATGCTAGCATGCAGCACCTTAGCCATCAGGAGATATTATTGCACAGTATATGACACGTAGGAAAATGCGGCACCTTAGCCATCAGTAGATTTTTTGAACAGAAAAAAAATTCAGAGTATAGAAATTTTGTTGTTAGAATGGCATAAGACATAAGATTATTGAAAGTGATGTTGGATATTGAGCAATTTGTTAGATTTGCTTCAATTTCTATTATACATATTGTTGCCTCCCAACCCTCATCACAGAAAATCTTTTGTTGGACAATACCATATGGTTTTAGCAAAGAGTAAAGCACCAACATATCGCATATCAAGCAAGAGTTTGGATGCACATAGATAAATTTACCATTTGGTTGACATTTCAACATGTGCTATCAACAATTGTAGAATGTCGAATGTGTCACCAATACCTACCTGCTTTCCCTTCCTCCTATTCCATTTATTAGGGGGGTATTGAGGTGTTTTAAGTTGGTGTTTTGCTACATTGTTTGACAAGCGTACTCTTAGTATCCATTGTTTAGGGCTAGGATTACAGGGCTATCCAATCCTATTTACTCTCCACATTTCATCTCTCAGCGTCAATGTTGGCCCAATTTGACAGTCTATTGACCATAAAGCCTTCAAAATGTGATTTTTGATTTTGGAAGGGCTTAGTCTACATCAGCCACTTTTGTCCCTTTATTCTATTCATTTTTTTTTACATGTGCTGCAGATCCTTCAGGATATCATAAGAAGTTCCTCCAACTTGTTCCATAATGTTAAAACAACCACACCGGCTTACACAGAATTAGAGGCCTTCCCAAAGGCTGATAATGATGGAAAAGTGAAAGATTTTTCTGTGTACACCCATGAAGTCCGATGGATAAAATCACTGGGTGAGCTCAAGTTAATGAGAGACTCTACAGCAATAGGTTGCCAGGTAACATTTATAACTTTCTGGTTTAAATTATGAGCCACCATTTATTCAAATATTTGCTAATATATTTTTGTTGTCTTCAATAGGCTCTTTTACAAACAATGTTGCATTCAAAGGCATTTCCTTATGACAGTATGCTGTCAGCTAAAGTTGAATATGAATGCAAAATGAGAGGTGACTAGAAAATGGCGTAAGCTTTCCTTGTGTGGATCTTTTGAAACTCTGAAAGCAATATCATTTGGAGACCCCCATCACTACCATACCGACTTCCATTATTATTATGTATTTTACTTTACATAAACAAATTGGTTGTACAAGGCAACAACAATCACAAGCCTTAGTCTCACAAGGTGGGAAAGATGTTGACTGTTATGAAAATAAATTACTATTGACCTCCACACATTGCCACCATATAGTAATTAGGGATTCTACTTCTGATTTCAAGCTTTCTATTTTCTTATTAAACAGATTTAACCCTATGGTTGGCGGTGGGCCTAATGGTACTGTTATACATTATTCTCGAAGTGAGCAGAAAGTAAGTTTATTGATTGTCAGATGCTATTTATTATTCTTTTTTTTGTATAAACATAGTATTCGTGAAAAACGATTGTTTATCATTTCTTTTAACAGATCAAGGAGGGGACCTTGTTTTAATGGACATTCGATGTGAATTGCATGGTTATGTTAGTGACATCACTCGCACTTGGCCGCCTTGTGGAAGTTAAGGGTGTGCATTTTTTCTATTCAATCGAACTGATTGAATCGAATTGACTTGATCGAATCGGTCGGTTTGGTTTGGTTAATTAAGTTGCTAAAAATTGGTTCGGTTATATTTATAATTTTTTTTGGATATTTTGGTTAACCAAAATAACCGAATTTTTCCTCCATCGCCCACTGTTTTTCCCTTATTGCCCATGGTTTTACTTTTACTGCCCACGGTTCCCCCCTCCCCCACACAAACTTCTCCTCTCTCCTTCACGTCGCCCATGGTTTACACTCCCCTCCCAACCCACGTGACCCTAAGACTCTCTAGTTCCCCTTTCCCCCAACCCCCCCAAACTTCTCTCTCCCTCACCGTAAACCTCTCAGCCTCACAATGTGGGACTTCCCCCCCTTTCTCTCTCCCACGCACGCGACAGTTGGTCCATCGCCCCCTCCCCCTGGCCTCACCAGTGGTCCATCGCTTCCCTCCTGCCCGCCGGCCTCTCGGTTCTCATTCTCAAGACCCCTCTCTCTTTCGCTCTCTCTATCTCTTGATCTCGATCTCACTGCCTCACCTTTGTTTCCCCCCTCCTGCCACCTCACGAACGTTGCCTCCCTTTCGCAGCCCCATGACCGTCGATCCCCTCTCGTCGTCTCACGACAGTCTTTCTCTATGTCATGGCCACATGACAGTCGAAGATGAGGGCCATTTGGGCCTCTGGCTGAGTGAAGGGATGAACCGAATAAGGGCTAGCCATTCGTCTCTGTCTCCGGCATTTCGTTTCCTTCCTATGTAGAGGTCGACATCGTCCTAGCTGCATTTCTCTCCTTCCGATCATGCTCGCCCATTCGGTAAGTTTTAGTGAAGTTCGGTTATACCGGTTATTTCGGTTTCAATTTTTCGGTTAGCGTATCCTATCGGTTCAGTTTGGCTTAGTTAGTGGGCTATGACCGGTTCAGTTCGGTTGGTAAAAAGTTAACGGTTCAGTTGGTTATAACCGAATGCTGTCCCCTAGTGGAAGCTTTTTTCCATTCATGTATGTAGTTATTTTCCTTCTTTCTTGTTTTTTTTTTTTGGGCATATATGACAATCTTAGTTGTAATAAAAAGGGGAAAATAAAAGAAATTAGAGGTTCTTCACAATTATAGACCTATCCTCATTAATTCAAGGTGTTGTAGAGACAGGAAACATCAGGCCTAACCATTACCACTTTCCTTAATGTGTATGCTTTTGGGTTTGAACCCATCTTCTCACATAGAGGTAGACTAAGCTTTTGGCATTGCAACAAGCAAAATGTAAAAGGAATATCCTTTTTTAATCACAATAAAAAGGGAACAGGTGTGTCACAACTCTAGGGGTATTAGAGGGGTAAAGTTGTAACTGAGTTATAATTGTTGTGATAAGATATTTTGTAATTATGTTAGCAGCACATTGGTGTTGTTATTCTAAAACTAGAATATGCTTCAGTTAGTTATTAGCTGATGCATATAAAAGGCTACTTGTAAGAGAGTGGTCATGTTGTTATTCTAGATTATGCTTTAGTTAGCTATTAGCTGATGTGCATAAAAGGTTACTTGTAGGAGGATGGCCACACATGACAAAGCAAGCATGCCCAACATACTTAGGTGTGTCGGTAGCCGTGGTGGTTGGCCCCTCTTTCCCACCACCGTAGGATGCTGCCTTTAGCCCCTCTTCTGCCTCCAGCCTTCGATGACCCTCAGACTAAGTGCCCGATCATGAATTTAAGGACCATGCTATTGGTACCCATTGAGCTACATAATGCATTACAAATGACAAAAATACTTCTCGTGCCTCATTGCCTCGCACCACCTTAGGTGAGGGGTGTTTTAGATATTTTAGCTACATTGTGTAACTCAAGGTGTAAGTCATAGTGTACAAATAGCATTTTCTTAAATTTAAAGCATGGTGTACAAATAGCATTTTCTTAAATTTAAAGGGCTCTTTTGTGCTAAACGGTCGCTTTGTGTGTTGCCATGCTTAAATCTTTTGAGAATGAGCAAGATGATGTGTTTCTTGAAGACCAGGATGTTTATTCAGTTGAAGATGCCTAGGGGTTTTGTCTTGTTGGTTATTTTGCGAGAAAATTCCCATGAAGGATGACTATTCTCAAACTATGTGAAAGCTGGAATGTAAGGTACCAGTTTCTTACTCATCCTAGTGGTTGGTTAATTTTCAAGTTTGCTGAAGAGGTTTCTAGGGAGCAAGTCCTCAAAGGGGGGGGGGATATTTTTTTTTTGGGCGTCTTTTGATGCTCAAGATTATGCCATCTTGTTCTGAATTTAATGCTAATAGTTTTTTTTCAGTTCCGATTTGGGTAAACATCTCAGGCCTCCCCATTGAATGTTGGCACCCTAATGCTCTAGGGAAGATTGTGTCTAAGGTGGGGAAGCCCATTGCAACGGACAAGATGATAGTGTCTCTAGAAAGGGTGTCCTTTGCTAGAGTGTTGGTGGAAGTGGATGCCTGAAAAGAATTGATTTGAAATGTTCGCATAAGGTTACCTTCTAGAAGCTTTAGAGATCAAAAGATTGTCTTTGAGTATGAGCCAATGTTTTGTTTAGAATGCAAAATCTTGGGCCACTCAAGTGGCAAGTGTAAGATAAAGGTTTAGACTCCAGCGATCAAAGAGAAGGTCTTAAGCCCAATGGATGCTCAGGCAGTCCTTGATAAGGAGAAGGCTGCAAAATTCTTGAAAACCACATAACCGAGTGGGCATATGCAGGAGGTACATCAAATTTGGGGGGGGGGATAAGCCTAGCAAGGATCTTGACGCCTTGGATCCTAATGTGGATGTGAAGGAGAAAGAGTGTTCAGGTGCTCTTTTGACAGACCCAGACTCCCCTATATTGGGTATGGAAGCTCATTTCCAACTTGTTACTAAGAAAAAGAAGAAAGTCAACCTTGTGAAGAAGTCTTTGCCTAAACAAAAGAAGGATATCAAGAAGGGACAGGCCTTTCTCATATCACCATGATTATAGCAAGCTAGAATATTAGGGGCTTCTCTATAGCCCTTAAACATAATGGGGTTAAACACTTCATTAAGAAACATGTGATTGACGTTTTGGGTCTTTTGGAGACAAAAATCAATCTTGATAAGCTCCATTGGATTATGTATAATAAATTCCTTAATTGACATATGATGAATAATTTTTCTACTCATGGTGCTGGCAAGGTTCTTGTTCTTTGGAATCCAACCAAGGTGTCAATGTTTCCGATTGAAATTAGAGCTCAAGGTTTGCATTGTAAGATTTTGTGTAATGCCTCTCATTCTTTCTTCTTTGTTAGCTTCATTTATGGGTTCCATTCTATTGTTAATAGAAGGCCTTTATGGGATAACATTAAGGAGTTGGGGGTGCAACATAGGGGCCCTTGGCTTCTCTTAGGTGATTTTAACAGTGTTCTTAAAGATTGTGATTGATGTAATGGGTCAAATATCTCTCCGTATGAGGTTAGAGACTTCTCTGATTGCTGCCAGTGGTTTGGGCTTTCTGATCTTCAATCTATTGGATGTCGGTATGCTTGGACTAATGGCTCTATATGGAGTAACATTGATAAAGTGTTGGTGATAATGATTGGTATTTGGAAGGCCTTTTTGGATGTGCTAGTTTTTTGCCTGCAGGGTGTCTCTCGGACCATTCTTCTGTGATTGTGTCCCTCATGGAGGGGAGTCAGGCCAGAGAAAGCCATTTAGATTTCTCAATTTGTGGGCTGATTATGTTGATTTTCAAGGTACTGTTAGCTCGGTGTGGTTTTCTAGCGTTCAAGGATCTAAGCAATTTCAATTATGTCAAAAGTTGAAGACTAATGTGCTGATTCCCAATGTGCTCCTATTGATTCGATAGTGCTTGATTCTAGTCCTAAGGTTTCATCTGAGCAATCTTGTTTTCTCTCTAGGGCAGTTTCTAAGGAGGAGATTAAATCTACCCTTTTTAGCATAGGGGAAGATAAATCCTCAAGCCCAGATGTTTTACTTCTTTTTTCTTCAAGAAAGCTTGGAATTCAATTGGTGATTTGTTTTGTGATGCGGTTCTTGAATTTTTTCATTCTAATTCTCTTTTAAAACAAGTTAATTCCCAAGTTAGCCCACTCTTCTTTGGTGCAAGATTTTCAGCCTATCTTTTGTTGCAATATTACTTATAAGGTTATATTTAAGGTATTAACGGCTTGGTTGGCCCTAATTTTGTCTTCTCTTATTGACCAGACACAATCAACATTTATTCAAGGTAGAAGTATGATGGATAACATCCATTTGGCTCAAGAATTATTGAGGAATTATAGCAAGAAGAGAGTCTTTCCCAGGTGGTTGGCCAAAGTGGATTTAAGGAAAGCTTATGATTATGTAAGTTGGAATATCCTAAACAGTATTCTTGTTAGTTTGGGCTTTCCTAGCAGATTTGTTGGTTGGATTATGAAATGTGTGACTTCCCCCTCTTACTATCTTGTTATTAATGGCAAGTTATGTGGTTTCTTTATGGGAAAAAGAGGCTTAAGACAAGGAGATCCCATATTCCCATTCTTATTTGTGTTATGATTAGAATATTTTTCAAGATCTCTAAATTTAACTACTGTGGTAACTGATTTTAATTTTCATCCCAAGTGTGGAAGGCTTAAAGTTTCCCATTTAGTGTTTGTAAACCATCTAATGTTGATGGCCAAGGGTGACGTTATTTCTGTTAAAATTGTGTTGGACTGCTTGTTTAGTTTTGGAAATATTTCTGGCCTACAGGTTAATGAGCTTAAATCTAGCATGTTTACAACTGGTTTGTATGGTTGTGATCTGGAGGTTATTAAGGCTGTTGCTAAGTTTTCGCTTGGGGTGTTGCCTTTTCGTTACTTATGGGTGCCTTTGGGTGCTGAGAGATTAAAGGTTATTCACTATACTTCTATCATTGATAAAATCTCAGATTATATTAGTTCGTGGAAGTGTGCTTCGTTGTTATATGCAGGTAGGATGGAGCTGGTTAAATCTATCATTCAAGGGGTGGAATGTTTTTGGCTCTCGGTGTTACCTGTTCCATCGACTGTTTTGGAGAAAATTATTCAGATGTGCAAGGCTTTTCTTTGGAATTCCCAGCATTCCCTGGTTGCTTAGAGGGATATTTGCTTGCGGAAATCAGAGGGTGGGCTTGACTTAAAGGACTTACGGTGCTGGAACTCGGTTTTCCTTATTAAGGCTCTATGAAATTTTCATCAAGAGAAGGATTCCTCATGGGTCCATTGGGTCATCCATGTTTACATAAGCGAAGATTCAATCTGGACAAGGGCCCCTTAGAAAAAGGGATTCTCCACTTCTCAAGCGTATTCTTACATTGAGAGATCATTTATGCCAATTAGAAGGGCCAATTTCAGTTGCAATCAATCTGCTGTCTATCTGGGACAAGGGAGGATCTCTTTGTCTTGATAAAGTTTATGAATTTTTCTGTTTGAAAGGTACGGCTAAAGTCTGGGAAAATACTGTGTGGGACTCGACAATTATGCCTAAACACGCATTCATATTATGGCTGGGTGTCGAAGGCAAGATTCAAACAAGGGACAAACTGCATTTCTTGGGCACTGATAGATGCTGTGGTCTTTGTGGAAATCTTGATGAGTCATCCCTGCATCTTTTCTTTAACTGTTCAATCATTGTAGAAATTTGGGGTGGATTAGGTGCTGGATTGGCATTCGTAAACCAATGTCTTCATTGGCTAGTGGGCTTAAATGGCTTAAAAATGAGGCACATGGGTTTTCATGGCTTAATAAGGCCAAGAGAATCGCTTTTGCTAATGCTATTTACCACTTATGGACAACAAGGAACCGTCATATTTTTGAAGGTGATGCTCCATCAGTGGAGTCTAATATTTTTAGTGTCAAAACAAATGTATATACAGTTATCTTTTCTCTGTGTCCATATGTTTTATCTCTTTTTGAGACCCTAGCTATGGGTCTTTAGATGTCGTTTTCCTTTGTTACGCTTAGGTCTTCCCAATGTACTTGTACAATTTTTTGATCATTTATACATATTTACCCTTTAATAATAATAAAAAAGCATGCTTGGGCATAATCATTGAGTCCCACACAACATTTGTCCAGGCTTTAGCTACACCTTTTAGACGAAAAAAATCATAGACTTTATCAAGGCAAAGAGACCATCCTTGGTCTCAGCTAGACATGAGATTAATAACAAACACAACTGACCCTTTCGATTGGTATAAATGATCTCTCAATGTAAGGATATGCTTGAGAAGCGGAGAATCCCCTAGGGGCCCTTGTCTAGATTAAACCTTCATTAATGTAAATATGGTGATCCAATGAATCCATAAGGAATCTTTTTCTTGGTGGAAATTCCATAGAGCCTTAATGAGGAGAATTGAGTTCTAGCATCGCAAGTCTTTCAGACCAAGCCCTTTCTTTGATTTACACAAGCAAATATCTCTTTAAGCAACCAGGAAATGTTGGGAATTCCAAAGAAAAACCCTGCACATTCGAATAATTTTCTTTAAAACAGCCAAAGGAACAGGTAACACCGAGAACCAAAAACATTCCACCCCTTGAATGATAGATCTAATAAGCTCCATCCTACTTGCATATGACAACGAAACACACTTCCACGCGCTAATATAATATGAAATTTTATCAATGATGGGAGCATAGTGAATAACCTTTAGTCTCTCGGCAACCAAAGACACCCTTAAGTAGTGGAAAAACATCACCCCAAGCTGAAACTTAGTAACAACCTTGCTATCCTTTGGATCGCATCCATACAAACCATAGTAAACATGCTGGACTTAAGCTCATTAACCCGAAGGCTAGAAATGTCCCCAAAAGTATACAAGCAGTCTTAACATAATTTTAATCGAAACGTCTCTCATGACCATCAACATTAAATCGTCCACAAAGGCTAAATGAGAGATTTTAAGCCTTCCACACTTGGGACGAAAATTGAAATCAGAGTCCATGATAGTTAGATTCAGAGATCTTGAAAAATATTCCAAACATAAAACAAATAAGAATAGGGATATGGGATCTCACAAACCCTTGGCACTAAGTTCATGTCCTTCCCGTAATTTTGTTCCATACTAATTAATATCTTCAAAGAGGAGTCGAAGTATAACCACAAAATTCTAATTCATTAAAGGAAGTCAAACGTAACATTATTTTAACCCTTCCAATATATAATTGCATACTTGCTCTCTGTGTAAGCTAGAAAAGGAACAAAATGCATAATCGAAATCCTTGTTCCATGCATAGAGGATTTGATTATCTCATCTAGCAATTACATAAACCGTGATTGCCAAATAATTAAAAAAAAGAAGAGAAAAATTAAATTCAATAACCAATCAAACTAATAAAAAAAAAGAAAAATAGAGTAGATAAAAACTAATGGCCCATTTTTCTACTCCCTTTCTTTAACTTAGAAGCTGGCCTGCAATTGCTCACTTATATCTTAAGTTGTTAGTATTTTTAGTGAAAAATCTTAATTAGTCTTGAATATTATTTCCTATTCTTAATATTGATTTTTTTGTTTAATTTGTAATCCTATTTCATAATCAATTGTTAATTGTTGCTAGACAATGAAACTTTAGTCTTGACGAACAAGGAAATTAGTCTATAAATAAGATACTTGATTTGTTATTCAAGTTGAGCAAATCACTTGTGAGAGACCAGTGAAAGTTAAGAATCACAATTAATTCCTTAAAAAACCACCTTTTCTTATATATGTTGCACAAACTCTATTTTATTGCATTGTAATTTACCCCACATAACACTACGTACACCACGTAGCATTACCAGAAAATAAAAAATATTCCCACATTTCTATTTTCATTGGGAGATTCGATTAATTGTAGGACGTGCGTGCATGGAGATCTTCACTGTTTTTTGTCTCATCTGATTTCTCATTAATATTTTGATATATAACTCATTAAATATATATATATTTAAATGATGAAAAGATATTTAAAATTTTGAAAAGAAGGGTTTGGATTGTTTTTCGGGTGCGTATGGTGTTCAATATTTTTTTTTATGCCACGTGATTAATTAGAGCTCAACCCTACCCCCAATCTTATCCATTCCTTTTTTTTTTTATCGTCTGATGAGGGAAATACCCTCGGGTCCATAATTACTCCAATACCCCGGGCATGCAACCATTGATAATAGTGTCACGTGTTCGCTAAAGAGGTACTTCACCGACGACTATCTTGCTTGGGTCTAGGGGGGACATGTGGCATATGTGTATCACCACACCAGTTGGCCTGATGCTCGGTTAGGAATTCTCCAAGTTCTTCGGGATCAGTCATCCCGTCGAGAATTATGGAGGCAAGAGCTATCCTGAACTCTTCGAAGACGGTTACGATTATGGAATCCTCATCAATAAGATTCCATAAAGAGTGAAGAGAGATCCCGAAGATCACGCGAGGATCCTTATCTCAGCATGAGGATAAAAGGAAAGGAGGGCGAAAAGGTAAGGGATCGGATCCCATAGTTTTGAAAAGATTAAGTGATATCTGTTCTTAGGTGAGTGATAAGTCTGGTAATCTGACTTGATCGTCGGAGATAAACCAGGGGGTGAGTCCCCGTCTCCATTGTAGGTGCTTTGGCAGAGGCAGAAGAGGGTGATCGACCACCACATCATCACCGTCATTAGTTCCATCCTAAAAGATTCGACGGTTCATATCAAATCACAAAACCTTACCGCCCATGTTCATGTTCTTCCTAAGATTTTGTTAATTTCATATATACTAATTTAATATGTTCAAATAAGAGAAGTCCAAGTACAATCACAAGTGGTCACGTGCACATTACATCATCCAATTCAGAAAAAGAAAAGAAAAGAGTAGGTATGCAATTAATATGTTCAGAGAGAGTCCAAGTACAATCACAAGTGCTCAGATGCACATTACATCATCTAATTAATATGTTCAGAGAGAGTCCAAGTACAATCACAAGTGTTCACATGGACATTACATGATCCAATTCAACAAGAACAAGAAAAGAGTAGGTATGCAATTAATTATATATTGGACAGGTGAAGCATATATAAATGCATTTCTTATTGACGAAAAAAAAGTGGGAATATTTTTGTTTTTCTATAATGTTATGTGGTGTTAAAATCTATGTTTCCATGGGTAGAGATTCAATCATCACATGTGTTTATATTCAAATTGCATTATCCAATTCAAAAAGAATAAGAAATTTTAGATATAAATAGCTTGGGAGGTTTAGGTAAGCAAGCACAAGAGCGAAAAACACTAAGACAACAAAATTAAAAAGAGAGTAGCAAAGAATGGCATTGCCAAGGTTTATTGTTCTCCGATCAAATGAGAAGAACGAATATTTGGGCTACATCCATGAAAAAGGAGAGCCTGCTGATGGGTATCTCTCATTTTAGAAAACTCAGGCTATGAGCTCATTTGCAAAATTTGAAGTGGAGAGGCCAGCAAGTGCACGAGCTGCCATAGTTGAGTTGGTGCACCTAAGGAGCTATCAAGACAACAAATACTGGGTGTGAACAAAAAATCGTTCAATCACTGGAAATCCAAAGGAGGAGAATTGGATTACTGCAACGGCTGACAAGTCAGAGGAAGACCAATCCAAGGAGTCATGCACACTGTTCAAGCTTATTTCTATAGACCCAATAGAAAGCACGGTCCGAATCATACATGTCTAATTAGGATGTTATCTATGTTTATAGCGATTGAGTTGGGATCCAATAGATGTTTTCGGTTGCTGCGTGTTGGCAAACTACAACATTTTTTATGGTAATGGACGTGATATCTTCACGGTCATTGATTGGGAGTCGTTGCTGATTCTGCCCAAATACGTGGCTTTCAAAGGGGACAACGATCACTATCTATGCCTTCATTGGATCGAGGGTCACCCATATATGCAGTTCGCAACTAAAGATATTGGTGATTCAACTGTGCAATGCGAGACCTTTGTTACTCATGACAGAAATGTCCGCATAAATCCTACTTGTTCCGAAAAATATTGGAGACGCAATCCAAATTGGATTTGGATGGATTCTAATCACGACGCTAACACCATTAACCCCCCGTTGGACACCTTGTTTCACCCTGTCAAAGTCGATGATCGTACAATTGCTCTTCTCAACTCGGGAAACAATAATTTCTACAAGAGGCTCACAACCGAGGGAAAGACAGCTGCCTTAACGCAGCCGTCCCTTTTGTTACCAAAGAGGCCCAGCTAATAGTGGAAGAGCCTGTCATGACAAGAGAAATTTATGATGTCAAATACAAACTTGATTATTCCAGGGTGTACGATCAAAGCATCCTTATTGCAACCAGGAATACTGCCACCAACTGTAGGCAGCAATCCACCAGTTTAGATGTGAAGCTTTCCTCTTAGCCTTCCTTCTGTAGTATGTAAACGTCTTCGCGTGGGCTGCCTAAGACATGCTGGGGGTTGATCTAGAGGTCAGGACACACAGATTGAGAATACGTCTGGGTTTCTGACCTGTTAAGTAGAAGAAGTGAAGTTTCGCCCCAGAAATAGCCATAGCGATTGATCCAGAAGTCGCAAAGTTGATGGAGGAGCAATACATTCGGGAGATTGATTATCCCAGAGTGTTTAGCAAATGCGGTGTTGGTGCCCAAAGATTCGTTTTCTTCATTTACTTTTAGGGTTAAGGTTTCCTTACCTTATATGTCTTCATTCATTTTATTTAAGACTAGTTCACGAGTTAGTAGATTTCCTGTAACACCTGATATTTTTATAGAATTTGTTTATTTTGAAGAAAATATTATGCCTTGGGGATTCAAGGAGAAACGAGTGAATTTTGGGGCAAAAAGGTAATTTTTCAAAGCTATGGGGAAAAATGCAATTTTTACAAATTTCAAACTTACCCAAAGGCGAGAAACAACGCCCAAGAAGCTTTGAGAATCTTATAAGAAGATGGAGAAGAGAGATTAGAAGGGAAAAATAATGTATTCAAGCTATTGGGGGATTAAACATAAATATGTAAAGTTGAAGACGAAAGTGAAAAGAAAGAAACCTTGCAACTAGCTTTACCGAAGGAAAGAACTGTTGAGTGTAGATTTTGATGATTGATGATTGGCATGTGTGAATGTCAATGTGCATTTATATTTTATGTCTAACAAAACACGAAACCTTCATAAGGCTTACAAAGCTATTCTTTAGTGATTTCATGACACAAGTTATATATGGAAACTTTTTATTCTTATATAGAGATTTTATTATATATGAAAATAAGTTTTTAGAGAGCTTTCTAGAAATTTGAGTATTTGAGCTATGTAGTTATTGGAATGGAAAGTCTAGAAGTTATATATATGGAATCCTTGTTCATATATGGGAAGTTCAAAAGATATGTATGAAAGTTTTTGAGGAGATTGGAGTAGTCCACTATATGGAGTTGCCATATATGTATCTTGGCGACATGGCATTGTTAACGTGGCATTTTGATGACATGTTAGCCACGTGGAGCACACTCATCAAGGTTACATCATCTCGTTGGTCTAAATATGGTAAGAGAATCATGGAGTAAATTTAAAGGTTTTTAGAAGCTTCTTTACTCAGTTAAATATGGAAGAATTTTTTAAATTGCATTCAAATGGAGAAGTTAAAGATTCAGCCTTATTATTCAACATTAATGGAGGAAATTAAGGTTTGAAAGTTAAACCTTGATTGATATTACTTTCCTTTATTGTTGATTCTCTTTTATTAAAAGGATCCTCTACTCAAATCATGGAATCAATTATCCTACTCATTATGACTAATTGATATCCTCATTATGGCTAATTGATATCTTCATTATGGGAGAATATTCTAAGGATATCTTGCATATATTCAGCCAGACAAATTGATTCTCTTCTTATTGTCAACATTTTTACTATGGAAACTTGATCAATTAAGGGCTTTTGAAGTTATAATTGATATCTTCATTGTTGGACAAATTTGCTTCATTATTTGAGAATATTTAGATGGATTTTACACCATTTGGAGGTTTAAATTCAAATTTCAAATTAGCTATGCTTGTTATGGAAGCTAAGGGGCCAATTGCACAATCAAAGGTGATTGTAGATCAATTAGAAGTCATAATTGATCATTTCTGATTTATGGTCGATTTTGCAAGAATTATGAAGGATTTTGATGATATTTTAATCCTTAAAATCAATCATGCATTATTGGAATTGATTTGCTCATTCAAGGCTGATTGGAGATCAACAAAAGTCAAAGATCTTGATGATCAATCAAGTTAACTGATTATGGACGGTAAATCAAGAATTCAAATGAAGGGCTGAGATTGGCTTGAAGACTTGACACATGGAGGGCTGAGATTGATCAAGGAAAGCCTTCTCTAACACTATATAAAAGGATCTCTTGAAGGCTTTGGAACAATTTTTTTAGAAGCCCTATTATTTTCTACATCATTGGCCAAGATTTTCATTCTCTCTAAGTCTTTCTTTTCCTCTATATTCTTGAGAGAAAACTAAGAGAGTTCTCTACGCTTCATTGTATTATTTTTGAGAGAACCCTATTTCGCAATCTCTACTATTCTTGTATCTTGTGAAGAGCGTACAAAATCCAAACTAGTGAGTGTGAGACTCCAAAAATAGTTTGGTGGTGGTGAAGCCAAGTGAAGGCTTTGGTGGTTGTAAGAAAAATTTCATATAGTGGATTTGATTGAAAATCCTAAGGAAGGGAATCCTTAGGTAGTGGATGTAAGCCATAAGGGCCGAACCACTATACATCGCTGTGTTTTTCTTCTTTTCACTCTTACTTATTCTTGTTTGATTATATTCTGATTTGCTTAAATTGATTATTCTTTGTACTAATTCAATATTCCATTTGGTTTATTTAAAGACTTGTTATTGTGTGCATTCAAATCACTTATTTTCACCAAGTTGTAATTTGAAGAGTATATTGGATCAAATCACATACTAGCACAGCTGGCGGATATTATATTATCCATCTAGTATTTAAGTGCTCCCGTACTCTCAACTACAATTTTGGTTTATATTAAATTTATTTTCTCATATATATGCGTGCATAAGTTTCGCATTAGAATTTTAAAAAGGTGTCAATTCACCCCCCCTCTTGACTAGGTTAGAACTCAACAAGAACCAACCATAACCAAGTTAGAAGCTGGTTAGAAGGTCATCATGAAGGGGTTTAGGTGGCCTCCTAGGTGTCCCCAATGTCGGTAAATTCTGATTAGTCCAGGTTGCTTATAAATATGGAAAAAAATCTGGAGGATGAAGAACAAACCATGAAACTAGTCCAAATTGTGAGAAATTTAGTTATCCCTAGGTGGGGATAGAACCACAATAGGGAAAGGAAGGTTTAGCAACAACTAGAGAGAGTTTTGGTGCTAAAATGAGAGAGATATAGGTGAGTGATCGAAAAGTCGCATCTAGCTGAAATCTGGGTTGGATCTTTCAGAAGATGGCTCTAAACGAGAGGTTTGAAGCTATAATCTTGTAGAGATAAAAAGAGGAGCCCATAGGATCAAACATGAGGCAAAACAAAGCTCAAACGAAGAAAATATAGCAATTTTAATAATCAACTTGAAAGTTCGACGAACATTCTCAAGGAAGAAGATCAACGCGTTCAAAGCACACGCCAGATAGGGCTGAGCATGGACAACACGTGGGCACACTTCTCCAGGCGCGTGTGAAGGTAAAAAAAATATGAAAAAAATACAGAAAAATTGGGAAAAAATATAATAAAGGTGTTTATGTAAAGATATTGGGTACTTGTTTTACAAATTTCTCGATTTTCGCAGCAAAACAAACCTTAGGAAGCGTGTAAGGTAGTTTTCGGGTAAAACAACAAGATGAGTGGTTCATTTCTTGTGGTTTCTTACTTCATGGACATATTTAGCTTTATTTGGTATGGTTTGTATATCATATTTTCCATTTCCCAAGCATATCTCTTTGTATTTGGCATACATCACAGCATGCAGGCTAGCTGACATGGGAAGCTCATCATGGGTGATGCCAAGCATCATTTGGCCATGGGAAAAGGCTGTGGGACATGATGAGTTCGCGGGGATGATTGCAACATCCTGGTGTCGCTACCTGGGGGCGGATTTCATATCATACTACATATTACATCTGCACACATGAAACTAATTTTGAACCCTCACCTAGATACAATTATCTAACTTGGGTGTTTCATACTCCTGGAATATTTAACATTTCAGGTATAACAGACGTGCTAGGTATCCCAGGGTCAAGGTCAAGAGAAGGGAAAGAGGTTGCGTAAGTTTAGTTGTTTTGTTGTACTATTATACAATGGGTTTTGTAATAATTTTGCAAGTGATATATCTTAACTTTAAACTCTTTGCTATCTTGTTGTATAAGGAAAAAATAAAAGAAAGGACATTTACAATATTAGAAAACAATACAAGATGGTTATGTAGATAACTAAATGTTTTGTGGAAGTCCTTACATATTTTCAGGTTACGATCCTAGTTGTATTTTTATGGGATTTCCATAACGCCCATGTAAGTATTATATTTATTTTGTACCATATGTCTTTGTTGGGATATGGCGTTACATTTCCTATGAGCTCTTCCAACTTTAATTCTTTGAGGTTTCTTGCTTGAGTTATTATAGTCAGCCAATCCAAAGATAGTGATCTAAGAATTTTCTTTACTTGATCTACTTCTGAAATTATTTTTCCTAACATATTGAGATTTTTTATTATCTTTTGGAATCTACCATTCATTTTACTAATGTTTTTGTTTTAAAGTAATTTGAACTATTCATATTGAGACATTAGGAAGTTAATTTTCGTGTTCTTAACTTCATCTTTTCCTTCATATTCTATGTCCAATTTTCTCCAAATTTTATGAGAGGTAGAACAAGCTAATAATTTCTCATATTCACTTGGTAGTATTGAACAAAAAATTATATATTTAGCTTTGTAATCCATTTGATATTTTTTAATATCATCTTTAGTCCATTCTTCTTCATTAAGTGTAGATATGACAAAACCATCTTTAACAATTTTTCGTAAGTAATAATCTATTGAAAATAGATATGACTCTATTCTCATTCTCTAGTAGGCATAATTGGTGCCATCAAAAAATTATGGTCGAGAAGGAGATGGTCCTTCGGTTATGAATTTGTTTGTGAAGGAGGCCATTTGGATCTTTTGTAAGATGATATTTGAGATTAGGGATTCAAATATTTTAGAAGTCTGTTCCGATATCAATTGTTGATCTTCTAGATAATAGCCACTCAAGAGAAGGGGTGAATTGAGTGATTAAATCTTTTATCAAAATTTTAAGGAAATCTCTTGAGTGATGACTTTATAAGAAAATAAGTTTGTATAAATATGTATAAATGTGATTCTTTGAGAATTTGATGAATATATGCCACAAGTTTTAACAAATATTGTAAAGACAAGACAATGCAAATTTATACTGGCCCAGCGATCCACACACCTACTCCATTCTCCCAACATCTAACCACTATTGGGGTTCCACTATATCACAACACAAAGGTTTTCATCTTATCTCATCTTGAAAAGAAGATACACACCTAGATTTCTTGAAGTTTCTAGACACCCAACCAATCCACACAAATAAGTTTAGCAAATACAAATTTGGTCTGTACTTGGACACAAATAAATCAACACTTAAAGAACAACAATTCAAGGCAATAAAATAAAATATACAATGGACCTTAGTTCAATGGTGAGGCTTGGATTTGTCTTTGAGAAGTTTATTCTCCACTTGCCTTGTAGCTTTTGTTGGTTTGGCAGTGAAGCTTTGAGGCTTGGATTGCTTTGAGAGTGTGTTTGAAAGCTTAAGAGATCTTTTGATTTGCAAGAAAGTTAAATTTTCCTTTTCATTTCGTGCTTCTCTCATATATATAGGCAACTTTGAGAGACCTGATGATGTGCCTAAAATGCAATGGCAAGTGCACTAGTAGATCAAGTAATAAAGTGAATGAGTAAAGTATCGTTCCCACGGGGATTGTCGAAACAAGTATCGAAATAGAGCGATCCTATTCTTTATCTAGAAAAATTGAATTAGAGATAATATCAACTAACTACAAAATAAAGTAAGAAGAATACGACGTATTGAAAATAGCAAAATAAACAGCAATTGGACAGGTTAAAACAATTACAAGAATATTGTAATTCTTATCAAATAAGTTAATTTGATGGATTTTACTTACATGTGACGACAGAATTTCATAACTTATTTATTATCCTTTGGTCCAGGTATAACAAAACTATTGTTAATCACTAATTCTACACTTAGTCCATGTAAAATCAATTAATTAACAACACATTAAGTTTTGTGAAATTCACTAACTCAAATCACTAACTCAAGCAAATTCAAGTTACCGCAAAGATGAATATTTATACTTGGTCCGTTCCAATATCCAATCTAAATTATGTGATATGCAAAGCTTAACATAGAATTATTTGGTCTGTATCATCTATGTTTATAAAATCATTTAATAGGTAATCAGGCTGTCAAAGTAATAATAGTCATATCACATAATCACATGAAATAAACATCAATCAAATTAACCAACAATAATATCAATCACAACATTGCCTCGCAGCTATCTCTTTAGCTTAGCTAACAAAAAATTTAGTCAACTATGATAATAGAAATTATCATAATTAAACTCCAAAAAATCATAATTAAAATTCAAAAACAAAAAAATTAAAAAAATTAATTCAAAATTGAAACCTCCAATCTTCTTCACTATTTAATTCGTCGTGGCTTCCTGGTATGCGCCGCTTCCAATTCCTCCCATTGTCATGTCCGCTGCTTCACCAATGCGCCGCAAGCAAGCCTCTGTTATCAAACTCCTCCTTAATTTCCTTCAACTCATGCGCCGTCCAGCCATCTCCAATCTCTGTGCGCCGCTGCCCAACTCCCTTCCTCCTATTTCATCACATTATTATATATAAATATATATAAATGTATGTACAACTCCACCCAAACCACACATTCACGCCACTTTTATTCATAAATTAATATAATATATATTTATATATGTATATACCACACACAGACCACACAGCCCATGTTCACATTATATAAATAGTATAATATATAATATATAATATATAATATTTTATATATATAAATAATATAATATATAATATAAAATATAATATTTAATATATTACTAATTATATTAACTTTAATTATATTATAATACTTATTATTTATAATATTTATTTTTATTTAAATTATAATATTAATTTATAGTATTAATTTTAAAATTAACTTTATAATTTTTTTTGTTATTTTTATTTTTTTTATTTTCTTTTAAACCAAACACTAAATAGTATTTTGGTAAAATAATAAGAAATACAAAAAATTAAATATATGTAAAGAAAACTCAAAACACTAGACAATTTTAGATAAAACACATATAAAATACTAAAAACGCTACTCAATTATGACTAATAAATGTGAATAAATTTCATATCACCTGAAAACGTTCAAAAATTTGACTATCAGACTAGGATAGTCAACTGTCCTTACCTTTAGTCGATTGTCACTTGAACTATAGTCAACTTCCAAGAAGCTAAAGTTGACTGCCATCCAAGTGGGAGTTAACTATCTGAGAAAGATTATCAGTTAGGTTGACTCTGCGTAACAAGCTTTCTACTAGGTTGACTATGACTTTACCAGAGTCGAGTGAGACATTAGAAATTGACTAGACATAGTTGGGAGTTGACTCTTAGTCTAGATTTTTAGAAATACCTATTTTTTTATATCATTGATTTGCTTGAAAATAATTTCTATGAAAAATAATAGTTTTGATAACAAGGATAATATGAAAAAAAATATTTTATAACTTTAACAAAAATAATTAAGGGTTTCAATTAATACCTTTTTTCAAAATATTATTTTTGTTAATAATCAAAACTAGATTAGATATCAAATATTGGAGCAAGTTGGCTCAACAAACTTTCTTTAAAATTGTCAACTTTATGTTTAAAAACGTCAACCAATTGTTTGATCAAGTTGACTTATTTTTTAAAATGTCAAAAGTTTTTTTAAACCTAATTTGAAATTTCAAATATTTCGATAAAAACAGCTGATTCATTTCATATATGTTGATAATTTTTTGTCTGGCAAATTGAAATGGCTAGTTTTTTACGCATTAAATGTAGCCCAATGGTCCATTAAACAATTATTCAATGCTTGTATGACTAGAAAAAATATAAATAGAGATTGAAGCTACAAGAGAAGAAGCTAATGAAGAAGTGCATGTGCTCAAGTGTTTGTTTTTAGTACTTAAGTGTTCTAAGCGTTCATTTTTTCATTCAAAGGTAAGTTTTATCTTTGTAATTTTTGTTTATAGGCCTTTGAAGAAGTGCATGTGCTCAAGTGTTTGTTTTTAGTACTTAAGTGTTCTAAGCGTTCATTTTTTCATTCAAAGGTAAGTTTTATCTTTGTAATTTTTGTTTATAGGCCTTTGAATTTGTATTATTGAGTTTCATTATAACAAAGAGAGTTATCTCTTAAATTCATCTCAATTGTAACTTACCATTGTATTGCCTAACTTGTAAGTTAGAGAGCCTACTAGTTCTTGGTATGACGCTTTAAAATTCCTATCGTTCAGGCTAAAGGACCTATCAATTTTTGGTAGGAGGATTTAGTGGATATATAATACTCCAACGGAATTGTTGGGGGAGTGCATGTAGGCTGGTGTCGAACTATTATAAATATTGTGCCTCATTTATTTTTTGTTGTTATTTCCTCTAGTATTATTTGCCTATTTGATAACATCATTATTTCATTAGTTTATATTTTCATTTTCTCGCAAATTTTTAAAAGTTTCAAACATTTTTAAAGGCACTAATTCACCTCCCATCTTGAGATATGTAGTGATTTAAGTGTACTACATCACAACAGTTGTTTAGGTTAGAGATTGATTGGCTTTTGCATTTAATCAGAGATGAATTAAAATTTTGTTTGAATTTACACTACAAAAAAATTAATTTTTTACGGCGGTATTAAAAACCGCTGCAAAACATAGTTTTTTACGACAATTTTTCAAAATTGTCGCAAAATTTATTAAAAATTTTAATTTTGCGGTGATTTTCAAAAAATTGTCGCTAAATTCAAAAAATAATTTAATAACTAAAAATTAAAATTAAATTTTGTGGCGATTTTTGAGAAAACATTGCTGAATTTAGAAAATAATTAAATAATTAAAAAATAAAAATAATTTAACATTTGTGACAATTTTTCAAAATCGTCGCAAAATTCATTAAAAAATTTAATTTTGCGGTGATTTTCAAAAAATAGTCGCTAAATTCAGAAAATAATTTAATAATTAAAAATTAAAAATAATTTAACATTTGGAGTGGTTTTTAAAAATCGTCGCGAAATTTAATAAAAAATTTAATTTTGTGGTAATTTTCAAAAAATTGTTACTAAATTTAGAAAATAATTTAATAATTAAAAATTAAAATTAAATAACATTTGAGAACGTTTTGAAAAATCGTCACAAAAGTCATTAAGAAATTTAATTTAAAAAATAAAAATAAATTTAATAAAATTTTAATACTTTTAAAAAGAAATTTTTAAAAAATATATAAAATCTTATTTTTATTTTTGAATCAATTAATTTATTTAGTTTAATTCAATTAATTTTTTAATTTATTCCATAAAATAATCAATTAAATTATATTTTAATTTATATTAAAAAATATAAAATATAATTATGAAAAATAGTGATTGTATAACACCCCATTAGTATGGTATAGTTATGTTATTATTTTGAAAAATTTCCACTTATGTGAAATAACACTAACTTTGGGATTTAATTTGGTAGGAGTCAGAAGGTTGAAAGTATAAGGAAGAGCAAAGGGTTAAAATGGAAATGTTGACAAGTTAAGGGAGGTTGAATATTCAAAGTCTAATGAGAGCAAGCAAGTCAAACCAACGGCCAAGGTGGAAATAAAGGGTAAGTAATCTCTAATTCATGGGAAATGAAATGAAAATGAAGGGAAATGAAGAATTAGAGTGGGTTGGAAATTTAGTGATTAAATTAAAGCAAAATCTTGAAAAGTATAAATACGAGAGAAGTTAAAGAGAGAGAGAGTGGTGAGGCGGTGGAGAGCTTCGGGAGAGCATTTTCCAGCAACTAGGGTTCTTTCTTCCCACTCTTCTGTTCTTCTTGAAGCAGCTAAGGAGTTCAAGAGGTTGTTTTAAGGTAGGAAATCTATCTCTTAGCCTTTTCTTAGCTTGGAACTTTATTCTTCCATTGTTTTATAGCTGAAAGGAGTTGGAAATCTTCATGAAGGGGAGCTTACAAGAGGTGTTGAGGATCAAGAGAAGCTAGAAAGTGTTAGACAAGAAATCTAAGGCAAGTTCTAAACCCTATTCATGATTCAAAACTTGGAATTTCAGTTGTTGAATGGGGTTTTTATCAAACCCTCTATGTTTTGAACAAATTTCTACATGATTGTAATTTACTTGTTTTCCTTCATTTAATCTCTTCCTTAACGCTTCCAAGGGGATTTGTTCTCCCCAATTTTTGCTTTGGGAATCATGTGTTTTGTTGGGTTAAAGATTAGGTAAGAGTTTGAGCCATCTTGCCTAGGTTTCACGTGAAAGAAGTAGGGGAGTCGGGTGTTGTGGGGTTCTGTCTGTCAACAGATTGGAAGCACTCTGTCAACAGATACCAAGACAACTATCGATCGACAACCCCCTATTTGGCTTAAAAGCCTCCTACAAGCTTTGACTCCATTTTTCTTCCTATTGGCCTGGGTTCCCTTGTTCATAAATACATCCCATGCATATCACCATGATTAAATGAGTGAGTTAGCCATATACATTTAAAGTGAAGAGATCCTACGCATGTAGCATGTGCACATTGTTTATCTTATTGTGCATGGGTATGAGCATAAAGGATGTTGTGTGTGTGGGTGAGACGGATCAGGTCTGCTGAAATGTCCCATACGGTGCTACACCGTCAAGCTCGGGTGGCTTAAGAGCCGAACTCGTGTAAGCTCGAGTGGGCCGTAAGGCTAGACTCGTGTGGGACCCAAATTTCCTTGCTATATTTGTTGTGAAGGTAATGTAAAAGCATGCATCTTGCCTATGTATACATTATGATGGCTTGAAACTTGCATGTACATGATTTCCCTCCTCACTTCATGCATAGGTGGGATATTTATGGTCATCTATGGATGGTTCTCCTAATTCTTTTTGTCTTTTATTCTATATTACTTGCTGAACTTTGTAACTCATTTGTTTTTGCATCATTCCAGGTAGGGGTAACACTGTGGTTGATGGGGAGCCTAATCAGGTGGGGTCCAGCGTTTAGGTGTGTACAGAGCCGTCCATGATCGAAAGATCTCTGGCTATTTTGGCATGTGTTTGGACTATAGATATATAGTTTTTTTTTTCGGGCTCTACTTTGTCTTTTGCTGTGATATTACAGATGTATGACCCATTGTACATGGCAGCATGTTGCTTAGTTATTTATAGTCTTGTTATCCGGTCCGATCTTGTGTGTATGTGTTCCCCCATAACCCCAGCATATACCTTTCCTTTTTAACACCTCCCCCTTAGTGCCTCGGTTGGGGTGTCCAAGGGTGGGGTTGTCATAGGTTGGATTTACATAATTTATATGCATGAATATACAATAAGGAGGCTTCGCAGGTCAGATGGTTTCGCTTGCATGCACGTGTAGGGAAGGTCCCGAGTTTGAAACCTTCAAAATTTTGGAATCATCACCACGTGGGGCATAGGGCTAGGTGTGGGCGGCTAGAAAAAATTCAATTTTTTTTGAACTTTTGCGACGGTTCTGAAACCGTCACTAAAATTCAATATTTTGGAATTTTTTGCGGCGATTCCAAAAATGTTGCTAAATATTTTAAAAATTGTAGCTAAATCACTTATTTTGTGATGGTTTTTAAATCACCACAAAAAATATGATTTAACGACGGTTACTCCAAGGGTTATTGAAAACAGTCGCTAAATATTTCGCGAGGCTGATTTAGAGACGGTTGTCAAAACTTTCGCTAAATTACTTAGCGATAGTTTTAACCGCAAAAAAAAAAAGCCCACTAAAAGCCATTTTTTTTTGTAGTGTTAGGAATTGACCATATGTTTAATGGTTACATTTTCTCAATTTTTTTGTCTCTAAATAGTCAATTAACACCACTTTCCTCCCTTTGATATCTTTATTCTTAATTAATTTATAATAATAAAAGTATGCATAATTATTCAAAAGTAATGGAGTTATTATGATCATTTAAACCTAATATTTTTATCTAAAAAAGATATTTTTCGTCAAAAATAGAATTATAAAAAATTAAGTATTTTAAATTTTAAATTTTGTTTTTTTTTAAATCGCAATGCGGACTAGTGTAACATCCGCGATGACCCTGCCGAAGCTGGCGGCGACTTCGCACGTGCTGTAATTGACTCGTTCGCAATCAACGCCACTGCTCGCACGTGCCACGCCTCTCAGCCACACTCCCACACCCGCGAAGCCCAAAAGACAAAGAGGGCTCTCACCACACAAAACCGATTGCTCACGAAAGCCATCGCCCTCTCTCTCTCTCTCTCTGTCCTCGTTTTAGTTACAGCCACCCACCCCACCACGAGCATATATATTCGGTTTAATCGATGTATTGACATTCCGTTACACTTCTATAATTGAAATGCATATAAATTGATTGAAATAAATACATTTCAATTCTAACCGAAAATGAAATTTTCAATTCGATGGTTTTAGTTCAAATCAAAATTTAAGCACCCTCGTCACAGCGCATTCAATATTTTGGAACACACGGCACGACGCGCCGCACCACACCAACAGTTCTGGTTAAGCCCTAATTCCCAAATTCCCCCAATCATACGCACTCTCTCTCTCTCTCTCTCTCTCTCTCTCTCTCTTATGGGCTCTACGCGACACATAAATTAACAAAGATAGACACACTGCCATTAATTTCTCAGTCCGTGTTTCGAAATGCATGTCTGTTTGGGTTTGGGCGGCTTCGTGTAGTCCGCTTGGGTTGGATGCTCTCTTCTGCTGCTCCTGCTGTTGCTGCGTCTTCTTCTTCTTCTTCTTGGGAATTGGGAATTCCAGCAGCGGCTGGCCATGGCGGCGAAGAAGCT
The DNA here is from genome assembly GCA_036245055.1 of Diospyros kaki. Lineage (NCBI taxonomy): Eukaryota > Viridiplantae > Streptophyta > Magnoliopsida > Ericales > Ebenaceae > Diospyros > Diospyros kaki. Next base: position 22,409,566 of record BSEG01000014.1, on the reverse strand, counting down.
CTACGAGTCGTTCTCGAAAAGCCTGATCGACGAAGTGCAGCGATGGGGGGCCATGAAGCAGACCGGCGTCAGCCTCCGTTACATGATGGAGTTCGGCTCCAGACCCACCCCCCGCAATTTGTTGATTTCCGCCCAATTTCTTCACAAAGAGCTCCCAATTCGGATTGCTCGCCGAGCCATTGAGCTCGAGTCCCTCCCTTACGGCTTATCCCTTAAGCCCGCTGTTTTGCTGGTAATTTTCTCTCGCTCTTGTAATTGATTCTGTCTTCACCTTAATTTTGGGAGTTGGGGCTTGAATTTTGGCACATCGGATTGGGAATTATTTTTCTTTTTCTTTGACGATTGATCATTTTAGGGTGAAACAACCAGCCTTAAACCTTTACAAGTTTGACCGATCATTTTTGCTGTATTTCTTTCTTTCTCTGTTTTAAGGAAAAAGAAAGCAATTTGCTGTGGATTTTGATCCTTCTGTGAGAGTCTCTTTTTTCAGGGGATTTAGCTGTACCAGAATATGAAATCTGTATGCGTATATTCATCTTTTTGTTCACCACTGGACTGATTATTCTTTTTTCAGGGGATCTTTCTGACCAACCAAAGTAAGATGTTTGATACCCCTACATACATATTTTTAGAATGGTACACACCCACGCACTCACTTTTATATGGTGCTAAAGAAGCATCTGTCTGTCCTTTTGAATATTTTCAAAATGGGTTTTTTGATTATGTTTTCTTCTGCTGTTTACATCTTTCCCTTCTGGATTTTAGTTACCAACGAAAAGAAACAGAAGAAAAAGAAGATTTTATAGGCTGGTGAAATGCTCTTATGTTCTGTCTGCTGCTTGACTTGTAATTCATGCAGTATTCAGCATTTGTTTGGTTTAACTTGCATATAGTAAGCACTTAGACTGGCTACACATTACTTGTTTTCGGCTTATTAGGTGCGAGATTGGTATCTCGATTCTTTCCGTGATCTTAGATCCTTCCCCGAGATTAAGGACTCAAATGACGAGTTGGAGTTCACCAAAATGATTAAGATGATTAAAGTGAGGCATAACAATGTTGTTCCCACAATGGCTTTGGGAGTTCAACAGTTGAAGAAAGGCCTGGATCCGAAGATTGAGTATGAAGATCTGGATGAGATTCATCAGTTCCTGGATCGATTCTACATGTCAAGAATTGGGATTCGCATGCTTATTGGTTTGCTCAACCTTGATTACTCTTATTTGCATATTTCCTAATTGTCCTCTTCTGGTTTCCCCTTCTTGTTTCTTTTTAAATAATTATCTTGTTGTTTGGTAACCTGTTAAAGGATTCTAACACGTGTTGTGTCGTTCAATACAAATTTGCTTGCTACTCAGGGCAGCATGTGGCATTGCATGATCCCAATCCTCCCCCTAATTGTGTGGGCTATATACATACGAAAATGTCCCCTGTAGAAGTGGCACAAACCGCCAGTGAGGATGCTCGTGCCATTTGTTTGCGTGAATATGGCAGTGCACCTGATGTTAATTTCTATCGGGATCCAAATTTTACGTTCCCGTAAGCCATATTCCCTAATAATTTTTTTTTTCTATGTATCTTCCTTGTAATGCATTAAATCACAAGTTTAACATTCTGATTTTCTCTTTGTTCTTATTCGGCATTTTCCTAATCTTCTCTTTACCAGGAAAGTGTTTTTCTGATCTGTAGTATTATCTTTCTCGGCCACAACTTAATTTATATTCAATGTATCAAGTAATGGATATCAAATATATCCTTATTCTTGTGTTCCCTTGTATGTTCTACGATAAGTTCTCTTGGCTTCTAACAGGTATGTTCCAAATCATTTACACCTGATGGTTTTTGAGTTGGTTAAGAACTCCTTACGAGCTGTCCAGGAGCGATATATGGACTCGTCCGAAGTTGCTCCTTCTGTTCGTATAGTTGTAGCTGATGGAATAGAGGATGTTACCATTAAGGTATATGTTCGAAGGAATTTTTTATGGTTCTTTCCCCAGTGCATATGACTTACTATCAAGCATCTTAAATGGGTTGCACTTCTTTTTTTCATTCTCTCCATTGCTTTTTCTCTGTTAATTCCAATTCATTGCCCAACGACTCTGGTCTGTTTGGATATTAGGTCTCAGATGAAGGAGGGGGAATACCAAGAAGTGGTCTTCCAAAAATTTTTACCTACCTTTACAGTACTGCCAAAAATCCCCTGGATGAGCACTCTGATCTTGGAACAGCTAATGCCGCAACAATGGCCGGTTATGGGTATGGGCTTCCAATAAGCCGGTTATATGCCAGATACTTTGGAGGAGATCTGCAAATCATCTCAATGGAAGGATATGGTGAGTTAATATTAGCATATTCCCAAATGCTTGAAAATCATCACTCTGCATATATAACATGCCTTCATGACATTGTTATTGTGCTTTGCAGTTCTAGTCTACCACAGAATGCTACCACTGAATGCTTCGTATTGGTCATCTAACCATATAATTGTTTTCTTTTAATGATTATATTGCTACCTGTTCGATCTTAATTTCTTTGTGAAAAATTTGTTTTTTATCCTTAATCTTCCAGTGTTTTGTTAGAAAGGTGGTCTAAAATAAAAGATAAACTGGAATCCTAATTCTAGTAAAGATTGGTACTACTGCTGTTTAGCAACTACAAGCCTTAATCTCTCTCTCTAGATGAGATTGGCTTCATTAATACGGACTTCCAGCCATCCCTATCAATGGTCATATCCTCTTCAAAGTATTATTCTTAAAATATATGATGGATAGAATTCATTCAGTTTCCTTCTTCTGAAGTAGTGGCCAACTTCTTGTTTAAAACTCACTTCCTTGTGATTCTTTCAATTGTCTAGCGTTTCTATATCCACCTTGAAATCAATGATCCACAAGTTCCAGAAAAAAGAAGTCGGGTCTTCTGAGGCAATCGAACCAAAATGTGTTGGATAATCTTAGGATGAAGAATCTAGGTATTTCTCATGGGGCAAAAAGGGTGTTGTAGATATGCGGAACATGTGGCATTATGCTTTAACTTGTAGGATTACTGATGCTCGTCAAGCATTTTAATTTGTTTTAGTTGTAATGGCTTTTTAATTTGCTGGATGTAACTGTGTCCTTCATTAAATCTAGAACTTATGTAGCCGATCCCACATAGTTGGAAACGCTTGATATGTTGTTTTAAGTGTTTCCTCATTTGTCGACATTGGGTCATGTTTTAGCGCTCATATTCTGTGGCAGGTACAGACGCGTATCTTCATCTATCCCGCTTAGGAGATTCGCAAGAACCGTTGCCTTGAATTGAGCAATGGCTCAGACGTCTATGAAGTGGAACATGAATTGAAGTATGTTACATAATCAACCTATAAATATGGTTACTTGAAACAGAATTTGGGTAGATTTCATCCATTGTTATGTTAATGGAACAACTCGTCTTTGGCTTCACAAATTGTATCAAGTTAGCTGTTTTCTTTTGTTCTTCAGCTCCTCTAAAATTTCCTCTTTCACTTGTGCGTCATTGCTCCCCTTCTCTTCATGCTTTGTTTCATTATGAAATGAAGCAGTTGGCACATTCTCATCTTGTATGATAATTGGGGGCTTAGAATCCGCTTACCGACGTCATGCAATAGTAGTATGATTATGGCTTAAAGTGTTCTTTTTTTTTTTTTAAAAAAAAAATAGGGGTTGAAATACATTAGATAAATTATCCTTAAACCCTTGGGGGTTTGAATGATTTGCATGGAGATTTTCCCTAGTTTACAAAATGTCTTGAAAATTCTTGTGATTTATTTATTTATTTATTTAACTTACACTTTCTCTGCTACAAATTACTGCAATTAAATTGAAATTAACTTAAATTATGCCAAATCAATCCAAAATTAAGCTGAATCAGATTTTGTGATATTAATTATATTATTCAAAATATAAATGCATATTGAAATATACTAATTTTATATGTATTGTTACTTGAATATAATAATAATATTTAGAGTTTAGAATAATCTGTCTTCAAACTTGTAAATTCTTGCAAGGTGCAGCGGACGGTGCAAGGTGATCTGTGCACAGATACTTTGATGTTTAACTCAATAAATGATATATTGTTGAATTCATTGAGCGCTTGATATCAATAGAAACGACTTACTTGGGGTATGAGTCATTCTCTATTTGTAAGAATAATTTTTTTAAAGAGAGAATTTCTTCTTGTTGGAGGATATGATTGCTATTAAATATGCTCTATTTGTTGAGAGATTTTCGAAGTGAATATTGAAGGTAAAATTGTACATTTCTTCATGTCACTTGAGAGATTTAGAGAGGTTTTGAGGAGGCAGCTTGAAGAGCCGACGCAAGGAAATCTCTTGGAGACTTTTCCTTGCTCAAGAGATTAGTCTCTTGGAGACTCTTTCTTGCTTAAGAGACTTTTCTAAGGGTGTGTTTGATTGTATTACTTAGAATTTAATTCTAGATAATATTGTCTAGAAAACAAAAATTATCCATTCTCTTGAAAAATGAATTCCATGCAAATAAGTTTTAAATGTTATACTTTACACATTTTTTCATAGAAAAATTAGTAGTGTTTGATTGATTTTCATAGAAAATATGTAATGATTATATATTTTTCATGGTAAATGTGTGCAATCAAACACACTCTAAGTTCATGTTCTACTTCTATTTATTTTTATTTTATTTACTAATATTTTTATTCTATTTTTTATTATTATCCACATCAACGTGTTAAACTTAATAATGGAAAGACATGTTGAAACTTATTTAAATTGTATTTTAATATAAATGTGCTTAGTTGAAGTAATTGGTTGACTTAAAACTTAAAACATAAAATTTTAAATAAATGAATCTAAATTTTTGTAAAATCAATTTGGGTCGTGAAAGTTAAAACAGGTTGGTTTAGACTTTTCATGAACGTAATGTTTAGTCAATTGTCTACCTTTTAAATTTTAATAAGTTGACGGTGACTGACTTTATAATGTATAATTATGTATGTATATGGACTGGGAATGTCGTGTCATGCTTCTTAAAAGTGATGTGATGGGCGGCTAAGGCACTGCTTAAAATTTTTAATCCAAGTTTGATATTTTATTTTATCATGTTTGATGTGCATGTGGACTAAGTTATAGTAAAACAAACTTAATGAGATATTAAAAGAGAAATTTAAAGAAAAATTTAGAAAGAAATCTTAAGGGAAAAAGATTTGGGGTAAAAGGATTTATTTTATGAATACACATTGATCTAATCATGAAACTTAGAAATGAATAAAATCTAAAAGTTAAAGATAAAGTATAAGGGTCAAAATAAGAGTTTTAGACCAAAAAATTTCAAGTGTTGTAGGGTGTTCTAGGAAAATTAAAAAAAAATCTGAAAAATTTTAGAAATATCATAAGAAGGTCGAAGAGTTAGATGACCTTGAAGAGTTTTCCAAACAAAAAATGTCCTGAAGCCTCTAAAGAGTATCTAAGGCAACCTAGCCCTTAGCATCTCCTAAGGCCCAAGACTCATCCAAAGAGTTTTTCAAGCCCAACCCATCCGATGACTCTAAGAAGTCTTAAGACCCACATGGAGGATACTTATCGGGCGACTCTGACCCTAAAGATACCTCCAGACCTTCTGACCTCATCTGATGCATTTTTCTTGAAGAGTTGAGACTTACATAGCATGCCACGTGGACCTTACCACAAAATTCTATAAATACCCACCTACTACACTAGAAATGGACCTTCTTTGGCTCTCTTTCTCTCTCACACACATACACAGACTTAGGAGTCGGAGACTTTGACCCCAGTCCTCACAGAACCCATTAGGAGACTATCTATCGGAAGACTCCCATTCGGAACATACTGCATACACACATACATACATTCATACTTCTACTTGATGGCATCTTCATCTGACTTAGGTATCAGAGGGCCTGCGTGGGGAAGCTCTTCGCGTACCTTCTTGTGAGAAATAAAAGACACCCAAAAAGGGGGTGAATTGGATTTTCAAATATTTTTCTTGATTTTAAAGATTATTTGAATAAAATAGTTTAAACTTTTTCAAATTAATTCTTTAACTATATTCTTGACAGAGAATGATATGAAATAAGTGCAAGATAAATTCAATAAAAAAAAACTTGTCCTTTTTAAGTTTTAGAAAGTTTTTGTTGAAATAGTAAAATTGATCTTAAATTTGTTGCAAAATAACTCTTGCTAAAAAAAAAATGCAAATGCTAAAACAAAAGACAATAAATAATGCAACACACAAAGAATTTTATAGTGGTTCGACTCAACCAACCTACTCTACTCCCTTGACACCTCATTAAGGATTTCAACAATCCACCATAGTTTTTGCAGGTTTAGCTATAACCTCAGCTTTTGACAAATGCAACTATAAGCTCTTCTTTTCACTAGTTTAATAGTAATCAAAATAAACATAGCTTTTACAAGGAGCAGTTAGAATCTCTTATACTATACTTTTTATGGGCTCAAGAACTAGCCGCAAAAATAGAATTGAGATTTATAATATAAACACTTTGAGAAGCTTTTAAAAGATAAGATTCAAATAATGAAAGTAGCTTTTCACAAAGAAAAAAGAGATAGAAAGAATACAAAGAATATAAGCACTTGTTCTCTCTTTTTCTAGATGGAAAATGAAAGTTTGAAGAGTCTCTTTGACTTAAAGCAATAGTAGGAAGTATTAGAATAACAACCTTATTCTTCATCTTCATCTCATTTTATACTTGTTGTCATGAGGGTGATATTTGAAAGAAATAACTTTTTCTCTCTTCAAAATAATTATTAGAATATTTAAAAATCATGTTAAATGAATGAGGTAAAATTTAAAGCTATTTTGGAGCCTTAACGGTCAAAATTGTGTATTAAAAACACTTACAATGGCTAGTTTAACTGCTTTATTTTTCAGTTTCAACACAAAAATAATCGACTAATATAAGTCCTTACTCGAGTAAGCATGGTCTCTACTCGAGTAAGTTTCGATTGCACTCGATTATACTTAATAGATTCTTGATTATATAGAGACATGCATAAGATACTCGATAATCACTCTGAAATGGTCGATTATACATTAACTTTTATTCGATTGCTCATGAAAAATACTTGATTAAAAGAGAATAAAACTTCATAATCTTTGTTCAAGCAAAATCGCTCGACTATTGAATAGAAATACTCGACTAATATAAGATTTTACTCGATTTTACTTAACTCTTAGTCAATTAAAAAGATATAACACTCAACTATAACTTTATTCACCAGATTACTTTTGATATAGTCAAAACTTGCAATAAATACTCAATTATTAAGAGTATTTACTCGAGTAATATTCAAACATAGTCAATTTATTCTATGCCTTACTCGACTATCATTCAATCAACATGTATTGTTTTGAATATCATTATCAAAACAACATCTAAGATATCATAAACATTGAGCTTAAATATAAAACTCAATTTTCTCATCAACACTAAATAATATAAACCTTAAGTCTTAAACAAACACAAGTGTTGTTTGTGAAAATTCATTAAAACTAATTTTCAAAATACATTCACTCGGTTACATAAAAAGCTTTAAAAAATAAAAGAGATATTCTTAAGATACATGGCTTTGATAACAAGTTAAGAATAATGTGCTACTCAACTAAAGACTTCCTTATTCTAGATTCAAATGAGAATCATTTTTCTAGACTCATACATTATTACATAGCATGTGACATAAAGATGCATTATGATAACTTTATGAAACATACTTGCATGAAATGTTCTTAAGTCAAGTAACTTACATTTACTTGATTGAAATAGAACACATAAAACATTTAAATTCTTTCAATAAATATACTAAATATATCTAGATGTTTTAAAATAATACTGAAAGAACTAATGAACACCCAATAGAGGGGTGAATTGGGTTTTAAAAGATTTTCTCTTTATTTTTAAAATATATTTGGTAGAGTTCCCCACTCTTCGGATCGATGGTATGGTTTGTCGATAGAGGAGATACATGAATTGTTCTTAGTTGACCTTACCATCTATGAAGAGACGATATGCGATATCGATGTCTCGAAGTGACAAATAGTTATGGAATCTGAGATGGAGTCCATGTACTCCAATTAGGTCTGGGTCTTAGTGGATTCGCCTGCGGGAATCGTTCATGTAGAATGTAAATTGATCCTTAAGAGAAAGATCGGTGTTGATGGACATGTTTTCACATATAAAGCACATTTGGTGACAGGGATATTGTCAGTGTCAAGGAGTTGACTATGACAAGACTTTCTCACCTATTGCGACTCTAAAGTCCATTACGACGATGTTAGCTGTCACTACTTACTATGACTGAGATTTGGAAGATGGATGTCAAGACGATTTTTTTGAATAGATTTCTTGAAGAAGAGATCTATATGGAACAACCACATGGATTTGAATTCGTCGATCCATGTCAAGTATGTTTATTGAAGAGATCAATTTATGGTCTAAAACAAGTATCGAAAAGTTAGAACATCCGTTTTGATCACAAGATCAAACAATTTGATTATGTTAGAAATCTGCACGTAGCCACCCTAAGCATTCTCTAATTAGACTTCTAATATAACCCTCAATATAATATTATATATATGGCTGCTTCCAATTGCACTCCTAATCCAATGCTGCCTCTATTCTTCTTTATTAACACTACAAAAAAATTATTTTTTTGCGACAATTTTTCAAAACTATCGCAAAATTTATTAAAAAATTTAATTTTGCGACGATTTTTAAAAAATCTCTGCTAAATTCAAAAAATAATTTAATAATTAAAAATTAAAATTAAATTTTACGACGATTTTTGAGAAATTATTGCTAAATTTAGAAAATAATTAAATAATAAAAATAATTTAATATTCGCAGCGATTTTTCAAAATCGTCACAAAATTCATTAAAAAATTTAATTTTTTGGCAGTTTTTAAAAATCGTCGCTAAATTAAAAAAATAAATAATTAAAAAAAATTAAATAACATTTGCAACAATTTTGAAAAATCGCAACAAAATTTATTAAAAAATAAAAAAAATTAACAAAATTTTAATATATAAAAGTTTAATAATTTTGAAAATAAATTTTTAAAAAATATATAAAATCTTCTTTTTATTTTTAATCAATTAATTAATTTAATTTATAACATTATTCTTTTAAAAAATAATTAATTAATTTATGTTTTTTTAATTTATATTAAAAAATATAAAATATAATTTTAAAAAATAATTACTGTATTTGTATATAATTTATATGCGTGAGTATTTAATAACACGGCTTCGCAGATCAAGTGGTTTCGCGTGCATACGCATATAGGGGAGGTCCCCGGTTCAAAATCAGGGAAGGGAAGGATGCTAGATTAATTTCCAGCAGCAATGCCATCTGGCGCGTGGACGTGTGGCCACGTGGCGCACAGGGGCGCGCACGTGGCTTGGGTGCTTCAAAAATTCAATATTTTGGACTTTTTCGCAGTGGTTACTCCAACAGTTGCTGAAAATCGTCGCTAAATACTCCGCGACGGCTGATTTAGCGACTGTTAAGAACCCTGCTAAATGCTAATTTTTTTGCAGTTTAATTATTTAATTCCTCCCTTTTGCAATGTACCTGTCAAGAAAAGAAGGAAAAACTTAACTTATCATTAAGATGCAGCACAAGCTGTAAATTTATATAACATAGGCATAGCCTGCCTTATGCAAATTTAGGAAATTACACAGCCTGCCTTATGCAAATTTAGGAAACTAGCAAATCTAGGAAATACCAAATCTAGAAAGAAATAAAAGAAAGGCTACAACAATCGAATGTAGAAAGAAATATACAAAAAAGATACAAGACATAATATACAATCAAATCACTTAAATAAGGAAAACAAAGTAATTAAATAAATCTCCTATGGACTCCCGTGGATATGAAACAATATGAATCAGCCACATCTTCTAACACTCCCCCTCAAGATGGAGTGTGGATGTCATACATTCCCATCTTATATAGAAGCTTGTGAAATATGCTACCCGAAACCCCTTTAGTAAATAGATCAGCAAGTTGTTCGCCGGTAGGAACAAATGGAGTACAAATCAAGCCACCTTCAAGTTACGCTTTAATGAAATGTCGATCAACTTTAATATGTTTAGTCCTATCATGTTGGACGGGGTTATGGGCAATATTGATAGCAGATTTGTTGTCACAATATAACCGCATAGGAGCTGTCAATCGGATTTGTAAATCTGCCAAGATTATTTTGAGCCACAACAACTCACAAATTCCCAAAGCCATAGATCTAAATTCAGCTTCTACACTAGATCTAACCACCATATTTTGCTTCTTACTTCTCCATGTGATAAGATTACCACCAAGAAACATACAATAACCCAAAGTTGACCGTCTATCAACAAGGGATCCAGCATAATCTGCATCAGTGTATGCTTCCACAGACATGTGACCACCTTTTTTAAATAAAATGCCTTTACCAGGATTGCCTTTAAGATAATGAAGAATACGATGTACAACCTTAAGATGACTTCTTTGGGGTTATGCATAAATTGACTAGCTACGCCCACGGCATAGGCAATGTCCGGCCTTGTATGAGAAAGATATATGAGGCTCCCCACTAACCGTTGGTAGGATGCTCGATCAACAGCCCCTTCTTCAAGGTCAACACCACTATGATGATTTTGATCAATTGGAGTATCAATTACTCTACAGCCCAACATACCAGTTTCTTGTAAAAGATCCAACACATATTTTTTGTTGTGAAATAAAGATACCTTCCTTAGATTGAGCCACCTCAATACCCAAAAAATACATTAGATTTCCTAGCTCTTTTATTTCAAACTCGTGAATCAAGCATCTTTTCAAGGCATCAATACCGTCTTTATCATTTCCTGTCACAATGATATCATTAACATATACTAATAGAGCAATGAGTTTACCTATTTTAGAATGATGAATAAAAAGAGTATGATCTCCTTGACTTTGTTTATAGCCCAAACCAAGCATCACCTTTGTAAACCTCCCAAACCAAGCCCTGGGAGACTGTTTCAGCCAATATAGGGCTTTCTTCAATCGGCATACAACATTTTCTCCATGATTAGTCAATCCAAACCCATGAGGAACTTCCATATAAATTTCTTCTTTTAAATCCCTATGTAAAAAAATATTTTTAATATCAAATTGATACAATGATCAGTTTAACATAGCTGCTAAAGACAACAAAATTCTGACATTATTCATTTTTGTGATGGGAACAAACGTCTCAATGTAGTCCACACCATATGTTTGTGTATAACACTTGGCTACTAATCTAGCTTTGTACCTTTCAAAAGAGCCATCTGATTTATATTTCACTGTAAATACCCATCTACATCCAACATTTTTCTTTCCTTTAGGTAGTTGGACCAAATCCCAGGTTTGATTCTTTTCAAGTGCAGCCATCTCCACCTTCATGGCCTCCTTCCAATGATCATTACTTAAAGCTTCAGATAGATTCTTTGGGATAGGGATGGAGTTAAGGTTGGTCAAGAAGGCCTTGTGTGTTGGAGACAATTTAGAATAACTGAGGAATAGATGCAGAGGATGTTGAGTGCAAGCTTGGGTTCATTTTCTTAAGGCAATTGGAATGTCCAGGTCATCCAAAAGTGGGTTAGATGACTAAGTGTTGCTTGAAATAGGTTATGGTATAACAGTAGAGACTGTAGGTTGAAGTAAATTAGGGCTTTTGGGTGAATCAGGCTGAGGGCTGCACTGATCTACATAAGGATTAAATGATTCAGCATGCTTAGAGATAAAATCGGGACCTTTTCTCTTTGAATAGACTTGTAGTGGGTGAGAAGAAGAGTGAACATTCTCTTTTGGGACCAGATTTAAGAAATGTTGAGGATGATTTGAAGGAGAAGGAGAAACTAGAAAATTTGAGAAATAGAATTCTCTTGACTGGTCATCCAATGAATTGGTCTGCCCTTAATATCAGTCATATCAAAATATGATTAGTCCTCCACAAAGCTTACATTAGCTGAAACATACAGCTTCTTGGATGGAGGATGGAAACACTTATAACCTTTTTGAGTGGAGGAATATCCAACAAAGACACACTTAAGGGCTCTAGGATCCAATTTCCCTTTATGAGGAGAATGATTATGAACAAAAACCAAACAACCAAACATTCTTGGGTAAAGATTTGTTGGAATAAATTCTAGGAATGCCTTAGTAAGAAGCTGAAGAGGACTTTAGAGGTTAAGATTCATAAAAGGAAGCCTATTGGTGAGATATGTAGCTGTCAAGACAGCTTCTCCCCAATAGTGTTTAGGCACATTATTGTGGAATAACAAGGATCTTGTAACTGCCAACAAATGACCATTCTTCCTATCAGCTACTCCATTTTGCTGAGGGGTATAAACACAAGAAGACTCATGAATTATACCCATCTCTTGAAAGAAAAGAGATAGAGTTTGATTGAAAAAATCTTTGGCATTGTCAGTTTTCATTCTTTTAATTCCAATACCAAATTGATTCTTAATCATGGTATAGAAATTAGGAAAAATGGTGCATACTTCTGATTTGTTCTTTAGAAGATACAACCACCCAACTCGGGTACAATCATCCACAAACAACACAAACCATTGAGCACCCGAAATACTAGGAATAGAAGAAGGACCCCAAATGTCATTGTGAATTAAGTTGAAAGGAAGAGCACATTGAGTATTATTAAAAGGAAATGAAACTCTTTTATGCTTAGCAAATTGACAAACATCACAGTGTAAATCACTATTATCTAATCCCTTGAATAAAGAAGGATACATAGACTGAAGAACTACAAAAGATGGATGTCCTAGGCGAAAATGATGAAGCCATAAAACGTCCTTATTGGATTTAGCTAAAAAAGATATAGGAGAAAAATGTTTTCTATCACTCAGCCCACTAGACTCTTCAAGGTAGTATAACCCCTCTTTCACCTTAGCATGCCCAATCTTCTTCCTCGTGTCCTTTTCCTGAAATTCACAAAGATTTGGATAGAAGATGGCACGACAATTAGTGTCTTGGGTCAGTTTTTTAATAGAGATGAGATTGGTGTAGAGTTTTGAGACATGGAGAACATATTTTAGAATTAGGTGATTGTTAACAAGGATATCCCCTATTCCAGCAATAGTAGTTAGAGATCCATCAGCTAACACAATCTTTTTAGTACTGGGGCATGGTTTGTAGTTTAGAAATTTGTGTGAAGAATGGGTCATGTGGTTGGTTGCACCAGAATCAAGTACCCAATGTGATTTAAAACCTAAACCTGAAGCATTTAAGTAACAAGAATTGAAAGTAATACTTGTGAAGACAAGATTTGAAGCACTAACACCTTGCTTTTTTTCAAGAGACCCCAATAGGTTCCTTAACTTCTCAATCTCCTCCTGTTTGAGCCCCATCAATCCTATTTCTTTGCCTTTTGTATGCTCTTGGTCACTATAGCTGGTCATATGAGGTGGTTTTTGACCATTGGTAGTGTAGGCCTGTACCTTAGCCTTAAGTTGTTGTCCTCCTTTTGTTGGCTTCCCATGAAGCTTCCAACATTTATCAACTGTATGCCTTGGCTTCTTACAGAAAGTGCACCATAATCTTTGTTTGTGGTTCAACTTGTATCCATGAATCTTTTATCATCTTTAGTCCCTCTTTCACGCCCAACTCCTTTTAGAGTCAATAGAGCTGAATTCTCCAAGTGACCATGCTCCAACATAACTCCTTTTCGGCCTTCTTCTGCACGTACAATAGAAATTACTTCATTTAAGGAGGGTAGATCAGGATGACTAAGAATCTGAATTCTTACAGTATCATATTCTAAATTTAGTCAAACCAAGAAGTCATATATTTGCTCATTCTCTACAAATCTTTTCTGGATTGCTACATTTTCACTGCATTTCATTTGGATGCACTGATAGTGATCCAATTCTTGCCACAAGGTCTGCAACAAGTTGGAATATTTGGTGATAGACCGATTCCCTTGCTTGGTTGCTGCTGCCTTGGTCCTAAGTTCATAAATCTAAGCAGCATCACGTACCTTTGAATAGGTAATCTTCACCGCCTCCCATATCTCCCTTGCCGTTGTTAAGAACATAACGGGATCACTAATCTTCGAATTCATGGAGTTTCATAGCCAAGACATGACTAATGAATCTTCTTCATCCCATGCACCATACATAGGATCATTCTCTTGCGATCTAGATCCCTCCAAATGACTCAATTTTCCCTTGCCTTTCAAGAAAGTCTTGATAAGTTGGGACCATTTGAGGTAGTTCTTGCCATTCAACCTATAGGCTGCTTGGACAATTGGAAGTTCTCCAATACTATGACTGATTGGAAGTTCCCTCCGAGTGCCTTGACTAGAACTTTTTGTAACATCAGTTATGCCTACTGATTTTTTAGTTTCGGTTGCCATGCTTTACAATCTCGACAGGCCTGGGACTAATCCTAAGGCTCTGATACCATGTCAAGAAAAGAAGGAAAAACTGGACTTATCATTAAGATGCAACACAAGCTGTAAATTTATACAGCATAGGCACAACCAGCCTTATGCAGATTTAGGAAACTACACAGCCTGCCTTATGCAAATTTAGGAAACTACCAAATCTAGAAAGAAATAAAAGGAAGGCTACAACAACCAAATATAGAAAGAAATATACAAAAAAGATACAAGACATAATATACAATCAAATCACTTAAATAAGGAAAGCAAAGTAATTAAATAAATCTTCCATGGACTCCCGTGGATATGAAATAATATGAATCAGCCACATCTTCTAACAGTACCAAATTGCCCTCCTTTTGCGCTTAACCATCTCATTCCTACAATCACAATTAAATAAGGAAAGTCACTAGAAAGAAAATAAAATTAAAAGAAATAAAAGAATACTAGCAATTTTAATAATTAAAAGTTTGATAAAAATCGTGTAAAAATTACACTTATCAGCTTCTCTTCTTCCTTTCCCATTTTGTAGAGGCTATTGGATAGCCAGATAGCAAACCAAATGAGGGACTCTCATAGAGCAACGGTTCGCCTCCATTGAGAAAGTTATAGCCTAACTCTATTGGAGGGTTCTGAATGCCTCTCGAGCATGAATCAACTAGGTCCTTCACAAGTGAGAAGGCAGGCTAGTCACCCAGAGTAGCAGCTTGGACATGGGAGCTCAGTCGGATGGCAAGGAGGAGCATCCATGGACAACCGATATCTCTATTATTCGAAAAGGTATACCTAAGAACCCCCTATAGCATGATTTTTCTTTTGTAGCATATCGATGAAGTATATCGAATCTTGCAAGGATTGTTTTCGCTTCCACTTTGTGCTGCTTTGATGTTGTTCTTGGTTTTGAAAATATTTTTAAAACCTGTAAATCCTTGCATAGATCCAGTCGTTGTTGGTTTTTGGCCTTAGGCCCTCATTTCTTTTCAAGCCCATTTGAGGATAAGCGAGTAATTCATCAAGGCCCTTTACCCCTCACTCAAGCCCTAGTGTAGTGGACTCACTTGCACTCGGATAACACGACATGGGAATACCTACCGCAACTATTAAAGTAATTCTCGCAAGCTACTCAACTACTGACCTTCCTTGGAGACAAGAAAGGTTTCAAGGGAAGGGGATTGTTATGACCCTGAAAGTATTTTGTAATAGAGACTATAGATGAATAAGCAATTGTACTAAGCGATTATCGCTTTAGCTAATTGTACCTATTCGATTATGCTATAACAACCAAGGGTAATGGCCTATAAAAAGGCCATGTACGAAGAATGGGGATCATCAATGAAGAGATTGATGCTTTCCCTCTAATTTCTTTCCCTTTTTTTCTCTCCCTAATTCTCCCTCCACTTTTCTCTCTATTCTATAATTCTAGAATTGGCCAAGTCTCAAATTCAAGATGTGACAGGTACTTCTAGGATTTTTGAATTTTTGATTTTGATTTTTCTAGGGCACCCCATAATAGTTTGGCACACATAGCTAGGTCATATTGGGCAATAAAGAATGAATAGGCTAACTAGAGAAGGCCTTTTAGGCCCACTCGCCAAAATTGACTTGCCCACATGTGAACATTGCCTAGCCAGTAAAATAACTAGAAAACCATTTGGAAAAAACAACAGAGCTGATTTTCCATTATAGCTTATCTACTCTAACATATGTGGTCCAATGAGTGTGAGGGCGAGGCATAGGGCCTCATATTTTATCACATTTATAAATAATTTCACACGCTATGGATATGTAACACCCCCTCTCCTAGAACTGCCCGAGAAGAGGTGCTACGAAAAATAAAATATAACACTGACTGATAAACTGAAATCTGATACCAATAGGAATAACTCAATCAACTGAAATAAAACTTTGAGTCAACAAAACGAGAAACCATAAACACTGTCTAAGGGAAAATCACTCAATTGAAAAATAAACTAATACTAAACTGACGAACGCTCTAAACTAACAAACTGATAAAACTCCTAGACATCTTTGGTCTTGAGCGGCTCCATGTATACACACTACTGGACACTGCTGCTAGGCCCCACATCTGGTACTCCCCCGCTAGGACCTGGAATGGTGAAGAGTACAAGGTGAGCTATAAAGCTCAGCAAGTAATAAGGTGGAAAGAATAACTGGAGCTGAATCGAAGAATATCGATACTGATAAAATACTTACTAAACTTGTACTGAGAGATATAATAATCACTGGATTGCATTTACAAAATGTAATGCACGTAAACTGTAAACTAAATGCAGGTATGCAACTTTGACTCGTAGGCCCACATAATTGAATACATACCTGGCTAATCTGAATCCTGCAAACATAAAAACTGTAAGCACATATTGTGGGCTATATGCCCCTAGCCCCCTCGTCAACATCAGGTGAGTAATTCATAACTGAGATATAACTGAACTGATACTAGTGGGATCCCCATGGACAAGCCGCCTAGCGCGCATAATGCAATGCTCATAAAAATACTGGCACATGATATGTAGTGCTCCATATAAAGTTATGTTCAATACTCATACAATATGTATGCACATAATCTCACAAAATAATGCTGAACATGTCATAATAAATGCTAAACATGTAATTTGTTCTTCGATATATTAGAATACAAAGATTTTGAAATTTCTGAGTATGGGCATGGCCTATTGGATTTTATCATATCTTGGCATAAAAATTCAATTATTTAAATATTTAATTTTTATATTAAATTTAAGACTTGCATCAAGAATTTATTGGAAGCCATTCGGATGCTATATGATACTATTCGGGTGATTGAGGAAGTATAAGGAAAATTTGAATGAAATAGCAGCCCATTCGAATGAAAAAAAATGGACTACAACAAGCTCATTCGAATGGAAGAAACTCATTCGAATGACAGAGGCTCATTCGAATGACAGAGGATCATTCAAATGATAAATGATATATAATAAAGGCTATTCGGATCTGATCAAGGACTTATTCGAATGACTCACAAATTCATTCGAATGAATTTGACAATTTTCCAACTTTTGAACTGGCAAAAAGTGACTCATTCGAATGCAACAGTACCCTTATTCGAATGAATTAATGGGATACTCACCGGTCATTCAAATGACATAGAGACTCATTCGAATGCTAGACTACACAAAACAACAACTTACTCAATTCTTCAAGGACTCATTCGAATGACAAGAAGACTCATTCGAATGACAGACTCAAAACTTCAAAAACACATATGAATGATACGATAACACATCACTCATTGGAATGATAAAGGACTCATTCGAATGACTGATACATTATAAGGGAAAAGCTTACGATAACACTGAAAACTCATTGAGATACCACTGAACTCATTCGAATGACAAAGAGGCTCATTCGAATGACTTGAAACTTATACGAAACGAACTTATAATAACAGAGACCATATCTTGAATAAAAAACTTAGCATCACTACACCATTCCAAAAGAAATATTGGGAGAACAATCCCCATTGATATAAAATAATATCAAGATGGATTGGATCAATTACTTATGAAAGAAAACACTGAAAAGAATTATGCATAGCTTAACATAATTCACTGGTTAATGATATACTGCATGAATATATATATATATATATATATATGCATGAACGTTCTGACTGATTAAACTGGAAACCCAAAACAAGAGTCATGGTATTCTGAGATCACGACTAACATGGTTTGAAGATCATATTTAAAAGATTCACTATAAAGAATCACACATATCTTCTTCATGCTCTCACTGTTCTACGTATACATATATATATATATATATTGGAACTATTATAAATCTGAGAACTCAATGAAACACTGGAATAAATTGAGAACAAACTATTATGAATCTGTAATGAAAGGAATTACAGATAGGATACTTATAACACCCTATATTTTCGTGAAATTGCCGCGTATTTTAAGTGAGTTTAAAATACCAAAAAATATGTTTGAAATGGCAACAAGTGACCGAATCAGTCGTAGAGAATGTCGTAGAGCTTAGATACCTAAGGACAAAGGTATATTTTTTTATGAGCATCTCGAGGCGAGATTTGTGACGCTGAAAGAAATCAAATCAGAGACAATTTTTCAGTTAACCTAAGTTGTAGCCTGAAAAGACCAAATGATGGTAAAGGCTTCCCGGAAATTTTACATACCAAGTAAATTTGAGTTATTAATTTTGAAATTTTAAGTATCTCGATAAATTTGATGTTTGAGGGTGTAATTATAATTAGAAAATTATCTAAATGAAATAAGGATGAAATTAGGAGCTTATGTGGAAAAACATTAAAGTTTGAGAACTTGAAATAAGGGCAAAAATGTCATTTGAAAGAAATTTGGGAACTAGCTTGGATTCCAAAAATCAAATCCATTCTAGCTTTTGATTTCAAAGGCCATTTAATTATAGGTTTGAGTCTTTGGAATCCATGGCTAAGGTTGAGACAAGTGGCATAATGTGATTGGTTGAAGAATTCTATAAATAGGATCACTCTAAGTGGAGAAGGTTGGTCTAGAGAGAGAGAAGGAAGTTCGGCAAGAAGGTGGGAAGAAAGCGACGGAGAAGTGGCGAAGAACGAGCCTCGTCAGAGTTGCAGGTCTTCGCCGAAATTTGCCAAAATCAGTCACAAAAAATGAAGTAAGTCGAATTGTTTTTTGATAATCTTGTAGAGGGGGAAGAGAGGGTCACGTAGGTTCAAACGGGGGTCGAATCGGAGTTAAAATGGAGAAGTTATGGCCGAAATACGAAAATGGGACGAAGCTGTCCGAATTCTGCTAGGTGGCGCGTGAGTTACACGTGCCGGATAATAGCTGCGCGTGAGGGCGTGTGGCCCACATTTCCAAGGCGCGTGAGGGGTCTATTTTCCTTGAAATTTTCTAGTTTTATCCCTAATTTAATGTCCCTCAACCCTATGTAAAAATATTTAAGTTTAGATTTACCGAAACACATGTTTTCTGCAGAAATTTAGGCCGTTTGCTGTGAAATTATACCCTCGAAGAGATAAACCAACAATGTGAGACTCCTATACTTCAAATCCTATTTTTTATTCTCTTATGAGAGATTTCTATTGCATGAGACGTGTTTCATGAAGTTCTTATTATTCGCTTACGTGAAATCATGTTGCATCTATGAACTGAATTTCTCGAAAATATATGCTGTTGGCTTTTTAACTATTGTATTTATAAAATCCGTGTGGTCATACTGTTGTACCTATTTGTTGTTGGCCGAGGGAAAAAGTCGGATATCCCCCGAGAGGCGCTATGAGTGTGCCATCGAGAAAGCTCTCGTGGGAAGACCGTGAGCCTAAGGAACAACGGATGTGGTGCTTGCATGAGTTCTATGAAGTTGGGCCGAAGTGACATGGTTAGGGACCTCCCGAGAGGCGCTATGCGTGCGCCATTGAGAAAGCTCTCGTTGGAGGAGGCTGACGTGTTCACGAGGCACTTTGGAGTAGTTCTCGTTGTTTTCTCATACATTTTATACCTGATCATGCATCGATATAAATTATTTTTTTTTGGAGTTTCTCACTAGAAGATTCATCTTCTAATTGGACTATGTCCCTGGAATATTCAAACGTTCCAGGTTCAACGAGCGGCTCTAAAGGAAAGGAAGTAGCTGAAGAATAAGTATAATTTGCTATCGGTAACATGATTACCATATTTTGTTTATGTGCGAACCTATGTAATTTTAGATATGTTAAGATGTTCAGTTATCACTTGATGATGTCAATGTAATATATTTTGTAGATGTCTTGAAAAATTTTATGATAAATAAAGTTTTATGGTTGTGAACCATATCAGGTTCGATCTAGCTTTCGCATTCGAGATTTTAACGCCTATCTTAGCTATTCGATTATTGGGTTTGTTAAGCTGAGAAGGTGTAAATTAGGGTTTTTGGGATATTGTGTGATGTATGACAATTATTGAGATATGAAAAATTTTATATTCCTGAAATCCTAAGTTATAACACGCTCAAGAAATTTGGGGTGTTACAATACTTGCCTTAGACTCTCTGATCGAACCCTAACGATCGCCAAAAGAGACTTCTATGCAAGACTTTGAATTTGCTACTGCTTCTTGGCTCCTCTGTTCTTCACGATTTTTCTCTCTTTTAGTGGCGTGAAGAAAATAAGGTTAATGGTTTATATATACATATGCCTATGGGAAGCCCTAATGCCCTCTCCTTCTCCTACTATATCTAGGAGACTTTAATCCCAATCCTCTCACAGATGGAATCACTAATCTCTTAATAACTCTTATTAACTAATTAAATAAATAACAACTTCTTAAATGACCCCCAAGTCCTTGCATTTAATTTCATCACTAAATAAAGAATTAAATGTTATTTAAAAGCTATTTTCTCAATTAAAATATCTAAATTGCCACATTAACAATTAATTGGCAAAAATCCTCCAAACAAAACGAATTAAGAAATTCAATAATTTCTAAATCAAATCTAAACCTTCTAATGGGTCGTTACAATTTCTCCTCTCCTTAAAAGAATTTGGTGCTCCAAATTCGTAACTGGTTACTCGAACAATGAGGGGTAAAGACGCCTCATCTCTTCTTCTAGCTCCCACGTCGCCTCTTCTGATGAGTATCGCTGCCATTGCACTTTCACAAGAGGAATTGATCGATTCCTCAAAGTCTTCTCTTTACGCTCTAAGATACTGGTAGGCATCTCCTCATAGGACACATCTTCTTTAACTTCAAGAGTCTGGAAATCGATCACATGCTGAGGATCTGGCACTTACTTCCTCAACATCGAAACATGGAACACATTGTGAACATGGGACAATTGAGGTGGCAAAGCTAACCCATATGCCAAAAGTCTCTATCCGTCTCAAAATCTCAAATGGACCAATGTAACGGGGACTAAGCTTCCCTATTACGCCAAATCTTCGCACACCTTTAATAGGCATGACTCTTAACCAAACATGGTCGCCTATCTCAAACTCGAGGTCTCGTCGTCGTTTGTCTGCATAACTTTTCTATCTATCTTGGGCTGTCTTCATTCTTGCTTTGATAACTCGAATTTTTTTCTATCGTCTGTTCAACAATTTCAGGACCCAATAAAGCCCTATCTCCAACTTCTTGCCAACATATTGGCGATTGACACGATCGCCCATATAAAGCCTCATATGGTGACATTCCAATACTTGAATGAAAACTATTATTGTAGGCAAATTCCACCAAAGGTAGGTGCTCATCCCAACTACCTTGGAAATCTAGAACGTAAGCTCTCAGCATGTCTTCAAGAGTTCTGATAGTCCTCTCTAACTAGCCATCTTTCTGCGGATGAAATGCCGTACTAAACTTCAGCTGAGATCCCAATGCCTCATGCAAAGCTCTCCAGAAATGAGAAGTAAAACAAGAATCTCGATCTGATGCAATGCTGGATGGAACACCGTGCAATTTCACGATCTCCTCAATATAAACTCTGGCAAATCTGTTCAATGGGTAAGTCTTCTTAATAGGTAGAAAATTGGCTGATTTAGTCAATCGGTCAACAATCACCCATATAGCTCATAGCCCCTAGTAGTCCTGGGTAAACCCACCACAAAATCCATAGTAATATTATCCCACTTCCATTCCGGAATAGGTAATGGAAGTAATAAACCTGCGGGTTTCTGATGTTCCGCTTTAACTTGCTGGCATATTGAACACTGTAAAACATAATTGGCTACATCTTTCTTCATACCACTCCACCAATACTGACGCTTTAGGTCGTGGTACATCTTCACAACACCTGGATGGATAGTATAATGACTCCTATGTGCTTCATTTAAAATCTCTTGCTTAAGATTTCCATCATCGGGTATACAAATGCGTCCCTGAAACAAGAGTATACCATCACCCCGAAAAGTATATCCCAAGGGAGAAAATTTCTCAATATCTTCTAGAATTTGCGCTAACCTCTCATCTTTCGATTGCTGGTTCTTGATTAAATCGAATAACTCAGGTTGCACCCTCATATGAGCGCAACTCACAACTGTACTATCTTCTGGGGCTGAAATAGATAGAGTACTCAATTGCTCCAATAACCTCCATTCTTGAACTATCATCGTAGCCATAGAAGCTCCTCGCCGACTCAAAGCATCGGCTACTACATTTGCCTTTCCTGGATGGTAGAGAATCTCACAGTCGAAGTCTTTAAATAACTTGACCCAACGTCTCTACCTCATGTTTAATTCTTTTTGGGACAGAAGATAATGTAAACTCTTATGATCTGTATAAATTTCAACTTTCTCACCATATAAATAATGTTGCCATATCTTCAATGCAAATACTACCACTGCCAACTCCAAATCATGAGTGGGGTAGTTCACCTCGTGTTTCTTCAATTGTCTTGAGGCATAAGCATTAACTCGACCCTCTTGCATCAATACGTAACCCAAACCTGAATGGGATGTATCGCTGTAAATGAAGTATTTCTCTCCATTTCTTGGAATGACTAAAACTGGTGTAGTAGTCAATTTCATCTTTAATTCTTGGAAGGCACGTTCACACCCCTCATTCCATTCAAAATTCTCTTTTTCTTGTTAGCTTAGTTATAGAGGAAGATAAACGAGCAAATCCTTCAATGAATCGCCTATAATAGCCTGCAAGTCCTAGAAAACTACGTATCTCTATCACTATCGTCGGCCTCGGCCAATCCATAACTATTTTAGTCTTGTCTGGATCCACTGAAATACCGTTTCCAGAAGCCACATGGCCTAGAAATCCAATCTGAGTAAGCCAAAAGTCACATTTGCTGAACTTGGCCTATAGTTGCTCCTCTTTAAGTCTCTGTAATACTAGTGTAAGATGCTCCGTATGCTCCTCCGCATTAGGTGAGTATACTAGAATATCGTCGATGAAGACAATAATGAATCGATCTAGATACTCACGTAGAACTCGATTCATTAAATCCATGAAAATAGCTGGGGCATTCGTCAACCCAAATGGCATCACCACGAACTCGTAGTGTCCATAGCGAGTCCTGAAAGCAGTCTTCTGAATATTCTCATCTCTAAACTCACACTTGATGGTATCCCGATCTCAAATCTATCTTCAAGAATACCTCAGCTTCTCTCAACTGATCTAACAAGTCATCCACTCGAGGTAAGGGATACTTATTCTTCATTGTCACTTGGTTCAATTGGCGATAGTCAATACATAATCTCAAAGATCCATCTTTCTTTCTTACGAACAATACTGGTGCGCCCCATGGGGATGAATTGGGTCGGATAAAACCCTTCTCCATTAATTCTTCTAATTGGCCCTTCAATTCCTTTAGCCCATTAGGTGCCATCCGATATGGAGCCTTAGAGATAGGCTGTGTACTAGGTAGTAACTCAATAGTAAACTCTGATCCTCTCCGAGGAGGTAATCCTGGTAGCTCATCAGGGAAAACTTCTTGGAAATCTCGTACTACTGGTACCTTGGATAACTTCTTCTTGCTTCCCTCATCAGTGGTTACAAAGGCTAAATAAGCTTCACATCCATCACGCATCAGCTTCTCGACTTTCATCACTGAGATCATAGGAATCGTAGCCATAGGCTTAACTCCTCTATAAATAAGAACCAATTGTTGAGGTAGTTTGAAGTCAATAATCTTTCGCCGATAATCAACTCTTACATAATGCCGTGACAACCAATCCATGCCAAGGATCAATTCAAAATCCCTAACATCAAGAATTTCTAAATCTCCCAAATAGCTTCTTATGATGTACCTTGATCTCAGAATTTTCAAGCATTTCTCTTGATAGCATAGGCTTGCTAAACTATCGTGGTATAATCCACACTTTGAGCCCCTCCAAAAGCATGGTAAATAGCAGCACACAATCTTCTCTGAAATTTAGCATCCTTCTTAGCTTAAGTGGACACCAACTCTAAGGCCTATCTAGTCAAGGCTGTAAACTTTTCCTCACATTAGGCCATTGTCTTGGTACCTTACATGAACTCAATGAACTCAAAAACTTTCTGCTCCTTGACCCATGCTTGGCAATAAGCGTCGTTGAATACTTGTTAAAATTCAACCAATGTAGGCTCTCGATTACCAAACCTCTGGCGGCAATCTCCCACCATCCCTCGGTGTCACCTCTAAACATGAATGTGCTAAGTCGTACTTGTCGGTCGTCCGCAAAACCAATAGATCGAAGATGCTTCTCTATCGATAGCATCCAATTCTCAACCGCTATTGCATCTGTGCCTCCCTAGAACGCTGGTGGTCAGAAGGCCATGAAATCCTTTAATAGCTGACTCTCTGTATCTGCCTCCACAATTGGAGTTGTTAGAGCAACTGACTTATCGTCTCTACTACCACCTACTTCTTAGGGAACTTGTGATTCCCTTACCTGATTAGAAACTCGGGTATCTATCACCCTCATCAATCTTGCTAGCATACCTTGCATCTCGGCCATTCCTTGCAGTAGATCACTTCTAGACTCCCCTGGCAAACCAGGCGTGGATACTGAAACTTCCATTGGAATAAAAACAGCCTGATTGTGAGTCCGGGGTCGTCCACCACTATTACTCATCTTCCTGCATCACCACTTAGGGTTTAGAATATCGCTAATTATGCCAACATATCTAACTAACGGACACAAGTCCTAACTTTACCCAACATCCTATGTGTGTACGGGAGACTTCTCAAAACACCGCTTTGATACCAATACTGTAACACCCCCTCTCCTAGAACTGCCCGAGAAGAGGTGCTACGAAAAATAAAATATAACACTGATTGATAAATTAAAATCTGATACCAATAGGAATAACTCAATCAACTGAAATAAAACTTTGAGTCAACAAAACGAGAAAACATAAACATTGTCTAAGGGAAAACCCCTCAACTGAAAAATAAACTAATACTAAATTGACGAACGCTCTAAACTAACAAATTGATAAAACTCCCAGACATCTTTGGTCTTGAGCGGCTCCACGTACACACACTACTGGACACTGCTACTAGGCCCCACATCTGGTACTCCCTCGCTAGGACCTGGAATGGTGAAGAGTACAAGGTGAGCTATAAAGCTCAGCAAGTAATAAGGTGGAAAGAATAACTGAAGCTGAATCGAAGAATATCGATACTGATAAAATACTTACTAAACTTGTACTGAGAGATATAATAATCACTGGATTGCATTTACAAAATGTAATGCACGTAAACTGTAAACTAAATGCAGGTATGCAACTTTGGCTCGTAGGCCCACATAATTGTAATACATATGTGGCTGATCTGAATCCTGCAAACATAAAAACAATAAGCACATATTGTGGGCTATATGCTCCTAGCCCCCTGGTCAACATTAGGCGAGCAACTCATAACTGAGTTATAATTGAACTGATACTAGTGGGATCCCCGCGGATAAGCAGCTTGGTGCGCATAATGCAATGTTTATAAAAATGTTGGCACACGATATGTAGTGCTCTATATAAAGTCATGCTCAATGCTCATACAATATGTATGCACATAATCTCACAAAATAATGTTGAACATGTCATAATAAATGCTAAACATGTAATTTGTTCTTCGATATATTGGAATACAAAGATTGTGTAATTTCTAAGTATGGGCATGGCATATTGGATTTTATCATATCTTGGCATAAAAATTCAATTATTTAAATATTGAACTTCTATATTAAATTTAAGACTTGCATCAAGAATTTATTGGAAGCCATTCGGATGTTATATGATACTATTCTGGTGATTGAGGAAGTATAAGGAGCAATTTGAATGAAATAACAGCCCATTCGAATGAAAAAAATGGACTACAACAAGCTCATTCGAATGGCAGAAACTCATTCGAATGACAGAGGCTCATTCGAATGATAAATGATATATAACAAAGGTTATTCGGATCTGATCAAGGACTTATTCGAATGACTCACAAATTCATTCGAATGAATTTGACAATTTTCCAACTTTTGAACTGGCAAAAAGCGACTCATTCGAATGCAACAGTACCCTTATTCGAATGAATTAATGGGATACTCACCGGTCATTCGAATGACATAGAGACTCATTCGAATGCTAGACTACACAAAACAACAGTTTACTTAATTCTTCAAGGACTGATTCGAATGACAAGAAGACTCATTCGAATGACAGACTCAAAACTTCAAAAACACATATGAATGATACGATAACACATCACTCATTGGAATGATAAAGGACTCATTCGAATGACTGATACATTATAAGGGAAAACTTACGATAACACTGAAAACTCATTCAGATACCACTGAACTCATTCGAATGACAAAGATGCTCATTCAAATGACTGGAAACTTATACGAAACGAACTTACGATAATAGAGACCATATCTTGAATCAAAAACTTAGCATCACTATACCATTCCAAAATAAATCTTGGGATAACAATCTCAATTGATATAAAATAATATCAAGAGGGATTGAATGAATTACTTATGAAAGAAAACACTGAAAAGAATTATGCATAGCTTAACATAAGTCACTGGTTAATGATATACCACAAGAATATATATATATATATATATGCATGAACATTCTGACTGATTAAACTTGAAACCCAAAACAAGAGTCTTGGTATTCTGAGATCACGGCTAACATGGTTTAAAGATCATATTTAAAAGATTCACTATAAAGAATCACACATATCTTCTTCATGCTCTCACTATTCTATGTATACATATATATATATATATATATACTGGAACTATTATAAATCCGAGAACTCAATAAAACACTGGAATAAATTGAGAACAAACTATTATGAATCTGTAATGAAAGGAATTACAGATATGATACTTATAACACCCTATATTTTCGTGAAATTACCGCGTATTTTAAGTAAGTTTAAAATACTGAAAAATATGCTTGAAGTGGCAACAAGTGACCGAATCAGTCGTAGAGAATGTCCTATGAGCATCTCGAGGCGAGATTTATGACACTAAAAGAAATCAAATCAGAGACGATTTTTCGGTTAACCTAAGTTGTAGCCTGAAAAGACTGAATGATGGTAAGGGCTTCCCAAAAATTGTAGATACCAAGTAAATTTGAGTTATTAATTTTGAGATTTTTAAAATCTCGATAAATTTAATGTTTGAGGGTGTAATTGTAATTAGAAAATTATATAAATGAAATAAGGATGAAATTAGGAGCTTATGTGGAAAAACATTAAAGTTTGAGAACTTGAAATAAGGGCCAAAGTGTCATTTGAAAGAAATTTGGGGAATTAGCTTGGATTCCAAAAATCAAATCCATTCTAGCTTTGGATTTCAAAGGCCATTTAATTATAGGTTTGAGTCTTTGGAATCCATGGCTAAGGTTGAGACAAGTGGCATAATGTGATTGGTTGAAGAATTCTATAAATAAGCACTATGGATTGTTCTCAAACCATTCAAGAGAGCTTTGACGAGTGAAGCACTCTAAGTGGAGAAGGTTGCTCTAGAGAGAGAGAAGGAAGTTCGGCAAGAAGGCGGGAAGAAAGCGACGGAGAAGCGATGGAGAATGAGCCTCATCGGAGTTGCAGGTCTTTGCCAGAATTCACCAAAATCAGTCATAAAAAAACAAGGTAAGTCCAATTTTTTTTTTTTTTGATAATCTTGTAGAGGGGGAATAGAGGGTCGCTTAGGTTCAAACGGGGCTTGAATCAGAGTTAAAATGAGGAAATTATGGCCGAAATACGGAAACAGGATGAAGCTGTCTGAATTCTGCTAGGCGGCGTGTGAGTTACACGCGCTGGAAAATAGCTGCGCGTGAGGGCGTGTGGCCCTCCTTTCCAGGGTGCGTGAGGGCGCATGAGGGGTCTATTTTCCTTGAAATGTTTTAGTTTTTTCCCTAATTTAATGTCCTTCAACCCTATGTAAAAATATTTAAGTTTAAATTTACCGAAACGCATGTTTTCTGCAGAAACCTAGGCCGTTTGCTGTGAAATTATATCGTGGAAGAGATAAACCAACAAAGTGAGACTTCTATACTCCAAATCCTATTTTTTATTCTCTTATGAGAGATTTCTATTGTATGAGACGTGTTTCGTGAAGTTCTTATTATTCGCTTACGTGAAATCATGTTCCATCTATGAACTGAATTTTCCTGAAAATATATGTTGTTAGCTTTTTAACTGTTGCATTTATAAAATCCATGTGGCCATACTGTTGTACCTATTTGTTGTTGGTCGAGGGAAAAAGTCGGATATCCCCCGAGAGGCGCTATGAGTGCGCCATCGAGAAAGCTCTCGTGGGGAAGACCGTGAGCCTAAGGAACAACGGATGTGGTGCTTGCATGAGTTCTATGAAGTTGGGCCGAAGTGACATGGTTAGGGACCTCCCGAGAGGCGCTATGCGTGCGCCATTGAGAAAGCTCTCGTTAGAGGAGGCTGACGTGTTCACGAGGCACTTCAGAGTAGTTCTCGTTGTCTTCTCATACATTTTATACCTGATCATGCATCGATATAAACTGTTTTTTTTTTTTTTGAGTTTCTCACTAGAAGATTCATCTTCTAATTGGACTATGTCCCTGGAATATTCAAACGTTACAGGTTCAACGAGCGGCTCTAAGGGAAAGGAAGTAGCTGAAGAATAAGTATAATTTACTATCTGTAGCATGATTAGCATATTTTGTTTATGTGCGAACCTATGTAATTTTGGATATGTTAAGATGTTCATTTATCACTTGATGATGTCCATGTAATATATTTTGTAAATGTCTTGAACAATTTTATGATAAATAAAGTTTTATGATTGTGAACCATATCAGGTTCGATCTAGCTTCTACATTCGAGATTTTAACGCCTGTCTTAGCTATTCGATTATTGGGTTTGTTAAGATGAGAAGGTGTAAATTAGGGTTTTTGGGATATTGTGTGATGTATGACAGTTATTGAGATATGAAAAATTTTATATTCCCAAAATCCTAAGTTATAACACGCTCAAGAAATTTGGAGTGTTATAGTTGGTATCAGAGCGAACCTAAGGAAAAGTTCGCATGTGGTTGGATGAGCAAAGCCACCGTAAGTTTTGGGAATTAGGTTAGGATTTTTTTTGAAATATTTAGTGACATACTCTTGTTGCTTATTCAAATTGAATTGTGCCATGCTGTGATGATTTAATAGATTGCCCTGTTTTCTTGCCAGATTGTGAATACAAGAAGAAACAGGCGCGAGAGAGGCAATGGCGAAGCAAGCAACACCAACGCGCACCCAGAAGGTGGTGTGGAAGGTCAAAGAGATGCATGAGCCAACCTTGGTGAAGGCCGGATTGATAGGATCGAGAGAATCCTAGAAGGCATAGCTGGGCGAATTTTGGAGTTGCAGTCCGAGCAAAGAAGAGTAGATTCTTTGGAGAGGTATCTACAACAAAACCCGCCAGTGTTTCGAGGAAAACTGACAGATGACCCTACAATCAGTGAATACTAGTTGGACCAGATCGAGAAGATCCTACAAAGATTGAGAATCTTGAATGAGGACAAGGTCGAGTGTGCGACCTATATGCTGAAAGAGGAAGCGGCTCAATGGTGGGGGTCTATACAGCAAGCGACACCTAACCAAACAGGATCTTGTCACGATCCTCACGTAACAGTAGTAATTTTCCAGTCCGGGTAGGATTGGATTAGTAGCTGCTCAGTCCGAGCAGTTGCAGATGAGATAGAGAAGGAGGAAGAGAGAATAATAGAGAGAGAGAAGAATGATAGGAAGAAACCGAATTTGGTAATTCTCATTATGCGTCCATAGCTAGATAACTGACTCTATATAGGCTACCCAAGGGTAGATTCCCAGCCCGACCATTGCAAAAACGACCAGCTAGCATTATGCAGAGAATATACTACTTGTCCTTTCTACTAACAAGGAAATACTGAAATAAAGTGACAGCAATATAACTAATGCAAGAAAAATTAAATCAACAGTAAGAGTATGGTATTGGGGCTGGCGACGCCTGACAATTCCCCCTCCGGTTAGCCCTTTCTTGTCCTCAAGGAAGGCTGAGGAGGTTGATGGATCTGGGAAACTGCTGCAGCAACTGCGGTAGGTATTCCCATGTGCTCTTTTCCTCCCCCGCGCCCTGCCATTTAACCAACACTTGTATGATAGGTGCCCCTTTCCTATAGATGACGCGTCGATCCAATATTACCTCTAGCTCCACTATTCTCCTGACTTCCCTAGGTAGTTGTGGCAGCATAGGACTCACTTGTTGTGATCCCGCCAACTTCTTCAATAGCGATACATGGAAGACAGGATGGATGCGAGACTCCTCTGGAAGTTTCAGTCGATAAGCCACCTGACCAACCCTAGAAATTATGGGAAATGGCCCGAAATACTTTGGGCTAAGCTTAGATACAGGCTTGGACGAAATGGATTTAAGATGGGGATATCGCAGCCTCAGGAAAACTTCCTCTCCCACTTTGAATTCCCGATCACTCCTTCTACGGTCAGACATCTGTTTCATCCTATTTTGCGCGGATGCCAACTCCCTTTTTATCTGTTGCAATACCCTTTTCTTTTGCTGCAGGTAGTCTTCCACTTTAGCCACTGTTGAGTGATTTCCCACAGCCGGTAGTAAGGGCGGTAGGTACCCAAAAAGAGTCCCGAACGGAGACATTTTGAGTGATGAGTGATGGTTAGAATTGTACCACCACTGAGCCATTGACAACCACTTATTCCACTCTTTAGGGTGCAGGAAACTCATGCATCTTAGATAAGATTCCAAGCTTTGATTCACCCTCTCGGTTTGGCCATCCGTTTGAGGGTGATAAGCTGTGGACATGTTCAATCTCGTTCTCAATGCTTTCATGAGCTCTTGCCATAGAATACTAGTAAACACTTTGTCTCTGTCGGAAATTATAACCTTTGGGACCCCATGAACCTTAACTACCTGGTCCAGGAAGACGCGAGCCACATCTTGGGCTGTGAACGGATGTGTTAGCCCTATGAAGTAAGCGAACTTGGTGAGCCTATCAACCATTACTAAAATGCTGTCCCTCCCTTCCGACTTTGGCAGCCCTTCAATGATGTCCATTGATATACTTTCCCAAGCTTGGTCTGAAATCGGTAGAGGCTGTAGAAGCCCAGGATAAGCCACCATCTCGCTCTTGCATCGCTTGCACACCTCGCAGGCCATGACAAATTTCTTTACTTCTGCCTTAAAACCCTGCCAATAAAACAGCTATTTCACCCTTAGGTAGGTGTTTTGCACCCCCGAATGCCCTCCTAGAGCTGACTCATGAAGGGACCGTAGTATCCTCTCTTTGAGAGCATCATCATCTCCAACCACTATCCTTCCCTGGTATCGCAGCACTCCTCCACTCAAACTATACCCATCTTTCTCCTGGCTGTCGGTAGCAAGTCTTTCCAGTATCTGTTTAATTCGTGCATTTCCTTCGTAGCTGTCACTGATTTCCTTACACCACTCAGGAATTACAATAGTAATAAGGGATGCTTCCCCCACTTCATGACACCTGGACAAGGCATCGACAGCCACATTTTCTTTCCCCCTTCGGTACTGGATCACATAGTCCAGCCCCATAAGCTTGGACATTCCCTTCTTTTGTAGCTGAGTGTGCAATTTCTGTTGTAGTAAGAACTTCAAACTCTCATGGTCGGTTTTAATTATAAACCTCCCTCCTTCGAAATAATGTCGCCATTTATCAACGGCCATCAACACAGCTAGGAACTCCTTCTCATAAATACTCATCCCCACATCCCTTGGTCCCAGCGCACGGCTGAGAAAGGCTAGCGGTCTTCCGTCTTGCATCAACACTGCCCCAATACCTGTTTCACTTGCATCTATCTCCAATACAAAAGGTTTGTCAAAATCTGGTAACCCCAAAGTAGGCACCCTACTCACAGCCTCCTTCACCCTTTCAAAGGCCATGTCCACCTTTTCACCCCACTTAAATCCTTCCTTCTTCAAGAGTTCAGTTAATGGCTTGCTGATAACCCCATATCCCTTGACAAATCTGCGGTAGTAACCTGTGAGGCCCAAGAATCCCCTTAAAGCTCTGACTGATTTGGGTTTTGGCCAATTTAACATTGCCTCTATCTTACTTTTATTAGTGCTAACCCCATTTCTGTTA
The DNA here is from genome assembly GCA_036245055.1 of Diospyros kaki. NCBI lineage: Eukaryota > Viridiplantae > Streptophyta > Magnoliopsida > Ericales > Ebenaceae > Diospyros > Diospyros kaki. The sequence goes on along the minus strand of BSEG01000014.1, from coordinate 22,377,043 downwards.
TCACATGCCCCAGGTACTCTATTTGTCTTTGATTAAAAGCACATTTAGACTTCTTGATATAGAGCTGATTGGATTTAAGGATCTCAAAGGTGGTTTTAAGGTGTTGGAGGTGAGTTTCAAAAGAAGGGCTATAGATAAGTATGTCATCGAAGAAGACTAATATAAATTTTCTTAGGTAAGGCTCAAAAATTCGGTTCATTAGTGATTGAAAGGTGGCAGGGGCGTTAGTGAGCCCAAATGGCATTACTAAAAACTCAAAATGTCCATGATGGGTTCTAAAGGCCGTTTTAGGGGTATCTTCGGGTTTCATCCTAATTTGGTGATAACCCGATCGAAGATCAAGCTTGGAAAAGAATTTGAATTAGCTTAGCTCATCTAAGAGATCTTCCACCAATGGTATAGGGAATTTGTCTTTGATAGTCATGGCGTTCAGTTGGCGATAATCCACACAAAAACGCCATGAACCATCTTTTTTCTTCACTAGTAAAACAGGAGAAGCAAAGGGGCTATGGCTGGTTTTAATAATCGACTGTTGCAACATTTCCTTAACCATGGTTTCTATTACAGATTTTTGAATGGGTGGGTATTTGTAGGATCTCACATTAATAGGATCTGAGTTGGGTTTAAGATGGATAGCATGGTTAAACTCTTTGTTGGGGGGTAGGCCTTTTGGTTCTTGAAATAGATCATTAAACTCAATCAGCAATTTATCAAGTAAGGCAATGTTTTGTACCTGTTTCTCAGGGATACCCGGAGCCTTAATGCTGTAAGAGGTTTCTCCTGGCTTAGCACTGTCCGACTCTTCTACTATTGACACAATTGAAAACAATTGTGTTAACCTTCCCCACCTGTTCTTAAGTACCTTGTGGAGCCTTTTTCCAGTTATCATCTTGCATACCCTTGCTTCCCTTCCTCCTGAAAGAGTCAGTCTCCTCCTTCTTTTCTCGAATGAGACTTCCATCTTATTAAAATCAAAACTAGTAGGACTAACTTCTTTCATCCAATCTACACCCAAGACGACATCACATCCCCCTAAGCCCAACAGCCTCAAGTCAGCCTCAAATGGTTCCCCCTGCATCTCCCAACAGAACCCTCGGCATGTTGACTTACTTATTACTCTGCTTCTGTTGGCCATTGTTACACTCAGCGGTAGTGTACTTGCCAACTTGCACTTAAGCTTTCTCGCCATTCCTTCATCAAGGAAGCTATGAGTGCTTCCACTATCAATTAGGATCATCAAGCTGCAGTCATTCACCTTCCCTTCAACCTTAATTATTTTATTGTTAGGAACTCCCTTGAGTGCATGTATGGAAATCTCTCCATCATGCTCCCCTTCACTCTCCTCTTCAGTAGCTTCTTCTTCTCCTTCTTGCTCCCTTTCCTCATCGCCTTCTAACAGCAAAATTTGTCTCTTACATTGGTGTCCAGGGAAATACTTGTCCCCACACCTATAACACAACCCTGACAGTCTCATTTGATCTCCCAACCGACCACCATATGATGGGAATCCTCCTCTAGCCACATTCTTTGTTCCAGCATTCTCCTTGGTAGCTTCTCTATTGGGGTTCCTATTTCCCGGAGGAAACGTTCCTGGTCCCATGCTTCTCTGTTGCGGTTTCTGCTTCTTCACTAGAGCCTCCACCACCATCTCCTGTAGCCGCGCGCTTTCTGACGCCTGCTCCACCGTTCTGGGCTTCAATACTTTGACCATAGGTCTCAGTTCATCATCTAACCCACTTAAATAACTGGACACAAAATAAGCTTCAGATAGGTGCGGATTATGGCGGATCATAAGGGACTTAAGCTCCTCAAGCCATTTTTGGTAGGATTCGACACTCCCATCCTACTTCAGCTTATTAAACTCTTCTACCACATCGGTCATACTTCTCTCTCCAAAGCGTTCATTCAACCTTTTTGCAAATTCCTCCCAAGTGTGAATCCTACCCATTCCCACACATCCTTGATACCATGCATCCACTACCTCATTAAAATAGGCTGACACCAACATAATCCTCTATCTCTCAGGTATATTATACCATTCGAATACTCTCTCACACCTCCTGACCCACCATCGGGGATTGGCTCCCTCAAAGGTTGGTATCTCCATTCGGGGTGTAGGGAACCCGGGTGGTTGGTGATGAACTTGGTCATCTCTCCTTCTCCTTATTGATCCTTCCATTTCCTCTTCCAGTTCCATCTCATTTTCCCGGTGGTCGCTTCCTTGGTTCATTATATGGTCCCCCAGAATAGGTTCCGTTCTTTCCCTGGGAGGGAATTCAGGCGAGAGCCTTACTGCATGCTGTCCGGTGAACATTAACATAAATCGTTGCATCTGGGCTCCCAACTCATCCCTCACCCTCGCAATGGAACCATCTAGCCTGCGTTCCATTCCTTCCATTGAACTCTCGACCTTACGGTCCAAAGCTACGATTGCTTCGTGCTCCCTCGTAGCTCCCAACTCCAACTGATCGACTCAGTTGTGGAAATCGACCAGTGACGAGCTGACCTGTTGCAGCTGTGTCTCCAAACCTTTCATCCTAGTTCCATCCGCCATTGGTTCAAAGTTATCAGCCAAGAATCGGAGCTCTGATACCAAGTTGTCACGATCCTCGCGTAACAGTAGTAATTTTCCAGTCCGGGTAGGATTGGATTAGTAGCTGCTTGGTCTGAGCAGTTGCAGACGAGATAGAGAAGGAGGAAGATAGAATAATAGAAAGAGAGAAGAACGATAGGAAGAAACAGAATTTGGTAATTTTCATTATGCGTCCATAGCTAGATAACTGACTCTATATAGGCTACCCAAGGGCAGATTCCCAGCCCGACCGTTGCAACAAACGACTAGCTGGCACTATGTAGAGAATATACTATTTGTCCTTTCTACTAACAAGGAAATACTGAAATAAAGTGACAGCAATATAACTAATGCATGAAAAATTAAATCAGCAGTAAGAGTATGGTATTGGGGCTAGCGACGCGTGACAGATCTCAAGGGTCAGCAACAGACGTAGAAGTGGGGGAGGCACCCTAGATGTCATGGGAATGGTTTAAGGAACTATTCAACGAAAAATTCTTTCGTACTTGCTGGAAGTTGGTTAGAGTACGAGAGTTTATGAGCTTACGCCAAGGGCCAAATATGTCTGTGGCCCAATACGAGGCTGAATTTTTGCGGTTAATGAAGTATATGCCACTGTATGGGATGGACGATGTAGAGAAGGGGCGAAAATTCTTGCAAGGCTTGCGAATTGAATTTCAACAGTTGATGAGCCTGGTCCATGTGGAGTCTTATGTAGACATAGTTTTCAAAGCTATGACGACCGAGGAGAATATGACGCGGGTGGCAGAACTAAAGGCCACGACTGTTCAAACTGGAGGACAATCAGAGAAATCCCACTCGACTATAGGACCTTGGGATGGGAAGATTGTGAAAAAGGGCAAGACGTGCTTTAAATGCAAGAAGAGGCACCCGGGCAAGAGGTGCGATGGCTAAAGCATCGTCTGTTACACCTGTGGACAGCCTGGGCATACTTCCAGAAATTGCTCAAAGGTAACAGTCCAAGAAGGTAAGGCCATAGCAGCAGCACCAGTGAATGTGATTTGTTACAATTGCAACCAACATGGGCACATCTCGAGGAATTTCCCGAAGAAGAAAAAGTATCCGCTAAGGATTGAAAAGGGAAAAGGGACCAGATAAGGGCGAGTCTACAATTTGACTAAGGAAGACGTAGAGGCAAACCCTGCAGTTATCCAAGGTACTCTCTTTATTTTGGATACTCCTGTGCATGCATTGATAGATCCAAGGTCTACTCATTCTTTTATATCGCATGCTTTGGTTGGGAGTTTGAGAGTAGAAACCGAGTCTATGGTGTGTCTTATGGTGATTTCGACACCTATGGGTAAAAGTATGACGTCCTCAGAAATGGTGAGGGGATGCGAAATTAGCCTGAGTAATGTTCGATTCCAGGCTCATCTGATTCTGTTAGAAGTATATGACTTCGACATAATCTTAGAGATGGACTTCTTGTCCAAGTACGACGCCAATATAGACTATCGTAGGAAGATAATGACCATAAGAAAACCCGAGAGAGGATAAGTCAAATTTCAGGGACAAGGCGACCCCAAGGATGTAAAGATGATGTCGGCAATGAAGGCAGCAAAGTTGTTGAGCTGAGGAGCTCATGGATTCATAGCTTATGCTCAGTTAGAAGAAAGAGAGGTACCAAAGCTCAATGAGGTGCAAGAGGTACGAGAATATGATGACGTATTTCCAGAAGAATTGCCGGGACTACCTCCACCTCGGGAAATCAAGTTCTCAATTGAGTTAGTGCCAGGAACCCAGCCGATATCAATTCTGCCATACCGAATGGCTCCAGCAGAGATGAAAGAATTGAAGAGTCAGCTACAGGAGTTGACTGATAAGGGGTTCATTAGGCCAAGCACGTCGCCATGGGGCGCACCAGTGCTATTTGTGAAAAAGAAAGATGGGAGTCTAAGGATGTGCATTGACTACAGTCAGCTAAATAAGGCCACGGTAAAGAACAAGTATCCGCTTCCAAGGATAAACGAGTTGTTTGATCAACTACAGGGAGCGAAGGTGTTCTCGAAGATTGATTTGAGATCCGGATATTATCAGTTGAGAATTAAACCAGATGATGTTCCGAAGACAACATTCCGGTTAAGGTATGACCATTTTGAGTATTTTGTAATGCCATTCGGATTAACTAACGCTCCAGCAGCATTTATGGATCTTATGAATAGGGTGTTCAAGCCCTACCTAGATCGGTTTGTGATCGTCTTCATAGATGATATATTGGTATATTCTTCGAATGAGAGTGAGCACGAGGAGCACTTGAGAATAGTGCTAGGAACCCTCAGGAAACACCAATTGTATGCTAAGTTCTCGAAGTGTGAGTTCTGGCTATCCCAAGTTGTGTTTCTTGGCCATGTGATCTCAGCCGAAGGAATCTCAGTAGATCCAGCCAAGATTGAGGCTATTCAAAGATGGAAGCAGCCGACGTGCGTAATTGAAGTGCGGAGCTTTTTGGGATTGGCAGGCTACTATCGAAGATTCGTGGAAGGGTTGTCGAAGAAAGTTGCACCTATGACGAAGCTCATACGGAAGGAGATCAAGTTTGAATGGACTGCCAAGTGCGAGGAAAGCTTTCAAGAGCTCAAAGACAGACTGATCTCGGCACCTGTTCTCGCAATGCCTAGTGGGCTCGATGGATATGTTGTGTACACCGATGCCTCAAAGGTTGGTTTGGGTTGTGTATTGATGCAACATGGTCGGGTGATAGTGTATGGATCACACCAGTTGAAAAGGCACGAAGTGAACTACCCAACACATGACTTGGAGCTGGCAGCAGTGGTATATGCTCTGAAGCTATGGAGGCACTACCTATACGGAGAGACGTTCGATGTATTCACAGACCACAAAAGTCTAAGGTATGTGTTCTCGCAGAAAGAGTTGAACATGAGGCAGCGACAATGGATGGAGTTCCTGAAGGACTACGACTGCACCATCTTTTATCACCCGGGGCGTGCCAATGTGGTAGCTAATGCTTTGAGTAGGATTGTGCCTACTGTTATGTCTGGGTTGATGGCCCAAGAGTGGCTGTTGATTGAGGCTTTTAGCCTGATGACAGTGAGTGTAGTACTGAAGGGATCTTCTGTCCTAGTAGCTGGCCTGGCGATTCGACTGGATCTGGAGACCGAAATACGGGAGGCTAGTGGGAGTGACCGGTGTATACGTCTATGGGTAGACGAGCAAGGCCAGCCCAAGAGTTCAGATTTTGAGATGCGAAATGGCATTCTCAAGTTTCGGGGTAGAGTGTACGTGCCAAACCTTCAAGAGTTGAGGTAGAAAATTTTGGATGAAGCCCACAGAGCTAAGTATACCGTGCACCCAAGAGCCACAAAGATGTATCGAGATCTTTGGGAAATCTATTGGTGGCCTGGGATGAAGGCCAGCGTGGCTAGAAGGGTGGCACAATGTGATATATGCCAAAGGGTAAAGGTTGAGCACCAAAAACCCGCAGGGTTGATGAGACCTTTGGAAGTTCCCGAGTGGAAATGGGAACATATCACGATGGATTTCATGACAGGATTTTCGAAGAGCCGAAGGGGCAATGATACTATTTGTGTGGTGGTAGACAGGTTGACAAAGTCAGCCCATTTCTTGCCTACGAGGATGGATGAAATGGTACTAAAATTTGTAGAGCAGTATGTGAAGGAAATCGTACGACTCTATGGTGCACCGGTAAGTATAGTTTCAGATCGGGACCCAAGGTTCACCTCGAGGTTTTGGGAGAGTTTGCAGGAATGCATGGGGGCTCAACTAAAATTGAGTATAGCTTATCATCCTCAGACGGACGGGCAATCAGAGAGGACAATTCAAATGCTTGAAGATATGTTGAGATCCTATACCCTTAATTTTAGAGGAAATTGGGAGGGGCATCTGCCATTGGTAGAATTCGCGTACAACAATAGTTACCACGGCAGCATCGGGATGGCTCCTTATGAGGCTTTGTATGGGAGAAAGTGTCGGTTACCTATTTATTGGATCGAAGTAGAGGAACGAAAGATGTTGGGGCCCGAGCTTGCACAACAGACTATTGATAAGATTTGAATAATCCAAGAGACGATTCGAGTTGTGCAAAGCAGACAAAAATCTTACGCAGATCAAGGAAGAAGGGATCTAGAGTTCGAGGTGGGAGATCTAGTGTATCTCAAGGTATCACCCCAGCATTTGGTGACGCGTGGAAGCAGTAAAGGAAAGCTAAAGCCAAGGTATATAGGACCATATCCGATTGTGGAAAGAGTCGGACCTTTGGCCTATAGATTGGAGCTTCCGCCTAGCTTGTCTGGGATTCACAATGTGTTCTACGTCTCCCAACTTCGAAGGCATGTGCCAGATCCAACCCTCGGAGTTCGAGTGGAGACAATTGAGCTGAGGAATGACTTGACCTACCCAGAGTCACCGAGAGCAATTTTAGATCGCTGGACTCAAGTGTTACAAAATAAAGAGATCCCGTTAGTAAAGGTTCAGTGGGGAAAGTACTCGGATGACGAGGCAACATGGGAACTTGAAGAAACAATTTGGAAGAAATATCCTCATCTGTTCGAGGAAATGGAAATAGAGTAGGGAATTTTTATATTTTCTTCCAGAAATTGTATTCCAAATTGAAACAATTATTTAACCTTCAATGATTTCGAGTACATTTCAAATTTCGTGGACGAAATTCTTTTAAGGGGGGGAGAATATAACACCCTAGATTTTCGTGAAATTGTCGCTTATTTTAAGTGAGTTTAAAATATCGAAAAATATGCTTGAAATGACAACAAGTGACCGAATTAGTCGCAGAGAATGTCCTATAGCTTAGATACCTAAGGAAAAAGGTATATTTTTTATGAGCATCTCGAGGCTAGATTTAGGACGCTGAAAGAAATCAAATTAGAGATAGTTTTTCGGTTAACCTAAGTTGTAGCCTAAAAAGACTGAATGATGGTAAGAGCTTCTCGAAAATTGTACATACCAAGTAAATTTGAGTTATTAATTTTGAGATTTTAAGTATCTTGATAAATTTGATGTTTGAGGGTGTAATTGTAATTAGAAAATTATCTAAATGAAATAAGGATGAAATTAGGAGCTTATGTGGAAAAACGTTAAAGTTTGAGAACTTGAAATAAGGGCCAAAGTGTCATTTGAAAGAAATTTGAGGAATTAGCTTGGATTCCAAAAATCAAATCCATTCTAGCTTTGGATTTCAAAGGCCATTTAATTATAGGTTTGAGTCTTTGGAATCGATGGCTAAGGTTGAGATAAGTGGCATAATGTGATTGGTTGAAGAATTCTATAAATAGGCACCATGGATTATTCTCAAACCATTCAAGAGAGCTTTGAGGAGTGAAGCACTCTAAGTGGAGAAGGTTTCCTTAGAGAGAGAGAAGGAAGTTCGACAAGAAGGTGGGAAGAAAGCGACGAAGAAGCGGCGGAGAACGAGCCTCGTCGGAGTTGCGAGTCTTCGCTGGAATTTTCCAAAATCAGTAAAAAAAAAACGAGGTAATTCCAATTTTTTTTGATAATCTTGTAAAGGGGGAAGAGAGGGTCGCGTAGGTTCAAACGGGGGTCGAATCGGAGTTAAAATGAGGAAGTTATGGCCGAAATACGAAAACGGGACGAAGCTGTCCGAATTCTGCTAGGCGGCGTGTGAGTTACACGCGCCAGAAAATAACTGTGCGTGAGGTCGCGTGGCCCTCCTTTCCAGGGCGCGTAAGGGGTCTATTTTCCTTGAAATTTTCTAGTTTTGTCCCTAATTTAATGTCCCTCAACCCTATGTAAAAATATTTAAGTTTAGATTTACCGAAACGCATGTTTTCTGTAGAAACCTTGGCCGTTTGCTGTGAAATTATACCGTCGAAGAGATAAACCAACAAAGTGAGACTCCTATACTCCAAATCCTATTTTTTATTCTCTTATGAGAGATTTCTATTGCATGAGACGTGTTTCGTGAAGTTCTTATTATTCGCTTACGTGAAATCATGTTGCATCTATGAACTGAATTTTCTTGAAAATATATGATGTTGGCTTTCTAACTGTTGCATTTATAAAATCCGTGTAGCCATACTATTGTACCTATTTGTTGTTGGCTGAGGGAAAAACTCGGATATCTCCCGAGAGGCGCTATGCGTGCGCCATCGAGAAAGCTCTTGTAGGGAAGACCGTGAGCCTAAGGAACAACGGATGTGGTGCTTGCATGAGTTCTATGAAGTTGGGCCGAAGTGACATGGTTTGGGACCTCCCGAGAGGCACTATGCGTGCGCCATTGAGAAAGCTCTCATTGGAGGAGGCTGATGTGTTCACGAGGCACTTCGGAGTAGTTCTCGTTGTCTTCTCATACATTTTATATCTGATCATGCATCGATATAAACTGCTTTTTTTTTGGAGTTTCTCACTAGGAGATTCATCTTCTAATTGGACTATGCCTATGGAATATTCAAACGTTCCAGGTTCAACGATCGACTTTAAGGGAAATGAAGTAACTGAAGAATAAGTATAATTTGCTATCTGTAGCATGATTAGCATATTTTGTTTATGTGCGAACCTATGTAATTTTGGATATGTTAAGATGTTCAGTTATCACTTGATGATGTCCATGTAATATATTTTGTAGATGTCTTGAACAATTTTATGATAAATAAAGTTTTATGGTTGTGAACCATATCAGGTTCGATCTAGCTTCCGCATTCAAGATTTTAATGCCTGTCTTAGCTATTCGATTATTGGGTTTGTTAAGCTGAGAATGTGTAAATTAGGATTTTTGGGATATTGTATGATGTATGACAATTATTGAGATATGAAAAATTTTATATTCCCGAAATCCTAAGTTATAACACGCGTCCTCTCACGGATGGAATCACTAATCTCTTAATAACTCTTATTAACTAATTAAATAAATAACAACTTCTTAAATGACCCCCAAGTCCTTGCATTTAATTTCAACACTAAATAAAGAATTAAATGTTATTTAAAAGCTATTTTCTCAATTAAAATCTCTAAATTGCCACATTAACAATTAATTGGCAAAAATCCTCCAAACAAAACGAATTAAGAAATTCAATAATTTCTAAATAAAATCTAAACCTTCTAATGGGTCGTTACAGGATATGTTTGTTTGATTTCTCACAAATCTGAAGCATTGGAATGCTTCAAATGATACACTAATTTGGTGGAAAATCAAATAGAAAAAACAATCAAAACTTTAAGAATTGTTCATGGGCGTGAATATCTATTCGACCTCTTTAGAAAGTTATGTGATCAAAAAGGGATTGAAAGACAATTGACTCTCCCATATACTTCGTAACAAACGGCATTACTGAGGGAAGAAATAAAACCCTTTTGGAAATGATTAGGTCCATGATGGCACAAGCAAATCTGCCAATTTTGTATTGGGGAGATGCACTATTGACTGTTGCCTACATACTTAATCAAGTGCCCTCCATATCAATGAATAATACTCCTTATGAGTTATGGATAGGAAGAAAGTTTGATTTAAGAAATCTAAGACCTTGGGGGTTAGCAACATTTGTTTACAACCTTTCTCACAATTATGGAAATTTAGGACTGAGAGGTAAAAAATGTATCTTTGTGAGACACTCAAAACACTCCAAAAGATATGTATTCATTGGAGAAAATAAAGATGGGAGTATTACTGAAATTGAATCACGAGATGCTCCATTTTTGGAAAATAATTTTCCAAAAAGAGGCGAGGTCGATAAGAATTCCCAACCATACGAGTTAGGAGATCTTGAACCAAGTGTACATCTAATTGGATCTAATGTGGAATCTAATACATCTCAAATTCTTGATCCAAGTGGGAGTAATAGACACGAGTCAATTCCTCAAAAGGAATTAGTAAGGAGTAGTCAAAAAAGCATTCCACATTGTTGTTTTGAGATTGAAAGGGAAACTTTCATGGTAGCTCCTCATGACCATAACGAGCCTAACAACTTTGAATAGGTTATGAAATTCCTGAATAAAGAAAATGGATGAGTGCAATGGAAGATGAAATGGAGTTTATGAAATTAAACCATGTTTGGGACTTGGTTGATCTTCTGCCTAATCGTAGAGCCATTGGTAATAAATGGGTCTTAAGGATCAAACGGAAGGCGGATGGGACAACAGATAGATTTAAAGTTTGTCTTGTTGCGAAATGTTATATGCATCAAGAAGGCATAGATTATGAAGAAACATTCTCTTTTATTGTAAGGATGGCGTCTATACGTTTGATTCTAACCATCATCGCACATATGGACCTTGAATTATATCAAATGGATGAAAAGATTGCTTTTCTTTATGGAGAATTAGATGAGGAAATCTTCATGGAACAACCTGTAGGTTTCGTCAAAAAGGGCCAAGAAGCAAAGGTTTGCAAATTAAAAAAAAATCCAACTATGGCCTTAAATAGTTTTCTTGACAATGGTATATACGATTCCATCAAGCAATTGTTGCTAATGGATTTGTAATCATTCAACAAGATCACTATGTTTACGTCAAAAGGTCAAAAGATTTTTTTTTTTTTTGTGATTTTAACATTATATGTGGATGATATCTTATTGGTTGGAAATAACAAAGAGTTTGTCTTAACTATTAAAAGTTAGTTGGGTTCCAATTTTGAGATAAGTGATATGGGTGAGGCTACTTGTATTGTTGGAGTTAAGATCCATAAGGATCATTCAAGAAAACTCCTAGCATTGTTTCAAGAATTTTACACTGGAAAAAATTCTTAATCGCTTCAATAATAGTAGATGTAAACCCATGGACACTCCAATAGCTAAGGGACAAACTCTAAGCCTAAAAATGTGTCCTTTGACTCCAACAGATAAAGCTCAAATGAAAAACACGCCATGCTCAAGTGTCATTGGAAGTTTGATGTATGCCATAATGTGCACTAATAGGATATTTGTTATGCGGTCAGATTGGTAAGTAGATACCAATCAAATACAGGACCTAAGCCCTGGAATGTAGTCAAAAGGATCTTTGCATACCTAAGAGAAATTGCAGACTATTGCCTCTATTACCAAGGAGGACATATGCATTTAATTGGTTATGCCGATGTCGACTAGGGTGGATACTTGAATGAACGCAAATCAACTTTAGGACATGCATTTTTGCTCAATCAAGGTGATATATCTTGGGAGTAGTAAGAAACAAACATGCATAACTCTATCAACAATGGAAGTTGAATTCGTTTCATGTTCAACTATAGTACAAGAAGCAGTGTGGTTAAGGAGATTTCTAATTGACCTTAGGGTCACTCCTAACACTGCAAGACTTGTTACACTCTACTGCGACAGTCAAACTTCAATTGCATATTATATAGATCCAAAATATCACAGCAAGTCCAAACACATTGAAACAAAGTATAACTTTGTGAGAGACATTATAGGCACAAAAGGAAGTGGTGTTACAATATATCTTTACACACAGAATGGTTGTTGATCCTTTTACAAAGACTATAACTAGAGATTCCTATAGAGATCACGCCAGATCTTTAGGTTTACGTAGGTTGTAATTCATTTCCTTATTGCATATGTGACTTTTCATTTATTTAATAAATTAAAATATTATCTAAATTTTTTTTATCATGTTTGGACTAAAAGAATTAAAGGCTAGCATAAGTATGTCAATTAGACAAGGATTGGTTCCCTTACACAAATGATCACTTTAGTAGTGAATATAGATAAGACACAATATGTTTGGGAGCAAGTATACTAGAGTATATCATACACATAAATATTGATGTTGCCTTGGATAGTTACCAAGATGAGTTTTTTTTTTTTTTTTGTAATGATCGAATATGATAATTCCACAATCATGTAAGTTTGATATAAGCCAGATCTAGCGTATAGTGGAAGGTGCAATTGAAAAGAGATCTGTATGGTGATGGGAGTGACATATGCCCCTTAGTGGGAGGAAATCACCATAGCTACATGTGATTCAAACTACATATGTTTAAGAGTTTGACCAATAAGGGAAGTGAGTACAAATTGAGACATCCCTCATTCTCATTATGTGAGCCCTTTGAGACATTTTTTTTGTGAATGTCTTATATTGTGTCTTTTGGAATTCTTGAGTATATTATGAAGTAATGGGTCAATAAATGCTACTTTGGTATGTTTCCTATAGTTGTGGACAGATTTAACTCATTGAATATTTATGGAAGAGAGATTAATCCAAAATGGACTAATATGAGTATAAAAAAAAAAACTTAACCGTTTTCATGAATACATGTATTCTCAAGCCAGACAATTATGATATCTTTGTGATATTTAAACAATTGTGAATATGTATATATGAAGTAATAATTTCTCATAAAGGAAATGAGATAATATTAAGTCGGGACACAATGAGATATTTTCTCAAATTGGAGCTAAAGGCATTTTGATGAATATTTTGCTCCTATTTTTCTCAATTATATATCGTAGGTCGCATGCCTCATTTTACTGTATGAAATTCTACTATGATAAAAGAGGTTATTATACTCATACTTTGGGTAGTGGTTAATCCATCATGCTTGAGTGGGAGATGTAAATAAATATAATAATAATTGATAATGATCAATTAATATTAAAAGCGATCAAGATGAGTCAATCTGATCAGAAATAAAATAAAATGAAGTAAGTTATCATCCTAAAATAAATAAAATTATTTCTAAGTGAGATAATTTTGGAATTAAAATTCTGATTGATCTTTATATCCTAAACCTTATCAGTTTTTCTCCCTTATAAATAAAAGTTCATGAATAAGGTTTGGGATACACAAAAAATTATTGAGCATCGTATATTTTGAGTGTTATTAGAAAAGAGTAGATATTTGGGTTGACTTGAGTGCACTTTTCATCCTGTGACTGTGCACCTGACCTAAAAGTTCGAGAAGACTCATGATACAAGTTTAAAGAATCTAAAATTTTTGCAATAATTAGGTACTTATCTTTGTCATTTTTATAATTTATACATAGAATAACCAACACAATTCTGTACTTACTGTAAATGTTTATATATATATATATATATACACACACAATTTAAACTTACCCTTACATAATCGGAAAAAGATTTTAAAGGATCTACTGTTTTAAGGGTGAGACCCATCAGAGGTGAAGTAAAGAATCTTAAGAAAGAAAGAAGTAAAGGACTACGCGAGTAGCAAGGCTTAATCGTGAGCAGGTGATTCACAAGTTTAATGGCCAGGGAGTTGATAATACCAGTGTGTGTGTTTGCCACTAGGTTAGAAGACAATATGTTGTATCCCTAATCAATTAGGTCTCTTGTTCATTTTTGTTGACCAAACAAATAAATACATAAATAAATAAAGGAAGCACAAATTGCACAAGACGCCTAATATTTTCCTCCCCATCCTTGCTAATTTATGGCAGGCAGTAGGAAAAGCGCAATAGAAAATCCATGAAAAATATGGCTATGCATTTAAAGTTGAGGAAAGAAACAACAATTATCAGCAAAGGCCAAAAGCTTCAGATCCAGCTTCAAATTCTATACATCTCTACAGCATTCCGTTTCTTTCCTCTTCATAGTACCAATACAAAAATGCAATCTAAGAACAAGAGGGAGGCTCCCGCATATATTTCAAATTCAAACCCTCCTATACAGGCCAAATAGAAGACAGCATCCACATGAATGTTCAAGTCAGTCAGTGCCTCTGTAATATGTCTTTCTTTTTTTCTTACAATTTGAAGGGCGCCAGTATGGTTAAATGGTTGACAGATAACTTACAGTGAAACAAATGTATCTGATTTTCGCAACAGTCGGGCAGATGTAGAATTCACAGGTTCGGCATTTCGGTGGGAGGAGGCCCAGATCGAGCATGCAACAGCGGCTGGAGAGCTTTAACAAGAATGCTCATGTTTGGACGGAAGTTCGCTTCGTATTGAACACACATGGCAGCAACAGCAGCCATCTGATTTTCAGTAGGGATATACATACGTTAATTAGCCAATGCAAAGTAGATTCGGTTACTCACATAAAACATATAAACTCTTAATTCCGCAAGGCTGAGTTGGCTAAATGAATTCTAGCTCGCCAACATCTCTATCTATAGCCATATCTAGATTCATTTACTCACCAAAAATGTAAATGAAAAAGATAAATGCAACTTATTAAGATGGTTCATCAGATTGAAAATCTGATCCAGATTTGGACCATCGTCCTTGGAGAAGAGAGACACCATTTTGCAGCAACCATGACAAGGAAGTAATTCATTTTTTTTTTTCTTTTTTCTATAGAAGCCGGTTGCCCATGCTGATCATAGGATATCATTACAAAGAAAGAACTTTTCTAAGTATTATACCAAGTAAATAGAAACATAAATAATTAAGAAATATTGTCAATTTTTGTTTACTTAAATCATTTTAAAAAACCAACATAACTTTCCAATAAACATGAGAGACACAAACGTGCCTAATAAGGAAAAGTAAGAAATATTTTTGACTCATTTACAAATGGAGTACGGAAGAATGTGGCTTAAAAAAATGAACAGCTAAGGGGGGCATTTGGTAGGCATTCTTTTTAGTTTTTAGTTTTCACTTTCACAGTTTTGATAACAAAAATGGAAAATGACATTTGGTTGCTGATTTTCATTTCAAAATTTTGAAAACAATAAAAAGTTGTTTCCGCAATTTTCATTTCATTTGCATTTTTCCACCTCCCTCACTTCCTCACTGCCAGTAGTCGCCAGCAATCCTACTTCAGGAGTTGCTCACTGGCGACTTCTCTAGGAGGAGTTGATTGTCAGAGATGCTATGAAAGTTGGCATCTCCTCCTAGAGAAGTCGCCAGTAGGTGATTCACTGGGGAGTCACCAGTGAGCTCTGGTGTCTCCTCTTGTTGCGGCAATGAGAGGGGTGGAAGAGAAAAAAAAAAATCAAATACAAAACTGACAAATAAATTTAAGTTGTCAAACGAGATATTAAGGTTTATTTTTTTTAAATGAAATTGAATACTGAACACAAAAAATTGAAAATGAAAACTGAATAGTCTTTCAAATGGCCCCTAAAATTTTGAATTTCTAAAATACAAGCAGCATCAATAACATTATATTTCTGTATTTTGAAAAAATAAAAGACCTAGTGAATGCTAATGCCAGCTTCATTATCTCCGTTATTCTTTTATAAGAGGAAATTCCCTTCCTTTTGACAAGGCCAAATAACCTGCCCATAGTTTGTGGGGCCCAAATAATTGTGTAATGAAAAACTAACCCTTAATTAGCAGGCCAATAGGGTTCTAAGGTGGGAAGTCTATACGCTTTAGAATACCAATTGTTGCAAGGGATTAATTGAAATAACAGCTTCAATTCGTGAAGCCAACAAACTCCCAAATGGGAGGAAAAAAAGGGAAAATAGGTCATGTATTCCTCCTTCCTGATACATAACAATAGCAATTATGTTAGGTCAAGTCATTTACAACGAATAACCATAAGAGAAGTTGAAGAAATAACAGCAGCAACATGTTCAGGATCTACAAATAAATATATTAGTAACAATGTAATATAAAATTACCTTAGCAACTGCTTTCAGAGGGTAGTCTCCTCCCAGCCTAGGGTCCACACACTGTTTCACCTTGTCTTCACTGAGTTTTGGCGTTGCCTATTTGCATGCACACAGAATGTATATATCAAGCTCATATGAAGAACAGACAAATAAAAAGAACAAAAAACAATGAACTAACCAACCAAAAGTTTCAATACAACTGAGGCACACTCTGGTTAACAACGGGAAGAAAAAATAAAGATAAAGTGAGGTACCCATGTCACAAGCGACTGCTGCCCACGTGGTAATGTATGATCGACAGGTTTACGCCCAGTCAAGAGCTCCAAGAGGACAACACCAAAGCTATAAACATCACTCTTTGAGCTCAGTTGTCCAGTCATTGCATATCTGACATCCACAAAATCAAAAGAGACCATTGTGGATGTGTTTAAGATATCAGATTCACAACATCATATGACAGAGAATTCAATAAAAGTGGTTATGGAGGTTCAAGCAGAATTTGTGGTTTAGAGGACAATTCATCTTAACAAATGGAAGCAGAAGGATTGTTAAGCCGTTCTAATTTGCATTTAGGGAGGGGCAAAACAGTGGTTCATCGCTTACTCATTCCCCATCCCCCTCCACAAAAATAAGTAATAAATAGTAACAATAGATTCCTCCACTGTTTTGTTCTTTTACCAGTGGTCAAACATCCCCATGCCTTTTCTTTTTCATTTCCCCCTTTTTGTTACTTAGTTATAAAGCAACAAATTAAAATCTCTTGGTAAAGTTCCCTGTCTAATAACTGACTGACACTGACCGCTACATTTCTGAATGAAGGATTCAGGGGTCTGATAAATCAAGAATGCTGATACCACGCTTTGTTGTCAGTACAGCATCTAGTTCAAAAAGAAAAGTGCATCTTACTCTGGAGCATGATAACCAAAGGTTCCTAGAACACGAGTGGAATGCAAACGTGCCGCCATATCAGGGGCTTGATTGGACAGGTCAAAATCTGCAATTTTGGCAACATCATCATCAAAAAGTAAGACATTGCTAGACTTGATATCCCGATGAATTATATGAGGCTGTGCTTTTTCATGTAAATATTCGAGTCCTTTTCCAGCTCCAACAGCAATTTTAACCCTTTGTGCCCATGATAGAACTGGACCAGGCTGTGCTCCTTTGACACCTTTCCGCCCTGTGTTCACAAATTAAATAATATTACACAAGATCACCTATTGTGTGAATCACATGCCATTTTTGGACAAGCACCCCTTAGGTAATAAAACAGTTATTGGAAAGAAAATGATGTCAGGTTTTATATCTCAACTGCATTAATTTTTCACTTCCATTGCTTATCTGTGACGAAGTTGGGCAGATGGGTTAAAGATATTTCAATTCAGTGTTTTGCCACTAAAAGCAGAAAGACTTTATCAGGTATGAAGAGAATGAATATCAATCCACTTACAGATCGGTATTATTGGTTGTTAATGGACTAGCATCCTAAAAGATAACTGACTTTCAACGTTTTTTCTGTTTAAAAGTGGCTCTGGGGGCTATTTCTTCAGTAGGACTAAATGACAGTATCATGTATCAGCATAAAAAACCAAAGCAACATTTTCTCTCAAATTGGTTTTGCAGCACCACTGCAGGTCATCACCTGTTCCTAGGCATGTAGGAAATAAGAACTAATCAAGTATCCTGATTTTGCAGGAGTACAAACCACGCAGAAAAGGGAGTTGACAATTTGCTTAGAATTTTAACCATTCTCTATGAGGGGATGGGGCTGTTTAGGTATAAAAGTCCTCTAGAAGAGGAAAACAAGAGATATTATTTACCATGAAGAATGTCGTGAAGGGATCCATTGGAAGCATACTCATAAGCAAGGACTCTAATACCACCATCAACACAATAACCAGTAAGCTGAACAACGTTGTCATGTTTCAATCTTGACACCATAGAGACCTGTAAGTCAAGAAGCAACTGTCAAAATTCTGTGATGATATAACTTATTAAAATTTAATGATTAGGGAAGAGCCAACCTGTGCTAAAAATTCTTGTTCTGGCTGCTTACTGGAGTCTAACTTTTTAATAGCTGCCTTTCCACTTTTGAGAAGACCATAGTAAACTCTTCCGTATGATCCCTCACCAATTAATGCCTTTGTCCCAAAGTTGTCTGTCATTTCCTTCAATTCGTCCACTATCAGAGCAGGGACAGCAATAGGCTGAATATCTAGAATTTTTTTGTCCTTAACTGCAGTTTCAGTAGCATGGTAACTTCCGTTGTTTCCTAAATAACAAATTTCAACTCAATTTAGTGCTGATGAAATCCTTAACTAGCAGAAACTAAAACCGAAGACAAATGGCATATCATGGTAAGATGCTGTGTTGCTAACATTTAACACTTATAATGGCATAATAGAGATCAAATGGCTGATCATCAAGTTGTTAGGCCCTCGATTCACTTGACTTATCAAAGAAGGTCCAAGGGGCAGGGGTCTAAATGGGCTGGCTAGCATAACAGCCAACCATGTGCGTAAGGGGTAGAGTGGGGACATCGCTGGGTTGTGTAACAACCGAGCAAATGCATAACAGAATTCGGTTGAGGAGGAGGGTGGGGAATATGTAAAGGGTGGAGAAGTTAGGAGGGGGTAGAGAATTTTTTTGTATTGAGTCTTAGGGAGAGTTAAGGGCCTCTCGAATGCCTAGATTCTTGCTTGTAACCTGATCGAAGTTGGTGATTTGAATTTAGTCTCTCTGATTTCTTTTTGGGTTCCCGTCATTTTAGTATCAGAGCATTGCGATCCTAATGGTGAACTTAACAGATCGAGTTGGAGATTTAGAGATGAGATTGGGTAGCGTACAACTGGGCGTGGACGCCATGAAGAGTGAATTGAACGCCATGAGAAGTAAGGTTCGGTCGGTGGAGAAGAACGTTTCTTCCTTGCTAGAACAATTTGAATGGATGAGAGTGAGGTGGGAGGAACAAGAGCAAGAGAGGAAGAACAAGGAGAAGTTGGGAGAACAATCACCGGGGGTAGGTGTCATGACCCTAGGGTTTAGCTAGGGTCTTAGAAGTAATTGGAAGGAATTTGGGGAAGAAACAGAGAAGAAATGAAGGGGGGAGATTGCAGAGAATTAGGGAGAGAAGGAATGGAACAGTGCTGAACGAGAGAGAGGGAGAGAGGGAGGGAAAGAGAGAGAAATTGTAGAGAGAGATAGAATTTCATTAATCAATTCATACATAATCCCTTCCTACAGCTGAGGCAATATATATAGCCTCACTTAACTATCAAACAACTCTCTAACCAACTAAGTTACAAGACAAAAAGGGAAAATAACAGAATAACAACACCCATAACCGAATTACAAAAATACCCCCTAACTGTAATTGTAACTCAATTATAGCTTTACCCCTATAATACCCAAGGTCGTGACAGTAGGCGACTCGGAGATGACACCAGAGGCAGGTGGGAGGCGAGCTGAAACAGGGGGTTTCAAGGGAGGCTGGCGACTAAAACCTCGCAAGCACCGGCTGGAAACACCGCTCTTCAATGGAGGGGACCCAAATGGCTGGATTTTCAGGCCTGAGAGATATTTCTCGGTGAATGGGTTGACGGATGTGGAGAAGATGGATACAGCAGTTGTGTGTTTGGAAGGACTTGCTCTCTCGTGGTTCCAATGGAAAGAAAAATAGCGAAGGGTGAGGACTTGGGAGGATTTCAAGCTGCTGTTGTGAAGTCGATTCCGACCCACCCAAGAAGGGATGGTAGAAGAGTGCTTTTTAGCTCTTTGGCAGAGAGGTATTGTTTCGGAGTACCGCTAGTGCTTTGAGACATTGGCGTCGCCTCTGGAAAATTTGCTAGAAGCTGTGCTAGAAGGGCACTTCATAAACGATCTCAGTCCGAATATCAAGGCCGAGTTGAGGGTGTTGAGGCCAAGGAGCTTGGAGCAAATGATGGACTTGGCGCAACGTATAGAAGAGAGGAACCTTGTGCTTCGGGGGAATTTAGTGGGATCGACTTTAAGTAGAGGGCAGCCAGCGTAAAACCTAGTCGGATCCAAATATGAATTCTAGACAAACTATCTGTTGGGATGTAACCCACATAGAAGTCTAGAATTCATGTAGCCAACCCCACATAGTGGGATAACGGCTGGATATGTTGTTGTTGTTGACTTTAAGTAGAGGGCAATCTGCTTCACTCTCTATTCTGAATTACCAGCGTGGGGTTCCTCAGCCCCATGCGCAACTAGCATCTAAACTTGTTGCAGTGAACCCCCCCATCCATATCGGCCCCAAAACAGTGGGAGGGTGATTAATCAGCCTTGGAAACGACTTAGTGAGGCCGAATGGAAGTCCAAGCGAGAAAAGGGCTTATGTTTTAGGTGTGATGAGAAGTATACGATAGGCCACAAATGTAAGAATAAAGAGCTGCAGGTGATGATGATATATGATAAAGAGGTAGAGGAGGAGGAACAGTGGGTAGGGGAAGAAGAAGACAACCAGTGCCCCAGCCAAAAGAGGGAGGCCGTAGGGGAACTAGTCCAAGGGGGTGAGGTCATTGAGCTTTCCATGAATTCTGTAGTAGGGTTGACAACACCCCAAACAATGAAGATAAAAGGGGAGATAAAGGAGCAGCCAGTTGTGGTCCTTATTGATGGAGAAGCAACCCATAACTTTATTTTTGGGGAGCTGGTGCAGCAGTTGGGCCTAATCAGGGAGGAAACAACAGGGTATGGTGTGATTATGGGAACAAGAGTAGCAGTTCAAGGGCCTAGAATTTGCAAAGGAGTGAAGCTTCAGCTCCAAAACTTGCAAATTGTGGAAAATTTCTTGCCCTTGGAGTTGGGCAGCTCGGATGTTATCCTGGGAATGAAGTGGCTAGCATCGGTGGGCAACATGAATGTGGATTGGAAAACCCTCACGATGAAGTTTCAAGTTGGAGTCATGGCTGTAACTTGGGGGATCCTAGCTTGAGCAAGACCTTGGTATCCTTAAAAGCTATGGTGAAAGCATTTAAGGAGAAGGGGGAAGGGATGTTGCTGGAATTGGGGACATTGGCAGCTGAAATTGAGAAGACCAGAGGGCAGTTCCGGAATTACTGAAGGGGGCATTGGCTGAATTTGGAAGAGTATTTATTGTTGTGGAAGGGCTATCACCTAGCAGGGAAAGAGACCATGCCATAAACCTAATTCTGGAATTCTCATCGATGACTGTAAGACTCTGTCGTTATCCTTATTTACAAAAGAATGAGACTGAGAAGTTAGTGGGCAAAATGTTGGCCGCTGTAATCATTCAACCCAATTCCAGCCCATTTTTGACGCAGCGTGTAGCGCGAGTGTGAAGACAACACACCGAAATAAACCCTTGAAAGAGCAAACTTCAATGGCTGAAGCTTGGCTTTCAAGAAGAAGCAAAAACAAGACTGTTTTGCTAAGAAAACCCAAATAGGTTGCTGAAATTTGATTAAGAAAAATTTGATTACAAACTCTAAATCCTAGGCATATTTATAGAATTTGGCTAATCCAAATCCATCTAATATTTGGAAAACAAAATCCAACTAAAATCCTAATAGAAATAAATCCTAATCCAACATGAAGTAGAATTCTAAATCAAGTAGAAACATGAAGTTGAATCCTAAATCAAGTAGAATTCTAAAACCTAAGAAGTATTAAAATAACATTATGGCACTACTATTTTGGTGATATTGTTCCGGTTTGGTTGGGTCAGCCTTGGGCCAACTCTTGATTGGTGACCGCATCATTCACCTCCACTTGAGAAGAATTCGTCCTCGAATTATGATTTGGGTATGACAACTCAATGTCCAGCAAATACAAAGAAAGATCAGCAACATTGAATGTTTTGGAAATACCCATATGATTTGGCAAATCCACAACATAAGCATTATCATTGATCTTCTTTGTAATCTTGTAAGGGCCATACTTCTTTGGCTTGAGCTTGTTCTGTTGTCCTGCAGGAATCCGTTCCTTCTTCAAGAATATCATGACTTCATCTCCAACCGCAAATACCTTGTGCTTCCTATGCTTGTCAGCTGCTGTCTTGTACTTCTTATTCGCCTCATGCAACTTTTGCTTGACATCTTCTTGAACTGCTTGAATGTGTTCGGCTAAGTCACTAGCTACAACACTGAAACCTGGTACCTTTGGCAATTTTACCAAATCCAATGCATGATTAGGAACTTTCATGTATACGATAGAAAATGGTGATCTTCCTGTTGAGTTATGCACTGCGTTGTTGTAGGCAAATTCCGCTTGAGCTATGACTAGGTCCCATTGTCTTGGCTTGTCTTTGCAAACACTGCGAATCAGATTTCCTAAGGTACGATTCACCACCTCTGTCTATCCATCAGTCTGGGGATGTGCTGTGCTGCTGAAATTCAAAGATGAATCAAACATACTCCACAAGGTAATCCAGAAGTGACTCAAAAACCTTGTATCACGATCCGAAGTAATAGTTTTAGGGACTCCATGTAGTCTAACAATCTCCTTGAAAAACAGTTTGGCTGTAGCTACTGCATCTGCCGTCTTCTTGCATGGGAGAAAGTGCGCCATCTTGGAAAACCTGTCAACCACTACAAAAACAGAATCCATACCTCGTTGGGTTCGCGGGAGACCCAACACGAAGTCCATAGACAAATCTTCCCAAATAGCATTGGGAACAAGCAATGGCATGTAGAGACCGGCATTAGAAGAGTGCCCTTTAGCTGTTTGACATATATAGCATCTCGCCACAATAATAGAAACATCTCTCCTTGCTCTTGGCCAATAATACCGTCCCATAACAGCTTCAATAGTCTTGTCTCTGCCAAGATGCCCTGCTAAGCCACCACCATGCAAATCCCGAATAATTTTCTCACGAAGAGATGTGCAAGGGATGCACAATTGATTTCCCTTCATGAGAAACCCATCATGCACATAGAAATCTCCTGACGGTTGCTGAGACATGCATTGTTCCCACACATGTTTGAAGTCCTCGTCTGTCGCATATAATTCTTTCAAGCACTCAAACCCAGAAATCTCAACACTAAGGGTCTTGATCAAATCCACACGCCTACTCAAAGCGTCTGCCACTCGATTATGCTGTCCCGACTTATGCACAATTTTATATGGAAATTTATCAATAAAAGCAGACCATCTAGCATGCATATCACTCCTCAATTGCCTTTGGCTACTCAAGTACTTAAGAGCTTGGTGATTTGTGTAGAGAACAAATTCTTTGGCAATCAAGTAATGTTCCCATGTCTTAAGAGCCCTCACCACTGCATAAAACTCCTTATCATAAGTAGACTACTTTCTTCTGACTTCACACAACTTCTCACTGAAAAATGCAATTGGTCTCTTCTCTTGGGACAACACAGCTCCTATACCCACTCCACTCACATCACACTCAACCTCAAACAATTTGTCAAAGCTTGGCAAAGCTAAGACAGGAGCGGTATATAATTTCTCTTTTATCAAGGTGAAGCTTTGCTCTTGTTCTTCACCCCAATGGAACTTTCCTTTCTTTAAACACTCAGTGATTGGAGCCACAATACTATTAAAGTGTTTGATAAACCGTCTATAGAAAGTTGCTAACCCATGGAAACTTCGCACATCACTGACATTTTTAGGGGTTGGCCACTCTCTAATAGCTTGTACTTTTTCCTCATCTACCTTTACGCCCTCTTTGCTTATAACAAAGCCCAAGAACAACAAGCTCTCACTCATAAAAGTACACTTATTCAAATTAGTGTAAAGTTTGTTTTCCCTCAACACACTCAACACATCTCGAATATGCCCCTCATGCTCATTAATAGACTTACTGTATATCAAAATATCATCAAAATACACCACAACGAATTTACCGATGAAATGGCGTAATACTTGATTCATTAGTCTCATGAAAGTGCTTGGTGCATTGGTTAGTCCAAAGGGCATGACTAACCACTCAAACAATCCATCTCTCGTCTTGAAAGCTGTCTTCCACTCATCTCCAGGTCGAATTCTGATTTGATGATAACCACTTCTAAGATCAATTTTGGTAAAAATCACAGCCCCATCAAGTTGATCAAGCATGTCGTCGAGCCTAGGAATTGGAAATTTGTACCCAATAGTAATTTTGTTGATGGCTCTACTATCAACACACATCCTCCAACTCCCATCTTTCTTTGGTGTCAATAATGCTGGCACTGCACATGGACTCATGCTAGTCTGAATGTGCCCTTTTCTCAACAATTTCTCTACCTGCTCACGCAAAATCTCATTCTCCCTAGGACTCATCCTGTAGTGTGGTAGGTTAGGCAAGCTAGCACCAGGAACCCAGTCAATGTGGTGTTGAATATCTCTCATAGGAGGTAGCTCATTAGGCAACTCCTCAGGAACCACATCATGAAATTCCTCCAACAATCCCTGCACCTCCACTGGAATTTGATTCATCTTTAGTGGCTTACTTACACTCGCTCCCTTGATAACCAATAAGTGAACCTCTCGAGTATCCTTACATTCCATCACAAACTCAGTGTGTTTATGTGTAATGGTAAGAAAATTTCGCCCCTCCACTTTAGAAGCTTTGGTTTGATTCTTTTCCACTATGGGTAACAAAGTATAACGCACACCTTCTTTCTCAAGCTAATATGTGTTCTTCCTACCCGAGTGCTTAGCATCCACATCAAATTGCCAAGGCCTCCCAAATAAAATATGGCAAGCATCCATATCAACAATATCACAATAGACTTCGTCGGAGTACTTACCAATAGAGAAAGGCACCCTGCAACGTTCATCCACACGTATGCCACCAACTTCTTTGATCCATCCAATCATGTAAGGACTTGAATGTTTTTCAGGAGTTAACTGCATCTTTGCCACCACGTCTCTTCCTATGATGTTCTCCTGACTTCCACTATCAATAATCAACTCAAAGATTTTTCCTTTCACCGTACACCTCGTGCGAAAAAGCTTATGTCGTTGAGTAGTATCTTCATTCTTTTGAGATAGCATTAACTTCCTCACTACACAGGTATATTGCCCATGTCCATAATCTTCTTCGTCATCCTCCCCATCAGGCCCGCAATATACTTCCTCTTCAGCAACATCTTCCTCTTCCTTTTCTACAATGTTAACTGTTTTCCTCCTTGGACAATCACTAGATCGATGCCCAACCTCATTGCACTTGAAACATTTTAAAAGAATAGGCTTTGCATAAGGATTAGGGGATTTTGGAAGATTAGAAGTAGTACCTCGAATGTTTCCCCCCATTGTAGCCTTATTAGGGTTGACTGTATGGGGTGGATTGGAGGGTTGCGTTCCCTGAACCGACTTGCCTTTATCAAAAGCTGCTTGTTTATTTTCATTCCCACTATACCGACGATGGTTGTCATTACGAGCTCTCTCACTCAACATTAACTCAGCCTTTAAAGCTAAGTTTCTTGCTTCTTGCACACTCAGAACCATCTGAACCCCAATTTTATCATGAATAGTAGACTTCAATCCATTTAAGTAACGAGCTGCTTGTTGATTGTCACTTTCTGACAATTGGTTTCTCTCCGCCAATCGCAGAAACTCAGAGGTATATTCATTCACACTCTTCATTCCCTGTGATAAGCTTCAAACATATATTGTTCATAGTCAGAGGGTAAAAACCTACCTCTTAACAGTTGCTTCATTCGTCTCCATGTCTGAACTAGCTGTCGGCCTTCTCTCAATCTCGTTTCTCTTAATCGCTCCCACCAAACAGATGCACCGCCCTTCAACTTGTAAGCCACTAACTTTACTTGTCGTTCATCTGGAATCTCCATGTATTCGAAAAAACGGTCAACCTCAGTGATCCAATCCAGGAACCCCTCAATATCAAGATCTCCACTAAAGGTGGGAATATCAACTTTTAGTTTATACTCATCGTTGCCCCAGTGGTTGTGCTGATGCGCATTCCTCCTAACCCCTCTACCACCAGGGTTAGCTATTGCTCGACCAAAATCATCCTCTTCATCGCTATCTTCAATCACTGGTTTTCTAGGATTAACAAGGACATGATTAATGGGTGGTCTTCCCACTCCGGCTTGATTCACCCCATTATTCAGGTTCTTGTCATCATCAACTCGTAGTAAGGTGCCCAATTGGTTGCTATGTTGCTCCAATCGCTACTGGATAGTACGAGTTACTTCCCGCTGTTCGTCGATTGCTCTCCAAACTGCGGACAACCCCTGATCACCATCACGAGGCTGGTTGCTACCGTTACCTTCAAGATTGGCCATCTGATTGGTTGATTAACCGCTCTGATACCACCTGATGCAGCGTGTAGCGCGAGTGTGAAGACAACACACCGAAATAAACCCTTGAAAGAGCAAACTTCAATGGCTGAAGCTTGGCTTTCAAGAAGACGCAAAAACAAGACTGTTTTGCTAAGAAAACCCAAATAGGTTGCTGAAATTTGATTAAGAAAAACTTGATTACAAACTCTAAATCCTAGGCATACTTATAGAATTTGGCTAATCCAAATCCATCTAATATTTGGAAAACAAAATCCAACTAAAATCCTAATAGAAATAAATCCTAATCCAACATGAAGTAGAATCCTAAATCAAGTAGAAACATGAAATTGAATTCTAAATCAAGTAGAATTCTAAAACCTAAGAAGTATTAAAATAACATTATGGCACTACTATTTTGGTGATATTGTTCTGGTTTGGTTGGGTCGGCCTTGGGCCAACTCTTGATTGGTGACCGCATCAATTTTCCAGCTCGATATTATTGGTTAAGAAGAAGGATGGGGGGTGGCATTTTTGTGTTGATTATAGGCCTTTGAACAAGGTTATTGTTCCAAACAAATTCCCCATTCCGATGATAGATGAGTTACTTGATGAGTTGCACGGCACTAGGGTCTTTTCCAAACTTGACTTAAAATCTGGTTTCCACCATATTAGAGTTAGGCCAGAGGATGTTCCAAAGACAACATTTAGGAGTCATGAAGGGTATTATGAGTTCCTAGTGATGCCTTTTGGGTTGATGAATGCTTTGGCCACCTTCCAAATGTTGATGAATGAAATTTTCAGATAATATTTGAGGCGATTCGTGTTGGTGTTTTTCGATGACATTTTGGTGTACAACAACAGTTTGGATAGCATGAACAACACTTACGATGTGTTTTAAGGGTGTTAGCGGACAACCAACTGGTGGTCAACAGCAAGAAGTGTGTATTTGGACAGTTGAAAATTGAGTATTTGGGCCATGTTATTTCTTATCTGGATGTTTCAGCTAATAGCAACAAGGTGCAAGCAATGATAGAATGGCCTACTCCAACAACGGTAAGGGAATTGAGAGGATTTCTTGGGCTCACGGGGTATTATAGACACTTTGTGAGAGACTATGGTAAGCTGGCTCGGCCTCTAACAAAGAGATTAAAAAAGAACAACTTCTTTTGGGATGTGACTGCAGAACAGGCCTTCCAGCAACTCAAGGCTAAAATGGTATCTTTACCTGTTTTAGCCTTGTCGGACTTTGAGAAGCCCTTCATCATTGAAGCTGATGCCTCTGCGCATGGAATGGGGGTTGTTTTGATGCAAGAAACAGAGGCCGATCGCTTATTTCAACCAAGCGTTCAGTCAGTTGAGGAGGAAGAAATCAGTTTATGAAAGAGAACTCATGGCCATAGTGTTTAAACAACAACAATAACATATCCAGTCTTTATCCCACTATGTGGAGTCGGGTACATGAATTCTAGACTTCTATGTAGGTTACGCCCTAACAAATAGTTTGTATAGAATTCATATTTGGATCCAACTACGTTTTACGTTGGTTGTCGGCTACCTAACGCAACCCTTCTCCTTCATCCGGGTTTGGGACCAGCAGCGGATAACATCCCCTGGTGGAGTAATGATGAAATGAAGTTTCAACACCATCTTGATATGGAGAAGTTTCATGAGATGGTGGTGAATGAAGATAATTGATATAGTTATGTTACATCACTTAGTTGACATGGTGAAACCAACAAGTACAATTTAGTCATGGCCATAGTGTTTACGATACAAAAATGGAGGCATTACTTGTTAGGCAAAATTTTTTTTATTAGAACGGATCAAAAAAGCCTCAAGTACTTGATGGAGCAGCGGGAGGTAAGTCCTGAATATTTGAAATGGATGGTAAAATTGATAGGATACCAATTTGAGATACATTATCGGGCTGGGATGGAGAATAAAGCAGCTGATGAGCCATCCAAGATCTGCCACACAATAGCTTTGATGGCTTTAACAGTGCCTAGGGTAGTCCTATTGGAGAGGGTGGCAAGTAAGGTAGACGTTGATGAAGGACTGCAAAGAATTATCCAAGAGTTACAAACTGAGCCCTCCTCCCATCCTAATTTCCAACTAGTGGACAAGCATCTTGTCTACAAGGGATGACTTTACTTACCCAAGGGATCCGCACTAATTCCGTTGATACTCCAGGAAGGGTATGATGGAAGCGTGGGAGGTCATTCGGGGTTCTTAAAAACTTACAAGAGGGTGGCGGCGAATGTCTATTGGCTGGGTATGAAGAAGGACGTGCATCAGTATGTAAGTGAGTGTTCGACTTGTCAACAAAACAAATATATCACCTTGGCACCTAGGGGACTGTTGCAGCCACTACCGATTTCTAACCAAATTTGGGGCGACATCACCATGGACTTTATTGAAGGGCTACCAAAATCAAACAAGGTGGACTCAATCTTGGTCATGGTGGATCGACTTAGCAAGTATGAACATTTTATTGGCCTTAAACATCCATTTACAACTGGGGATGTGGCTGGAACTTTTATTGGGGAAGTGGTAAGGCTCCATGGAGTTCCTAGGTCTATTGTGTTGAATAGAGACAATTTTTATGAGCAAATTTTGGGAGGAGATTTTTCGGCTACAGGGCACCAAACTCAAAAGAAGTACTGCCTATCACCCACAAACGGATAGGCAAACCAAGGTACTTAACTGGACTTTGGAGACCCACTTAAGATGTTTTTCTTCCTCCAAACTGAAGGCATGGTTCACTTGGTTACCTTGGGTTGAATTATAGTACAATACCTTCTATCACACAACTTCCAAATTAACCCCCTTTCAAGTGGTGTATGGGAGGGAACCGCCTCCCTTATTGCGGTTTGAGAAGGGAACTACCCATGTCTCGATGGTGGAGCAACAAATGATTGAAAGGGGTGTGATCCTAGATGAATTGAAGGCACAACTGTTGAGGGCACAGGCAGTGATGAAGAAGAGAGCAAATTGGGAAAGAAGAGAAGTGAGGTTCCAAGAAGGAGACTTAGTTTATTTGAAACTAAGGCCGTATCGACAAAGGTCTTTGGCAACTTGTGCAAATGAGAAACTAGTTGCCCGTTATTATGGCCCATTTGAGATCGAGGAGGAGGTAGGTCCTATAGCTTACAAACTGAAACTACCACCACATTGCCAAATCCACCATACATTTCACGTGTCCCAACTACGGGAGGCTAAGGGTGCAATGCAGGCCACTATGGAGCTTCCCCAACAGCTTAATGAAGACCTGAAAATGGTGGTAGAACCATCAACAGTGCTAGGAGTGCGGTCGAGGGCTGGCAGGAACATGCAAGGAGCAGAAGTATTGATTCAATGGAAGGGGCTTCCACCACTGGAAGCCTCTTGGGAGCCCTACTCAGTGATCCAACAACAATTTCCATTTTTCCACTTTGAGGACAAGGTGAAAGTTGGGGGAGGGAGTAATGTTAGGCCCCTGGTTCACTTGACTTATCAAAGAAGGTCCAAGGGGCGGGGGGCAGGGGTAGGAGTGTAAATGGGTTGGCTGGCATAACAGCCAGCCATGTGCGTAAGGGGTAGAGTGGGGAAATCACTAGGTTGTGTAACAACCCAACAAATGCATAACAAAATTTGGTTGAGGAGGAGGGTGGGGAATATGTAGAGGGTGGAGAAGTTAGGAGGGGGTAGAGAATTTTTTTGTATTGAGTTTTAGGGAGAGTTAAGGGCCTCTCGAATGCCCAGATTTTTGCTTGTAACCTGACCGAAGTTGGTGATTTGAATTTAGTCTCTGTCATTTCTTTTTGGGTTCCCATCACAAGTGAATGAGGAAGTCAACCCCACAATGAAAAAAGTGGTAGCTCTACCAAAGAGCCAGCATGAGACAGACTTCATGAAAATGTCTGGCATCCACTTATGGTTTGGAACAAAAAATAGAATAAAATAAAAAAACAAAAAGGAAAATATATTTACAAATCTAGTTGTGTTTGAAGCATTGAAAACAGTTTGGAATTCTCCAAAGATATCTTACCTTTGTTATATATAAATATATATTAATATTATCTAATAATATATATATATTATAATCTATTCTTTGATTTACTTTATTTAAATAAAGTGGCAGTTATGGGACGAAAAGACATGTCCTCTGGTTTAAATTTAAGAAGACATATACTTTCAAATTTTAAAGTCATGTCTTTTATATATTGAAGAGTTGTGACATTTCCAAAGGATAAGCCCTTTCTCAAAGGGACATGATCATTCAAAAGGTTGTGTTCTTTAGTTTTGTGCCTATTGTTAGGCACCCCTTCATTGTCTATAAATAAATTTGGACAAACAGGATGCGATGCAGAGAGTGAAAAAACAAAAAAAAAAAAAGCATCTCTTCTTTCTTCTTTTGATTACTGTCATCTCTTTTCTTTACTCTCTTATTGCTTTCAATTGGTGGGTTTGAGTTTTTGGTGGTAGAAGAGATCAAAAAGTGCAATTTTGATTTTTTAGTTAGGTATTATATCTTGGGGGTAGAATTTTCATGAACTTGTGGGGGAAATTACTATCCTAAAGATAGTTTCCTGGAAATGCCTTGCCTAACACAAACATTTATTTGTTTTGTCTTTCCTCAATTTTTATTTTATTAATTTTTCCTGTATTACTGCAACAATCTTCTCCATATCGCTGCAGCAAAGACCTCGTCTATCACTTTCAGACAACGAAAAAGAAGCATTACAAGTGATCTAAACACTGCGGGGGCTTGGGCATAGACAATCAATTACCTGATGAGTTGTTAGCCATGAATGATCCATTATCAGGAGCTTTTTGCAGATTATCTTCCATGCAACATCCGAAGCAACTCATTCTTTCCCTCAAGCTGAATAAGCTGGATGAGTTAAGATAATAAATAATAATAATAATTAAAAACAGAGCTCGCAAACTCACAAGTAGGCCAACTTCTCCATAAAGAAATAAAGATTGGACCATAGCTAACGAATAGGATTATGGCACAATAACCCTGATAAGTGATCACTTGCCAAAGAATTATTAGTGCAATCTAAATATACAATAACCCTCGATTCTTTTCCCTCTACGAAAATTCAATTTTCATGGGCCATATGGATAGCAGCAAGTGCAAAGGCATGCATGATTAGTCCTAAGCAGAGACATGTCCCGTTGATTGATTGGCACAGTGTAAAATGCAAGAAAGCCTAATATATAAATTTAAAATAGAGCTTTAAGCTGAGTCTCTCTCGTTACAGCAACACCGCGCCGCAGAGAAGGGTTAAATATAGCAAATCCAAGAAGGGAAAACACCTGTCCATACACTCAGAACCCGTTAATCCTAGTAATGACCGATCAATTCCACCAAAATCCGCTTCATCCACTTCACTTCATACCCAACAGATCGAGCACCCAAAACCCAAAACGAAAATCAACATCAACAATAAAAAAAAAAAAAAAGAAAAGAAAAGAAACAAGCCCTCTCACAGCAAATTAAGACAGGCCCAAGAATTGGATGGAAATGGGCGATTGATTCAAGGAAAATGAAACCAATCGAGAAAAGGGCAGCAACACAACTTACATTCTGCTTGGCGAATCAGTCGACTAATAAGGCAAAGAAAGAAGATCGGAATTAGGAACTCCAAACCAACAGACAGCTAAACATTCTCATCGGAAGCGCGTATGCTGCTGCTGGGTGGTGGTCTCGCTAGGCAATTGACTTGGAAACGATCCGAATATTGGATTGGAAGGAAGTTGGAAGAGTTGAACTTTGAAGACTTGTGTATTTATATTCATCTTCTACGAATGTTCCTTGACTACCAAGTGGCCCCGTCTTTGCTGGGAAATTTTCAAAACTAGGACCCCGGTACTAAAATTTGCAAAAATAGAACACTTTGAAAATCTTTGTAAAATTAAGACTTTTGAGAGTTGAATTGACATAAATGCCCCCGCTTTTAATAATCCCGCTATAGGAACCCTGTCTTATGGTCTTGTATTCCGTCACTCACATTCTGACTAGGCCGCCGTTAATCTCTCACACTCGTCTTTCTCAAAGCCATTGTTGTTGATTTTATTCACTTGCCAAAGTGTTGTTGCTTCTTCATCAAGCATCTTATTCGCGCCCATTGTTGTTATTCTTTAAGCGTTGTTGCGTTCGCACATCAATCGGCTTCTCTCGATCTAGGTATTTAGTTAATTCTCAATCTTTGACAAGATATTTTATCCTCTTTTCCAAAGTTATGAGTGAAAAATTATGCATTTCGCTAGTTTGGACATATATCGGTTGATATATCGGCAATTTACGTCATGATATATTTCAACCGATATAGGTTTAAACACAGAAGCATCATGAAAATGATATATCGGTTTCATTATCGGTTGAGGTCTTATGTTAACTGATATATAGTAACCGATATGACCTCTTACAATCGACATTTAGAAACCGATATACGTTAGGAAAATCGATATGTT
This sequence comes from Diospyros kaki, assembly GCA_036245055.1. Taxonomy (NCBI): domain Eukaryota; kingdom Viridiplantae; phylum Streptophyta; class Magnoliopsida; order Ericales; family Ebenaceae; genus Diospyros; species Diospyros kaki. The sequence continues at coordinate 22,344,292 of BSEG01000014.1, read as the reverse complement.
TTAAATTTATTTTAATTTAGAATGAAAACTGATAATCGTTTCAATGTTAGGAATGGAAGCTCGAAGACCTGTCTTTGTTGTTGTGATGTATGGAGGTCAGTGGCAATATGATGTCGATGCGAAAGAATATAAGTATATGACCGAAGAATGTGGGACGGTACTACGTGTGGAACCAGATTGCACATTCGACCAACTCGTAAGTTCCCTATACAGCAAATTCAACGTTAGTACGGCGGAGAAGTCAGTTGTGCTGAAGTACAAGTATAAGCACTCGGTTCTATCCGCACGTCCATTGGAGATACGTAATGATACAGATGTTGAGTGCTTTCTATTGGAATGCTCTCGGATAGAGTCCAGAAGCCCATTGTGTGTTGATTTTGTGGACAGATTACTACCGCAGACACTACCTAAGGAAGTGGTTGTAGAGAATTATCCCCTGACACGCTTGGGCAGCGATAGTCCAACATCGTTGAAAGACGAGGTTAATCGCGATGATGCTTTGGATGGAAATGGTTATGAAGATGTTAAACGGGATGATGTTGAAGATGTTAATCGGGATGGTGCTGGACATGGGGTTGAAGATGTATTGAATGCTGATGATGCTGAAAATTTGTACATTATCAATGTACACTCACGGGATTGTGCTGAGAAGCCTATTTTTCTCCCATCTTCGAGATTATCAAGGGTTAGTGCGGGAACATCGTCGGTTGTGGCAGATGTTGACATGAACGAAATTTTTCCTTCAAAATCAGAATTGCATCAACGGATGAGTTTGTTGGCTTTGAAGAATAATTACGAATACAAAGTGATGAAGTCAACTAAGAATGTAGTTTACATGAAATGTAAGCACGGTGATTGTAAATGGCGGTTTAGGGCAGCCATACTTGGCACTTCTTTTGGTTGGACAGTCAGGAAATATATAAATACTCATTCATGTTCATCTTCAATAATGCGTCGCGATCATTGTCAGGTAAAGAGAAGAATAATTGGTTCTTATATAAAAAGCAGTTTCGAGGATGTTAAGCGTATTTATAAGCCTAAGAACATTGTCCACGATATTCGCAAGGACTTTGGGGTCAACATAAGTTATGAAAAGGCATGGAGATCGCGGGAAAAGGCTTTGGACATGATCAGGGGGGGTGCGGAGGAATCATTCCAGTTGCTTCCATCTTATCTGTACATGTTGAAGTTGAATAACCCCGGGACTATTGCAAAATTCGAGAGTGACAGTGGAAACAGATTCAAGTACCTTTTTATGGCCATTGGTGCATGCCTTGCCGGATTTCGTAGCAAGATATGGCCTGTCATTGCAGTGGACGCTTGTTTTCTTAAGGGCAAATATCTTGGTAGTTTGTTTGTTGCCACGTGAAAAGACGGTAACAATCATGTTTATCCTATAGCGTGGGGAGTGGGAGATTCTGAGAATGATGCCTCATGGGAATGGTTCTTCAATAAATTGTGCTCTGCCCTTAGTGATGATATACCTGATTTGGTATTTGTGTCTGACCGGCACAAGAGCATCCACAAGGCGGTCACGACTGTGTTCCCTAACTTATTGCACGTTTCATGTATATATCATATTGGCCAAAACGTAAAGGCTAAATTCAAGAAGGAAAATGTGCATGATCTTTTCTACAAGGCTGCGAAGGCATATCGACAATCTGAATTTAATGAATACTTTATTGAGCTCGAGCGATATGCTCCAGCCATCGGTGCCTATCTTAGAGAGGCTGGTTTCAGTCGTTGGACACGTGCATATTCGGATGGCAAGAGATTTGATATAATGACCACAAACATTGCAGAATGCCTCAATGCAGCTCTGGTGGATGCGCGTAAATTGCCAATTCAATGTTTGATGGAGTATATCAGGAATATGCTGCAACAATGGTTTTATGAGAGACGGGGTGATGCTAGTAAAATGGGTGGATATATAACAGCTTGGGCTGAGGGAGAAATAGACAAAAGATTGGCATTATCCCAGTATTGGCGTCAAGAACCGATTGATATGTATAGATTCAATGTTCATGATGGTCACTTTGGGGGTATTGTCGACTTGAAGGCGAAAACTTGCACTTGTAGAGTATTTGATTTCGACAAATTGCCATGTGGTCATGCCCTGGCTGCTGCACGTTCACGCAATATTGACCCATACAGTTTGTGCTCCTCATACTACCAAACAGAAGCTCTGTTGTGTGCCTATGCCGATCCGATAATGCCTGTGGGCAGCCAAGGCGACTGGACCGTGCCGACAGAAATTGCGTCTATTAAATTGCTACCGCCAGCAAGTAGACGCAAACGTGAAAGACGTCAGATTTGTCGAATTCCTTTAGTCGGTGAAGAGAAGAAGAGGGTAAAATGCAGTCGTTGTGGTCTAATTGGTCACAATCGCCAAACTTGCTCTAATCCAATATCTTTGCTGTCATAAACATTTAACATACATTCACTAATTAAACATTTAAAAGGCCAATCTTTTAATAAGAAGTATTTGTTGAATTCCGTCTTATGGAATCGATATCGGTTAATATATATCGGTTACTTAACCGATGTGTGTTAGCCGATGAAAAATCAGTAAGAGGATATCGGAAAAAAGAGCATCGGTTTCAAACCAATGAAACATAACCGATGTATCTGTGGAAATTTATGTCTTACAAAGTAGACGCAAACATGGAAGACGTCAGATGTCGAATTCCTTTAGCCGATGAAAAATCCATAAGAGGATATCGGAAAAAGAGCATCGATTTCAAACCGATGAAACATAACCGATGTATTTGTGGAAATTTATGTCTTACAAAGTAGAAGCAAACGTGGAAGACGTCAGATATGTCGAATTCCTTCAGCCTGTGAAGAGAAGAGGAGGGTGAAATGCAGTCGTTGTCTAATTGGTCACAATCGCCAAACTTGCTCTAATCCAATAACTTTGCTGTCATAAACGTTTAACATACATTCACTAATTAAACATTTAAAAGGCCAATCTTTTAATAAGAAAAACAATTAACAGGTACAATTGTAGTATTTGTTTAATTCTGTCTTATGGAATCGATATCGATTAATACATATCGGTTTCTTAACTGATGTGTGTTAGCTGATGAAAAATCAATAAGAGGATATCGGAAAAAGAGCATCGGTTTCAAACCGATGAAACATAACCGATGTAAGATGTCTTACAGGTCGCCAAACTTGGTGTAATCCAATAATTTTGAATGTTAAGAAATTAGTTATGGGAAAACAATATCGGTGTATTCATATCGGTTAAATAACCGATGTGTGTTAACCGATTAAGGAAGTCGACATCTCGGTCAAATGGTATCGGTTTATATCCGATGAATCAGACCGATATAATTATAAATGACACCCATTTCCTCTAAACTTATATATTGGTACGATTTATATATACATTACAATATTACTAAGATTATGTATACATTACAATAGTTTAGTTTTCCTTTCTCTTGGGATCTTTGTGAGCTTCTTCATTTTCTTTATCAAGCTCGGCTGCAAATTCCAGTGCATCCGATACTGCAAAAGCATAAAGATCCACAGCCATATGATATCTGTAAAGTTCAGCATGCCCCTGGGTCATCTATTTTATTGAGACATTGTGGGCCATTAATTTCATCCATTTGAGAACAAATATCCCATAATCACCACCCCTGCCAATTGTAAGCAAATAACATTTTTAGCCATCATAATCCAAAAACTCCAAATAAACAATCTTTTAGAAGCTTACCCAATTTGTTGAGGACCTTTTTGAACCTCGAAGTCCCATATAGGCTTCAACTTGAATCCAGGTGTTAAGACGTCGTACTTACAATCTTTTAGAAGCTTTGGAACCATATGTACAAGATACTAGAACTTAGTTTTGTAGTTGTTTGGTGTGGTCGAGGTATACACATGAACACATTGATGCGCGAAATCAAGCACTACCTTATCTCGGTTCAACATGTGCCTTACTTCACCGATCTCGTTTTTCACTTCCCTTAGTTCGTTTCTCACTTCACCGAGCTCATTTTTCACTTCCCTTAGCTCGTTTCTCACTTCACCGAGCTCGTTTTTAACTTCCCTTAGCTCGTTTCTCACTTCACCGAGCTTGTTGCTCACTTCCTTCCTTTCCTCCCGAATTTCCTTCATTAAACCATCTAAATAGTTCTTTATATATATATTTTTCTTGAGTTCAACACTCCTTCCTTCCTGGTGTATTGAGTCAACCTCCATTACATTTGCACTCCCTCCGACTCCACCTTTGTTTACTTCTTCTTCTTCTTCTTCTTCCAATACACTACGTGCCTTAATAAAATAATCTTCCCCCCTCTCCTATTCTGTTGGAACAATGGGGATAACTTCCCCATCATCAAATAAACGCCCCTGCAAAATTTGTTCTTGGTTGATTTTTGTAGGTAGAAGTATCCATTTCTTCATCCTTGGAGCTTGAGGGCCTGATTCAATTCTTTTAACAATTTTGAGCTCAACCAAACGTGGCATGACCTCAAATAAAAAAATCTGCATATGATACAAAATTAAGAAAACAAGTATTAGATAATGTGTCTTATACTACTTTATAATACAAAAATTAGAATAAGACAGACGGTTACATATATCAGTTCTAATAAGATATGTCGGTTAATATAATCGGTCAGATACCGATATGGTATAATCGATACAATGATCAACCGATATCGATCAAGTAATGTATAACCGATATCATATTCGCATTGGTTTATCCATATCGATGATCCACCGATATATACCTGTAAGGTAATTGGGAAACCTCCAATGTCGTATGTCTTCATATCCTTATTTTGTCTGAACCCATTCAAGATGCCCCGTCTGGCATTATCTGTTGTAGAGATGAAGGAGTCGTTTGCCCAGGGGAACTTGTTAACCTCTGGCCAATCAGAGGCCAGGTGAAAATATCTGATATCCAACTTCGTGGCATGGGACTTGGAATTGATTTCATTTATAATCATCAGATATGACATAGATAGACGATCTTCATCCGAACACTGCTCTTTACCACTAGCAATATCCCGCATATAAATCTTTCTTAACTTGGTCCCTGAAACCCCTTTTTTTGTGTTACAGTCAGGGAAGAATCTGGAAAATAGTGCAGGAGTCCCCTCCACATTGATTTTCCTCTTTGATGCTTCGATGTTTCCAAACTTTAACCTCGTAATCAGAGCAAACTCCTCCCTCCCAAATTTTACGTCCTTCCCACATATTCTGAAGCACAAGGAGCCTTCCTCGTCTTTGTCTGCTATCTTCAGCAGCCTTAACAGTAGACTGTGGACTAACTAAATGCTCTATGTTAGTCCCTCTACTCCATATACGAGCTGTCGAAAACAAGATGCCTTAAATTGTTCCTCAAGGTCAGGCTTATGCCTCAGTGTCGCCCTAATGCCTTCAACAGTCTCCTTAAAATGATCAAGTCTAGTAATCCTCGCGTGGAAAAACTCCTTGATTTCCAAGTTATCATCTAACCTCTGTACAAAAAATAAAAAAACAAAAAAACAATATTAAGTTAACAAACAATACAATCTTTATCAGTAACAAGTAACCAGTCAAGTGTATAAGCGATATATCGGTGACCCCATATCCATACGAAGTAAACGCTAAACCCTAACCATCGGTTACCCTATTTCGGTGGTGTATATATATGCCACCAATGTATGTTAACCTATCAGCCTGTATTATGTTAACATATCTTTGCCGAACATGATGCCCATAAATCGTTACCCCTTCTTCATCTAGCCACACATAAATGCTAACACATCTGCTAATATTATAAATACGTTGGTTTATAACAAATATTTTCTGGGTGGTACGTATTCATATCAAATTATTCGATGCCAATATCGTCAAAACATCATCAGACAAAGGAAATAGTCCAAAATCAAACCTGATGAACTGTCTTCTTCGCGCTCTTGTTATTGGCCGGCTTCGACTGATTCTCGATTGAGCTAGCCATCCTATCAGTAATATGGAGGAATAAGAACGCGAACCAATTTGGGAATAACGATCTATAGAGGAAAAGGCGGTCAGACAACGCAATTATAATAAATACAGAAGGTGAAGCGAAGATATGCAAATGAAACGGTACAACTGTTCATGTATCAGGCGGGAATGGCCTTTTTTTGTCCAAAAAACAACTCGTTAGTCCAATCGGTACCCGTTACGTTATTATAACCGATATCACTTTATGTATGTTTGGGATGAGATTTTTATCCTATCGGACTTTATCCTGGTATTGACCGATTCCATTAATTAAACAATTTCGAATCAGACTTCATTTTTCGATTAAGTGATATAGGATTATTCAGACTTCATGAAAATCGTTTCAGGAATATCCGATCGGACTTGATTCCCCGATAAAATCCGATTGAATACCTAATACCACGATATAGCCTGAACAGACCACATCAGGCCTGAAAGATTACAAATAATATTTGTATTTTTTATATTTTTTCCCGGCCAATTAGCACCAAATAACCAAACATTTTCTGGCTTTTCCGGTTATATCCAATTGTTTCAATTTTGGCAAAAATTACCCATTTTATCATATTAGTTGAAATTTTGGCCAGCTCTCTAAATCGAATCCTTGGGCGTGTGCCTTTGCACAGGTGGCACGCTAGGTGGCCTATTTAAATGGGACCCATATTTACTGTGCAAGGAAAAAGGAAAAAACAAAACAGAAATTAAAACCATGTTGGCCATAGACATTCAATACCCTATCCTAAACCCTACCATGGAAATAGCACGAAGAAGAACCAGAGGTGAGTGATTTAAATAGGCGAAGAAGATAACCACAAGGTCCGCGGTGATTGATTCAAATTAGGTCATTTGGGTTGTGTAATGATGTCATTTGGGTTGTGTAATTGGGAAGAATTTAAATTTGGAGGATTTATGTAAATTTGAGACAGTTTATTAAAATGGGAACAGTATATTGTTAGCCCGATCGGACTATTGGTTATTTATGTATTCAGATAGCATTGTGTTTGTCAATTAATTCAAACGGGAACAGTACCCGATTGATTCCTTCTTAATGCATCGGATCAGACTATTCACGGACCTCGTCAGTGTGAAGTGTGAATTGTCCGATCAGGATACTTGACATGAAGAGTCCGATCGGATTATTCTTATGTGTAGAGCCCGATCGGACTATTGTTGTCGGACTCCTGCTGTTCATTTCAGATCCATAGTATGAGTTTCAGCCACTTTAACAACAACAATACAAGAGTTTAGAAGAGCATCAAATTCATTAAAAAAATACTAAAAAAAAATATCAGCCTCATCGGACTATTTTCAATGGATTAATCATTTCTATCGGGACTGTCCATCAACTTGATCGGACCTATCGATACTTTTGTCTCGGATTTAAATACAGACTCTGGTAAAATGAAGGACACTTATGCATATAGCATCTTAAATTTGTTCAGTTTAAGAAATTGTTATGCATTTAGCTTCATTTATGTTTTGATAGTTGATAGTCTTTAAGTTATAATGGTTTTCGTTGTCAATGCATTATTTGAAACACGAAATAGTTGCAGTAGTGGCATTCCAAAATGTTCGGGCAGACTTCATCCTTGATGGCAATTATGAAGTCCGCAGAAGGGAGTGTCCGGGTGACTTCATCTTTGATGACAATTATGAAGTCCGCAAAAATAGAGCGTTTGGGCGGACTTCATCCTTGATGGCAATTATAAGTCTACAGAAGGGAGCGTTCGGGCGACTTCATCCTTGATGGCAATTATGAAGTCTACAAAAATAGAGCGTTCGGGCAGACTTCATCCTTGATGGCAATTATGAAGTCCGCAGAAGGGAGCGTCCGGGCGATTTCATCCTTGATGGCAATTATGAAGTCCGCATAAGGGACCAACCTGGCGGACTTCATCCTTGATGGCAATTATGAAGTCCGCAAAAATAGAGCATTTGAGCGAACTTCATCCTTTATGGCAATTATGAAGTCCGCAAAAATAGAGCGTTTGGGCGGACTTCATCCTTGATGGCAATTATGAAGTCCGCAGAAGGGAGCGACCGGGCGACTTCATCCTTTATGGCAATTATGAAGTCCGCAAAAATAGAGCGTTTGGGCGGACTTCATCCTTGATGGCAATTATGAAGTCTGCAAAAGGGAGCGACCGGGCGACTTCATCCTTTATGGCAATTATGAAGTCCGCAAAAATAGAGCGTTCGGGCGGACTTCATCCTTCCTGGCAATTACGAAGTCCCCAAAAATAGAGCGTTCGGGTGGACTTCATCCTTCCTGGCAATTATGAAGTCCGCATAAGGGACCGTCTTGGCAAACTTCATCGTTGATGGTCCCCCTGGACACTACGTTGGACCCGGATAGCGATTGGTGGACTTAAACAAATATGAAGTCCGATCGGATAGCGTTAGGCGAACTTAAACCAATATGAAGTCCGCCAGGTGGATTAAACCAATATGAAGTCTGCTTTCAGACTTCAACATTAGTAACAATATTGGATTTTTTGCCGGTTCATTTTAAATACCTATAATTTAAATACCTATAAATTAAAACAGTGAAAATTACAACTGCTAACTAACTATAAAAAAAAATGAAAATTACAAGAAATCACCAATGATATGTCTGCTAACCAATAATTTCAAGTAACCAATATAAATGTTCTGGTAATCAATAACGATGATGCATTGAATTTTAACCGTCTTTATATACAATGGCAAACCCTTTCACATTCGGACAAAAGTATATTTATTGTTTTAAATAAATTTTCCCCACCTCTTAGTTTACTACGATCCCCCGCTCCCGAAAACTAAAACAAACCCAAATTCAATGAATACGTGATGATTAGTTTTTATTGCATACTGTTACCTATACCCTGCGAGTTCCATTTTACCCCTGAAATTTAAAACACCTGTACTAATTAAACCCGACTTGCCTTTCACTCACCTGATCGATCCCTCTGACTATCTCCGTTAAGCCCAAGTCACTATCTCTTCCTAGACCCCACATCCACCCCAGAATAAGCGAGCAGCCACCGTATTAGCGTTTAACGTCACTGCCGAACCCTAACCGCCCACAGTGAAGAGGTTAGTCTTGTTCTTCTTTTCTGTTATTTTTGTCTGAAGCTATGGACTTAAACGCAATCCGTATCATGGCCCGGCTATGTCTATCGATGAGGGACGGAATGCGGGCCGACTTTCTTGCCGACGTCGCTTCGTCGTCTTGAAGTCCCGTTGGCGATGATGACCGTATGGATTTGTGGCCGGTTGGCCTCCTTGTAGCTCGATGAAGCTCGACAGCCCGCGAACGTGGGTCCCGGGCTTAATATGTAATTTCAGGCCAACCGGGCGTCATCGTGGGATTGACACCGTGCCTCCTCGCCACTCCAAACAATACCTATACCTTCCTTCATTTACGGGCTTAACATGTAATATAAGCCCGTTTGAGGGCTTAAATACAACTTTAGGCCCGGTAAATGGAAATGTTCATGTACCTCATTATTTAAAAAGATATCGCGTTCTTGTTATTTCATAATGGTTTTCCCTTTTATTTATTTTTGTCTATCCCTGTCAGATGGACGTCAACCAGATGTTGAAATTTACATACATTCACGCTAATCGGGTAATCCCGCTGACTACGCGGTTCACAACTCACTGTGGCCTGCAGCAGCTTATAGTTGTTCGTGAGACATTAGGCCGTTATCGCCTCTTGGAAACATTCACCGATGGGCCGCTGGCACATTTTATTCAAATCCCTCTACACGATCAGTATTCTGCACCACAATTGGTTGGAGAAGTCCTGGTTAGGGAGGTCACCTTTCCCGGAGCCCGGGAGGATGAGATGTGGTTGGAGCTTGGGGGCATGCCATATAGGTACGGGAAGCAAGAATTCATTCTAATCAGTGGACTCTGGTTTGGCGTAATTGATAAAGAACAATGTGAAGCGAGGCCGATGCAGGCGGACAGTTTACGCGCGCGGCTTTTCCCATATCAAAGGGAGGTGTATTAGCGCGACATCAAAGTAGTTCTTGATTCCAGACATGACCTCCCTGCAGATGATGTCCTCAAGCTAAGTTATATTGCTGTTGTGACAATTTTGTTGCTTGGCCACGATGAACGCACACCGGTGGAGGACTTTCTGTGGACTATGGCCGATGACTTGCATGCATTTCAGTCGTTCCCTTGGGGTATGTACATCTACAGTAAGAGCCTGCATTACCTCCGGCTGGCCACTACAGATGGCAAGCTGAGTGGGGAGATTGGCAAGAAAGTCAATATTTACGGTTTTGTTTGGGCGTTTCAGGTACTAAATTCAGTATAGTGACATCGGTCTGTCGACAAATATTTGTCGATGCCAACTACACTTTTTGTTTGACTTGAATTGTTTTATCGGCTTGTTATTGAAATTATTTGATTTATGCAGTGGTGGCTGATCGAAACATTCCCATGGGTGGAGAATAAGTGGGCCATCAGACTATCCGTTCCGGTCTCCATTCCTAGATGTCGGAAGTGGTGCTCTAAAAGAAGGCCACATAAAATCAACTACGTAGAAGGCCGTAGGAATGTATGTTCGAAACCTCAAATTAAATTGAGTAACTTTTTGAATATTTTTAGTCAACTGAAGAAATGATAAAATCATGTCGTAGGTTCGGGGTACGAGTGCGACGCTCGAGCCAACCGATGCAGAGCGGGACACTGACTTCTGGAGGTCCTTTAACCCTCTGTACTGGGTTGGTGTTGACGTATACAAAATAGGCGGCGGAGGGATTGACCATAAGCTGGAGGATGCGGTCCGCTCCGACCAGGTGGGAGAAGAGGAGAAGGCAGATGTGGCTGATGGTGCTCCTCGTACAGATACGATTTCAACGTGTAGGGCGGAGACAGGACTCCCTCCTACTATGCACCGCGGACAGCACGAAGAAGATGTATGATATTGCTAATAAAATTGTTCATGTGATGTAAATTTGATATATGATAAATTGTTCATATCGTATATGTACACATCTAATAGTTGGCATTGCCTTTTGTAGATCACCGATAAGCTAAATATGACGTTGGAGCTGTTGCGGTCCATGAACGGTGAACTCACCCAGATGAGCACACGTTTGGATTGGGAAATCGGTCTAATGAGCTCACGCATGACGCTTACTGAGAGGAGGTTGGGCCATGTGGAGTGGAGGTTAAGGCAAGTGGAAATGGGGCAAGCATCACTGCTTACCCATCTACGCGTCCCACTTGTTGTGCATTCCCCAACTGACGTGGATGGTGGTTATGATGAGGAACCAAATGGTCAACATACACCTCCAGTTGGCGATGAAGTGGATTACCAGACATCACCAGACAGAGTATGCCCGAACTTCAATTTGAATACGTATTACATTTCAGTCTGCAACACCTTATTGTAAGGGATAGTGATTATACAGTTGCAATCGCAGTGTCGTCGGCCACAATACACCGACCCCACTCGAATTAAGCGGTTAAGGGATGCTGTCGTGGTGGACAGGACCGACGATGCAATTTATGCGGATACAGTGCCGCAGTCCAAATCAGGTGGGACAATGGAGGATGTTCCTGTTCCTCAGCCGGACAGAGGGGCAGTCAGTGTGATGGATAATGCGGCTCATGTTGCGGACCACCACCTGGAGGTAGAGGGGACAGGTGATGAAGTCCCTCAGAACCTATCACCCACTGATGTTGCCGAGGTTGTCATGAAGATAGCAGCTGAAGTATCGCATCGCCACCTGGACCCAGATGATGAGGATAATCCTAACCCCCCCGAGGGATACGGTGATTACATACGGTCGGATAAAGATATTGTGTGAGTATTAAAAGGCTTAAGCATTTTTTACTTGCTAATTCTATTTACATATGCGTAATGTAAGTCTTAATTCGTTGTTATTGTAGGCGGGACACAGGGTACATTGTCCATCTAATACCCAATGACCTTCGGGTCATAGCAGAATCGCCTAACTAGGTAGAGGCAGCGCACATCGACAGTTATATGTGTTGCATCCGACGAATAATGAAGACGCAGTGTAGTGGTGTGTATGACACCAATTACGCACTGATGTTGTCATCACTATTTGTGAGTGCTATACAGAAATCTTATATTACTTCTTTGTTTGATATATATTTTGTCCATGATCATATATTCCATCCAGGTACTTATGGTATTGCATTGGAACAATACATATACCGAGAAGCGGTTCGTGGCTGGTAAGGCGATTGTCCCAGACAGTTAGCTGAATTTTATCAAAGGCCAGACTGATGATGATGAACGCCCATGGTGGACAGTGGACTTCGTATGTGTTATTTCAACTTATTTATGGAGTTACTGCCTTACAAAATCTAACGTTATATTACATGCAGGTGTTGCTCCCATGCAGCATAAATAATAGTCACTTGGTCCTTGCGAATATTTGCCTGAAGGAGGGGAAAGTTGTTGTATACGACTCCCTTGCGAAGTCAGCAGATAGCATGAAGTCCAGGGTGACGGCCATGCAGCCATTGGTCAGCCTCCTCCCTATTCTCCTGGTGCGCAGTGGATATTATGAGCATCTATCCAAAGCTGCGCTTGCTTACAAAAAATGGGAGCTGGAGATTCTTGATCCGGGGAAGGTGCCGGTGTCGCAGCAACCCGACGGGTACTTTAGTTAGGATTCAATTTAATATTGTTGACATTGAATGTTTTACTAAATTTGAATTTTTCTACTACAGGCACTCCTGCGAATTGTATGTTATGAACTACGTTATGGACATCTTGCGGCACACCGAGGACCAGTGGGTTAGCATTCAAACCATGGGTGATATGACTACTCTCTGCCGGAAATTTGCGATGTTTTTGTATAGACATAGCAGTGTAGTTGATAGTTGAGTGTATATGTTATTAGTAAAATTAATATGTATTTCTAGACATTTAATTCTAGTCGGTATATGTATTTTTCTCTCATGTAATATGTATATTATGCTGATACGTAATATATATGTTCTGTTGAAATTTCTATGTTGTATATACATAGCTGTGTAAAATGGTTATGAGTGTGGTGATCGTCGGACCATGAAGACTCCTCCACCATATCCGGCCTTTATCGCGTGACGAAACCCGAACAGTGGGTTTTATCAAATTATTATCCCCATTGAATTTACTACCGGGCCTTATAAGAATTTTTCGGGAAATAAAGCCCGTAGTTTGTCGAGTACTAAACGGCTGCGGGATTTATATGCCGATAAAATCCGGAATATTTGACTGATGGGTATAATCGTGGTATGACGCCCGGATGCATTATTCCCGAAAGTTTACCATGTTGCGGTTCAAGGCATTGACCCGGGGCATTCACATCCCGGGTTCACTTTAGAGGACATCTGGTTTAAATGTTCAATTAAACCCGGACATTATCATCAATCAGTCAGACCACTATAAAGACTTTGGTTGTGTTTCGATTGGGGCGGGGCTGGGAATAGTGTCATCGTAGTCCAAGGTTGTGAATATACAACAATTGTAATCACACTTACCCATTAGTTATTATTTATACTGATCTTAATTACCCATTCTATATTTTTTAAAAATTTAAAAATTACATTTCTATGAATAAAACATATATTATCACTCAAGAGTATGGATACCATTATATTAATGTGCTTATAAAACCAATATGTATTACAAATCAAGAATACTGTTTAAGTTTTACTTATATGACTAATAAAATCAAAATCATAGTTACTTCCAACCGAAACACTTAAATCAAAATCATTTTATTATTCAAAGTTTTTATAGTGTTTATATGGTTAACATCTTACAAACTACTATATAGTTATTAATAAATTATTCGTTATAAATGTAAGTTAAATCTTCAAATGGACCAAATAGCAATGTATATAATATTATGATTTAATTGAGTTGAACTATATGATTTAGTATAACTCATGCGCTGCACGGGAGGTGTAATCACAATATATGATTTCAACAATTATCTATGAAAGTTAATTGATTATAATCAAATGGAATACTAAAATGTCATGCATTGGAAAATTTATGCTTTGTTTTACTTTAATTATTAGTTATTACTACCTTTAATTATTAATTATTACTTTAATATTAATTAATTATATTACGTTCTATCCAGCTTTAATATATTAATTAATTAATAAGATACGATAAGATAAGAATAATAAAGATTGGAAAACCCATGCTTAGTTTTATTTTAATTATTAATTATCAATACCTTTAATTTAATTCTTGTTTTGGAGACTATCCTACTTTGTAACATTATAAATCTTATAAACAAACATATAAAATTTATAATGTTCACTAATATATTGAAATCAAAATATAAGAGCAATTAAAAACAATTAAAACAGTCATACCAAATGTAAATAATTCTACCAAATGAAAATCAAGCAAGGGTTTAATTCAACCATAGTGATTTCTATTAAAAAAATAATAGAAACCCAACAGACGCTCACATCTGCTTTATACTTTAGTTTAAATTCATAAGCAACCAAGATATATCAATTCTTATTCTTAGTAAATTACATTATAGTAAATTACATTTTAGGGGCATATTAGTCTCTAAAGTGTTGTTTGTTACTAGTATGCCATCACGAAATGCTGATGTAACTTATGATCTAGTAATTAATTTGTTGTTCTAAGCGATTGGGCCACTTTGAGATATAATATTTGAAGTATTTTTTATTATTTAAATTAATATTTTGATTTATTTATATATTATGAATATAATTATATTATAAATAAAAAATCCTCCTACCCCAAACCCAAATATAATGTGGATAGATTATACAAGCAACCAAGATATGTCAATTCTTATTCTTAATATATTATATTATAAGTTTGATACGTAATACAATGTGGATAGTAATTTTTTTTTTTTGTGAATTTTTTTTTCGAAATCATTACTTCGTATTTAATATATTTTAACGGAATAAATTTATCAATAAAAATTCTACATATTATATATAGATAATGTGTCAGCCCCATGAAGTCCATCCATATTCCGCACTGTTGGGCGGACCTCATCCCATATCAAGTCCGCCCAACCAGTATTTGGCGGACTTCATATGGGACGAGGTTTGCCAAATGCCCGGTCGGTCGTAAGAAGTCCGCCAAGCGGACTCGATACTAGATGAGGTCCACTAAATACCGGAATTGGCAAAATTTATCACTTGGCGGACCTCTTATAGTACACAGTCCGCTTGGCGGACTTTACATTTAAGCAAATATACGTGTTTGAAGAGTAAAACATTTAAGCAAATTAAGGCTCGGATATATACTATGTCAAAGTCAGTGAGACCTTAATAAGAAAAAATTGAGAAATTTATGGTAGGCAATGCCCACCCTTGGCTATATGTGGCTCCGCCAGTGTGCAGAACATCTTTGTCCTTAATCTATTATAACAAAAACTGATACACAGCGATATTCTTGCAGAATATATTTTTCCAATGCATATACAGTAATTCATATTGCTTGGCTACCTTGAGTTCCAACTACAGTCTCACTCAAATCTATCATGTTTGATCCTTGACCTTCAATCTGAAAAATCAGAAATTCAATGTAAAAAATATGAATTATACATAAATACCAGAAAATTAAATACTTAAGCATGGATCATTAATTATTGAAATGGTATTGCACCTCATCATCATTACTTCCACGAGCCCCACGAGGTGAACTCCTACCTCTGTTTTGATTAACTTCCCGTGCCAACCCCAATCCCAACCAAAATATTATATATATATATATGTATTTGTATACACACACATAGCCCATCCTGAAGCTCTAGCACTCGTCTTGGATTCCCCCTAGATCCGCCCTTGCGCTTTGGAGATATAAAGTGTGGGATCAAGTTGACATCCCGCATAACTTCAATCCGATAAACCTTCATGAAGCGAATTGGCTTGAAGGAGGAGATGCCATCAAGCTCCAGATCATGCTAGGAAGGATGATCACCATTCATGGCGTCCTGCCTCGCATGATCTCAAGCTTGATGGCATCTCCTTGTACAAGGCAATTCACTGCATCAAGGTTTATCTAATTAAAGTAATGCTAGAAGTCAGCTTGCTTGCTATGTGACTCTAGATAGATGACTGAAGCCAATCATCAATCTGGATTGTCTGCAGGAAATTTGCATATTACAACGTTACAACACAATTACATTTTTTCAATTAGACATCACACATGCATAGTAGTAAAATATACATACCAGATAAGAACCTAAATCACAATGAAATGAAATTGTGTTTAATTCCAGTAATGAACATCATAACTAATTAAATGAAAATGTAAGAACATTTTGATTTGTAAAAACGTTAACACACACATGATCTGAAGCTCGATGGCATCTCCTTCTTTCAAGCCATTTGCTGCAGAAGGTTCCCCCTGGATCTGGCTGACGCCGATCACAACTGCCGCAACCAGCAGTTGCTAGCATCCACCTCCGTCCAGACATTCCCAAGATCCGAGCCTACAGTAACAAACGTAAAGCCATCCAAGTTAACATACCAAACAATGCGATAGGTATACCGGATCTGATATATTGGTTTTTATCTACAAATAAACAACGCACATGCAGTCCCTCTGGCTATATACCAACATACCCCAACACCAGCAACATCCAACGGCGGAATCTTCATATATCTATTGTAAAACTGTCGTCCATACCTAACCCCGCGTATATACGGAAATAAATAATGCATGAATGCTAAATCGTATTACATACCTCTTCTTCGGGTGATTCGACCGTGAAAATACGTTGGGGAAGATCAAACGGTTGGAATTCTCAAAATCTTTGATTTACTGAAGCTGTCTATAAGAGAGCGTGATCGGTCATGGGGCATATCATACTTGTTCACCGACGTATATTGCATTCGATTTACAACATTGGTTAGGGCGGGGGAATGGGCAAGTCGTGACAGAGACGGCAACAACGATTTATAACCTGTCGACAAATAAGAGAGAGTAACCATTTATTTATAGAATAATGCTACTTTGCCCGAATTGGTTGACGTACAGGATGACTAAAAATATTAAAAGACAAAAATATCCTTACCTTGAAACTGCTGCTCCAAATAAAAGTCGGACGGACTTCATCATCGATAAAACCCGCCCGAACTGAACTGGCGGACTTCAACTATGTTGAAGTCTGCTCGCCCAGCAGCGAGCGGGCTGCTGGGCGGATGAAATCCGCCCGCATAGCAGCGGTCGGAATTAATTTTTCATCTGCCCACTGCTATGCGGGTGGAATTAATTCAAAATGAAGTCTGCTGCTGCGGACTTCATTTTGATTATATTTTATATTATATTTTTAATTTTAATTTAAATTAATTTTTATATTATAATTTTAATTATTTTTAATTTTAATTTTAATAACAGTGTGTTTGGCGGACTTTATCTTAGATGAAGTCCGCCGACCCTTGCCGAGCGGATTTCATTCCGTTCGGTCATTCTGTGCGTCAATCGTTCGGGCACTGTAGCACGACCCTTATTTATGTTATAGAGCTGTAGTGGCTGAAGCAATATACCAGACGTCCGCAAAGCATTTAATACGGGCACATCCCCCACGTTATGAAGTACGTTTGGTTGTGGGACGACAGGTTGGTCCCAAGCATTTATTACGGGCACATTTCACAAAGAGATATTCGTACTCATCAGATCTCAGCCGAGCCGAACTGAGGTGTTGTCGCACCACCTGATTGGATGCGTAGGGAGGTAATCACGTGCCATGGTCTCATTTGCCTCGGGATGGGTCGACGGATTGACCGAATTGATGGGTTATGTAACCCGAGGATGAAGACCCTCCTCTTATCTATAGCATACCCGCTGTCGCACTTTCTCTTCGTAGACAACTGTAAATCAAGAAATCCTATAATTTCGACTGTATGTTCAGTCTAAGCAACCGAATAACAGGTATGTAAGTCTAAATATTGTAGTTCAGTTACAGATTTAGCATGCATGGATGATATATATGTTGGTATTTGGGGATAAGGGTTTCGGGTGGTCGCCTATGATGGTCGGAAACCCCTCACCAGACTTATCTGGAGGCACTGTGTGTGCCTAAAGAAATCAGACCCGGTAAACTGGCGCATTATTTTCTATGTTGATGGCTTTGCGTTTGTAATGGTAGAATCTGATTGTGGGAATGTGTGGACGGAGGTGGTTGCTGGCGACGGATGCACCGGCGGTTGTGGTCGGCGGCGGTTGCCAGATCCAAGAGGAGCCTTCTACAGGAAATGGCTTTAACGAAGGAGGAGATGGCATCAAGCTTCAGATCATATCGGTATAACGTTTTTACCAACGAAACTGTGTTTTAAAATGTCATTAAATCAATACTCACCAATGAAACTGTTTTGTGCAAAGCTAGTTGATACATCGGATAGAAACCACTACTGTTTTGTGCAAAGCTAATTGTGTTATAACTTTGTACTATGCAAATTTTATGCAGACAATCCACGTTAGGGTATGCAGTTGATACATACTCTTAACGTTATCAATGGTCTTGAGAGGAACCGTGCATTGCCATTACATACCTTACCAGGTGGAAATTCTCCTCCAGGTTTTATATGGTTTGCAGTTAACATGATAAATCTCGGCTTCCAATCATATCTCTACAAGCACTGCAGTGTGACCATCAGATAGGGACAACAGGCAGATTCACTCGGAGATTTAAGGTGTGGGAGCAAGCACTGTGGTGTGACCATCCCAGTTATGTAACATGTAAATTGCACAATGTATCGTTCAATTAAAAAATATTGTATACGATTTTGATGATAATTTTGGGGTGAAATTCTATTACAGCAGAAGTCAACATCAAACAATGCATGTGTTTACAGGAGCGAATGTCTATAAATCATGATTGCTTTATTCATATTAGGGTCACAGTTCGAAACATGGAGTGTGATAAATGGAATATGCTAATACAATGAATGCATTCCAAAAAATAAATAAAAATTAAAATTCTGTAATCCAATCTATATTATTATTATATTATTATTATCTATATATTATTATTATTATTATAACAAAACAGCGGTCAAAATTGTCGAAATATCAGGTAAGCTTGACGCACAAATTTACCGAAAAATTGTCGGGCGCACTTCAACAATGTTGAAGTCCGCCCATACTGTGTGGGCAGATTTCATCTGTGATGAAATCAGTTGGGCGGACTTAAAATGTGTTGAAGTCTGCCCAGTTCACTTCGGCGGATTTCATCATAGAAGGATATTTTTGACATTTGATATTTTTAGTCATCCCGTACGTTAACAAATTCGGGCAAAGTAGAATAATCCTAACTTAAATGTTATAATTTTATTTTTTAACTTTATTTTTATTTGTTGTTTTCTAAAAAATGTGACATTTCTTAAATGTGGTAATTGATTGCTAGGAGAAATATGTAAAGTCATGTGTGTAATATTAATTTTGAAAATTTGATTATTATCATTTATATAATTAAATAATTATTTAAATTCTCTTTATTTTATATCGTTTAATTAATTTAAATTTATTTTCTTATAATTTTAAATGTTATAATTTTATATATAACTTAAATATTATAAATTTATTTTTTAACTTTATTTTTATTTGTTGTTTTCTAAAAAATGTGATATGTCTTAAATGTGGTAATTGATTGCTAGGAGAAATATGTAAAGTTATGTGTGTATTATTAATTTTGAAAATTTGATTATTATTATTTATATAATTAAATAATTATTTAAATTATCTTTATTTTATATAGTTTAATTAATTTAAATTTATTTTCTTATAATTTTAAATGTTATAATTTTATATATAACTTAAATGTTATAAATTTATTTTTTAACTTTATTTTTTTTGTTGTTTTCTTAAAATTTTGATCTGTATTAAATGCGGTAATTGATTGGAATAAGAATATGTAAAGTCATGTATGGATAATCAATTTTGAAAATTTGATTATTATCATTTATATATATATAATTAATTGATTATTTATATTATTCTTATTTTATATATAGTTTAATTAATTTAAATTTATTTTTTATATTTTTAAATATTATAATTTTATATATAATTTAAATATTATAATTTTACTTTTTTAACTTTTTTGTTTACTTCTTTTAAAATTTGACCTATCCTAAATGTGGTTATTTATTGTGATTTTCATTTATTGTAACTACTAAATTATACAACTTTCGCTTTAACCATTTGTTTTTTTTTGTTAATAAAATCATTGGAAAACGTCATGCACGCATTAACCTGTTCGTCTGGATACTTGTTCCTGGAAACGAAACGTCTATAGCTTTGTACCTCTCTTCCTATAAATAACAGTTCAATAGTAGGACGTATACTTACCCCTCTTCCTTTGCAACCTATTTCTGAAACTAAGTATTCATCCCATGGATGAACAAACACCACCGAGGAGAAAAAGGAGTGGTGAGTGGACAATCCCTCCATCACCGAAAAGTTTGGAGACGATGTACCTGAAACTTAGGGAACAGCATGTTGAACTGAAGAATGAAAATTCGGTACTCATTAGAAGGATGATAGTTGAGTTTGAGGAAGACGTCGCGAGGCAATTTCTGCTTGAGACGTTTCCATTGATGAAGATGTATGATGTGTTTATGGAAGTTTTGCAGTCTATCCAAGAAGAGAAAGATAACAAAGATAATGTCATCAAGATCCTTGACACCAGTTCTGATTCCATCAACAAGTGAATAAATTTAAGTTATCCCCTATTCATCTTTTGTAATGCCCGGGTTTCTCCTCATATTTTGTAATGCCCAGATCATATTTTGTTATGCTTGCGACCTTCTGCGATCAAATTTTGTTTTTATGGTTTTGTTGCGTAGATTGTCTTTTGGCAAGAGTTGTTTCTCTGTTAATTGTCATAACTTTTAATTTCATATATTCTACATTTTCTTAACGAAGAAAATAAAAATTATATCAAACATCGTTGTACACTTTTTGGTAGACTTAAAAATTAAAGAGTAAAACATCGTTGGACACTTTTCGGCGGGCTTAAAATTATATCAAGAAATCTTCAATGAGGTCCGCCCAGTACAACTTAGGCCGACATAATTTTTTTCGCGTCCGCTAGCCAACTTCATTAATTATACCGGGCGGACTTCAAATCAATTAAAGTTTGCCATTGAAGTCCGCCCAATAGTGTGATGGTTAGACGAAAATGCCCTGACAAACTAAAACCATGATATCCCCAAATTTAAACACTCTCTCTATCTCATTCTCTCTCGTTGTCTCAAAGACCCGCTCACCAGTGACCTTTGACCCGCCCACCACAGTGCCACGTTTTGTCCGTCGACGTTTGTGACCCGCTGGCCGCCGGCCAACGTGCGACGTCTGTTAGTCAGCCCAACGACATCCGTGCAACCACCGACCAGGTAAGGATGTAGTTTATTTGTGTTATTTTTGGTGATTTGTGAGCATTGTTGTATCCTAAACCCACCGAACAAATGAAGCCATTGCATTGTACCGAAAACTGGAAATGGAAGACGATCCGAATATGAATGGGTTTCATTGGCCGGATATTATCATGTATGAAGTCCGCCCAATGAAGCCCGGCCATTGGGCGGACTTCATATGGGTTTAGGGTTTCGGGTTTAGGGATGAGGTTTGCCAATTTGGGGCGGACCTTATACTATATCAGGTCTGCTTGGCGGACATAATCTTCGATGAGTTCCCACCCAATACCCGGTCGAGCGATTTGATTGTAAATGAAGTCCGCTTGGCGGACATCATCGGATATGAGTTCGCCAACCGTGTGTTGTGCGTACCTCATATAGTATAGGGCGGACCTCATTTCATATGAGGTCCGCTAATCGGACTTCATTTACTTTTTAAGTCACACGTGTATAGGGCGGACCTCATTTCATATGAAGTTTGCCCAATACACTATTGGGTTAAAAAATGAGAAGTCTGCCCAGCGGATTTTATATCGTATAAAGTCCGCCAAATACCGATATTGGCGGACATCATACTCTTCTGAAGATACTGGTATTTGGCGGACCTCATCGTCAATTACGTCAGTCCGACCACCTTCATTTTTAGTAATTTAAATTTTAGTTTTTTGATACTGATATTATTTATGTTATACTAAAAATATTATCCATTTGCTGTTTTTTGTAATGTTTATTGCTTTTGCTTTTATTATACAGATGGATCCGCAAAGTAGTCAATATACTTATATTCACGATCAAAGGGTACTGCCCCTGGAACACGGGCTACTACACACTGCGGGATCAACCAACTGGGGCCAATTTGACTCGTTCTCGGCCGTTACAACATGTTGGAAGCATTCTTGTCGGGCCCACTCGGTCATTTCTTGCAGATCCCCCTGTCCCTTCAAATGTCTGCACCGCAGCTGATCTACCAAGTTCTTCTTAGGGAGGTGACGTTTCCTGAGGCCCGTGACGATGAAATGTGGTTCGAGATCGGCAAGAAGATATATAGGTATGGCAAGCAGGAGTTCCTCCTAATTAGTGGACTTCAATTCGGCCCAGTAGATAAGAAAATTTTGGAAGCGAGGCCTGTAGGGGATGACAGTTTATGGACACGACTATTCCCACATCAACAATTAGTGTCGAGGTAAGACATAAATTTCGTACTAACTAGAGAGAATCTGGATGCAGACGATGTCCTCAAGCTGGGTTACATTTCTGTGGTGAACATGATATTGTTGGGGCACGATGAGCGTAAAAATGTGCCTGATATGATGTGGACTATGATTGAAGATTTAGAAGCATTTCAGGCATTCCTGTGGGGTACGTATATATATAGCCAGAGTCTGTATTTCCTTCGTCTGGCTACCAAGGTTAACAAGCGGAGTGGTAAGGTTGGAAAGAAAGTGAACATTTATGGATTTGTCTGGGCATTTCAGGTACGCTCAGCTACATATTACTCTATTTAAATACATAAGATAATTTATGGTATATGATTGTGTTGTTATCTGTGTTTAGTTTTTTATTATAAAACATTTTTGTTTGTCTACAATGGTGGTTGATTGAGACATTTCCTTGGGTTCAAGGAAAATGGGCTCAAATAGTGCCACAATCAGGCATGATACCCAGATGCAGGAAGTGGCTATCTAGCAAGAGGCCTAAAAACATTAATTATGATGAATGTCTTAATAAGGTATGTGTGTAACCCAACATAGCCTATTATCGTTTGTTTTTGTTTTGTTAATATATAATATATGACCACCTATTATAACATTTGTAGGCACAAGGATTGAGCCAAACACTTGAGCCCACTAAGGCAGTGAGGGACACGGCCTATTGGAGGTCCTTTCACCCCCTACACTGGGTTGGTATTGATGTCTACAAAAATGGAGGTGGAGGGAGTGATGATCATGATCATGATATTGGAGGCAAGGAGGTTGGGGAGGAGGTTGATACAGCGAGGGTGGGCAGGGATGAGGATGCAGGCAAGGAAGGTGGGGAAGAGGTGGAGGCAGTGAAGGCAGGCAAGGACAATGGTGCAAAAAATGAAGCCGGTCAGGGGGTGGAGGGGAATGATAAGGGGTCTATTAGTGACTATAAGCTGTCAGAGGCAAGATTGCCCAAGAGTACGCATTATGGACATAATGAGTCCGAGGTATGTTCGCTACATAGTGTTTTATTGTGTACCAATTGTTTGTTTGTGTTTTTTCATTTTTAGTTTTTTTTGTTTTTTGTTTTTTCATTTTGTAGATGACCAAGATGCTGACTCAAGCACTTCAGTTGTTGCAAAGTATGGACTCTCGGTTGAGGCAATTTGAGAGGAATCAAGAAGATATGGATTGTCGGTTGAGGGAAGTACTATGACATCAGGAAGCTCTGTTAGGCATGGACGCTCGGTTGATGCGAGTCGAGAGAAACCAGGAAGAACTATTAGCTTTGCTACGCATCTCGACCCTCCCTGACCCCACAGATCAGCAGCCAAATGAGGAGGACCGGACATCCCAAGCAGATGTAAGCCCCAAATTTATCATATTTACATATTATTTTGAAGTATTACCATCTTATAATGGTTAATTAAAAACAGTTACCGGAAGACGTGGTTATGGACGGTGGACGAACCGCGCGTGATCGTGCACCATCGCAATATTGTCGCACACCGTTCATGGATCCGACACAACAGTATAGGAAGAGGAAGTGGAGTAAGAAGAATGTCCCGGGGGGGTCAAAATGGATCCAATAATAGACACGACTTTGTTGGCCCCCCAAGTGCAAGAGGGGACATGAGAGGATGGTCCTCCTCCTTATAGTGCATTGGGCTTGGACGATGAATTATTCCCCCCAGATGGATACAATCAGTATATCAGCTCAAAAGAAGAAATCGAGTAAGTATATATAACTAGTAATTTAATGATTTACATTGGTAATGAATTATCACCATAATAATAATTGTTGGTTATTATAGGCGGGACGCTGGTTTCTTGCTCAATCTATTACCGAGCCACCTCAAAGATTTAGAGCAACCGACGTCATTGATGGATGGGTGCGTGATTGACATGTTTTTGTGTTGCCTCCGACGGAGGAGAAATGAGGAGTCTGAGCATCCTCCATATGATACCAACTATGCGGTGATGCCAACATCGTTTTATGTGAGTGCTCAGCCCATCTCATTTAGCTCTTTTATGTTTTTTTTTGTTCATTTGTATGTCGCCCGTGATAAATTTCAAACCTTTGTCTTTCAGGGGTTGTTCAATTCCCTCCTCAGTTGGAATGATAACTCCACAGCCCAATCAATTCCCTCCTCAGTGGGAATGATAATGCTGCTCGATTATATCTCAGGAAAGGCTGGTGAAGACATCACTTGGTGGCGAGTTGACTACGTAAGTAGTATTTAGTTTTAATGATTGATTTAGTTAATAGCATGTGACATATTTTGTTACATGTAGGTCTTGGTTCCTATTTCTCAAATGAACGAGCACTGGATCGTTGCCAAAATTTGTTTGAAGGAGATGAAAATTATCATCTATGACTCCCTGGCACGGTCTGAAGATAGTAGGAAGTACATGTTTGAGTTCATGAAGCCATTCGCGTACCTCCTACCCACGATCCTGAGGCGCAGTGAATATTACAATCATATCTCCACGCCTGCGCCTCCATGTAAAGAATGGGAGTTGGAGAGTCTTGATCCGGTGAAGGTGAACATTCCACAACAATTGGACAAGTACTGCAACTTTTAAATTAAATATTACAAAAGTCAATTGAATACATGAAATTGTTATCATATAATGGTTTGACATTGAAATGTTTTATTTGTCATATAGTCACAGCTGTGGCTGCTATGTAATAAAATTCATTGATGACATTTTGAGACACAGAGAGGATCGTTGGGTCACTGATCAGACGAATGATGATGCCCTTGCCCTTCGGAAGAAAATTGCATATTATCTATACAGATATAGTAAAGTAATTGATGATAATTGATGTTCGATAAGAATTCTTAGGCTTTCTTGTGGTTAGATATGTGGTATTATTATATGGTGATTTCTTGTAATTTTCATCGTTTTTTCTAATTAGCGGTTGTAATTATTATTGTTTTAATTTAATGTAATACTTATAGGTATTTAGAATGAACCGGCAAAACATCCAATATTGTTACTGATTATATTGTTCATAGAAACAGAATGTTGAAGTCCGTAAGCAGACTTCATCTTGATTTAAATCCACCTGGCGGACTACATATTATATTAAGTCCGCCTAACGCTATCCTTTCGGACCTCATATTAGTTTAGGCCCGCCTATTATTTAAACCATTACCACAGCTATCACAAGAATAATAATATAAATGATCTCAAATAATTTAATGTATTACTTATAGGTATTTAGAATGAACCGGCAAAACATCCAATATTGTTACTGATTATATTGTTCATAGAAACAAAATGTTAAAGTCCGTAAGCAGACTCCATCTTGGTTTAAATCCACCTGGCGGACTACATATTGGTTTAAGTCCGCCCAACACTATCCGATCGGACTTCATATTAGTTTACGCCCGCCTATTATTTATTGCTTACCACTGGGATCATAATAATAATAATATAAATGACCTCAAATAATTTAATGTATTACTTATAGGTATTTAAAATGAACAGGCAAAACACCCAATATTGTTACTGATTTTATTGTTCATAGAAACAGAATGTTGAAGTCCGTAAGCAGACTCCATCTTGGTTTAAATCCACCTGGCGGACTACATATTGGTTTAAGTCCGCCTAACGTTATCCGATCGGACTTCATATTAGTTTAGGCCCGCCTATTATTTATTGCTTACCACTGGATCACAAAAATAATAATATAAATGATCTCAAATAATTTAATGTATTACTTATAGGTATTTAAAATGAACCGGCAAAACACCCAATATTGTTACTGATTTTATTGTTCATAGAAACAGAATGTTGAAGTTCGTAAGCAGACTCCATCTTGGTTTAAATCCACTTGGCGGACTACATATTAGTTTAAGTCCGCCTAATACTATCCGACCGGACTTCATATTAGTTTAGGGCTGCCTATTATTTAAACCATAACCACGGCTATCACGAGAATAATAATATAAATGACCTCAAATAATTTAATGTATTACTTATAGGTATTTAGAATGAACTGGCAAAACATCCAATATTGTTACTGATTTTATTGTTCATAGAAACAGAATGTTGAAGTCCGTAAGCAGACTTCATCTTGGTTTAAATCCACCTGGCGGACTACATATTAGATTAAGTCCGCCTAACGCTATCCGATCGGACTTCATATTAGTTTACGCCCGCCTATTATTTATTGATTACCACTGTTATCACAAGAATAATAATATAAATGACCTCAAATAAGTAACAAATTCAGTACAATTTTTTCCGTCTCTTCCTGGTACGTTTGGGAGCTTTTTTCTCTTTCTCTATATGGGCAACTTCTTTCTCTTTCTCTATATGGGCAACTTCTTTATCAAATTTGACAGACCTTTGGCCTGCATAATCCTTTGCATCCACAACTGCAAAAGAATAAAGCTCCACAGCCATTTTTTTTCTGAAATGTGCAGATCGTTCCTGGGTCATCTCCTGTATTGAGATACCATGGGCCATGAATTCCATCCATTTGAGCACAAAAATCCCACAATCACCACCCCTGTCAATTGTAACACAGGAAAAATCACCATCCATTAATAAGAGTAACACCAAAACACTAACTACAAATTTTTAAAAAATAACATATACTAACCCGATTCGCTGCGGACCTTCTTCAACACAAAACCTCCACTTGTCCATCAAAATAATATCGGGTTTAAATATGGGGTATTTGCAACTTGATAGGAGTTTGGGAATCATATATACCATATACTGGAACTTATTTTCATAGTCTACAGGTTTGGTTGAGGTGTAAACACGAACAATCTGGGATTGCAATTCTATCCTTACCAAAACCCAATGTTGATCATCTATATTTGCAGGGCATAGCACGCTGTCCACGTTCAAAAATCCATTGGAAGCAAGTGCATCTCCCCAAAACATTTGCACAGGTAAATCTGGTTCTCCGAAAGGCTCCCAACTGCCTTTCTGAAATGCCAACCACGAACCTTGCAATGATTGCTGTATGTGTAACGCCCCGCTCCCACTTACGGGTGTTACTCGTGAACAATTACCCGAATTGTCCACCTGCCTGGTCTTTGATGAAGGGCGGACCATGTTTCAAGACGAAACACCCTAGGTGGGAACTAGGCTCGTCCTTCCCTTCACTGAATCCCAGGATTTACTAGCAGAATTAGGCTTTAGCCACACCGCATAGGCTATAAAGAAAATCTCATTCCGATGCCCAATCGCCATTTTCTCAGTTTTATTTAATTCTTTTCCAACCAGGAATTTTACCGGGCTCCATAAATCACCATTTAAATCAATCCACTGATTGATTATTAATTTTGGAGGAAAAACTCAAATTTTCAATTTTTCAAATTTTTGGCATTTTCTCCAAAAATCCCTTTATTTTGAAAATTGTTCCGAGGCCCAAAATAAATTAAGAAATGGCCCAAAATCCCCAAAAATTCTAATTTTTTTAAAAAAATTGGACGGTGGGGCCCACTGGCGCGCCTGGGGCCCGAACGAGGCCCCGCTGGCCGCGCATGCCGCGCGCGGCCGCTCACCCGCGCTCGCGCCTGGCCACGGGCGCGACAGCCTGCCCTCGCGCGCGCGCGCGACCGCCCGCGGCCTGCTGCTGGCTGGCAGCTTTCTGCTGCCTTTTTCACTTCTCTTTTTTTTTTCTTTTTTTTTCTTCTTGGGTCTCCTAACCCAATTTTTCCAGAATTCAAAAAAATAAAAATCCTTCACATTCATTTTGATTTTTCCCTCTAATTCTCCATAATCAAGGCTTAAACCCAACTTCAATATTTCCATAACAATATCAAACACACACAAATTTTCCAACAAAACCATTTCACTATACATCTTAGATGTTCCCCACAACATACTCAACAATGAGGCTTTCACCCAACCTAGGCTTCAACATGCCTTAAGCCAATGCCTCATTTCACAATAAAATCAAACATCCTAAAATATAGATTACATACATGATCTTAGGCTTGAATAAGCCATCACCAACCAAACAAGTTTACATTTCATAAATCAAACATAACCACATAGGCTTCCATAGGCCATAACATGCACTTGAACCCTCTTTCCATGCTCCCACATGCCATTCCACCATTTGCTTTACTTTACCATGCTTTCACAACCGACATGTGAGGATAAAAACCTCATGAGTTATTAAGCTCAATAAGGGTGCAATGCCAAATAAATATGAACATAACAAGTTATATGATGCCAAATGCATGCAAATGTGGCTAGGTTTCTTTACCCTCACAACCCTCCAAGGTTAGAGGCATCAACCCACCATTTCAACCATGTTCTCAAACTAACCTATGGCCATAAGTCTCATGAACATAAAAGAACATGCCAAATGTAACATATACATTTATGAAACATATTTAAAACCCATTGCAAGGCCACCCTCCCATGGGGCCATCCCTTACCTCTTCTTGAATATTAAATCTCTATTTCAAGAGAGCTTCCATCTTCATTTTCTCCCATCTAAAATGACATTCCCAACTTGTCACTCATTTTGCATACAAGAATACTAAATAGAGAATAAGAAGAATGGAACATATCTTGATTTCATCTTCATGTCTTCTCCATTCTTTCCTTTCTTCTTCATTTCTTTCATCTTCTCCCTTTCTTCTTTCTTTCATTCTCTCTACAAATGGCCAAAGGGAGACAAGTCTTCCACACTTGCCATTTTATACTACCCTTTCCCATTTTCAAGAATGGATCTCCACCATCCATTCAAAGCACAATCCATGTGCTTAAGGAGAATTAAATCTCCACCACTCATTTCAAATAAACAAGTTTCCTCTCTTGGAGAAAACACAATCCATGCTCTTCATCTTGATTAATCTCATCCATTGGATTATTTTGCCTTTTCAAGATTTAAGCATAACCATTGGATCACTTGGAAATTTCTTTTCTTTCTCATTTACTTTAATGAGACAATTATATGCCATTTTCAAGACTTAATCCAAGCCATTGGATATATTTTTCCCTTTTCAAGACTTGATCCTAACCCTTAGATCACTTGGAAATTTCTATTTATTTCTCATTTAAATAAATCCTCCCATTTTCACTCATAAATGAGTGACTAATTTCCATTTCTTTCCCATTTAAATTAATGAGACTAATTTCACATCCATCACATGAGAGACCACTTGAAAGACATAAATCCCTCATTTTCCATTTAAATAAATCCCACCATTTTCCAAGCATTAATGGGTGACCATTTTCCCATTTTCCATTTCATTTATTTAATTCACCATAATTTCAAACATTAATGGTGACTATTTCCCCATTTCATTTGGATTTTCTTTAATCCAACACAATAGTGCCTCTCATTAAATGCTTGAAAGACCAATTATCCTTTCTTTTTGTATTTAATTTAAATCATTCTCCAACTCATAAATCCACATATATTTATACATGCTCCCACATTTCTATATATATGCTTTCTCTCAAATTCCAAGATTATGCCAAGTGTCACTCCAAGACACAAACTTGGCTTCCAATTATTGATCTTGGTCATCCACGTGACAATACCACATTTATTTACCAATTTAGGGAAAAATAATCATTCTCCTCAATTAATTTAATATCCACCATTTTCCCTATTTTCAAAATTAATTTCCTTTATGGAATCACTCCAAATTGCTAAATAATCTTTGTGAATTTATTAATCCCATATATCTCCACATAATTACTAAATTGGGATTTTTATTCACTTACTCACCTAATTCCACATAGGAATTATTTTTAATTTATCAAAATACCCTTTTATTGAATTTCTCTATCCAAATTACCAAAATACCCTTCTCATGGGCATTCTCAATCTCAAGGATCCATCACCTTCTCAAGGGCATTTTTGGAAGTCTTCTTACTTCATTTCCTATTCTCTTAACACTGGTTACACCGGGTGTTACAGTATGGGGCCAAAATGACAAAGTGTTCATAATGTTAAACATAGTTATATCCACGAAATAATGGACACATATATTAATTTCGTCGGAACTTACAGCAAATGTGCTTGGCACCAATGATAATTTATCATTGGTTGTCTTATTGGTTGTCCGTGATGCTTTCATTCTTTTATTAATCATGTATACGTAGCTATCAATGTGCTGGAATGATTTAAAGAAACTTGAATAAGAATTATTAAAAGAATAATGCAATAGGAAAATGATGCATGAAAATAAAAAATATCGGTTCGCTATATCGGGTAACACCCGATATACAAAACCGATAGGATAGAATATATTATGTGTTATCTATATCGGATATTGTGGTGCCCCAAAAAATCGAGGACGAAAAAGTCCAAACATGGCAGGAAAGCCACATTCGGAAGATGCTGAAGAAAGAGCTTCGGAAGATGCTGAGGAAGGATCTTCGGAAGATCCCTTCGGAAGATGTCTTCGGAAGCTGCTGGTGAAAGGTCTTCCGAAGATGTTGAAGAAAGAGCTTCGGAAGATGCTGAGGAAGGATCTTCGGAAGATCCCTTCGGAAGAGGTCTTCGGAAGCTGCTGGTGAAAGGTCTTCGGAAGATGCTGAGGAAAGAGCTTCGGAAGATCCCTTCGGAAGAGGTCTTCGGAAGCTGCTGGTGAAAGGTCTTCGGAAGATGCTAAGGGGAAAGCTTCGGAACCTCTCTTCGGAAGAGCTTCGGAAGCCCCATTCGGAAGCCGCTGGGGAAGGTTCCTTCGGAAGGAATCATTCGGAAGACCCACGTGTACTCCCTACTCGATCTCTATAAAATGCCAAGTTCAACCCTCAAAAACGG
Organism: Diospyros kaki; assembly: GCA_036245055.1. NCBI lineage: Eukaryota > Viridiplantae > Streptophyta > Magnoliopsida > Ericales > Ebenaceae > Diospyros > Diospyros kaki. The sequence goes on along the minus strand of BSEG01000014.1, from coordinate 22,312,963 downwards.
AAAAAAACATCGGTATTTCTCTTTCATTTTCCTTCCGAAATTTAGTCCTTTTTTCCATTCCGTTACTGAATTGAGCGTCGGAGGGCCTTCGCGGGAGGAAAATCCCGCGAGCCTTCTAACCTTTGTTTGCCCCGTACAGACCTTCGGAAGACCCTCTTGCCCTTCGAAAGACCCTATTTTACTTCGGAAGACCCAATTCGGCAACAGGCTTCGGAAGACCATCTTTTCCTTCGGAAGACCCTCTTGCCCTTCGGAAGACCCTATTTTACTTCGGAAGACCCAATTCGGCAACAGGCTTCGGAAGACCATCTTTTCCTTCGGAAGACCATCTTGCCCTTCGGAAGACCATCTTGTCCTTCGGAAGACCCAATTCGGCAGCAGGCTTCGGAAGACCATCTTTTCCTTCGGAAGACTCTCTTTTCCTTCGGAAGACCCTATTTTCTTTCGGAAGACCCAATTCGGCAGCAAGCTTCGGAAGCCCACCTGAACCCTTCGGAAGCTAACCACGAAAGCGACCTTCGAAAGCCCACATTGAGTCTTCGGAAGGAGGCTTCAGAAGCATCCCTTCGGAAGCCCCCCCTTAGTTTTTCAGCCAAATCTTCGATCGAGTCCCGAGGCCGACGGCATATACGTGCATCCCACTACTAAAAATTCTAATTGTTGTATTTGAGAAACAACAGATATTAACCGATATCATGTTTACGTAGCTATCCATGTGCAGTTTTGATTTTAAATATTAAATCAAAACTGACATACGCAACCGAGTAAGACCCGATATACGAATCCGATATGATACTTTGAAATACTTACATCAGATAGGAGCCAACTGTCCGGTGTGGACAGTATCTCAAAAAATGCCTTGTCCATATCATAGCAGCTAGCTCTAATAATGGTTGGATTTTTTAAGAAATTTTGGTACTCCCACTGCCAATCCCCGTTAGGAGGACCTTGCGGATTCAGCTGCGGAAGGGCGGATATGAATGTTTGTACTCCGTCTCCCTTATTATCACCGGGGGGCTTCATTATTGATTCAATGACTGTTTTTCTTTGCTTTCCCCATTCTGTGCGTCTCCTTTTGAATGTCTCCTTAACAGGAGTTATTGCTTCTATTAATTCTAATGACATATTTGTTGAGTCGGAGGCCTTTGTCACCTCCATCTCCCCATCATTGTTCGCCTCGTCATCAATCGTCTCCGCCAGCCTATTCACCTCCTCCTCCTTTGTATCCTCCATCATATCCACCTCCCCATCCTTATCATCCGTCATCTCCACCGCCCCCTCCTTATTATCCTCTGTCCTCTCTGCCTCCCCCTTATCCTCCATCCTCTCCCCCTCGACATCGTCATGGTTCTCATATATCCTATCAGCCTCACCCTCCTTATCCTCAACCTTCTCCACGTTGCCATCCTTCAGCTCATGCACATCCTCGGTGAATGTTGATTTGATTGAAAAATGATGGAAGATTAAATTAAGCATACGCTTTATGCCACCCAACTCTTTTCTCAATTCCCTCCTAACTTCCCCAATTTCTATCTTTAAACCATGAAGATAGTTCTTGACAGTCCTCTTTTTCTGTCGGTCTTCACGCTTAACCCCCGCTTAGTTCAACGACTCCATCTCCACAACATCTTCACCTCTTCCTTCACCTCCAACTTCATTTTCTTCTTCTTCTTCTTCTTCTTCTTCTTCTTCATCCTCTGATTCTTCTTCTTCTTCTTCTTCTTCTTCTTCTTCTTCTTCTACGAAAGCACAATGTGAGTTCTTGTAATAATCTTCACCCATCTCCTCCTCTGTTGGCACAATAGGGGTAACATACCTTTTATTCTTCTCATAAAAAATTCCCAACTCTGAAATCTGGTCTTGGGTGAATTTTGAATCATAAAGTCTCCATTTCTTTATTCTTGGACATTGATGGCCTTCTTGATTTCTTTTCACAAGTTGGAGGTCAACCAAATGTGGCATGACCTCAAACATAAAAATCTGCATAAAGGAACAAAGTATATATGAGATGTAATGTTTTAAATTATACATATCGGTCGTACATATCGATTCATTGAAACCATGTCGGTTATATTAATCGGCTGTATACTGAAATGATATAACGAATATAATTGCCAATTATCCGATTCTCCACCGATATATAATAAAGTTTACAAATCGGTTCAGAAAACATGGTTAAAATATCGGTTAAAATATTCGCCTAAACACCAATATAATTCCTAATTAACCTAATGCTCCACCGATAATATATAATAAACTGCACATATTAGTTCACATAAACAAGGTCGGTGAAAATAAACGGATAAATACTTATATGATAAAACCGATATATTTCGCAATGAATGCCGATATATAGTGACCAATGCAATTATTAAAAAAATATACTTGTAATGTAATTAGGAAACCTCCCATGTCATATGTCTTCTTCTGGCACCATCTGTGGTAGAAATAAAGGAGTCGTTTGCCCAAGGGAAACTGTTGGCCTCTTCCCAATGGGAGGCAAGGTGAAAATATATCATATCCACCTTCTTTGAATGAGACTTGGAATTGATTTCATTGATGATCATGAGATATGACAAAGAGAGAAGATCGTGATCAGAACATTTAACCTTGCTGCTAGCAATGTCCTTCCTGAATAACTCTCTCAACCTGGCCCCTGTAACACCTTTCTTCGGGTCACAATCGGGGAAAAACTTGGTTTTCAGTTGAGGAGTTCCCACCAACTTGATTTTCCTCTTTGCTGATTTGCTGTTGCCAAACTTCAACCCTGTTATCAGAGCAAACTCCTCCCTGCCAAATTTTACATCCTTCCCACATATTCTGAAGCACAGGGAGCCTTCCTCGTCATTGTCTTCCCTCTTCAACAGTCTTAACAGTAGACTGTGGACTAATTGATTGCTCCATGTTACTCCATCCAAATCGTATACTAGGTGGCCAAAAGCTGAATTCTTAAAATGTTCCTCTAGTTCAGGCTTCTTCTTCAGTGCCTTCCTAATTAAATCAACAGTGGCATCAAAATGATGAAGTCTAGTTATTCTGGCGTTGAAAAATCTCTTGATCTCCAATTTAGCATCTAATATCTGTAGCAAATAGAGAAAACAATAATAATTAAACAAACATATCGGATGTCTTACAGACGATATGTTAACAAAACATGTCGGTTAAAATCGAAATGTTAACAAATCAGCATTTCACGGTAGCCCCATGTCGACATACGTCGGTGGAGTAGTTCAAAACATGACAAAATAAATAAATATTGTTCTAACATTCTTTCTCGTCTTCTTCTCGCTCATGTGGATGGCCTTCTTCTCCGCCTTCTGGCTTGTCTTCTTATCAAACGATGCATGTGAGCGAGCTATTTTCAGTAATAAGGATCTGGGATTACAGTAATGAGGGAATTGCAACGAGAATACAGAGCAGTTAGATGGATAAACAAACCAACGAACCCAACATGGAAAAGGGAAGGGAAAGTCAAAGTACATGTGCTGGGCGGGAAGGGCATTGTTGTGCAAAGGATAAAAAGTCAGATCGGTGCAGACATTGGGAACTGGAAAGTAATGATTTGAAGCGCAAAAAATAAAAAATAAACAATATAAAACATGACTCATTGCATTATTAAGAGTAATTTTAAGCTATAAGATATTTGTGATTTGTGAGGTAGCACTACTTTTGGTTTGCTTAAAGGATATAGGAAAAACATATCCGTTATAACCAGTATAACATAACATATACTATTCTGGTTATGTTGTATAGGTTAACCGATATAACATAAGTGATCGAGAACATCTTCATGTGGTGCGCGGGAAGGGTGAAAGGTCATATCGGTGCTGACATTGGAAACTGCAAAAGAAATATTTTAAACAAAAAAACGTGTCATTGAATTATTAATAGTATTTTTCCGCGATGAGATAATGGTTATTTCCAGTTTGGTTGCAGGACTTTTGGTTTGTTTAAAGGATATCGGAAAAACATATTGGCCATAAACCGATTTCCAGCTACGTTATATCAGTTCTCGGTGACAGAACCGACATAACACAATACCAAAAGGCGGGCAACCGAACCGTTGCAAATCACGGTAATGAATCGGCCGAGGATTACACGACGTATTCAAACTAGGGAAGTGTAAGGAATTAAGGGAGTAGATACTAAAGGGTTGTATCGGTCATAATTTAAAGGCATTACGAGGACACTGAAGCAGATATCGGTTTCATATATCGGTTAACATACCGAGATTTCATTCGTTATATGATGTATATCGGTCACTATGCATCGGTTTACATTAACGAAGGTTAACCCATATGGTTTAACCGACATCTTTCGTACATGTTGGAAAATGCTACTTTGCCCGAATTGATTGACGTGCAGGATGACTAAAGGCATTAAAAGACAAAAATATCCTCATGTTAAAATTGCTGCTTCACCTCGAAATCCATGCCTAAATAAAAATCGAGTAGACTTAATCCATGATGAAGTCCGCCCAAAGTGAAAAGGCGGGCTTCATAATGGATGAAGCCCGCCCGACCAGTAGAGGGTGGGCTGCTGGGCTGATGAAGTCCGCCCGCTGCAATGCGGGCGGACTTCATCCAATTTAATTATATTTTATAATTATAATTATACTTACTTTATTCTATTGAAGTCCCTGCTGCGGACTTCAATTTAATTATATTTTATATTATAATTGTAATTTTAATTTAAATTAATTTTTATATTATAATTTTAATTATTTTTTTATTTTAATTTTAATAATAGTGTGCTGGGCGGACTTCATCTTAGATGAAGTCCGCCGAACCTTGGCCGAGCACGACTCGTACATTATCCGTGCGAATATCGAGAGATCGGGATGACAGAAAAAATGGTTTGTGTTGCCTTTGGTATGTAAGCAAAAGTATAAACAGGTCTCATTGCATTATTAATAGTAAATTTAAGAGATAAGACATTCGTTATATTTGAGGTTGCACCACTGTTGTGTATCCCATACGTTTGACCGATATAGTGGATTAAATGAGCTAGTATCGGTTACGTTAGATAGGATAAAAACCCATATTATTTTTATCAGTCAATAAACGTAACCGAAATCTAGTATAAATTGCCGAATTATAGTTTAAATTGCTTCTTGTTTTCATGTCGGTTCAATTCGATACAATTGCCATGTGCTAGCCGATATCAAATGTTGTAATCGTGTTTTCATGTCGGTTCCAAACCGACAATGACAAAAGAGAAATAACAAAGAGAAAGGACAAAATGACTGGGAAACAATAACATTTAAATTTACATAACCGAATACATATTGTCCTAATGAATTTACAATCATTTGATACATGTTCTAACAATGGAGCAGGTATCGAATATAACCGAAAACATATCGGCATTGGACAGAGGTTTGATGTAATACATTAAATTTAAACCGGTATCAATTAACCGACGTATCCTTATCCAATCGATTCTAGTACAACATCAGCAGACGAGATAAAAGACGAGGTTCCCAACTTCACTTGCCAACAGGATGCAGGAAAATCTGAGCGTGCTTAACTAAATAACTTAGCATGTTATATATATGTCGAAATTGCTGTATCGGTTGCCAACTTCATATGTCTGTCTCTGCACCGATATAAAAAAGAATCGACATAACCTGGCTCATTTCGTGACACTTCCCCTGAGTGTCTTCTCCCTCAGAGACCTCGACCACATGGGTCAATTCCTTCACTACCATAACTAGTTTGACAAACCAGTTATGGTAGTGAAGGAATTGACCCATGTGGTCGAGGTCTCTGAGGGAGAAGACACTCAGGGGAAGTCAGGAAATGAGCCAGGTTATGTCGGTTCTTTATAAGGTCAGCAGTGAATTAGCAACATACTTGGAAATTGAACTAGAAATAGGAAGCGGTGTAACCAACTTCACTTGCCAACAAGATGCAACCAACTTCACTTGCCAACAAGATGCAGGAAAATCTGAGCATGCTTAACTAAATAACTTAGCATGTTATATATATGTCGGAATTGTTGTATCGGTTGCCAACTTCATATGTCTGTCTCTGCACCGATATTAAAAAAGAACTGACATAACCTGGCTCATTTCGTGACACTTCCCCTAAGTGTCTTCTCCCTCAGAGACCTCGACCACATGGGTCAATTCCTTCACTACCATAACTGGTTTGACAAACCAGTTATGGTAGTGAAGGAATTGACCCATGTGGTCGAGGTCTCTGAGGGAGAAGACACTCAAGGGAAGTCAGGAAATGAGGCAAGTTATGTCGGTTCTTTATAAGGTAAGCAGTGAATTTGCAACATACCTGGAAATTGAACTAGTAATATGAAGCGGTGCAATCCACAATATTGAGAATGCAAAGGGTCCTCCAACAGAAGCGCAAAACAAAAGGCAAACCTGGATCAATGGGTTTGCCTTTGTTTTGCACTTCTCTTGGAGGACCCTCGTATGCTGCTGCTGCGGCTGCTTTCTGAATCCAATCTATACAGTATACATATATATATAGCGTGGCAGTAGTCGGTGGAATAATTGAGCTAGTAAAGAAGGGATACCAAAAGTCGGGGAACCGAACGGTGGGTTCCGTAAATAAAAACAGAAAAACGGTTCACATTAAATTATCAAATTATGACTGATACAAGTATACCGATGTATCATTCGTTATATGATGTATATCGGTCACTATGTATCGGTTGACATAAAATTAAAACCGATACATGGTGTGTGTACATAAAATTGATGTGCCTGCCATGATATCGGTTCCATTAGGTAATACACCGATTTGGTTAGCCGACGAAATTTTTTTTACTGAATTTGAATTTATTTGAGGTCATTTATATTGTTGTAATAACATATCGGTTACTTGAAATAATTGGTAACCATATGACAATATATAATGATGTCGGCAACATGTATCGATGACAAACCCATATGATTTAACCGATCTTGAAATATTTAAGAGATATTAAAACGGTTGATCTCCCCAATGTCTCAAAGGTATTTAACCGATCTTGAAATATTTAAGAGATATTCAAACGGTTGATCTCCCCAATGTCTCCCAGATATTTAACCGACCTTGAAATATTTAAGAGGTATTCAAACGTTTGATCTCCCCAATGTTTCAAAGGTATTTAACCGATCTTGAAATATTTAAGAGATATTCAAACGGTTGATCTCCCCAATGTCTCCCAGATATTTAACTGACCTTGAAATATTTAAGAGGTATTCAAACGGTTGATCTCCCTAATGTCTCCAAGAGTTATCGGTTCAAATGTATTGGTAAGAATCTCTCCGTTAACCGATAACTCTTGAAGACGTTGTCCTTTGCACTTCCCACCGATATTTAAATGGTTAATAACGAAAAAAAAACATTTCTCCTTTGCACTCTTTTGCACTTCCCATCACGTTTAAATGGACTGCTCTAAGTCTTTAGCATTAAGTTCAACTTACAACGTGTATAGGTGTTATAGATGAAAAATTTCCAAATAATTGTATTATAATGTAAACTAAAACTGAAAATACTATCGGTTCCATTAAATCGGTTATAGACAAACAACTTGTACTTCAGCACAACCGATTTCTCAGCAGGACTAAAATTTCACTTTCTATATACGGAACTTACCAATTGGTCGAATGTGCAATATGGATACACATGTACTACACAACAACATTTGTCGGTCAAGTAGTTATATTCGTATCTATCAGCATTATATTCCCACCGACCTCCATGATATAATAGGTATTTATGAGCTGCCATTCCTATAAATTAGAAACAAACATATCGGTTCCGTAAGTACAAAAAATATCGGTTAGGACAGTATATATCAGTTTCATAATATCGGTTAACATAAAATGACCAATGCAAGAATACCGATATATCATTTCTTACATTATTTATATCCGTCATTATGTATCGGTTCACATAAAATTACAACCGATAAAATTACACCGATATATATATTTTCGTGACCGAACCGATATAAAACATTTTTCCGTATGCTTCTGGTTTGAACCTATATCGGTTCATATATCGATATCTAACCGATACATCAGCCGATAGATGTTCAAACCCGTGAATTGCGTAGCCTTAACTCAATCAAGCTTTAGAATACAGAACCAAAGCGGTTCATTTGCATACCCATTACGTAGTAATTAAAAGAATCGCATCGAAGAGGGTAAAAGACTAAAAACCAATCGTCTTTGGCCAGAAGATTTTCAAAGATAATAGAACGAATACATACTTGCAATGGCTTTGAAGGCGACGACCGACGAATAAGCAGCAACCCTAGATGCTTACAACAGAGGACAAAGAGGACGAGCGAGAGAGATGACGAATAGGAGGAGCGAGAGAGATGTTCTGGTTGGCGGGCGACTGGGGATGTGCGTGTGAGAGGAAGAAGATGAGGGGATCATCCAGCGGGATTATTAAAAGCGGGGGCATTTATGTCAATTCAACTCTCAAAAGTCCCAGTTTTACAAAGATTTTCAAAGTGTCCTATTTTTGCAAATTTTAGTACCGGGGGTCCTAGTTTTGCAAATTTCCCGTCTTTGCTTCTACTCGACTTTTAAGTTGCGTTCTTCTTTTATTTTTTTAAATTATTAATCATCTCATTTCATTTTCAAATTTCAATTGTTTTTTTAATTTTTACCTTTTGTTTTCATTTAAAAAATAAAAACTTTGACATTTTCTTATCAACTTTATTTTGTTTTTGATTTTTTTTATTTTAATTTCGTATTTCTTTTTTGCACTTTATTGTTGTTGGCAAATAAACTCTGTTCGAGACTCAACTAGTGAATTACTAGCACATCACAAGTTAGTCTTAAATTATTTTTGCGAATTCCACCAAAAAGTGAAAGTCACGTATTGGTAGACCTAGCACAAAAATATATTAATAAATTTTTATTAAGAGAGTAATACATATTTGTAATTTTCTTTTTATTGCTTAATTATAATAATAAATTTATAATATGGGAGAGTGAGATGTCAGGAGTCAAATGGATTGGGTAATGACCCCAATGAGTTAAGTAAGGACCCTAATATGATTGGGTAGTCTCAAGATAGCTTGTGAGTTGTGACCCTCAGGATGCCATATGGGTTGTGACTCTCATGATAGTACGTGGGTTGTGACTTTCAAGATGGCACGTGAGAGTTTGAAAGTGACGAAAGAGTCCTAGAGTGACGAGTGACCTAAAAGGTGAGGAGAATCCTTTTTGGTGACGAGAGTCCCAAAGTGATAGGAGAGTTGTATGATAATCAAAAGAGTGTTTGATGACCGAGAAAGTTCTAAGTGATTGAGAGACTTGCAAAGAAAGAAACATATTAAGGGCGCAGGTGAGGTTACCCATGGATCCTTCGATGCTTATGTTAGTCTCAGCTTGAAGAGGAATTAGAGTTTAAGTGCCATTGTGAGTGTACCTTTACTAGGAGGAAAAGTCTTCTATTTATAGAGAGGGAAGAGACTCACGGGGGACGAAAGACACGTACCTCTTGGTGAGTTTCTCGAGAATGGTTTTGATTGGGTCTCATAGAGTTTGCATGGCTTAATTGACATGTAGCTTAAACAATGATCAAGAAGAGGGGAAGGAGTCACTCGATTGACCCTCATGCTTGTTAGGTTGGCACAAATATGTCACTACACACCCAAGAGGGTGGTGAACTAGGTATTGTAAAAAAAATACTTGAGATTTGAATTTTTTTTGCTTGAAATGAGATTTTAGTACAATAAAACAGTAAATATAAAATGATATTTGCAATGCTTGCAAAATTTAAAGTAAGAATAAAATCAACTCAAGTGATTTATAGTGGTTTGGCTCAACCGGTCTACTTCACTACCTTAGTTCCTCACTAAAATCTCATACTTGAACTCAAGTGTACCCTCTAGCCTCAATGCTAGGAATTGTAAATTTCCTACAAAAACTCGATAGGCTATATAGCTTACAAGCTAGGCAAAACAATAGTAAGTTACAATGAGATGATCTAAGAGGTATGAACTCTCAGTTACAATGATCTCTCAAATAAAGATACAAAGTCTAAAACAAAATAATACAAATGATATCCATAGGCTTTTGAGAGAAAAATGAAAGCACAAGCACTAATGAGAAAATGAATAATTCTTATAACCTCCAATCACTTCAATTCCATCCATTAGCCTCTCTAGTGCATCCTTGGGCTAGTATTTATAGGCTTCTCACAAGCATTGAAGAAAACTAACCGTTAAGAGTCGTTGGAGCCTACAAAAACTAGCCGTTAGAACATATTAATGAAGGAAACAATTGATAGTTTCACCAAATCAATTGACAATTTTCTTCGGAAAAATTGAAGTACACAATGGCTTTGGGAAATTGATCAACTTCTTTAACAAACGGTCGATAGATTGAAGTAACAAGTCGACAGTTTTAAGAGGAAATCAACACTACACAATCAATGTCGATAGAATTTGAACTAAAAACATTTTGGATTGAAAGCAGAAAATTTTCCTATCGACAAATCATGACAACTGTCAACTGTTATTGGCAAAGGAGAAAAATGGTTGACAGTTTCCTTAAGAAAGTCAACATTTTTTTATGTTAAGTTAGCCCATATTACAAAAGCACAAAACGATCAACAGATAACTTAAAGAGGTTGATAGTTTTGCCTTGATCTTTTTAAAAGCAATGTATAATTTAAAAAGAATTTTCTTGGAAATTTATCATACACCAAAATAATTGATTTAAAAAAATATCATGAATTCCAAATATTAATCATTCAAGAATTTGCCATTAAGGAGTTTACATAAATTTGAAAATATTGAGATAACATCCTTAGGCAAAAGAATGATTTTCCATTTTTAATACACCTCATATACCTATTCATTTGATTATTATTTATTGAATGACAAAAAGATATTTTCCAAGAGATTGCCACTAAGGAGTTTATATGATTTGACAAAATGATTGAAACAACATCCTTAGAAAATAAATGGATTTTTCATTTTCCGTTTTCAAGAATATATACTTTATTTTTATTTTGAAAATGAGTATGACAAGAAAATATTTTTCATCATAAAAAATGAAGATTTTCATTATCAAAAGTATTTTCCATCAAAGATGTTTAACATGATGATTTTCATCAATAAGAAGACATTAAGTTTTTTATCATCAAAATAATATCAAAAGCAAAATAATTTTGACACATTTCATACAACAGTTCATTTGGTTAAAATAACTTTTCTTTGATGTCATAATGTTGTTTTCCAATATGAAATATTTTTCATAAGGATTTTATATTGAATGCGATACATTGACATTTTACTCTATGTTTAGTTTTGATGATAAAGAATAATTATCTATATCTTAAAGTCAAAGTATATGGTTTGGAAACAAAAATCAATTTTAAGATATAATTTCCAAAAAGATCATTTTAATCAAAACTCACTTTGAATCCCAAGCTTCAAGAAGTTTAGTCAAAGTATTTCCTTATACATATATATGTGTATGTTGTTCATGATTTAGGAGATTGGAAAAATAAAGAATTATATATCAAAATAATTTTCAAACATTGGCTTGAGAATTAAAGCAAGTATAAAAATCAAGTATCTTGTCAAAGTAAATTTCTAAGGATATTTGAATCTTTGTAAATATATAAATATTTTGTTTGGAAATCAATTTCTTAGTTTATGAATATCTAGATCAAATTCAAAATTTATGTGATTCGATGAGAACATGGGTTTTGGATATTATTCTCTTAGTTCATGATTATCAAAATGAATTTGCAATAAATTATCTTTTAAATCAAAAGAAATCATTTTTGAGTACATTCAAGATCATCTGTCGACAAATATTGGAAAAATGCACGAAACTGTCGATAGTCTTCTAGGATTCTGTCAACAATTAGAAAGCATGTTTTTAGTATTTCTTGAAACTGTCGACAATTTAGAGAGCATTTGTCGACAATCAATATATGTGCAAAGGCATCTGTCGACAGTTTTTATGAATCTGCAGACTAACCCTTGTTTTTTGTCGACAGTTTGTACTGCAGAAAGCAAATAACGATTAGTTTTCATACTCCAACGGCTATGAACGACTATATTTCTCATGAAACTCTTTGGATACTTATAAAGACAAGTCAAGGATGATTTTGAAGAGGCTAATGGATGGGAATGAAGTGAAGTGAGCTCGCAAAATTTATTCATTCTTTCAATTATGCTTGAACTTTATTTTTCTCTCAAAAAGGCTTTGTGTATCATATTGTAAAATTAGTTTCAAACCTTTGTATCTTATTTTGAGAGACATTGTAACTAAGAGTGTATACTCTTAGAATCTCTCTATTAAACACTTCTTGTATTTCCTATCTTGTGTAGCTAGAGGGCCTACTTGTGTAAATAGGAGGTTGTATTTCTTAGTCTTGGACTAGAAGGCCTATGTAATACCCTAAGAGCCCAAGGTCAGATCCAAGAAGGGACTCTAGAGAAGCTAGTATATATATCGAGGATAATAAGAAAGAAAAAAACACAACCTAGATCCCTTTTGGTCTGAATGTGGATAAAGAACTCATAGGTTAAGTGTGTTTGAGTTAGGGTAGCTCAAGAATGGGTGACTCCTAGGAAGTTCACGTAGGCCCATTAGGGTAAGTTAATCTAGTCTTTCCTATCACTCGATGTAGGATGTTATAGGTGGTATCAGAACCGACCCTTGGAGAAAGCGGTTCGATGAGGGCAGGGAGTGGCATCGGGGCGTGAGGGCCTGAATAAGGAATGACTCCTGTTAGGTTTCTAGGATGATAGCTCCCAAAAATGAGAGAAGATCTGGGACCAGTTGTAAGGTTACATGAAGAGGACGTCATGTGATCAAGGGAGGGGGATGGGAGAATGTAATACCCCGAGAGCCCAAGGTCAAGTCCAAGAAGGGACTCTAGAGAAGCTAGTATATATATTGAGGATAGTAAGGAAAGAAATAACACTAGTTGAATACCTTTTGGGCTGAATGTGGATAAAGAACTCCCGAATTAAGCGTGCTTGAGTTAGGTTTGCTCAAGGATGGGTGGCCCCTGGGAAGTTCACATAGGCCTATCTGGGTAAGTTGATCTGGTCCTTCCTATTGCTTGATGCGGGATGTTACAGCCTATTTGGGTTCAGGTAGGAGGTTATAATGGATTGGTTTACAAAATCCTTAGTGAGGAGTTAAGGTAGTGGATTAGATTTGGTTTAAGTCAAATCACTATAAATCCTTTGTGAACTTCTCTTGCTCGTGTTATTTGGTTTATATATCATTGCTAGCATTTTAATATCCTCACTTGCATTGAATTTTTATTTTCCATCAAAATGATATCAAGTTTCAAATAAAATTTTAAATTACTCAATTCATCCCCCCTCTTGGGTGTGGACTATCCTATGGTTGTTCAGCGAGCTTATGCCATTGAACGTGATAGGAATGAATTGAAGATGACTTGAGCACCTTTGGAAGGGGCAGGTACTTTTCAGGACCATAGTAATAATAAGAAAAGGAAATGGGAAGAAGTCAAAGTAGAGACACTAAGGAAGTCATGACATGTGTTCTTTGTGGCAAGAAGCATAAGGAGCCTTGTCATTAGGGTAAAGGGGTTTGTTATCATTGTGGCCAGATGGGACATGTGCGGAGAAACTATCTTTGAAGTTCGGATGTGGCGTGTAGTCAGGAGGTGACTTGTTTCGGATATGGTCGAAAGGGTCACAAAATAAATGAATGTTCACAGCCACCTCAGTATGGAAGGTTGAGGCTAGGAGATCAGGGTCAAAGACCGGTTTGAGGTCGGTAGTACCCAAGGTGCAGAGAATAGCTCCCCAATTGGTGTTGCCATCTACACAACGCCCCATTGCTATTGATAAGCCTCTTGAGCAAGAAAGAGTATTTTCTCTGTCGACGGTAGATACGGACATCCAAGGTATTTTGTAACGCCCCTGCTTTTCCAAATACCCAACGACGTAAAACATAAGCTAACATCACCACGGGTGTTATGAAAACCCTAGCCAACGAAGCATTGGATTGAACCTGAAAGCTTAATCAAAGCTAAATAAAGGGGTTTCTACTAGATTTCCTTTACAAGTACAAATATTGCATATAACTTTCAATACCCCAGAAAAACTCACACGTCACTATAGGTACAATAACTGCAGGACACTCACACACACCTCTTAAAATCTTGAGTATCTTAGCCGCTATTTACAATACATCATTTGGACTACAAGGGTACATAATGAAATAAAAATTCTAAGCTAACGAAACTCCACCTCCTTGCTCACGCTTTGAACTAGAACCTGAAACACTTGATACTTCTGATATAGTTGGAATGTGGAACGTTCCAGGGGCATCAACCCAAGTTAGATATTACATCTAAGTGAGTGAATTAGAAAAGGTAAGTACATGCGTGCAAATGCGATAATGCCATTATGAAATCCACCCGTGTGGTAGCAATGTTAGGGTGTTGCAATCACCCCTGCGGTCATCATAGTCACTCTTTGTCTCACTGTAAAAGCACGAGATCTTCCATGATGTCCCAACAATTAGCCACAATCACAAACACAAACATGATATATGACAAAGTAGAAGGAATATGCGTAACTAAGGGGAAATATGACATGTAAGCCACAAAGGCATGATATGCAAGTCAACATCCACACACAAGTGAAGCAGCAAATGCTCAAAGTGTCACAAAACATGCAGAAATCACTCACCTTGCTGGTTTGGGCTTGTTGGAGCACTATTTACAGTGTGCGAGAATGGTTTTTTGCAAATATCACAAGTTTTCGTAAACCAAACTCAAAATACTTTTACATAGGGTTGTAGGGAATTAAAAAAGGGTCAACACTGCAAATTTGCAGGTCAAGAGGAGGTCTCATGCGCCCTCACACACCACTAGAAGGTGGCTGACGCGCCCTCACGCGTAGCCCCTTGCCTTAAAAATCGGCCAATTCCGCTTCCTTTTGGTATTTCGACCATAATTTTCTCGTTTTAACTCCGATTTGACCCCTATTTTTTCCCACATGCTCCTCTTTCATTCCTCTACTTGATTATGGAAATAAATTAGACTTTCCTTGCAGTTTTGATGTCATTTGACACCCTTTACGGTGGCAGTCCAAAACTTTTTGACAAGCTTCGTTTCCTCTCTAATTTTCTCCCCCAATTTTGGTAGAACCTTCCCTCTATTTTTGTAGCGTTTCCCCTCTCCAAAATATCTTTCTTTCCCCTTTTGAAGAATGTCCAAATGAAGGCTACAAAGGCTTTATATTTATAGACTTCCCCGACGAATCAAAATCCACCATGTGTCAGGAAGTGATAAGGTTTCATTATTGCCACCCATGTGCATCCGACCAAAATGTTCCATGTGTCCCACTTGGAGGCTAAGCAACTTAGAGGCTAAGCAAAGAAAAGATATTTTGATGAGATATTTTTAAGGTTTCAAGAAACGATGCTTTGGCTCGAACTTTTCAGGTAATTGCACGTAAACCCCTTGCAACTTGGTCCCTGAGCCATTTTTAATTACACTTTTTGGTCCAAAAAAATAGATAAATTACACTAGTACACCAAGATTTTAGGTAAATTACACTTTTATTTGAACTTCAATATTTACGATTTTGCCACTAGTTCAGAAACTAAACCTTTTTCTTAAGCCTTCTATAATTCCTTGAAATAAGCTATTTCCTCAAGTATTAGAACCTAATAACCTCAGGTATCACCTCATATTTGAGTTTAAAAATCCAGGGTATTACATCGATATTCTCTTTTCATGTGATGTGGTGATTGTGTGCCTTTTGATTTAGATTCCGCATAATCTTTTAGTGCCTGCATGTTGTATGCAATCTTGCCCATCCCCTAGTCATTTGATTAAGTAGGTGAGAATTTGGGGGATCAAATTCTTTTAAGGAGGAGAAAAATTGTAACGACCAATTATTGGGTCTAGATCACACTAAATATAATTGGTGTGTAGCAAGTAATATAAATAAAATAAAATAATAAAATAATAAAGTAAAGGAAGTGAAGGAAATTAAGAAGTGGGATGGCCATGTTGATATTAAGATGATATATGTATATTATACCATATATTATCCTTTATATAGTTAATAGATACTATATTAATAATATATGTTGTATTAAGTTAATATGTGTATTATGTATTAGATGAGTAAGTGGATAAGAAGGTAATAGAAGCTAGAAGTTTCCAGCATTTTCTGCCGGGGGTGTGGTCTTCTTCTCCAATTTTCTACATTTTTCCATGTTTTTGTGGCCCACCTGCTTTAAAGATAATATATATATACATGAAAAAAATGATAGGCAGAGGGGAAGTTTATAGAAAGCAGCAATGTGGGTCTTTACCTTCGCCTCCACCCATGTCTTCTTTGAATTTTTCAGAAGAGGAGGTTGTCTTCTTCTTTCCAATAGCTTGTTCGTCATCTACTTCTTTTGTTTTGTGCGGCCCAGCTATAGATTTCCTCACGGCCAGCCTTCTTTACCTCCCTAACCTTACTTCCAGCAAGCGTCAAAGGAGACTGAGGCAAGTTCTTTAACTTCTTTTTCATTTTAGAAAGCTTGTCCCCTCATTTCTAAATTTTCTGTTCTTGTGTTTTTAATTTTCGGACAGACTGACCTAACTATATTCTTTGACATATAACTCCTTGTATTTACATTTGATTTGACATCCGCCTTTTGTATTCGAAACTTGACATCCTAGGTTTTGTTTGAACATATTATTGAGGTTATTTGACTGAGTTTTGAGCTCAAAAGGGCCTCATGAATCTCTACTTAAATCTCGAATTTCAACTATTCTCGTGTAATCTGTCCATGCTCCGATTTTTGAGACATAACTTTTTGTCATAATATTCGATCTTAGATCTGTTTGTTGTGTTGCATGTTGTTGTACTTTTGTACAATAGTTTTAATAATGAAAAACATATATTGGTTTAATACCTAAGTCATGAGTCAAGTATGTGGTTTTCAATATATATTAATTTCAATATCAAGTATCACTGTGTTAAAATGAAAATCCTATTTTGACTAAGTCTGGAAGGTTAGCACCTTATAAGGAGAAGTATAAGATAATGTTTTCTTTTTAGAAAACTATCTTTCGTTATTTTGATAGCTAACATTCATTAGTGTTAAAACGATTTTTAATTAATTTTTCATTAAATAGAAAGTATATATTTTAGAGATGGTAATATTGCTAAATATCGAGTTTGTACTAAAACCCAAAATCTACTTTTTATTGATTTGGATTTTGATTTTCTAAGTATTTTTATTGAATCCAAATAGGAGGTACTTTGTTATTTACATTTATGTATTAATATAAATGGAGATAAAATATAAACAAAAGAAAATGTGGACATGTACTTAAAGTAAAGAAATGTAAATAAGTTGTGTTGTATTCATGCTGTGGATTGTGCTTTCAAGTATATTATTCTGAATATTTGTCATGTTTCCATGCATGTTTCGAAATTCCTTTAAAAAGGTTTTCAATAATTTCTGTGTATGCTATTTCGAAACATATATGCAATGCATGTGTTTTCAATTAAGGTTTTGGACTATGTTTCGAAACTTATAGTATCATGTTTCGAAACCTCATTTCCAGAGAGGTATGTTTCAAAACCTATATGCATCATGTTTCGAAACCTCATTTCAGAGAGGTATGTTTTGAAACATATTATGTCATGTTTCGAAACCTCTGACATTCTGTCAGCAGATCATTTGAAAACCAAGATGTATTTGTTTTGCAATTATGTTTTATTCTCTTTCAATTGTTTAATGCATTATTCATGCTATGAGATTCAAATTTGAATTTGAATGTGAGTGCTTATAAAATATTCAAAGTGGGCATAAGACTTTGTCTCCCACTCAATGTTGTCTCTAAGTGCAAGGCCTCACAACGTTATATTGATTGCTTCATGAGCACCATTCCCAAGTAGCTTGCGCCTTTCTAGAAGACTATGAGTTCGAGATACAAACTGGAAGCCTCTATATAAAGATAACCCTAACTTAAAATTAACTCCTTGTAAACGACGGAAGTAGGTGCATGTATCAAACCGCATAAACTAAACATGCTTGTAACATAAAAGAGAAAAGTTATATGATAACATATGTGTATATTTTCTGTTTGGCAGCATTTCAGAAGAAGACTAAGAGTCAAACATGGTTCACATTGAGAGCCAAGGGATGGAAACCCTTAAGCCTGATTTGAAATTGATCTTTTGTAATTTAGAACTTGAAGCTGGACGATTATTAATAAACGAGATTTTGGGTGGAAATAATCAAGGAGAAGCGTCGACCAAATTGCTAGGTCCTTACAATATCTAGTATTTTGATATTTTGAGAAGAAGGTACCTATTATAAGAATAAGTACACTGAACTGACTCACCATAAAATTCCTAATGGTTATTGTTTAATGTTGAATTGGAATTCTTGTATTGCAATAGTGTAGATTAATCCTTAGACTTGAGACATCATGGTAGTCTTATATTTGACTGATTACGCCTTGATACTTTTTTGGATTCTAATGGTGTCATTGACAAACTATCACTGGTCATGGCTTTATCACTTATCGTCAAGATGAGAGGATGTCCTATGTATTCTGATGATTTACAACTGAGGAAATCATTGGCCAAGGTGAGATAGAAATCAAAAGGTGTTTTGATTTCACCATCAAGCCATAAATCTGGAATGGATACATAATTATTGAATGATTAGGGTTTCGTCATAAACCATACCCTAAATTCAATTGAGACACAGATCAATGAAAGAATTTTATTGCACGGTAATTGCGATTGAAAATATCTGCGTTTTTTTCATCGTTGGCTAGGTATTCATGGCATGTTGCTAGACGTTAACTATGATATGTAGGGTTTTAGAATTATTTGATTAATTCTAAAACTATTAATTAAAGAGTTTAATTAAGAAGCCCATGAGGTGTGTTAATTAAGAAACCCATGAGTTTAATTAATCTAATAAGTTGGGCCTTGATATAACCCAATAGAATTGACCCTACATCTAGTCTAGTGGTGGACCTAAGGGGTCACACACTTAGATCGAGCCCATTCCACAATTAAAAAGAGAGAGCCGACCCAATGTGATTAAGGGCCGGGCCTAAAGTGTTTAGGGTTTTTTCATGGCATGATTAGGGTTTTTGAACTCTATTTATATGCCGCTTAAGAAGCTTGAAAAGAGGAAGAAAAATTTTGTTTTCTCTTTAAATGTGTCTATGGTTGCTAGCATTACCAAGGCATCCGTGGAAGGATCGATCGTGTGGACTGACTCAGAAGAGATCGCGCTTGGGTCTCTGCAGATTGAAATCGGGCAGAATCGAAGCCTACACGGTTGTGGGTTCATAACAGAAACAACAGTTGTATTGAGGCTTCCTTATGTTTAAGGACTATCTTGATATGGTTATGCGGACAACTTCTATAATGGCGGATGTAGCTAAAGAGCCAAACTGCTGAAATGAAAATTATTCAGTTATGCGAATGACATGATCATAGACAGAGGTACCAACAAGAATATTGCTACAATTATGGGCCATGGGCTACGTCGCCAAAAATCAAAGTATTTATCACTCAACTTTCACAATTACGGAAGTAGGCTTTTCGCTAAACCTCCAAAACAAAAATATTTATTCCTTCGTCTAATTATGGAAGTAGGCATTTTATCGAAATACTGAAACATAAATACTTTCCCCTCTTATTTGATTGCGGATGTAGGTGTTTTGAGTAGGAGCTTTATCGAATCGCCCTACCAAAACATTGGTATTCAGATTACGGATGTAGCCATTGCACTAAATTGCCGAACTGCCAAAACAAAATAGATCCGCGGATGTAGATTAGTGAACCACATGATCAAAATAAACTACCTCCGGGTACACTCGATTCCAATAGGTAGATACCCTATGCTTATGCTTTCTCATATGGGCCTAGGACACAACCTACAAGATAGTTCCATTGTCTTTGGACATAAAGACGAGGTTTAGGAAATGTTCTTCCTGCAAGTCCAATGGCACTCACCCTCTCCACTGCACTGTGTCCCTATCGTGTACCTCTCCTTATGGCCAGACCTTTCCACAAAAGGACTCTATGGGTCGGTGTCCTCTCTCTAGCATAGCCCTTAAGCAATGGTGGCGACATTCCAGGGACTCGGACATGCTCACCACCACTAGTTATAGTCGGTGACAATGGTACCTCATGTTGATGAAAGATACGGGATGTTTTATATATCTAATCTTGGATTTCTAGATATCTATTAGAGTTTTATATTATATTAGGGCCTGGTGTTTCATAGTGCCCTAACAGGTATACTGATACCCTTGTAATTATTTCACTCTTTCCGCGAGTTTATAAATACAACTGTCTTACCCTCCACGAGATGGAGGAGGTTAGTGTCCTCGTTACACTAGAGAGCTAGATTTTCTTAGTGTGCTAATAAATATACATGAACACAAGTACTTTGTAATGGCCCGCCTCCTGGAGCCCCTGCTAGCATAGAAGATCTGTGAGAAGGTCATAAGTAGGATGATATAAAAGCAACCTAATCCATACCACTGTCACATGCCATATAAATAATAGATGGAACATCATAATGGAACTTTTATACAAACACATACAACTGGAACAAAGGATACATCTTCCATATACAACACATCAACTCACAACCACAAACCACACGTACACCTTCGGCTCAAAAGTCTAGCTAACGTTAGCAGTACACCACAAAACATCACATGACCTTTTTTCTAGTGAGCTCTGTACACACTTATAGACACAAAATCAGCCCCTGCTAGACTCCCCCTTCGCCCTGTCTTTGCCATTACCTGGAATGATGCAAAGGAAAAGAATGAGCCACACGGCTCAGCAAGTATAACAAGGAGTAAAGAAAGCATGATCCAAGAATAAAGAAATATTAACAACACATCACTAGCAACCTAATCATGATAGAAGTATAAGCAAAGGAATCACGCTAATGCCATGCACACCAAACAACCCATGAATAAGTGTATAACATAAGCGGTACCATGACCTCTTGTCCAACAACCACAACCACCATTGACACTTGGGGATAGAAAGCTCAGTCCTACGACCGGTCCCTCTCGCCACACAACCCTTGAGGACATTTAGCTCCTACCCAAGGTCCTGGTCACAACATGAACAACAAGTTCATTGGGGCCAGGAAGTTTACTCCTAGGGTGATGCTCATGAGTACACACACCCTTAAGGACAATCCACTCCCACCCAATGACTGGGTCCATCAACACCACATAGACAAGACCATATATGTATAAGTAGGGCATGCTCACAAATGGGTTCAATGTCATGCCAGTGAATGCATAACCTCTCCCCAAAAACATCTAGACCTATATTGGGATCAAGGAGAAAATAATCCAAACTTATCTAAATGACCTGAATTCTATTCCAAATCTAAGCTTATCAAGTCTAGTTTAGAACACAACATACAGTTCTTGAATCGAAATTTTCTACTAAAAGTTATGCCTAAAAAAGTAGAACATGTGCAGGTTGCCAAGGCCAAAAATGGTCGATCGGCTAACAATAACGGTCAATAGATGCTGCAAACGGTCGACAGTAGCTAAAAACCCTCCCAAGATACACCCAATGCAACACAAATGGGGGAAAAGCGCACACAAGTCATCCCCTAACCCAAAAACATCATTCCTTATGGAATTATAGGGTGACACTAGCCTTACTTTGAAACCCAAGAAAGACCAACAAAGTAAAATAAGGAACATGGGAGATCTACAATGGTTTCTACATACCCCTCCCACACAAGCTTCTTTTGAGAAAGCCTAGGATTTTCATGCCAAAATCTCCAAACATAATAGCTAGAAGCTTAAGAGAGATAAGAGGGATTAGAACTTGCCTTGAAGAGCCCTTCTTGATGATCCTTCTTGAGTTAACAAGCTTCCAAAACCCTTTTACTTCACACTCCCTACAACAAAACTAGCAAGAAGGGAGAAAAGGAGAAGAAGAAACCCTTAGCCTCCCAACCCCTTTTGCACACCATCAATCAAAGAAGAAGGAGAAGAAGAAAACCCTTACCTTCCTTCGTTCTTCCTCTCCCAATCGATTCCCTTCCCTTCTTTCCTTTACATGTAAAAAAATTAGCCTTTTTCTCTCATATATACATATATACACCCTTCCTCACACAATTACCTAAATTCCCTTGGTGCCCAAAACACTAAAATGATAATTCCATATGTACAAATACTAGCTTAAACATTAAATCAACTCTATACAAGATTATTACACATACCTTAAACCATTGTGGGTACCACTTCCTTTTAAGTCACATCTTTAACTTTTTCCTATTTCCATTACACATCACCTAGAAAGATCACATATAATTCACAAAATTAATACTCTAGAAACTAATTATCTCATTCCAATATATATATATATATATATATATCTCGGACCCACCAACGGGTCGTTACAGATTCTCCCCCCCCTTAAAAGAATTTGTTCCCCAAATTTGCACCTAATTACTTGAACAACTGAGGAAAAGATTGCTTCATGTCCTTCTCTAGCTCCCATGTTGCTTTTTCAGGACCATGTTGTTGCCACTGCACTTTCACATAAGGAATGGACCAATTCCTTAACACTTTTTCCTTTCGATCGAAGATTCTCGTAGGAACTTCTTCATAAGTCCCATTTTCTCGAATCTCGAGGGTATGATAGTCAATGATGTGATAAGGGTCTGGCACATATTTACGCAACATCGATACATGAAAGACATCATGTGCACTAGCCAACTGTGGTGGCAAGGCCAGACGGTAGGCTAAAGACCCTATCTGCTCCAAAACCTCAAATGACCCAACATAATGTGGACTGAGCTTCCCCGAGACTCCAAATTGACACACACCTTTCGTAGGTATAACTCTTAGCCAGACATGATCCCCAATAGAAAATTCTAGGTCACGGCGCTGCCTATCTGCAAAGCTCTTCTGACGATCTTGAGCAACCTTTATACGGGCTCTAATGAGTCAAACTTTGTCAATAGTTTGCTCAATCACCTCAGGTCCCAACAAAGCTCTTTCTTTAGCCTCTTCCCAACAAACGGGTGATCTGCATGGTCTATCATATAACGCCTCATAGGGTGGTATCCCAATGCTGGAGTGGAAGCTATTGTTATACGCGAATTCTACTAATGGCAAGTGGTCATCCCAATTCCCATGGAAGTCGAGTACACAAGCTCTCAACATATCCTCCAATGTCCATATGGTCCGCTCTATCTGTCCAACTGACTGTGGGTAAAAGGCGGTACTAAAATTCAGTTGAATTCCTAGAGCCTCGTGCAAATCTCCCCAAAAATGAGATGTGAATCTACTGTCTCAATCTGATACAATACTGATTGGGATGCCATGTAACTTCACAATCTCCTCAATGTACAATCTAGCCAATCGATTTAGAAGAAAATTCTTTTTGATAGGGAGGAAATGAGCTAATTTCGTCAACCGATCCATTATCACCCATATTGCATCATGTCCTTTCTGAGTCCTGGGTAAGCTAGTAACAAAATCCATGGAGATCTGATCCCACTTCCACTCTGGAACAGGTAATGGCTATAGCAAACCAGTGGGCTTCTGATGTTCCACTTTTACCTGCTGGCACACTTGACAGTGAAAAACAAATTTAGCTACATCCTTTTTCATGTCGTCCCACCAAAACTGTCACCTCAAGTCTTGGTACATCTTCATCGTACCTGGGTGAATAGTATAACGAGCCTTATGGGCTTCTACCAGTATCTCCCATCTTATCTCTTCATCCTTAGGAACACAGATCCTTTCTTGATACAGTAATAACCCGTCGTGCCTCTGACTATATTCCAAAGTCCCAAATCTCTCCATGTTCGCTAAAATCATGGCCAACTTCTCATCGATAGGTTGGGATACCCGAATACGCTCGATCAAATCTGGTCACATCTGCAGATAACCACATAACATAATAGGTCTTACCTCAGGGGAGGAGATAGTCAAGTCGCTCAATTGCTCTAACAATTTCCATTCTTGTACCATCATAGTGGCCATAGAGGCTCCCTGCCGACTCAAAGTATCTGCTACTAAATTATCTTTCCCCGGATGATATAAGATGTCATAGTTATAATCTTTAAACAATTCAAACCACCGTCGTTGTCTCATATTCAACTCTTTTTGGGAGAAAAAGATACTTCAAACTTTTATGATCAGTGTACACCTCCACCTTTTCACTATATAAGTAATGTCTCCAAGTTTTTAATGTGAATACCACAGCGACCAACTCCAAATTATGCGTCGGATAGTTCAGTTCATATTTCTTTAATTGCCAGGAAGCATAAGAAATTACTCATCCATCCTGCATCAAAACACATTCGAGTCTCGAATATGAAGCGTCACTATATACAGTAAATTTCTCTCCTGTAATACCCTTGATGAGTCATGATAGATTTTATCACTTAAAAAAATATTGGTATATGAAAAATTCCATAATTGCCCTTGAATTAATGAGAAGGCACATAATGTATAGGATGCCTTAGGAGGGGCAAAATGGTAATTTGGAGTCCCGTCCCGTAGAAAGATAAATTATTTTTGGAGAAATTATTTATATTGGAGAATTAATTTTTGGGAGAATTTAATTCCTGATTAAGTGTATGGATAATTAGGAAATTTAATTAGAAGCCAAGTATGGTTAGATTTGTGACACTTGGCAAAATCCCATGGAATGAGATTTAATTAAATTTGAGAATAAGGATTTATTTGATTAAGAGAATTTGGTGACACATGGCATGATCTTATGAATCAAGAGTGATGTTTAAAGAAATGCAAAAAAAAAAGAAAATAAATTAGTCTCTCAAACATTAAATGAGAGCCATGATGGGGGGAATTAAAAGAAAAACCATATTAAAAAGAAATGTGTCAAGCATTAATGTTGGAAAATGGTAGATTTAAATAAATGCTAAAGTAAATGAATTATGTCTTTCAAGAGCCTTTAAATTTAAACCAAAAAGAAATTATTTTAGTCTCCATTAAATGCTTGAAAAGTTGTGAATTTAAATTAAATGGAAAATTGGGAAATTAGTCAATCTTGAAATTAGTCATGATTTAATTATTTGGAAAATAGGAGAATTCTGCAAAATTGGGATTGATCCAAGGGATGAGGTTTAATCTCCAAAGAAAGATCAATGGATGAGATTCAAGGAGACAAAGTCTCTTGGATTTGTGTTTTCTTTAAGTCTAGAGAAGTGTTCTCCTAAAATCAATGGCTAGGATGAAATTTGGGAGAAGCACAAGGATTGTGCTAGTGTTTAAAGGTGGAGATTTAGTCTCTTGAATTAAGAAGAAATCTATGGCTAGGATGCAATCTTGAGATTTGGCATGGATTGAGAAGAAAGTTCTATAAATAGGGAGTGGGGAAATTGGTTCAAAGTTTTCCCCATATGTGAAGTGAAAGAAGCAAGAAGGAAATCAAGACTAAGAGAAGGAAGAGAAAGACTAGCAAAGGTAAACCTAGTTCCTTCTCTTGAAATAGTTTGAATGCTTATGTATAAGAGCTAAAAACAAAATTTCTTTATTATTTTTCTTTAAGGGTGATTAAAGTCTAAGAGAGTGTCTTGGCTTGTGGAAGTGTTGAAGCTTCAAAGAAAACAAGGTAGGGGATAGCCCCAAGTGGTGGGGTTTTTGCTTGCATTTGTACATGTTTGAATGAGTTGCATGTAATGATTCTTTGCATGTTTTGTGCCCTAGTGGACCTATGGCCATAAGGAGGACTTGTGATGGGAGTGAGGGGTTGGTTGGTGCCTTAACCTAAGTGGTTATGAGGGCATGGAGGACTACCCTTAATATGCATTGAATTTGTATTACATGTTATGTTCTCATATTACATTTACATTTGCATAGCACCCTTACTGAGCATTGGCTCATAAGGTCCTTTGACCTCTATGTAGGTGGAGAGCCATCAAAAGGAAAGGGAGTTTTGCAAGGTTAAGGGTTTGAAGCAAAGAAGAAAAGCATGTGTAGTGGTTATGTAATTTTGTGGATTAATGTTGTATTATTTTGTTAAATATGTAATGTATGCTAAATGTGGGTGAAAATGGGGCAAACTTGAGTGTTTTGGAAGCCCTTTAATGTGAAAATGCATTCTGGAAAATGTGGGATTTTTATTCGAAAAAAAATAAATTAAAAAGGCAGTGTGCTGGTGCGAGGGGCGTGCGGCTGGGCGCGCCTGGGCGCGGCTGTGCGCATGGCAGGCGGCCAGCGCGAGCGGCCGGGCGGCCTGCACGCGCGGCCCATGTGCGCACTCGTGGCCCTCGCGCTGGGGGCGTGGCTGGCTGCTGCTGCCCGCCCCCCCTTGTTACTGTGTTGTTTTTTTTTATTATTTAAATTTTGGTTTCTGTTTATTTATTTATTTATGACATTTTGAGTAATTATGAAATAAAATATATTTTTAATAAATAAATAAAGGAGTATTTTAGCCTCTAAATTAATTATTAAATTAATATGAATTTGAGGCAATTGTGGGAAAAATTTCTATATTTTGGGAATATCAATAATGGAGTATTTTCCTTAAATTTTAGAAAATGGATGAGGATGCCTTGATGTTGTATTTCAAAATTTATTTCCTAAGCATTTGGAAAATTTGGTATTTTGAAATAATAAAAGGGAAAAAGCAATGGAGATTTGATAAGGAAATTTTATAAAATTTTTCCAAAGAAATGTTAACCCAATAATTTTCTAAAGGAAATGAAGGTGAGATAAATGGGTTAATAGTTAGGGCAAAGAAATTATTATTTTCTTATAATTAAGGCTTATGCCATAATGTGTATAATTTAGTGAGCGAGTTTATTTCTTTCGATCCTGGGAAGCCATAATTATCTCTTCATTAAGAGCTTGAGAAGGTGGCACTTCTCGAGGTTTTGGGTTTATTTTTCATGGAGTCATTTAGTTATCTTTCCGAAACCTTGAATGGAGTGAAGAGAGGGCGAAGCCTAGTTCCCACCTAGGTCGTTTCTCTTGAAAACGTAGTCGTCTCTTCATCTTTGCCCTAGAGTGTGAATAATAGGTTGATTATTCGTGAGTAACACCTGTAGGTGGGAGCGGGGCGTTACATCTCCACTCTTTGGGATAGCGAACACCAGGGTTGTAGTCAACCGTTGCTTCAATTCTTGAAAACATCGCTCACAAGTCTCGTTCCATTCAAATGCTACTCCCTTCCTGGTTATTTTGTCAATGGGGACAATAAATGAGCAAACCCCTTAATAAATCATCTGTAATAGCTAGCCAATCCCAAGAAACTATGGATTCCAGTCATTGTTGTGGGTCTAGGCCAACCACCACTGCTTTAATCTTTTTTGGGTCCACAGAAATGTCGTCGTCTGAAATCACATGTCCCAAGAATCCCACTTGTGACTGCCAGAAATCACACTTACTGAGCTTGGCGTATAGCTGCTCATTTCTGAGTCGTTGCAAAATTGCTCTAAGATGTTCCTCATGTGCCTCCATACTCGAGGAATAAATCAAAATGTCAACTATGATAACAATCACAAAACTGTCCAAGTACTCTCTAAACACTCTATGCATGAGGTCCACAAAAATGGATGGAGCATTAGTCAACCCAAATGGCATCACCACAAACTTGTAATGTCCATAGCGGGTCCTGAAAGTAGTCTTCTGTACATCTTCCTCTCTAAGACATACCTGATGATACCCAGACCTCAAGTCAATTTTAGAGAACACAGATGCTCTTTAGAGTTGATCCAGCAAATTATCCACCCGCGACAACGGGTACTTGTTCTTCTCAGTCACTTGGTTAAGCTAGCAATAATCAATACATAGCCACATGGACCTATCTTTCTTCCTCACAAATAAGACCGGACCACCCCACGGTGATGCACTAGGACGGATAAACCCTTTATCAATTAACTCATGCAACTGAATCTTTAACTCCTTTAACTCATTTGAAGCCATCCCATAAGGAGCTTTCAAGATAGGTTGAGTGTCCGGCACTAGTTCAATAGAAAACTCTACTCCCCTCTGAGATGACAACCCTGACAACTTATCTGGAAACACATTAAGAAATTCACACACTATTGGAATCTTAGATAATTGTACCTTATTACTCGTGTTGGTTGTAACATCCCACATCGAGCGATAGAACAACTTACCCTAATGGGCTTACGCGAACTTCCCTGGGGGTCACCTATCCTTGAACGGTTCCCAGCTCAAGCACACTTAACCTCAGAGTTCCTTGCCTACATTCAACTCAAAAAGTATCCAGTTGGTGTTGTTTTCTTTCTTACACTATCCTCGATATATACTAACTTTTATGGGCTCTCGGGGTATTACATTTACTGTAACACCCCAAATTTCTTGAGCGAGTTATAACTTAGGATTTCGGGAATATAAAAATTTTATCACATCATAATAGCTGTCATACATCACACAATATCCCAAAAAACCTAATTTTCACCTTCTCAGCTTAACAAACCCAATAATCAAATAGCTAAGACAGGCGTTAAAATTCCAAATGCAGAAGTTGGATCGAACTTGATATGATTCACAACCATAATGCTTTATTTATCATAAAATTATTCAAGACGTCTACAAAATGTATTAATGTACATCATCTCTAGCAAGTGATAACTGAATATCTTAAACATATCCAAAATTACATAGGTTCGCACATAAATAAAAATATGCTAAACATGTTACAGGTAGTAAATTAAACTTATTCTTCAGCTACCTCTTTTCCCTTAGAGCCGCTCGTCGAACTTGGAACGTTTGAATATTCCAGAGACATAGTCCAATTAGAAGATGAATCTTCTAGTGAGAAACTCCAAAAACAGTTTATATCGATGCATGATCAGGTATAAAATGTATGAGAAGACAAAGAGAACTACTCTGAAGTGCCTCGTGAACACGTCAGCCTCCTCCAATGAGAGCTTTCTCAATGGCGCTCGCATAGCGCCTCTCGGGGGGTCCCTAACCATGTCACTTTGGCCCGACTTCATAGAACTCATGTAAGCACCACATTCGTTGTGCCTTAGACTCAGGGTTTTCCCCACGAGAGCTTTCTCGATGGCGCACGCATAGCGCCTCTCGGGGGATATCCAACTTTTTCCCTCAACCAACAACAAATAGGAACAACAGTATGGTCACACGAATTTTATAAATGCAACAGTTAAAAAGCCAACAACATATATTTTCAGGAAAATTCAGTTTATATATGCAACATGATTTCACGTAAGAGAACAATAAGAGTTTACGTATAAGAACTTCAAGAAACACGTCTCATGTAATAGAAGTCTCTCATAAGAGAATAAAAATAGGATTTAGAGTATAGGAGTCTCAGCTTATTGGTTTATCTCTTGAACGGTATAATTTCATAGCAAACGGCCTAGGTTTTTGCAGAAAACACACGTTTTGATAAACCTAACCTCAAATATTTTTATAAAAGGTTGAGGAGAATTAAAGTAAGGGCATAACTGAAAAATTTCATGGAAAAATGACCCCTCACATGCCATCACGTGCCCCAAGAAAGTTGGCCACGTGCCCTCACGCGCTGCACAGCAGTTTCAGACTACTTCGTCTCGGTTTGGTATTTTGGCCATAACTTCCTCATTTGAACTCCGATTCAATCCCCGTTTGAACCTACACGACCCTCTCTTCCCCCTCTATAGGATTATCAAAAAAAGAACTTACCTCACTTTTTTCTGACTGATTTTGGCAAATTCCGATGAAAACTTGTAACTCTGACGAGGCTCGTTCTCCCCGGCTTGTCATTCGATTCCTTCCCACCTTCTTGCCGAACTTCCTACTCTCTCTCTAGAGCAAGCTCCTCCTCTTAGAGTGCTTCAACTCTCAAATTTTTTTGGAATGATTTGAGAACAACCCATGGTGCCTATTATAGATTTCTTCAACCAATCACATTATGCCACTTGTCACAATCTTAGCTATGGACTCCAAAGACTCAAACCTATAATTGAATGGATTTTGAAATCCAAAGCTAGAATGAATTTAACTTTTGAAATCCAAGCTAATTCCCCAAAGTTCTTTCAAATGATATTTTGGCCCTTATTTCAAGTCCTCATCTTTAATATTTTACCACATAAGCTCTTAATTTTTATCCTTACTTCGTTTAGATAACTCTCTAATTACAATTACACCCTCAAACATCAAATTTATCGAGATATTTAAAATATCAAAATTAATAACTCAAAATTACTTGATATATTTGATTTTTCGAAGCCCCCTACCATCATTCGGCTATTTTAGGCTACAATCGAAAAATCGTCTCTAATTTAATTTCTTTCAGCGTCATAAATCTCGCCTCTAGACGCTCATTAAAAATATACCTTTACCCTTAGGTATCTAAGCTCTAGGGCACTCCCTGTGACCGATTCGGTCACTTGTTGCCATTTCAAACACATTTTTCGATATTTTAAACTCACTTGAAATACGTGGCATCTTCACAAAAATATGGGATATTATATTGGTAGTAATAAAGGTTAGGTACGCCTCACATCCATGACACACCAATTGTTCAGCTTTCATTACTGATATCATCGGGGTAGAGCTGCTCGGTTTCACACCCCTATACTAAACAACAAGTTGTTGAGATAGCTCAAAGCAGATTACCTTCCTCTGATAGGCAACCTTAGTGTAATGGTGTGATAACCAACCCATGCTAAGAATAATGTCAAAATCTCGGATATTGAGGGCCACCAAATCAACCAACATATCCTTATCATGCACCCTGATTTCACAGTCTCGGTAGATATCACAACCAACTAACACTACACCCCCAAGTGTGGTCACAATCAGATAATACGACAGAGCAGTCCTAGGTATAGGAATATGGCATGCAACCCACAATGCGACAAATGAATGAGAAGAACCTGTATCAAAAAGGACACGTACATCATGGCTAAATAAAGTAAGTTTACCTTGAATAGTCTCATGACTCTTCTCCGCATCAACAGTCATCAGGGTGAATACCGAACCTTGTACATGGGGTCGATCTGAGGTAACTGACCTCTGAGTGGATGGTGCTGCTGTCTATGGAGCTGCACCCTGCATCCTGGCCCTTACTGGCCACTGGGTAGGTCTCTGGGCTGGACCTCCCGTCCTCTGATCTCTGAACTGTGGTGGTTGCGTGCAAGTATTAGTTTGATGCCCTTTCCTAGTATGCCTGTAACATACAATGTTTGGAGTAGCCACTAATCCCTGTCACTGAGGACAGTCCCTCTGTATATGCCCCATCTGACCACATGAATAACATGCTCTTGAAGTCCCGAGACACAATCCCTGATGTTGCCTCCCACACATGCCACATACTATAGGTCCCACCGAATACTGAGATGAACCAGATCCCCACCTCCTCTTCCTGTCACCACCACGTCCATGTGACGAGCTTGCTCCTTTCTGACTATTTTGACTACGCTAGAGGAAGAAGATGGAAGAAAATAAGGAAAAAGAAAAAAAAATAAAAGAAAAGAAAAAAATAGAAAAAATGGAGAAAAATGTCAAAAAACTTCAGAAAATTGGGAGAAAGTTTTGAAAATTGATTTAGGCCTCGAGGAGCGTGCTAGAGGCTTGAAATCGAAGATTTGGGAGTAAGTTGGCAGTCACGAAGGCCGAGCTGGAGTGGGCATTTGGCCAGTTTTTTTTTTCCCAAATTAGTTGAGGTAAATTCATTATTTATTTTCAAATTATTTGTATCTTGTGAGATGATGTGAAGTAGTGTAATGTGAAGTGATGATTGGATTAAACCCTCGATTGAGTTTAATTGGAAGTTAGGGTTTGGTTATTTTGCGACGTCTGGCAAAATTTTGGGCCCTAGATTAATGCCTGATGTGGTTGGGGTTTATGTGTTTGCATCTAGGTTAAGCCAAGGAAGCGGTGATCCTAGAGAAGTTCATGGTTTAGGATGGAGTTCATGCTAAGGCAGGAGAGGCTTCGAGCTAGGTAAGGGATGGCCCCAAGGTTAGTGCCCTTGCAAATGGATTGTAATATTGATAAATATATGTTGTGTGCAGTTATGTGTGTGGTGCATGTTTTATAGGTGGTCTAGTGGAGTCCTATGGCCATGGGAAAGACTAGATGCATGCTAGGGGTAATTTGGGAGGTTAATGCCTCGATCAGGTGGGTTCGGAGAGCAATGATGCCTCGCCATTCATGCATACTTACTTGTCATTGCATCTCATATATTATCTTGTTTACATTCATTTGCACCCTTATTGAGTCATTGTGACTCATGAGGTTTTACCTCATGTTGTAGAGGTTGTGAGTTCAGATGCAAGAAGGGATGATGTTGGGAGGTTGAAATGGTGAATAGCGTTGTTGCCCATATTGTGAATTGTATTATCTCCTGTATGTATTCATGTGGTGGTATGTATATATATCCTTGTGGGTGAGTGTGTATGTTGTTGGGCGCTGGATGGTATCCAGTTTGTTGTAATTGGTATAATCTAGTATATGGTCGTGTAGACTTCTGGTTATTAGTGGCTTGTTTGGTGGAGCCAAGTTTTAGGATGAGATAAGGATCAAAGAGGTTCTTTCCATAAATCCCAAGTACTTAGTAAATATTTGATGTGCTAGTTTTGTGCTTGGGTTATCTTTGGCTTGTGGTGAGACGAGCTAAAGAAAGGTGAAGCTCACTCGGGTTTCCGGGTCTCGTCTGCTGTGGTTCTTTAATTGTTTTGAGACCGACTCTTCGAGTGGAGTAAAGGGAAGAACAAAGCTTAGTCCTTACCTAGGACATTTTCCGATGAAACATGGTCCATCTCTTCATTAGTTTGGTGTAACGTGTGACTAATCTAGGCAATTATTCACCGGTAGCACCCGTAGGTGGAAGTGGGTCGTTATAATAAGTGTATAACATAAGCAGTACTATGACCTCCCATCTGACAACCAAAACCACCATTGACACTTGGGGACAAAAAGCTCACTCCTAGGGTCAGGCCCTCTCGCCACACAACCCTTGAGGACATTTAGCTCCTACCCGAGGTCTTGGTCACAACACGAACCACAAGGTCATTAGGGCCAGAAAGCTTACTCCTAGGGTGATGCTCATGAGTACACACACCCTTAAGGACAATCTGCTCCAACCCAATGACTAGGTCCACCAACACCACATAGACAAGACGATATATGTATAAGTAGGACATGCTCACAAATGGGTTTAATGCCATGCTAGTGAATGCATAACCTCTCCCCAAGAACATCTATACCAATATTGGGATCAAGGAGAAAACAATCCAAACTTATCCAAATGACCTGAATTCTCTTCCAAATCAAATCTTATCGAGTTTAGTTTACAATGCAACAAACGATTTTGGAATCAAAATTTTCCAACTAAAAGTTATGCCCAAAATAGTAGAGTATGCGCAGGCTGCCAAGACCAAAAGTGATTGATCGACCCAGCAAAAACGGTCAACGGATGCTGCAAATGTTCGACAGTTTCCTCCCAAACTGTCAACCGGCAGTAGTTAAAAATCTTCTTGAGACACACCCAATGCAACAAAAATGGGGTAAAAGCACACACAAGTCATCCCCTAACCCAAAAGCATCATTCCTTGTGGAATTGTAGGGTGACACTAGCCCTACTTTGAAACCCAAGAAAGAGTAACAAAGTAAAACAAGGAACATGGGAGATTTATAATGGTTTCTGCATACCCCTCCTACACAAGCTTTTTTGAGAAAGCCTAGGATTTTCATGCCAAAATCCCCATACATCATAGCTAGAAGCTTAAGAGAGATAAGAGGGACTAGAACTTACCTTGAAGAGCCTTTCTTGATGATCCTTCTTGAGCCAACAAGCTTCCAAAACCCTTTTACTTCACACTCCCTACAACAAAACTAGCAAGAAATGATAAAAGGAGAAGAAGAAACCCTTAGCCTCCCAACCCCTATTGCACACCATCAATCAAAGAAGAAGGAGAAGAAGAAAACCCTTACCTTCATTCTTTCCTCCCCTCTCGATCAGTTCCCTTCTCTTCTTTCCTTTACATGAAAAAAATAAGCCTTTTCTCTCATATATACATATATACACCGTTCCTCACACAATTACCTAAATGCCCTTGGAGCCCAAAACACAAAAATGAGAATTCCATATGTACAAATACCAGCTTAAACATTAAATCAACACTATACAACATTATCACACATACCTTAAACCATTGTGGGCCCTACTTCCTTTTAGGTCACATCTTTGACTTTTTCCCATTTCCATTACACATCACCTAGAAAGATCACATATAATTCATCAAATTAATACTTTAGAAAGTAATTATCTCATTCCAATTTATATATATATATATATATATATAAAAATCTCACGGGCCAACCAACGGGTCATTACATATTTGGTGTGTGATTTATGCACAATTAATTCAGACAAGTGTACTCTAATCAAATATGCATATAGTGATGAAAAGAATGTTAATCTCACAAGGACTAGATCATAATACCAAAATAATTTTAACTTAATCTAAGTTGAACTAATTAATTAATTGAATGAATAAAAAGAAAAATAAAGGAAATAAAATTCTTTTATGAGAAAAACTAATTAATGAATGCAACTAGCCCTTAGATTTCATTTAATCTAGGTTATTTAATTATCTATTTAACCCAATTCAAAACAAAAAATACCCTTATAGTATTTTAAAATTATTTGAATGTAATGGTCGATTTTCCTCAATTAATTAATAAATTTTCTCAAGTCATATTGATCCTTTATTTATTCAATTATACCGTCAAATCTCTAAGAGGATGTAAAAGAACAAATAAGCATTAAGTTATTTGGAAACCTCTAATCTCGGAATGGGATTTGACTCAACAAGCTTCCTCAATTCCCACACATGAGCTAATCATCCCTCGATATCATAATCTAGCATGTGATTTATATTGCCTATAGATCTAATTTATTGAAGGTATTTATGGATCATAAAACAGTAAAAAAAATAAAAAAAATTAACTGTAAATACCTTTAGGATCTCTCCAAAAGAATAGATTACGGAATAATGGCAAAGGATTACCTCTTGACGTGAAGATCTAATCCCGAGAAGTGGTGATCACGAAGCCGTTCAAGTGCCCAGCCTTTGATGGTATCCATGCGAGCTTGCAATCCAAAAACCTTACAAAGGGCGACTTCCCTAAGGATGAAAGAGTGTTAGCTTAAGACGGTGGCATGGGAGCTTTCTCTCATGCATGTCAAACAACATCAATGGCTAGGAGAGGCACACGATTCATTGACAAAAGGAACCACATAAGGGCTATTTATAACCCTTAGGCACAAAACCTTAAATGAGGCTTTGGGCCACATGGTATTTTAAGCCTGTGTTTTAAACCATTTAATACATAAAATCAGGCTTTCCCTTTTATTCTCCTTCTTGGGCTTTATGATATTTTACTCTTGTGTTTACTTTTGATGATAAAAAAAAAAAAATGATTTATACCCTAAGTTATATGTCAAGAATATGGTCTTAAAAAAAAAATCAATTTCAAATGCTTTATCAAAATGAAAGCTAAATGATCTATAATTTTCTATAGATGGAGATTTGCACAAATATGTAATATGATAAATATTCTAAATGATCTTTTATAAATTGGTTTTGAATCATTGGATAAATGAAGTAAAACATTTTCAAAGGCAAAACACCATGTATGTTCTTAATAGATTAATGTATTTACTTTTGATATAGTTTTGATGATGAAAATTAATTGTATTGATGTTTATTGACTTGGTGCTCTAAATTATTTTTATATGTTCTATTAAGAACCAAAATAAAAATTAATTTCATCATACAATTAAATATCAAAAAACTTGTATGACATTTTCATCATACAATTAAATTTCATCATACAATTCTTGATGACATTTTCAAATATTATCTTTCTATTTGGTCAAAATTGTTGAATGAAAATTAAATCCAATGCCAAAATATCTTGTGATAAATTTCTTTATGGCATTTTGCAATATTATTCTTTTAATTGATTAAAAATGTTGAATGAAAATTATTTTCAACAATTCAATATTAAAAGGCTTTCGATAAATTTCTTGATGATATTTAAAGTGTATCACTTTATTAATCCCATTGATCCTTATTTGAAATTGAAAGATGTATGCTCGAAATTATATCTCAAGGAAAATGGCAAGTATTTCATGTTTCTGTATTAAAAGATCAAAATGTTTTTAAATGAGTTTGAGGTTTAAGACAAAAAGAGTTTTTAATGATTGTAAAGGTATTAGTTGACTGAATTTTTGGATATGTCATCTAATGGGTTGATGTGGTTTCTGTCGATCGACTGATCCTTCTTGATCAAGTCTCTAACAGCATGCATGATGTGTGTTTCTTAACTAATTAGTCGTCTATCCATTTCCATCTGTCGCCTGATAGTGTGCACGTTTACATAGTTACAATCTTTTTGCTCTAATCTATCGTCTATCACATTTCATTTATTGCCTGGTAGTATATATGCATAGTGTTATTTTTGTGATCTATTGACTAACTATTTTCATCTATTGTCTTATTTTTGAATGAGTGTTTTAATTTGTCAACAGATGCTTTGTATTGGTCAACTGATTTGTTCGCTTAAAGCTTCAAATGGGTAGTTTTTCAATTTTCAACAACTATAAACAGCTAGTTTTCACTTGAAGCTCTAGGGATGCTTATAAATTCACATCAAGAATGATCTAGAATAGGCTAATGGATGGGAATGAAGTGAAGTGAGCTTACAAATTATTTACATATTCTCAAATTGTATTTGTGCTTTCATGATTTTCATTCAAAGGCTTTGATCTTCATTTGCATTTAATTGTTTCAAGGCATGTATCTTCTTGAGAGACATTGTAACTAAGAGTGTATACTCTTAGAACCTTTCTCTTAAACATTTCTTGTATTTCCTAGCTTGTATAGCTAGAGGGCCTACTTGTGTAAGTAGGAGGTTGTAATTCCTAGTCTTGGACTAGAGAGTCTACTTGGGTTCAAGTAGGAGGTTATAGTGGATTAGTTTACAAAATTCTTAGTGAGGAGGTAAGATAGTGGATTAGACTTGATTTAAGTCAAACAACTATAAATTCTTGTGTTCATCTCTTACTTATGCTTTTTGTTTCATTTATTATTTCAAGCATTTCAATAATCCCTAGTTGCATTATATTCTTATTTGTTTTGAAAAAGATTTCAAGTTTTCAAACAAAATTTTAAATAACCCAATTCACCTCCCCTCTTGGGTTGGTGCCATAGCATTTCAATCCTATCACTTTATGTTTTAAACACTTTAAAATAGCCCATTAAGTTCCTTAATCCACCCAATATCCTCGGGTTAGTTTCATAAATAAGCCCATATATTAATTAAGTAACAATCCACTAAGACCCTAGCCTTTATTTTGGGTAGCCTAGTCCAACTAGGGTTTCAGGTTAATTATGAAAAACTTAATTAAAAAACTTATTTATTATAAGTTCTAAAATATTAACTATTAATATTTAAGAATTCTAGCTCCTCATTAGGATTCCCTAATCCTAATCAAGCCTGTCATTACCTTATAATTACAAACCCTTATTGTGTGTGACCCATTAGGCTTCTACATATGTTGGCTATGACTTTATTGAATAAAGATATAGACTATGAGTGGAGTCTAGGAACCCATCATGGCCCCAATTGGTAGAAGGATCAATTTATGATCACTGCCTTTCAGTGATGGTCTTCTCATGCAATTTAATCCCTTCATCAGTTTAAAATGTCTCAATCAAGCAAGGACTTGGATTGTGTGTCAATCCTTATTCAGTGCCTGATTATCATATTTCTTTGGTTCCTAGAAAGTATAGCTTCATAGGATCTCTATCCTGCTATGACCATAAACTTACAAGCTATATTTTCCCAAAGGGCCCATGAGACATATGTCCCCAAATTAGGGGTCGATGACTCCGTACTCATTGTCTTTGCTCACACACAACCTTCACATGTTTCATGGCATACCCAATCATTATTGTACTCACACCCCTTATTGAAATGCTTTCTTAATAGTGTCAAAGCATACAAATCCACATGCAAGACAAAATGGTGACCTCAAGTTGAAGGATCACTTGCATAACGGCCAGTAGATGTTTCGTTAGACACTCTTGCAAGATCCATAAGGAATCTTCTTGGTCATGTCACTATCTAGTGAAACTGTACTCATTAACAAACACTTGTGTACTAGATTAGGTATCCCATACCCATAGTCTGTAAGATCAACTACAACCTTTTCTAAAGATAACAACATAGCACACACCAGTCTCCTTGTGTCATTGATATCTCGTCTCAATGACACTTTTGACTAGGGACAGTTTTAAGGCTGTACTCTTAGATGTATCAAGGAACTTACAATTGAAGTCACACCTCAATTCCTTTCTACACAGAGTAAAGCTAGGGACTTTGTCTTTAGGCATCTTGTATTTAAGTAATTGATAAATAAACAAATAAATGCAAAAGACAAAGCTTGCCAATAAATAACATGAACATGAAACAACTAGATATATTACTCAAAAAAATATACCATATTTTAATGTATCAAGTACAACTTAACTCTTAAGCTATAAGGCATACACTAACATTTATAACAATCCTTTAATGAGTCATGCATAAATCATTAAATCATTAAAAAGTGGCCAGTCTTTTAAAGCATTAAACACAATAATATAAATTCTTCATGCAAATAATAATCGAGTTTTGAATCGAACTAAACAAATAATAACATAATCCCAAAATTAAAATCCATCCAAACCTATTTAAAACAGTTTAGCTAGACATACTTAAAATAAAAATAAAAATAAAAGTTCAATGAAAAAAAAGATGCTCCTTGCCCAGATCTAGAACAAATTTGCGCCTACCCAAGTTTGTCTTCTGCCTTAATTGTGTTAGTGTAGGTGCTCTAGACCCAATTAGATTGGGCATGTTGTACACTAACAATTGTAATCATGTTTATTATTTGAATAAGGTGTTATTCAATCTCGTAAAGAAGTCATTCTATTAGTTTCTTGTTATTATTGTAATGACCAGATGAAACTAGATAGAAGTCCATATAATGTATATTGTAATTAATCTATAAAGATGTGAGATGATGCATCACAATTTCTAGACATCATTAAACGTCCCAAGTAGTAGCAATGTCAAGAATGGACATTGACAATTGCGGTAAGACTTGTATGTGCTATGTTTTTGCTATGTGATAGTAATGGGGGTCTCACAACCATAGGCATGGGGATTCTTAGACAACTACATAGGTGACCAATGTTGGAGAATGTGTCACTGGACATGACTCGACTTAAGAATCTATTTTGGTTATATATTGATGGAATTCTCATACGAGATGGGTGTAACTAATCCTTGGACCTAAGGTTATCACGGTCATCTCATAAGAAGACCGATATGCTTTGACATTGTTTCGATGGGCCTAAACGAAGGCTACACGTGGGCGATCGTTGGGCATATCGTGAGGTTTAAGTAGATGGGTGCATCACTAAGATGGAAATCGTCTATCCCTTGATAGAGGATGATGTATCTAAGGCGCTTTTGGTGGATATTCACTTTAAATCCATGGTCATGATGAAAGAGATCAATAATGAGCTTTTGATTCACTTTCTATTAAGTAAAGATATCCGGATAACCGAAGAAAAACTCATGTGATCATAATCAAGTAACACATTGCCAGACTTGAGATCACATAAGATACATTGATGAGAGGATCGAATTACATGGTAACCTTGCTTGTGAAAGGTTATTTGCAGATTATTAATCCTTCTGAATAATTGGGTAGGCATGATGCCTTGCTATAGGTCAATCTTGTCTTATGTGTTCGTACCGACACATTGTCAACATATTCGGAAGCCTAATGAGTCATATGCAATAGGTACGGTCCTTGCCTTAAACTAGGAGAGTGGACGTATGGTTAAGTGGGACACTTCAGCAAAAAGTTATGTCGTCGTAGGTTCTCACAGAAAAAGAACAAAGAGACATAATGATGTCGATATGACGAGAGGTTGTCATAAAGGAAAGAGTTTTCTAAAATGGCAATTGATTAAATTAGGAAGGGGTTTCTAATTTAATAATTTTCTATTTGTTGGAGTGGCAAATAGGAAATAAAATATGTTTGGGCTTAAATTAATATTTGGACTAAATAAAGTATTTGCGCCAAATATTAAATTAAATATTATATTTGGGCTAAATTAGATTTGGGCCAAATATTAAATATTATATTTGGGTTAAATTAGATTTTGACAAAATATTAAATAAGAAATATTTGGGCTTGAATTAGATTTAGGCTAAATATTTTATAAATGAATTTGGACCACTTAATTATATTTCTAGTTAGACTAGAATAATCCCACTTAAGATTCTAGTTGAACTAGGATTAATGGACTAGTCCAATCCATTAAGGTTTAAGAAACCCTAGAAGGCTTCTTTATAAATACCCTTTTATGGGTTGCCCAAATTAAGGAATTCATGGTTGTGTGGTTTTTCAAGAGTTGTAAAACGAATGCCATTCACTTTTCCCCATTTCCTTTTGGCATCGATTTGAAACATGGGCGTTCTTTTCCATCCATGCACAAGCCACAAAAAGGAGAAGGAGATAGCACTCTTATTCTGCTCTCCTTGCCAACGGACGCATGCCGCGTATCACGAGTTAGAGGCCGGACGCTTAGACGGCTTGAATCCGTGAATGACTCAAAAATCTAAAGGTTACATTTATTTTATTTGTATGTGATGACTTAATTTCGACGTTGATCCAATCATCGGGATAGGGGGAAGGTTCAAAATTTTTAAACTATGTTGCTTGCCCCGTAGTGGTCTTGCTTCACTTTCAGTGGTATCAGAGCCATCATCAAAATATTTCAATTCCTTATGTGCGGATTCAATTATGTTATTATTTGTGAAATAATTGAATAATTGTTGCGTTTGTATTTTTTTTTTTTTTTGGATTGCAAAACGTTTTTGGTGAAAGGGCGAAAGATCATGTATGACACAAAAAAGCAAAAAACTGGGTTCGAGGTGCATGCATACGGATGCACCGGGGGGTCAAAAGACACGGCCAAGCGGGGCCGGAGCGCACTGGGCATGACCAGGGGTGGCCCATGCACGTGCAGGGTGTGACCAAGGGCAGCCACACGCACAGGGGGCGCTGCCAAGTGGGGCCAGGTAGGCCCGTGTGTGTGCAAGGCACAGCCAGGCGCGAGTGCAACCCGCGACATGCGTGCGGCCCTAGTGGCCCTTGTGCTGCCCACGCGGCCCCTACCGCCAGCCATCGCGCGTGCCAGGCACCCCCAACGCCTGCCAGGTGCGCCATACGCTCCCCATGCAGCCTCCAGCCGCCTCCCGACCGTCCCGCTGCCTCGAGCTTTGGTTTGACCCTTCCCCGAGGTCCACGTGAAGCACCCGGGCAGACCCTTCGATTACCTAGTGCGTTCTATTCCCTCAGGTAGGGCCCGACCAAATTGTTTGATAATTTTTTTATTATTTTTATCCTATCCATGAGTGTATGATACCTATGGGCTGTGATTAAAATGGGCCGGAGCTGTCAATTGGATTATTTATTAATTATTGGGTTGCTAGTGTATGTTTTACATGCATTGGTTTATGGAAGGCTTGTTGAGCCTTGTTAGTTAGACTAATGGATGGAGCCCAAGTCCAACACAATTAAAACAATTTTATTTTTCCAAAATTATACAAATTTTTAATTTATTTAAAACGTTTCATTAAGATTGAAA
Source organism: Diospyros kaki (assembly GCA_036245055.1). Classification (NCBI taxonomy): domain Eukaryota; kingdom Viridiplantae; phylum Streptophyta; class Magnoliopsida; order Ericales; family Ebenaceae; genus Diospyros; species Diospyros kaki. The sequence continues at coordinate 22,271,265 of BSEG01000014.1, read as the reverse complement.
TAGATGTGATAATGAATTAACATAATTGTGAATGTATGAATTAGATTGATTGCATGGGTGTATGGTATGGATCGATTCAACCATTTATTTTATGGTGGGAATGAATGCTTGTAAATTTGGTTTTTAAAATAAGGCATGCGTGTTCTGCCTCTTTTATACTCTGATGTACATTCTCTTCTCATCTTACTCCCCCCAAATATAAGTCAGGGTTTCTGATTCTATATAATGTATGTAGAATAGAATAGAGTAGTGATAGTTTGTAGTTTGTATGAAGAGCAAGAGATGGAGCCAAATTGAAGACAAGATTCGAAGACTAATGAAGGCTTGAAGAATGTGCTTGAGATGCAAGTTGTGATTCTTCACATAGGTTTGACCAGCTAGCTTACCTTCTATGGCTCGAGGGGGCTAGCCGTAGTTATCCATACCATACACCGATTTGAGTCATTTTTTTATCAATTATTAATTTGATTAATTGCATGTGATGAGATCTAAATAAATAAATAATAAATCTTTCATTAATATTAAGCCAATTTGCCTTCCATCATTATGAAACATTAGGTTTCTAGCTAGCACTTGATTTGTTGAGTCACTCAAGGTCATGTGTCACCTATGATTCCTATGTTTCATGTGCCATGAGATGTCTCTAAATGATAGGTCTGACTTAACTAGAAAGGTGGGGTTTGTTGAGTCACTCAAGGCCTTACTAAGTATGCAAAGATTGGGAGTCACATAAGATGTGCTTGACAAGGAGTTATCAACCCAATGAATCTAGGAGTTGGATGGAGATGCAATTAGTAGCAAGTACCTACCTAATCGAACCTAGCACAATTTGTTGATTCACTCAAGGTTGTGAGAGGGGAGATGGGATCCTAGCCCATTGGGAAATCTTCCAACGGGATTTCCCGAGTTATATCTTGAGGGTGGCAAAGTCGTAGAAAATAGTGGGAGCAATCATAAAATGTTACTTCTTGCAATTTATGATTTCGTAATTAATATGATTATAATAATATCTCTATATTCTGTTGTTGATCCGGAATGTCTGGAAACATATCGATAAGATCTATACTCGAGGGCAATAATACCTTCAACGGGACTAATTTCTATGACTGGAAGATCATCTTGAGGATAGTCCTCACATATGATAAGATTCTCTATGCGATAGAGAGCTATCTTCTTACGAAGCCACTAGTTGGGTAAATAGTAGCACATAAGGCCTGGATGATGCACGAGGGTGATATGATCATCACTTGGTGTATCACCTTGGCTGCCATGATCCTAAAGCGTAAGCAACAACATAAAAGTTATGATGTATATGAGATCATGGCTAGGCTCAGGGATCCTTTGTTGAGAAGCATGTCATGGAGATGATACGTTTTATCAATAGGTTACTAGAGTTGAACTTGGGTATGGATACCGAAACTTACCCTAGATTTGGTGCTACAGTCCCTCCCTAACGGTTATGGAAGAGACTCTTGGAGAGTTATTGTCCATGCTAAGGGACGTCAAGCCTAAAATTGTATAAAGGCCAAGAAAAAAAAGTATTCTCTTAGTTGAAGGGCCCAAGGCTCACAGGGGCAAGCTCAAGAGTAAGAAAGCCAAAAGGAAGAAAAGTTCTTTCATAGCCCCATCTAGAAGAGTCTAGAAGAACAAAACTTGAAAGGGCAAAGAGGATGTGATCTATCTCCACTGTGATAAACTGTGAGGTGTAGAGTAAGAAGAGTTCTACTCAGGGCACTTTTAATCAGTCCACATGGGTATGCTTTTGAAAATCCATAAGCTAAACAACTAAGGGTCCCACTATATGCTTTTAATGTAAAAAAAACCTGACAACCCCTTAAACAAAATAGGGATTTAGGGATCATTTAGACTCTTTTTTTACAACAATTAGAACTCACACTAAAGCCACAGTAGAACACTTTTAGTCAAAATGTAAAGAAGCTATCTATTCGAGGACCACTTCCTTTCCTTTCCTTTGACTTGACTTTAGGGCACTTGTCATGACTAACCTACTTGGAATGTTGGATGTTCCAGGGGTATGAGACACCCAAGTTAGACAGTTATATCTAAGTGAGTGCATCAAAAAGAGAAAGCATGCATGTAAATGAGATATGCAAAATGATATGAAATCGCCTATGTGGAAGTGACGCCGAGGTGTTGTAATCACCCCCACTGATCCATCATGTTCTCACATCTCCATGAATTTTCACTACTCTAACATGAGATCCTGACTTCAACTAGCCACACACACCAACTGATGCATGACAAAGAAAGAGAAAATGCTTGGTTTAAAGGAAAGTCATACTTATGCAAGTAATCACCCTTACCTGTGTGAAGACAAAATGTTCAATATGTATCATAAGGATGCAAGAAGCACTCACCTTGCTGGTTTGGAAGCGTTAAGGCACTATTCACAGGGTTCGAGAATGTTTTTCTGCCAAAATAACATACTTTCGTAACTCAAATCTAAAATATTTTTACATAGGGTTCTAGGAATAAATTTAAGGACCAAATCTACAAAATTGTGGCCTAAGGAGGTCCCACCCGTGCCCACACGTGCTTGGGGAAGGACCCCCACGCATTGCACTCACAGCAGGCAGGTGGCGCGTGAACTACACGCGTCGCCCCTCTCGTTTTGACCTCTTGATGTTTTTTGGCTCATTCTCCCTCGTTTGGACTCCTATTTGACCTTCGTTTGAAACCACTCGACCCTTATTAAATTCTATATCAAACTATAGAAATAAATTGGACTTACCTTTCTATTTTGATACTGTTTTACTCCTTTTACAATGGTGGCCTGATTTTTCTGACGAAGTGATTTTCCACCTCCTTCTTTGGCAAAGTTTCTCCTCTCAAACTCTCCTTCTTTTTCCTCTTGTTTAATGGTGAGAATGTTCCTTCTAAAGGCTTAATATTTATAGGCATCCTCAGGTAATCCGAGTGTGCCATGTGTCTCTTGGATAAGTTAGGTAATCATTACTTTCGTAGGATCGCGCCACATGTCCCTAGAGTGTGCCCTTGTGAAAAGTCTCCCTTGAGATGTGTGCCACCACATGCTTAATTAGATTTTCAAGATTTCCCATCATTGCTCATGATTATTTTTCTAACCATAAGTAAGCTCATTTGGTTCTCTTAACCAATTAGTTACAAGATATTTTAAATTTCTTACAAATAACTCCTTAGCCCAAAACTTCTTTGCACTTATATCACTTGAGCCCTAGAACTCCTTAAACTTTCAAAAATACGTTAAGGTGATGATCCCTTGCATTAGTCTTCATAATCTTTCGAAAAAATCCTTCATTTGTTCCTCGACGATTACCTAGGAACTTCACATGTATCTACCGTATCCTTCGACTTCCAAGGAAACGCTTTATAACAACACCTTAAAAATCTTGGGTATTACAGGAGGGATGACTCCCTTATTTATAGCGATGGAAGAGGATAACAAGTGGCTAGCATTCCAATCTTCTCAGCAAGTAGTCAGAGGTGGTTTTGATCAAGTCTCAAGGAGGTGAAGGCATGCGGACGCGATGGGCACAGGCATGAGCACGCCCATGGCACACCCTAATGAGGGTCATTCAGGGGTGTTTAGGCACTGGGGCGCATGGCTGCACGCATACACTATCGCAACACTCCTGAGTGACCCTCATTGAGGGGTGCAGTTTTTAGCCACCCCCAAGTGACCCCCTCTAGGGGGTGTGTGTGGTGGATACGCCCCAACCCGGGGGGGCTGAAGTGACCTCTTGGGCTACCACGTGGCGTGAACTCCTACCTCCGATTTCTTTGCATATTTTTTCTAATCCACTCTATCCATTTATTTTGCAAGGCTTATCAATTGCTCTGTACTTTTTTGTCTAGGAATCCCAGATAGAAGAGTATCTAGCCCTGTAAATCTTGTACGAACTTTTACTTATTTCTCTTTTAGCTCTACTCCATGTAGGCTACTTTTCAAGTCTCAGGGTCATTTCAACTCTTTGAATCATTTTAAGTCTCAGTATCATTTTTAGCTCCAGCCTTTTCATAGTTTGACTTCCCATAAGTGCTAATGCCTTAGAGATGACAAGGTAAATGCGTCGAAAGACGCATGCAGTGTTGAAGCTTCTACCCTCATAGTAGAAATCTCTACGTTCAACACACCAGCCCATAAGAGTGTAGACAAGACTCCTTCATTAGCTCCCAACTCTCGAAAAGGTGAGGGCTATTTTTCTCCTTAACTTTAGTGATGCTTGTTGAGGACTCAATTCCTTACGGGAAAGATCTTCAAATCTATTGAAGAGTGTTAGGCACAAATTTGGTGACTGCACTCGGTGTTAGCTCGTATTGGCATATTGGGAACTTTCCCCGAACCATGGATGATCCTGAGTAAGGGCTTGTGGATGTTAGTTGACTTCTTAAATAGTCAAAAATTTATGACGATAGAAAATTTGGATGACCATTTATGCCAATTTGTCCACTAGTATTTCGACTTTGGGGTTTGAATTATTGTACTGCTAGGCTGACCATGGGAAACTTTTTTTCCCATGGGGGTAATTTATAGTCTTGCAAGTGGAATAGCCCTTGAGATAGCTAGTGCTTCATTACTAGGACGAATGAGGTATGTTGCTTAGAAGGGCCATTTTTAACTCCTCATCTTACTAAGCAAAGTATGTCGCTTATGAAATGATTGATGTTCCATTTCCTAGTTGTCGAATTACTTACAAAGCGACGGATAGGATGTCTTTTCGTTGTCAGGCTTCTTACAAGATGATGGCTATTATGTCATTCGATCACCAGGTGAACGATGTGAGCCACTCTGCATGGCCACAGATATTATGCTTTCTCGTTGTAGGGCTACTTGTGGGATAACGATCTTATTCCTTCTCGTTGTCAAGATACTTGCTAGACAACGATTTTATTTTTCCTCCATTGTCAACCTACATAAGGGATAATGGGACGTGTTTTTCTCCTTGTTGCCAAGTTATGAGCAAGACACTCAGGTTTTTTGTTTTTACCTCGTTGTTTAGCTGTCAGTGGGACAACGGGTCTTTGGTTTTCAGCTCGTTGTCAGGCTTTGCGCAGGACAACATGACCTTTTGTTTTTTCCTCATTTCTAGGGCTATGCACGGGGTAATGGGCTTGTGTTTTCCCCATTATCGGGCTATAAGTGGGCCAACGAGTCTTTTTTGACATCATGTCGCAACTCCTTAGTTTTGTGTGTATATACTTGCTTAAAATGTGGGTGTAACACCTATGTTTGCAATTAGAAAGAATATTCATATATTTTGTTTTCACGATTCGACACTAAACCTACATCCATGATTAGTTTTGTTTTAGCGGTTTGGCATAAAGCTTATGTTCACAATTAGTTTTGTTATCATGATTCGGCGTAACGCCTACGTGTGTGATTAGAATACCCATATTTTATTTTCACAGTTCAGTGTAACGCTTATGTCTGCGATTAGTTTTGTTTTCGTGAACCAGCATAATGCTTACGTCCGCGATTAGAAAGAACATTTTGTTTTCATAGTTCAATGTTTTGCCTACGTCCATAATTAAAGAGCATCAATTTTTTTGTTTTTACGGTTCAATGTAACACCTACGTTCGCAATTTAAAAACATGAATATTTTGTTTTTGTAGTTTAGCGTAACGCCTACGTTCACGAACAAATAACATCAATATTTTTGTTTTCGCGATTCAATATATCACCTACGTCTGCAATTAAAAAACATCACTATTTTTGTTTTTGCGATTTGACATAATGCCTACGCCCGCAATTAAAGAAAATTAATATTTTTGTTTTCGAGGTTCAGCGTAATGCCTACGTCCACGATTCATGAACATCAATATTTTTTTTTTCTGGTTAGTGTAACGTCTACATCTATGATTAAAGAACATCAATATTTTTATTTTCGTGGTTCAACATAATGCCTACATCCGTAATTAAAAGGAATATCCATTATCGATTTACGTGCGGGACAATGGGCTTGTTTTTCCTCATTGCCAAGCTGTGTGTAGGATAATGTCTTATTTTATCTCCATTATCAGGCCACGTGTGAGATAATGTGATTTTTTTTTTCCTTTTGTCAGGCTATGAGCAGGACAATAGGTCTTTTGTGTTTTCTCCATTGTCGGGCTGTTAGTGAGACAACAGCCTTGCTTTTCTCCTTGTTGTTGGGCTATATGTGGGGCAACAGACTTTTCGTTCAAAAAAAACCTTTGATTGATCTTTCCTTTCATCTTGAGAAATGAGGACAAATTATAATGGACATAATAAGGATAATGTATTGCAAGAGAAAGTATAAACTTTTCTTTTGGACGTGGTTCAGCCAAATGTACTTACGTCCACGGTCCCGCATTAGGCTCATATTATTAACAATTGTCGTGCATGCCATTCATATTAGGAAAACAATACAACTCGGGATTTAGGGGCATTTTTTCTTACACATGTTTCTTAGCAATAAGTGAGGTCTCTTCACTATTCTTCCCTTTTGTGGACTTCACATAACAGATCCGTGCCTTTCATTGATCCTCTCGAACTTGTCCCATACCCTGAGGCATAGGAAACTTCATCAATAGGTAGTAGGAGGAGACAACTCTCATGTCATTAAGTAGGGGGCAACCCAAAATCACATTATACGCAATCGATAGGGCTCTAACAACTATAAAGTTGACTTGTCATGTTGTGCTCTGAGGATCGGAGCCTAGTGTGATTGGAAACTGAATTGAGCCAACTACTGGGACAGTCTCCCTAGTGAAATTGTATAAAGGGAAGGAGACCTTTTTTAATCGGTCATGGGAAACTTGCATCTGTTCGAAGCAATTCCAATAAATGAGGTACATTAAGCTGCCACTATCTTCCAAAATTCTCCTAATCGGGTGCTTTGCAATGACAACTGATATTATCATTGGGTCATCATGTGGAATGATTACATCTCATCTATCGACTAGTGTGAACATAATGGGTTCTTCACTATCGAATTGACTTAGTAAGCCAGACGGGCGTAGGCCAAACGGGCATAGGTCTTTTGAGAAGAAGAAGCATCACCAGCTAAAGTTTCGCCACTTGAAATGACATGTATAGCTTGATGAGTTAGTTCATTATCGAGAGGTGGATTTTGTCTGTAGTTCTTCTTTCTCTCTTGTTGTCTCTGATCATGTCTCTCCTATCTTTCAGGCCTTTCTTCCCTTCTTTGTGGTTCCCTATCGTTCCCCTCATCTTCTTGTACATATCTTTGTAAGTGTCCTTCATTAATAAGCATCTCAATTTGATTTTTCAATTCCTGACATTGATCTATGGAATGACCTCAAGTTCTATGGTATTAGCAGTACTCATCTTGATTCTTCCCTATAGGCCGATCCACCCTTCTTGAAAGTCTGATGAGGCCTAATCCTTTTATGGCTACAGATTGAGGTTGGGTGAGCGCGATATAGTGATTGAATTGGGGCCTAACATCATCTAGTCTTTGGGCCCTCTCTTGTTGATGATTAAGGTCTTCTCCAACATCTTGCTCCTTGTTTTCATCTATTGTCACAATCCTAATTACCTCCATATGGAGTATGTATTTATTTGCCCTGACGAACAAATCTTCCAAGGACTTTAATGGGTCTAGGGAAAAGGATTCTTGCAAGGAGGTTATTCATGTCCCCTAGAACATAGCGGACACTGCCATTTCAATCGATCCACATATTGTCAGAAGGTCTCTTTAGCTCCCTGCTGAATCCTAAGGAGATTTGTTGTGCCTTTCTTCCTCTGGCTATTAATAATGAATGGTTTAATAAATTTTTCCTTTAGCTACCCAAATAAGGAAATGGATGCTTCAGGTAAACTATTAAACCAAACCCGAGCATATCCAACTAGGGTTAATAGGAAGGCTGTACACATTATCTCATCATCCCATTCATAGAGCATCATCAAAGACTCATAATTCTACACCTAATTATAAGGGTCGTCTTTACCCGAGTAAGGGGTTATTTAGGACATCTTAAACTTCCTTGACAAGGGCTTTTCCATTACATTTGCCACAAATGGTAGTCTCCCTCAGGATTGTTCCTCTGAGACCAGTAATAACTTAGTTTGTTGCAACACCTACTCAATCATTTTCTTTATATTTGCTACCTCCCAAACACTAAAGGTCAAAGGGTTGTTATTAGTCTCATTATTCTGCCTTATTATTGGTTTAGGAGAGTTTTGATCCTTCTTTGTGGGGGTGTTGCCCACAATTTCAAAGTACTTCCCCCTATAAAGGCTTCGCCTACTTGCCTTTCAATGGTTGGCCCCTCCTTAGTTTCCCCCCACCGAGGGAAAGCTTGGGCATGAGCCCCCTATGTATGAGACTTTGGTTGATTATTCCAAGGGGCAAATTAAGAATGAGTTTCAGAAGTGGATCCCTAATAAGAACTGTTTCCTAGTACCTATTGACGGGCCATATGTGACGAAGCTGTTTTTGGTATAAATTTCCTTAAGGTGGTTGGCATCGAGCCACGAGGAACTAAACTTTGAAACATTCCTGCCATTTCACATAGGGCTTGGATCCCCTCAGCGTGTTGCTACTGCAGGGCTTCATACTCAACCCAGGGAACCATAGATGCAGCCTATTATCTTGAGCCAACATGTCCAAGAAAATAAAGTCCTGGAAGGACATGTGAGATGTTAAAGGGTGGAACTTGGAACTAGATCTCCAATGGGTATGGAGGCCCTAGGAAGGGTGGTTGCTGATGAGTAAGGATGGATGACCCTCGCGGGAGGACTGATGGGTGAGGTACAGTTGGCCCTCACCGAAGGACTAATGGATGAGGGGGAGTTGTCCCTCACGAGAGGACTGATGGGTGAGGGGTAGCTGGCCCTCATGGGTGGACTAGTTGGTGAGGGGTAATTAGCCCTCACGGGGAGGCTGATAGGTGAGGGGCAGTTGGCCCTCATGGGTAAACTGAGGGTGATCTTCCTCACAAGAAAGGGTCTCTCGTTGGGGTGATTATGCACGATGAGAAAGGGTCTATTAGCTACTTTAGATTTGTTCCATGGCAAGTGAGTTGTTTCTTGGCCTTTTGTTGGTTTTCACAAACGATGCCAATTATTATTATTGAACTACAACAATTAATTTAGGTATGGGAGACCATCTTAATATGGCACAAGGATGGCTTATTCAGACAATGGATGACTCACCGGGGGAGACTGACAGCGATGGATGACCCTTCCAAGCAATGGGTGACCTGCTTGAAAAGAGAATTGATTAGGGTGCAGGTGTGGATCCCCATGCAAACCCTCTGATGCATAAGTTAACCTCTCAAAAGTATGTTAAATGTAAGAAGCAAGTGTGAGTATCAAAGATGGTGTACCCTAATGGTTTCTAACTAATTTGACTGTTATCATTCGAATCAAAGAATCTATGAGTATGTGCATGTATCAAGGCAAATTTCAAGTTACAAGCTTCTATAAAAGGGCAAGTGCTACACAAGATCAGGGTTGTTTTTTGTTGGTTGGTTAATAGAGCTGATGTTTAGGAAGCCTGAGTTGTTATCCAACTGAGCATGAGAAAATGTTGAGCTAGATCTAGACACAGCTAAGCTGAATTTGTTTTTCAAACCAAACCTTGTTGCTTGAGTGAAAGTTTTCCATGGACATTCTTCCTTCACTTTAAGCTAATTATCTGGTAAAGTTTCCATGTAAATCCTCTTAAACCAGATACTAGGCATAAGAGAGTTGAGTTCTTTCTGCATTCATATTCTTATAACTTTCTTATTGTTCAAGAGAATGTTTATAATCATTGTATTATCTTATATTTTTTCTCTTAAGAAATCCTTTCACAAATTTTGTAAAACTTGTAAAAGGTTATGCCTCATCCTTAAAAGGCAGTGGTTGTGGTTAAGCCTAGTTGTGAAAAGGCCTCATGTAAAGATTACAGTTACTTTTGTAAAAGCTGAGGTTCCTATTTAGCCCTTGAAAAGTGGAGGTTATAGTTGAGCTCATTGTTATTAAAATCCCGATTTTATGCGTATGATTTTATGCTTTAGAAGCCCACAAATGATTCAAATCACATGAGGCTCAGAGATGGAATTCAATTGTCTTTAAGGTTAACCAAATGAATTCTGTCTCAAAGCTTGACCAAATCGAAAAATTAAAGGGTTTCTTATGCACACTATATGCCCAAATCAGAAACCCTTATCACTATCAGCTCTCTATCTCTCTCTGTACCGTCCTGTTAGTGGTAATATTATGGTATCACATAGAAGCTAGCTTATAGACTTATTTGGCATGTTGTAGGTTGTGTTGGCAAATTAAACCAAGGAAGGTTGTTGAGGAAGTGGTAAGGATAGGGCCAATAGGTAAGTTTAAGTGTTAAACTATTGTCTTGGTGTGTAAGCCATTTAAGGGATAATTTGATTTAATGATGTATTAGAGTTAGGGGTTGTTAAGGAAGCAAGAAGAGAACAAATGAAGTGGTCTAGGAGCAACATCTATCGACTGGACAAGGGCAACTGTTGAGCGTTTAGCTCAAAGGCCACTATCGGTTGACAGTTTGCTTGAAATCTATCGACAGTTTTGTCCAACCTATCAACTGTTTCTTCCACGAATGTTATATTGTGCATGGGAGGAAGACAACCGATTCTCCCATCTTCTATAACCTTCCATGCATGTGCTAGCCAGCTAATTAAGGGACGATTAGGGTGTAAAGCATACGTAAAGAGCTAAGGAATTTCCAAGTATAAATATTGGATTTTCTAGCAAAAAGGAGGGGAAATAGAGTCGGTAGAATTGTGGAGAGCAAGAGCAACTAAGAAGACTCCTCATTTCTCCTTCTTTTCTCCATCTCTTCACTTCTCCTCTCATTTAAGGTCTCTAGAGAGGAAAAGGGTCACGGTAAGAGCCTTAAACCTTGGTATGATAGGCCTTAAAGGTTGGCTTTAATCCTTGGCTTGTGGGTTGACGAGATAGATATTGTGTTGTGGCAGCTTGAAGCCAAGACAAAATGTAAGGAAAAGGAAGCTAGGGTTGAAAGGAGGTTGTAAAGGCAAGCTCTAATCCATTTTCATGGCTTAAATGTGTTGGATTATATGTCCTCCAGCCCATCTTCAAATTATCCCCTGTTATAAGGGTTGTACATCAAGATATTTGTAATTTACTTGCTTCCAATTAGAGAATTCTTTTGTAAATGTTCCAAAAGGGATTTATTCTCTCTCATTTATTTGGGAATGATGTATTCTTTGATTGGAATGAGAGTTTGGCAGGGTTCTGTATCACTTTTCCATAGTTTTGGATGTGAGAAGCTTGGGTGTTCTTAGGTTCTATCGGTCGATAGCTTGGGGAAGAACTATCAACCATTTTTTGCTAAAAGGGTAATCTGTCGACAACCACCATAGAGGCTATTGACCAATTGTTACTGCAGTCTACCGAAATGTGTTTTCAAGCTAAAAGGTCTATTTTCTTCCTTTTAAGTCAGGTTTCCCTATTCATGGGTGTATTCCATGCAGTTTAAACATGAATATGAGTCCATGAGTGGCATTGTGCATGATGTTTATAATTAAATGAATGCATGGTTTGAAGTACATAATGTTTATGCATATACATGGCATATTATGGCAAACATAAGATACTTAAAGCACGTTGTGGATGGGATCCGCTAGGATATATCCTTCATGGCTTATGCTAGAAACTGAGTGGGCAGTGATGCCGGACTCGTGTGGGACTTTGATCCCTTTATGATATTAGAACTTATGAAAGTATGCACCTTATTTTATAGATAGGGCATTCATGGTCTACTTTTAGCATATCATGGGTGCTTGATGTTACATGGTTATGGTGCATCTGACTAAATTGCTCTTGAAACCCCCTTAAATTTCTCTCAATTGTTTTTTTAAAAAAAACTCTAATAATTATAACATCCCTATCATTGGAGTTCTCGCAACCAAGGAATCCGAGAAGGAAGCGTCGAAAAGGATGGCACATACACAAGACTCAAATAGAAGCATCATGTATATTCCTTGCCATTAACAAGGGAAGTCATACTCATACATCATTTTTCATAGATATATACATTAGTGTCAACATACCCACTAGGGGTACAACCTAGACCATACACAAAATGTAACTTAGTATTATACATCTCAAAACAACCCCAAGGACCTTCCGGTTGAGATGGCTCTGTACACACTTCTAACCCACGGCTTAAACTCCACTTGACTTGCCTATTTCTTTGGCCTTACCCTTATCTCGAATGAAGCAAATAAATATGAGCCACAAGGCCCAACAAGTATAACTGAAAGAAAGTGAGCATGAGAATCATGGATGTTAAGAAGCATTAAGAATCATGAATAACATTTAAGGCACTCACGCCCCACCTCTTCACATTACTTTAAATGATAACCAAATAAAAAATGCATTCATGCTCATATGCAATCTTTTAAGACCATAACCATGGGATTGAAGTCTAAAACCATGGGACTGAAGTCCATCTCTAAGCCGAAGCTCTCTCTGCAGATATATATCCTGTGGACCCTATTCGTCGCGCGTATCATGAAACCTTTAGACATTTTAAAACCCCTTTCATGCACATGCTCCATGCATCATCACAACCATGTGTATTGGCAAAGACTTCTCATGTATAACTCACACACAACTACTCGTAACAACATTTCCAAGAGAACAAAACGCATGCAAGGCAGCATCAACCTCTTGTATGTCCTCAATACTACCAAATAAAGCATCATTCACCAAAGGAAGATAGGGTGATACAAAACCCTATTTGAAATTCAGTAGATATAAATGAGAACCATGAAATAGTTACCAAAATAACCACATAGGCCATTTGCAAGTCGACCCTTCCACAACCAAGGGTTTACTTACCCAAACTCAAGAAATTAGGGCATCATTAAAGCAAAGGCAATAGAGTATTTAAAAGCTTGCAAAATAGTAGGAACATGAAATAATTTGCCTTTATAAAGAGCAACCAAATAGAAGAGCTTGCCCAAATACTAGGAAAATCTACCCCTACTTATAGCTCTGTCCAATAAGAAGAAGAAGAAGAAGAAGAAGAAAAGAATTGAAGAAGGAAGTGCAGGAGAAAATGAAAGGGAGAAGAATATATATAGCCATGGACTTGAAATCCAAAATTAGATTGAAATCCAAAACTAAATTGGAAAGAGATTTGAGATCCAAAACAAAATTGAAATGATATTTGAAATCCAAAACTAAATTGGAATGAGATTTAAAATCCAAAACTAAATTGGAATGAAGACTCACATCCACAACCTTTAAATCCCACATTTTCCCTTTACCTTTCCTCATTCTTAATTTTCTCATTAAACCCTTTTTGGTCATTTAACCATTTCACTCCTATTTAATTTAAAAACACAAAATACTTGCACACTTAACCACCCGGTTTAGTACCGCATTTAATTTTATACTAAATAAATGCCCATTTTTCAACTTACATTTAAACCCAATAAATACAACCAACTCTCAATTATTCCCTTCATTCACAAAAATAATAAATTTAACATTTTCCATTAGTTCCTCAAGGCCATGGATCACGTTAAATACATACATTATTTACTATATTATTTTTTCCAAAAATCCGCGTCGTTACAACTCTTATCCTATGTTTATGGGATGGATTTTTTCCTTACTCTCTATGTCTCACTACATTATGATGTTGTTGGTATTCTTGTTATCTCTTATTCTATTATTCTTGTTGGGCCTTGTGGCTCACTCGTGTTTGCGTCATTCCAGGTATAGGCAAGGCTAAAGTTGAAGGTGGGGCTAGTAATGCCTGAGTTCAAAGCTTAGATGTGTACAGAGTGGTCTCAGCTTCACGGTCTTTAGGGGTTGTGCCAGTGTTATTCCCCGATGGATTATTCTTTTGAGCATCCAATGTATAGGCAAGGCTAAAGTTGAAGGTGGGGCTAGTAATGCCTGAGTTCAAAGCTTAGATGTGTACAGAGTGGTCTCAGCTTCACGGTCTTTATGGGTCATGTATTATTCTTTTGAGCATCCAATGTACTTGACCCTAATGTATTTAGCTTTTGTCATGAGAAGTGAATATTGTATGTGTCATGTTTTGATTAATGATGTGAGTTGGATTGAAGGTACTCTTCTTTTTGAACACTCCTCTTAGTTTCCTCAGTCGAGGTTTCAAGGGTAAGGTTGCCACATTCTCTCTCCTCTTCCTTCCATCATCATTTCTCCTTGCTGCACAGTAGCTCGGTGCTTGGTGGTGCTTAATGTCGGTGCTACTTGGTGCTCGATGGTGCTCGCCTGCTTGGTTCTCTACTCGATGGTGCTCAGTGGTTGCTCAGTAATAACAAGCCTTAGTCCTTACTGTCTTCATTCAGTCTTGATTAATTAATTACCAGATCAAATGCCTCCTATTACATATTATGTATAGCCACTAACAGACCATGTTTAGAGAGAAAGAGAGAGAAAGAGATAGGCTATTGGTGATAGTGTTAAGTTGTTAACAAAAAGGAAAATTAGTTTGTTTAAACTAGTCATAGAAACATGAACACTAGGAAACCTAGTGCAAATTTTGTGATCAAATATGCTCAGTTAGCTTCTTTCTGCTATAAATATCCTCGTTTTTGGGTAGAAAAATATGAATCTCACTTATAAATTTGCCTTGACACAAACCTTTAACATTAGTGCATGTGGTATATTTGGTGTATAGAATTATAGAAATTGGGTACTTCAAAGTGATAAAAAGTTTGCTATGAAAGTATGCTTTTGTCTAAGAGAGATTTTTTTTATTGTCTTCCCTGTTTGTCTTCATTTACTTATGCAATTAATCTTTTGAGCTATATTTTGCCTCTAAATTGCCTAAACAAAACCTGTTTGTCTTGATTTACTACTCTGAATGTATATGTTGATTTATTGTTATTTGATTTGCAGTGTGAATGTGTGGTGCTACTTGCTACTTATCTTGCTAGTTGTTTGTTTGAATTTTTATTTTAAATAATACATTAAAAGAAAATTTTAAAATAAAAATTCAGATGTTTGAATTTATTTTGAATCACAAGATCAGGATTATTATTTACTAATACTTGATAAAGAATGTCAGTAACTGGTTCTTCAAACCCTAAAGTTACAAGAAAAAAACCATCAGGAAATAGGTTTGATATGGGATGGCAATATGCCATTGATGTGGAAAATAACTCAAGAAAAGTGCATTGCAAATTTTGTAGTAAAAGCTTTTCTAAAGGTATTTTTCGTCTTAAGCATCACTTAGCTTGTACTCACAAAAATATGGAGCCTTGTCTAAATGTTCTAGACAATGTTAAAAAGGAATTTTTGAAAATTTTGGTGAAGAATGCTAAAACTATTGAAAGAAAAATAAAGATAATTAACAGTATTGACAATTCTGAGAATGAGGATGATCAGATGCAACAAGTTACATCAAAACAAAAAGGTAAGAATACTGTAACACTCGGTGTAACCGGTGTTAAGAGAATAAGAATGGAAGTGTGAAATTTTCAAAAATGCCCTTGAGGAGGTGATGAATCCTTGAGATTGTGGGTGCCTTATGAGAGGGGTATTTTGGTAATTTGGATAGTGAAATCCAATAAAAAGGGTATTTTGATAAATTGGAAATAATTCCTATGTGGAATTTGGTGTGTAAGTGAATAAAATCCCAATTTGATGTATATGTGGAGATATATGGGATTAATAAATTCACAAAGGGCATTTGGGAATTTTGGAATTTAATTCCATAAAGGAATCTAATTAAGAAAAATAGGGAAATTGGTGGATATTAAATTATTTAAAAATAATTATGTTTTCCCTAAATTGGTGAATAAATGTGAGAATGCCACATGGGTGGATGTGTAACGACCCGATAAGGGGGTCTGGGATATTTTGGCATTTTTGAATTATTTTTATATGCGGCGTATTTTGGGCATGAATAATATAAATGTTTAGAATGTTTAATGTGTTGTAAGAGCCAAAATGAATAAATTGTATGTGTGTGTATGTGTGAAGGTTTAAGTAAAGACAAGTGAGTAGAATTGAAATTTAAAGTAAGAGTGTTGAAAAGTCAAAGGCCAAGTGGTTGAAAATTCAAAGGTGGAAAAGTCCACAATTGTGGGCTTGAAATTAAAGGCAAATGGGGCTGCCGATTGGGGGCTTTGTATGTGTATATTTACATGTATTTTTATTTATTTAATTGGATAAAAGGAAAGAAGGGACAAGGAGGGCATTTGTATAGTTCATGAGGGCAAAATGGGATGAGAGAGATGTTATAAAAGGGTGCCTTAGAGAGAAAGGCCAACCCATTCTTCTCCTTCTCACATTCCTCTATTCTCTTCCTCCTCTCTACCCCAAACCCTTATTCTCTTTCAAGGGGAGTTTCAAGAAATGGATCAAGGGATGAATTTAGAGGGCTTTTGGAGAAGTCTTGAAGACCCAAGCTTGAGGTTCATGTTCTTCTCCAAAGGATCTTCCATTTGAGCAAGGCAAGTTCCTCTCCTTTCTTCCTCATCCTATCCATTGGGCTTGATGTGTGGAGGATGAATTCAAGAAAATCTCATGGTCATTCTTAAAGGAATGTTGTATAGCCTCCTATGTCAAAAGTTTTGTAAAAACCTTATTTTTCTCAAATTAATTTCATTGGATTCATTTGGGTTTTGAAATAGAGGTTGTAGCACCCTTTGGGATGAGGGATAATGGTGTGATTGGAATTTGATGGAGAAATGAAAGGTTGAGGTGGATTTGAAGAGTTTTGGGGCATCTGTGAGCTGTTCTGGGTGTTTCCCGTGTTCAGGTTTCGAAACATGTCATGTAGGTTTCGAAATATAACTCTCTGGTTTCTATGTTTCGAAACATGTCAAGTAAGTTTCGAAACATAAGTCTCTATTTCATAGGTTTCGAAACATGTTTCCCAGATTTCGAAACTTGGGATCAACTTGTGCACCCTGTACATTTTTAGTCATAACTTTTTGTATAAGAACCCGATTGACAAATCGTTTGAAGAGTTGTAAACTAGATTGATAGGCTTTGTTTTGATATAATTTTCAGAACATTTGGACAACATTTGAATGGTATAGCCTTGTTTTAAAATCAAGTCTAGTCATTTTAAGCCAACATGTGGGAGTTGTTGAGCTGCTTATACATGGAAACCCATGGGGAGAAATGAGCATATAAAAGCATGTTAGAGAGGGAATCTATCATGGAAATGTTATTGGCTTAGGTGGGGGTTAATAGTATTTTGATAATGCATTATTCCATGGCTAAGGATACATAGTCCATGGTGGTACACATATATGCAACTTGAAATATTTTGTATGGCATTAAACGTGCTTGTGAACAAAGGACATCCTAGTAATGCCGGTAGGCTTTTGCCTGTGTAACGCCCCACTTTTCCAAATACACAACAATGTAAAATATAAGCTGACATCACTGCGGGCGTTAAGGAAACCCTTACAAACGGAAACGTTGGATCAAACTTGAAAGCTTAACCAAAGCTAAATAAATGGGTTTCCACTAGACTTATTTTACAAGTACAAGAAATGCTCACGACTTCCAATACTCCATAAAACATAACACATCACAGCAGGTACAATTTTAGGACACCCACACACCCCCTTTACAACCTTGAGTATCTCAGCTGCTATTTACAATACATCACTTGGTTATAAGGGTACATAATGAAATAAAACCAAAAGTTAGTCAAGCACCACCTCCTTGCCTTTACTCGCACTGGAACCTGTATCACCTGGTACATCTCATATACCTGGAACGGTGAATGTTCCAGGGGTATAAAACACCCGAGTTAGATAATGATATCTAAGTGAGTGATACAAGAAAGAAAATTATGCATGCAAGTGTAATATATAGATATGCCACAAAATCTTCCCAACGATAGCCATGCTATGGTGCTGCCATGAACCTCTTGACCCCTTTACACGGGCACGAGACGGACATGCCAGAACGTAGCCATGATCGACCCACTCGGCCCTTTTACACAAGCACGAGCTGGTCTCCTGTGATAGCAGATGCTGGGGTGTTGCCATGTCTGAACCTCTCGGCCTTTTTACACAAGCACGAGATATCCTTATTACGCGAGCCCACATGGTTAGCCCTCTTACACGGGTCCCCGTGGTAGTTCACATATGAAAAACCACCAACAAGCCACAGTCATCAAACAACATGATGTAAGACAAAGCAGAAGGAATATGCATAAACCAAGGGAAATATAATATGCATGCCACGACCCAGTCCTATTGCACGGACACGATTTGCCACGATGACCCATCAACAAACCACAACCACAAACTCCATGATATGTTCAAAGATAGGAAAGATATGCTCGAAACAAAGGAAACATAAGACGTAAGCCAGAACCCATCCAAAAAAATGAAACCAAGGATGGTTAAGAGGAAGCATGCACAAGAACCACTCACAAATGAAACCAAGAATGGTTAAGAGGAAACATGCACAAGAACCACTCACCTTGACTATTTACTAAAAAAAGTACTGTTTACAACAAGCGGGAATAGTTTTCTCGTGGTTTTCTGACTGATTGGTACGAACTTCGAGAAAGACCCAAAAATTCTGTTAAGGCTTATTCTCCCCCGACTTTCTCCCTTCTCTTTGGTAGCATTTTCTCTCTCAAACTCCCTTCCTTTTCCTCCTTTCTTGGTGCCCAAATGAATAACCCCAAAGCCCTTATTTATAGGAAACTTCGACGAACCAAATCATGCCACGTGTCGCGTCATCATTCCACTTGAGCATCCAATTAAAATATGCCATGTGTCCCTAAAGATTTGTGCATTTTCATGCCCTTACGACAAGTCTCCCTTGAGATATGAGCCATCACATGTTTAATTTGATTTTCCAATATTCCCATCATTACATCCCACATGGTTTAATTCATTTTCCACATTTCTCATCATTACACTTCAAATCCTATCTCTAAGTAGCCAATGAATGCTTGCCACATGTCCTTAGAGATAATGTTTGGAGACTTTTGCAAACTTGGAAGCAAAGTAAGTTTTTCCTTAGCCAATCATGCAATGCCACCTCAAATGGTCATTATGAGCCATCATGTGACCTTAACTTAACTTCCAAGTAACCCAATGGTTGATTGCAATGTGTCATTGAAGATAAGGCTTCATCATTTATCCCATGTGCACTTAACTCAAATGCACCTCTCGTCTCTTAATTAAATTTAATAGAGTTTGGAATCCAAAATTCCATTTGTTTTGAGTGTTCACACTATGCTCATCATTACACCCATAATTATGAGATTTCAACCAATCCAATTGTGACACCTAGGGGGGACACTTGGCCATCCATGATTGGCCGATGGTTGATATTTTGAAGAGATATTTTTTTAAGGTTTCAAGAACTACACATTGGCCTTAACTTTTCGGATAATTTGCACTTAGGCCCTTGCAACTTGGTCCCCGGGTCATTTTTAATTGCACTTTTTGGTCCTCAAAAAATGGATAAATTACACTTAGCACCCCAAGATTTTGGGTAAATTACACTTTTACCCGACTTTAGTATTTACGATTTTGCCACTGGTTCAGAAACTTAATTTTTCCCTCAAGGCTTCCTCAATTCCTTGAAAGGGCCTATTTCCTCAAGTATTAGAACCTAATAACTTAGTTATTACCTCTTTTTGATTTTGAAAATCTGGGATGTTACAGCCTGACCGTGGGAGCTTCGGCTCATGATACCGTCTAGGACGGGGGTGGATAACGGTCCACATTTAATGCCGGTAGGCTTATGCTTGACCGTGAGAGCTTCGGCTCATGATACCGTCTAGAACGGGGGTGGATAACGGTCCACATTTAATGCCGCTAGGCTTGTGCCTGATCGTGGGAGCTATGGCTCGTGATACCACCTAGTATGGACTAGGGCGGGGGTGGATGACAGTCCACATTTGATGTCAATGACGTGTATCGACCGTGGGAGCTACGGCTCATGACACCGTCTAATACGGACTAGGGCGGGGGTGGAGGATGGTCCACATTTATTAATTACAACCTTGGGAAGGGACAAAAGGAATTGTATGAATTCATATGCTGGTGTAGACTATGGTGGTGGAAAAAAATCAAATGATCGTAAGATTGATAAGAGGAGGACCCCACAACGACACCTCCTAGAGATTCCACCATACCTAAATCTATGCATATTATCGATTATACTTGATAAAAATATGACGTATCGACGTGTGGTATCATGGGTGTGGGCTAGCACCACAAAATTGAGAATGGGTTGAGAGAGCGACTATGATGGGCCACTACATACTAAGCGTGTGGCATCACAAATAGGTGTTAGTGCCATATAGTGGATTTGATTTATAGGCCTAGAATGGATTGCCTTGTAACATAAAGGTATGATACATTAAGATAATGGGAGTTGTGCTTAGAGCATTAGATGAGTTTCAGAGACTATATAGTAGCAAGGCTACTGGAGAATGCATTGTCCATTATGGTAGGAGTTTTTATTTGGGGTAGAATGTACTGGTCTCGGTTGTAATTCTGACCATGATGTTTATGTTGCAATTCTACCTGTATTGTTCGATACCATGATCCTACCATATATTATTGTTTGTTATTGTTTCCTAAGTCTCTGGTATGATATATCTCGTGCTCCATTTCATTGTATTATACTTGTTGGGCCTTGCGGCTCATTCTTTCCCTTCACAACATTCCAGGTGCAGGTAAGGGAAGGATTAAAAAGGTCCTAGGAGAGCATGATGGGTTGGATTAGATGTGTACAGAGCTCACCCGGATAAAAGGTTTTGGGAGTGATTGTCGGTTGGTTGATTTGTGCCATTCTAATGGTTGTATTTTTTATTGGGGTTTATTGTATTCCCCTTAGGGGCAGCTAATGGAATGTAAATGATAATGGTTATTTTGTAATATAAAAGAAAAAAAAAATGAATGATCTAGTTGGAGTTGTGTTTTGTTCCTATCTTGTATTGGGCCTTCGGGTCACTACAGGATGAGATGAGATCTTGAGAGCCAAGTATGGGTTTAAAAGGTGACACTTGGCAAAGTCTTGTTCAAGTATAAATGGATGATTAAATTAAATGCAAAAGGAAATGATAATTGGTCTTTCAAGCATTTAATGAGAGGCATTATGGTGTTGGATTAAAGAAAATCCAAAAGAAAATGTGAAATTAGTCACCATTAATGCTTGAAATTATGGTGAATTAAATAAATCAAATGGAAAATGGGAAAATGGTCACCCATTAATGCTTGAAAAATGGTGGGATTTATTTAAATGGAAAAGGAAGGATTATGTCTCTCAAGTGTGATGGTTATGAAAATGGTCCCATTAAATTAAATGGGAAAGAAATTATTTATGTCTCTCATTGTGATGGTGGAAAAATAGTCAAATTAAATTAATTGGAAATAAAAAGGAAATTTCCAAGTGATCCAATGGTTGTGCTTGAGTCTTGGAAGAAGAATGGATCCAATGGCTAGAAGTGGGTCTTAGAGAATGGCATGGATTGCCAACTCATTAAGAATGTGTTTTCTCTTAAAAATGGAGATTAATTCTTCCAAGAATCAATGGTGGAGATTTAAACCTAGCCAAGCACTTGGATTGTGCTTCCTTTGGATGGCTAAGATATTGTCTTGTAAAGTGAGAAAAGATCCAATGGTGGATTTTAAGCAAGACTAAATGCCATGGATTGTGTTAGTTTGGAGGATGAGGGTCTATTCTCACCAAATAAATCCAATGGCTAGGATTTATTCTTGAAACATGGAAAACTAGTATAAAATGACAAGTGTGGAAGGCTTGTCTCCCTTTGGCCATTTGGAGAAAGAAATGAAGAAAGAAAGAGAAATAAAGGAGTCTTTCATGGAGGAAAAAAATGGAGAAGAAAAGAAGAAGAAGTCAAGGTAAGCTTATTCTTTCTTCTCTCCATTTTAATATGCTTGTTTGCAAAGTAAATTTATTTTGGAATGCCATCTTAGATGGAAGGAAATGAAGATGAAAGCTTTCTTGAAAGGGGGATTTAAAGATTCAAAGAGAAGAATGAGGTAAGGGATGGCCCCACGGGAGGGTGGCCTTGCAATGAGTTGTAAATATGTTCCATAAATGTATATATTGCATTTGCATGTTCTTTTATGTTCATGTGACTTATGGCCATAGGTTAGTTTGGGAACATGGTTGAAATGGTGGGTTGATGCCTCAACCTTGGAGGGTTGTGATGGCAAAGAAACCTAGCCACATTTGCATGCATTTGGCATCATATAATCTTGTTATGTTCATATTTATTTGGCATTATACCCTTATTGAGCTTAATAGCTCATGAGGTTTTTATCCTCACATGTAGGTTGTGAAAGCATGGTAAAATAATGGCAATGGTGGCATGGCATGGGAAAGCATGGGAATGAAGACCCAAGAACTTGTTATGACTTATGGAAGCCTTGTTGTTGTGTTGATTTATGTAATGTATTTGGTTGGTAATGGCTTTTCTTTTAAGCCTAAAGTTATGGGTGTATTCCATTTTTGTAGTGTTTGATTTAATTTGAAATGAGACATGGGCTTATGGTATATTGAAGCCTAGGTTGAGGGAAGGTCTCATTTTGGTGTGTGTTGTGAGAAACACCAAGAAATTAAATCATAAGAGTTTGTTGGAAAATAGTGGGTGTTTGATGTATCTTATGGAAGCATCAAGAGCATGATTTAAGCCTTAATTTTGGAGAAAAAGAGGCTAAAATGGAAGGAAAATGAAGTTTATTTATTCATTATAATTTCTGAAAAATTGGGGTTTAATTGCGCAAGAAAAAAAAAGAAAAAAAAATGTAGTGGCAGCAAGAGTGGCAGGGGGTTGCTGGTAGCAGCCCCAGGTGCGCCCAGGCGGGCTAGCGCATGCTGCCAGGAGCACGGTTGGGTGCGTGGCCCGTGCGGCCAGCGCCCAGTGGGGCCCCGCACGGGCCAGCAGGCCCCGCGACCAATTTTTTTAAAAAAATTGAAAAAATTAGGGAATTTTAGGGCATTTCTTAATTGAATTTGGGCCCCGGAGGAATTTTCAAAATAAAGGGATTTTTCGGGCATTTTGGAGAATGACGTCGAAATTTTGGAAAATTGAAATTTATGAGTTTTCCTCCAAAATTGGTAATAAATCAATGAATTGATTTTAATGGTGATTTTTTATGGAGCCTGGTAAAATTCTTGGTCGAGAAAAGAATTTAAAATAATTGAAAAAATGGCGTTTGGGCGTCTGAATAAGATTTCCTGTTTAGCCAACGCGGTGGGGTTAAACCCCATTTCCGTTAATGAATCCTAGGGATGAGGGAAAGGAGAGACGAGCCTAGTTCCCACCTAGGGCGTTTCATCTTGAAACATGGTCTACCCTTTACCGAAGGCCGGGCAGGTGGACAGTTTGGGTAATTGTTCACGAGTAACACCCGTAAGTGGGAGCGGGGCGTTACAGTTTGGTATCAGAGCATGGTTGGAGCATCAAGTGGAAGATGTTTGGGGGAAATGTGGTTGAAGGTTGATATGAAGGCCTTGCAAGTAGGACCACAAATGACCGAGGACCCTAGGAGTTGGGTCAGGGCATTAAAGCTGGAGGCTATGCGAATGGAGTGCTCGGATATTCCTGCGATAGGAATAGGAAAGTATTATGGGTTGAGATGTTATACCGTAAGAGATATATGGGTCGAACAAAGAAGAGTCAAATGCCCAAGTGTGGGTATTGGTATCGAGGACCCGAACATAGAAATTGGGAGTATATGAAGCGTTTTAAGGATGGGATTTCCTTGTGATTGAATTATTAAGGCTTATGTGGGGACACAAAGCCGAGTCATAGTAAGAATCATAATGGGACAAGGAGAGTCCGAAGTATATCTAATCCGAGAAGGGATTAACAGAGCACCCCTATGTTGGGGGAGATGATCAAGCAAGTGTGAGGGAATGAAGTGGTTCCCATAGAGATGGCGTGCTAAGGGTTGTGTGCTTGAACTGGGGTGAGCTAATGTTGAAATTAGCTCGAAGCCCAAAGAAAGAAGTCGTCAACAGGCTGTGTGACGAGCTCCGGGAATGGAGCAAGCTAAAGTTGCTTGTAGAGAGGCTCTAGGTGGAGCGAGCATGTGAAGCATATGCCAGTCATGGCCAGGGTAGGCATGACGTTGGTAGATCATTGAAAGACTCCGAGGGGAATCGGGTGTGAGTCATGCATGAGGGATGCATACGGTGCTATATGATTATATCGTTATGACAATCCTGGAGGGGATGTGCCTAGGGTATGAGTGGACCCTAGTTGATTTCATGAGGAAATGGGATATATCCTAAGAAAGGATAGGTGTGTGACAAATGGACCCTAGCGGGTGTTTGTATGAAATGGAAGTCCCAAGTGAGTCGAGCTAGAATCCAAGGGGATCCAGATTTGGGATAAAGGAGTTTGGCATGCGTAGATATGCATGTGGGAGCCATGGGATTAGGGGTCCTAATTGCTAAAGGCCAAGTGACCGTTCATGTGAATGATGGATGAGGGGTCAATCTAAACTCTCATTAACACTTGGGGTCAGGAGGGACGCCTAAAGTCAAGAGATGAGAGGTGAATAGACTCTCATTATGATGCCTGGGGTCGAGATGACGCCTAAGGTTATGAGACCCTTGATGGGAGACGCGGAGGTCACCCAATGAAGGGTATGAGCGGTATGTGGGCCGAGGGTAGTGAATTGTGGCAATAGGACATCCATGGGCTATGCGCGCACAAGAAATGCCAACTTTGGATGCCAAGTGGGCAGGGGCATGATAAGCAATGTGGAAGCCCCGAATTTTATAGTTCCTAGTCAAGGAAGCCCGAGCGAGGCGTGCGGAAAGGCCAGGCCGAGCGTAGGGACTGAATGTGTTCATGAGTGTGCAAGGAGAGATGAGAGGTCTCAATTTACCTGGAGGGAAACGATGGGTACTCTATGGTTATGGGTGTCAGAGCTTGAGATAGGCTTAGAGTGTCAATCGTGGATTGAGAGATCATTGATAATCAAGCTCTAGGATGAGCTGGGAGGTAAAACGAATCATGATGGATGGGGATCTATTGTCGTGGAAAGTTAGAGCTTTCAAATGTTGAGTGAGAGCCGTGAGGTGTGACCTTATGGGGTAAGATCATGAGGCCTCAAGAGGTGAAATGGTTTGAGAGTCTCTTAAGCGATAAGAGATGCAGAGTCTGGAGGAGTAGGGCTTATGGTATGAGCTTGAGGTTATCAAGGCAAGGATAACCAAGTAAGATGGCTTGGTAAGATGGTGGCAGAACCATTGTAGCTCGAGAAGGCTTTAGGTAGCTTCGATGTTATGGGTGCAAGGCTCGATGTGACGAATCGAATGCTATGGACTGTGTGGCAGAGGACTAATGAGTTGGCTCGTGATTGAGGGCAAGTGGCCCATGGGCCTGAGCAAGTTAGTGAACTGCAGATGACGGTCAGATGCCGAAAATGTGGAGCAGCACCTTAGGAAATTTGGTCAAGTGAGACCGAAAGTCTCCTGTAAGGGATAGGACATTTAGAGTAGTCCTAAGGAGGAATCATGGAACGTGGTAGTGATCCGATAGATTTGTTGTCGAGTAGGACGCCTGGTAAAAATAGTGGCTGCGAGCGTGGCGAAGTAGTCATGCTGGGTTCGATATCAAAGGTGTGACTGGAAGGTGAAAGTCACGATACGGGGTACGAAGTAGATCAGAGTGGGACCTGAGCCATGCTGTAGGAAACTGTTGTTGGGCCAGTATAAGGGACAACACAGTAAAAATGATTGGGTGTTGACTCTCTGAAGCACAGGGCAACACGATGGGGAACCAGTGTTGGACCAGTGTATGGGAGTGGCACGTGATTGGGTGTTGACTCTCTGAAGCATAA
This sequence comes from Diospyros kaki, assembly GCA_036245055.1. Classification (NCBI taxonomy): domain Eukaryota; kingdom Viridiplantae; phylum Streptophyta; class Magnoliopsida; order Ericales; family Ebenaceae; genus Diospyros; species Diospyros kaki. The sequence goes on along the minus strand of BSEG01000014.1, from coordinate 22,245,482 downwards.
GGCAACACGATGGGGAACTAGTGTTGGGCCAGTGTATGGGAGTGGCACGTGATTGGGTGTTGACTCTCTGAAGCATAAGGCAACACGATGGGGAACCAGTGTTGGGCCAGTGTATAGGAGTGACACGATGATGGTGACCAGGTGTTGGCATGCCTAAAGCACAGGGTAACACAGTGACTATGAAGATGGTCAGGGACTAAAGATTTATGAGAAGTTGAGAAAGAAACCCGGGGAAAAGAAACGGGTCTAGCAAGGGAATAATGCTACGGTTGACGCCTATCAGTGACGGCTCTAATGCTAGGGACCACTGGATGCAGACGGTTAGTCCACAAGGGGGACTGCAACCCTCTACGTGGAGTAACCCGTCTATAGTGGAGACGATTAAACGCCGAAGACCTAGGGTATGCTATAGGTTATGCCTGAGCCAGACCTAAAATTCCGTAAGGGTTGAAGTATGGTGGTAGTGCTTTTGGTGTCAATGAAGCAAGAAGGTTTGTGAATCAAGGGGGTGATAACTCGTGGTGTGATAACAAGAAGTGTGGCGATGCTCCTTGCTAAAGGATGCTAACGCAGTTGTGGTTAATTTAACCGAGACAATTATGGTGAATTGGGATGATGACCCAGTGTGTCTTGCTGTGAAGCATGAAAATGGGTTGATTGGTGAAGTCAGTGAATGGATCCAGAATGATACATAAGTGCCATGGAGGGTGAGACTTACGAGTTGGAAGCCAACCATGAGATGGGGAAATTGAAGCGTGTGAAGGCTTCGAGTAAAAGAGATCTCAAATCCAGTGATGTGAATTGTGGTAGGCTGAACGCGTGGCTAAGGCACGGTTTGAAATCCGCGAAGGTGCACAATTGTACAGACTGGTGTTAGTCTTGGTTGTGTCGATGCGATTGAGGAAGTGTCCTCATGTGGCACTGGAAGGGTTTCCAGTTGATGACACACAAGAAATTGTCAGGTGGTAGCACCTGATGGCAATAATGGAGCATAAGGCTCGAGGGCAGTGAGGTAAAGCCTTGTTGGTACCGTGCATGCCTTTAGTATAAAGGTTCAACAGGTCCTGGTGGTTAGACCAGGCAAATTGTGAGAAAGAGATCAAGGTGATAAAAGACGATTGGTCAGGGCAGAATTGTGCCACTCAAAGGAGTGTGGGTTTGGAAAGAGAGCTATCAATGGTAGTGGAATTGTGGTTAGGGTAGAACTTGAGATGTTCTCCCAAGAAAAGTTGCGCATGAGGCAACAGTGTGAGATGAACTTCTTAAGGCTCTATAACTTTATCAGGAAAGATCACCCGGGGAAAAGCCAGCGAGATGGCAGGTACCTGAGTAGGAAGATGAGTCCTACGACATTGAGTGGAAGTGTGAATTCCACAAGAATGGCAAGGGTGATTTCCAGTGGGTGGAGCTTAAATCGAAGCGATAGTCAATGATTGCAAGTGCAGTGCCTAGAGGAAGGCTGTGTGGGTTGTGAGCCGAGCGATCCGGCTAGAGTTAATCGAGTTGGTTAGATGGAAGTTGTGGCGAATTTAAGATATCGCCAATGGGTAAAGAGAGCTCGAAGGAAGAGCTTATGGGACAAGATTGGTTTCCAGTAGTGGTGTTGAGGTGATGAAATCAAGTAATGGCTGTGAGTGATGCAGTTGAAGGGATGCCTTGGAGTGTGGGTAATTGATGAGAATTAACCTCCTGTCTAAGGTTAATGGTTGTGAAAAGAAATTGGCTAGTGAAGTTGTGGTGGTGTTAGAGCCATGTGGTTGCTCACCGAGTGGTGTGAGTTGATTGTAGCAAGTGTATGAGAAATCCGGGAGAAGCCAGAGTCTCCCAGGGAATTAGCAAGTTGCTATAAATATAGCGAAGTGATTTGTGGAAGGCAGCCTAAAAGTGGGGTCGTGCTAGTTGCGATCACCAGTGAGATTCAAAGAGCAGCGGGTCTTTTGAGATGACATGGTGGCGTCATCGTCTCGGTTAGGGAAAAGAAGTTGTCAGGAAGGTCAAAGGTAACCATTGTGCATGGTAAGACCTTGAAGTCGAGTGTGAATGGCCATGAAGGCTGGCATCTGTGAATTTTGAGATGTAACAATCGTGGGGGAGAAATTCGTTGTTGTCATGGTGTTGTCCTTGCCGAGGAGGACAAGAGGAACCATTATGCATGGTTTAAATCAGGTGTCTATTGCGGGTTGAGAATGAACCCGATGTAGGATGGCTAAAAGTTCGTGCCTCAAGAGTAAGAGGCTTTGTTGAGAAATGGTGAGATTTGAAAGGTCCCAATGAAAGTGAAGCTGGGCGAGAAAATTTGGCCAGAAGACCGCTACAAGAATAGGGGTGTAACCATGATGGCTTGTTGTGGTGTGGACCAAAGGCACGAGTCATCCTACAGGTGCGATGCATAAGTGATTGTGCATATGGTAATAAGCCAATCACTTGTGCCACGCACTGTGGGTGATGACGAGGGTTGATTAAAGGTTCCACGACCTTAGGCGCAATGGTAGGATCCTGGACTCGTGGTAGGGTAAATAGCTAAGGTAAGGCCTAGCATGGGAACATGATTGTAAAAGTTGAAATGGGGTGAAGAATTGAAGAGGGGTTGCTCAGTGAAGAGTTCCCTGGTATGGGTATGAGACCCCACTAGCATGTGATATCAGCTAGTAAGTATCGTTGTGTGCTTAATGCGAAGAACTCCTAGTTGGGAGAAGGTTGTGGCCCGAGCATGCTTAAGCTTGAGGTGAGATTGAAATGGTGCATGCGTTGCCAAGCTCGATGTGAACTCGGGCAGTGCATAGGGTTGAAATATGTGATAGCCTGGCATGGTGTTAGGTATGTCGATTTTGCATAATCATATCGATAAATGAGGGTCGACTGGTCAAGGTAGAAGACCATGTATGAAATGGTCGAAGTTGGTAAGGTGAGCCAAATGGGTGCTTCCCAGGTAGTGCTAGCATGGTAAGTTAATCGGTAATGAGAGGTTGCCATGAGGATCAACTCAAGCTATGCAGGCGTGTGATTAATGGAGGTATGCCATGGTGGAATGGGTGTCCGAGTGTCTAATGCGCACTAGAATGTGACATTGCGGTGAATGATCAGTGCTAAGACGTTGCTGGTTGGACCAGCGTAAAATCATGGCCATGTGTGATTGGCAGTGAGAAACATTGCCGTGTGTGATCGGCGTAAAATCGTGGTAGACTGATCAATGATGCAATGTTAGCGTATGGGGTTTTGACTGATGGGAAAAATGGAAGTGGACTACAAAGTGATGCTCGAGGTAGCAAAAATCCATCCAGAAATGGATAGCGTTGCGGTAACCGTGATCAGTAACCAGTTGTGTAATTTGGCAAGAGGCCAAAGCGGTGTTCGGTTGTTGAATGTCGTCGAGAGTTGGAGGATCGAAAGCCTAAAGTGAAGCCTTGATGTAGGTGTAACCCGAGGTAAATGTGAAGAATGGATAGGCTATGGGATTCTCGAGCAGGAGAATTTGGCAAGTAGCTCGAGAATGTGATTGTCTTGGGTAGGAGATGATGGTAAAGCGAATTTCGAGGACGAAATTCTTTTAAGGGGGGAGGAATGTAACACCCGGTGTAACCGGTGTTAAGAGAATAAGAATGGAAGTGTGAAATTTTCAAAAATGCCCTTGAGGAGGTGATGAATCCTTGAGATTGAGGGTGCCTTATGAGAGGGGTATTTTGGTAATTTGAATAGTGAAATCCAATAAAAAGGGTATTTTGATAAATTGAAAATAATTCCTATGTGGAATTTGGTGTGTAAGTGAATAAAATCCCAATTTGGTGTATATGTGGAGATATATGGGATTAATAAATTCACAAAGGGCATTTGGGAATTTTGGAATTTAATTCCATAAAGAAATTTAATTATGGAAAATAGGGAAATTGGTGGATATTAAATTATTTGAAAATAATTATGTTTTCCCTAAATTAGTGAATAAATGTGAGAATGCCACATGGGTGGATGAGATGAGATCTTGAGAGCCAAGTATGGGTTTAAAAAGTGACACTTGGCAAAGTCTTGTTCAAGTATAAATGGATGATTAAATTAAATGCAAAAGGAAATGATAATTGGTCTTTCAAGCATTTAATGAGAGGCATTATGGTGTTGGATTAAAGAAAATCCAAAAGAAAATGTGAAATTAGTCACCATTAATGCTTGAAATTATGGTGAATTAAATAAATCAAATGGAAAATGGGAAATGGTCACCCATTAATGCTTGGAAAATGGTGGGATTTATTTAAATGGAAAATGAAGGATTATGTCTCTCAAGTGTGATGGTTATGAAAATGGTCCCATTAAATTAAATGGGAAAGAAATTATTTATGTCTCTCATTGTGATGGTGGGAAAATAGTCAAATTAAATTACTTGAAAATAAAAAGAAAATTTCCAAGTGATCCAATGGTTGTGCTTGAGTCTTGGAAGAAGAATGGATCCAATGGCTAGAAGTGGGTCTTAGAGGATGGCATGGATTGCCAACTCATTAAGAATGTGTTTTCTCTTAAAGGTGGAGATTAATTCTTCCAAGAATCAATGGTGGAGATTTAAACCTAGCCAAGCACTTGGATTGTGCTTCCTTTGGATGGCTAAGATATTGTCTTGTAAAGTGAGAAAAGATCCAATGGTGGATTTTAAGCAAGACTAAATGCCATGGATTGTGTTAGTTTGGAGGATGAGGATCTATTCTCACCAAATAAATCCAATGGCTAGGATTTATTCTTGAAACATGGAAAACTAGTATAAAATGACAAGTGTGGAAGGCTTGTCTCCCTTTGGCCATTTGGAGAAAGAAATGAAGAAAGAAAGAGAAATAAAGGAGTCTTTCATGGAGGAAAGAAATGGAGAAGAAAAGAAGAAGAAGTCAAGGTAAGCTTATTCTTTCTTCTCTCCATTTTAATATGCTTGTTTGCAAAGTAAATTTATTTTGGAATGCCATCTTAGATGGAAGGAAATGAAGATGAAAGCTTTCTTGAAAGGGGGATTTAAAGATTCAAAGAGAAGAATGAGGTAAGGGATGGCCCATGGGAGGGTGGCCTTGCAATGAGTTGTAAATATGTTTCATAAATATATATGTTGCATTTGCATGTTCTTTTATGTTCATGTGACTTATGACCATAGGTTAGTTTGGGAACATGGTTGAAATGGTGGGTTGATGCCTCAACCTTGGAGGGTTGTGAGGGCAATGAAACCTAGCCACATTTGCATGCATTTTGGCATCATATAATCTTATTATGTTCATATTTATTTGGCATTGTACCCTTATTGAGCTTAATAGCTCATGAGGTTTTTATCCTCACATGTAGGTTGTGAAAGCATGGTAAAATAATGGCAATGGTGGAATGACATAGAAAAGCATGGGAATGAAGACCCAAGAGCTTGTTATGGCTTATGGAAGCCTTGTTGTTGTGTTGATTTATGTAATGTATTTGGTTGGTAATGGCTTTTCTTTTAAGCCTAAAGTTATGGGTGTATTCCATTTTTGTAGTGTTTGATTTAATTTGAAATGAGACATGGGCTTATGGTATGTTGAAGCCTAGGTTGAGGGAAGGTCTTATTTTGGTGTGTGTTGTGAGAAACACCAAGAAGTTAAATCATAAGAGTTTGTTGGAAAATAGTGGGTGTTTGATGTATCTTATGGAAGCATCAAGAGCATGATTTAAGCCTTAATTTTGGAGAAAAAAAAGGCTAAAATGGAAGGAAAATGAAGTTTATTTATTCATTATAATTTCTGAAAAATTGGGGTTTAATTGCGCAAGAAAAAAAAATGTAGTGGCAGCAAGAGTGGCAGGGGGCTGCTGGCAGCAGCCCCAGGCGCGCCCAGGCGGGCTCGCGCGCGCTGCCAGGCGCACGATTGGGCGCGTGGTCCGTGCGGCCAGCGCCCAGAGGGGCCCCGCGCGGGCCAGAGGGCCCCGCCGACCAATTTTTTTAAAAAAATTGAAAAAATTAGGGAATTTTAGGGCATTTCTTGATTAAATTTGGGCCTCGGAGGAATTTTCAAAATAAAGGGATTTTTCGGGCATTTTGGAGAATGACGCCGAAATTTTGGAAAATTGAAATTTATGAGTTTTCCTCCAAAATTGGTAATAAATCAATGAATTGATTTTAATGGTGATTTTTTATGGAGCCCGATAAAATTCTTGGTCGAGAAAAGAATTTAAAATAATTGAGAAAATGGCGTTTGGGCGTCTGAATAAGATTTCCTATTTAGCCAACGCGGTGGGGTTAAACCCCATTTCCGTTAATGAATCCTGGGGATGAGGGAAGGGAGAGATGAGCCTAGTTCCCACCTAGGGCGTTTCATCTTGAAACATGGTCTACCCTTCACTGAAGGCCGGGCAGGTGGACAGTTTGGATAATTGTTCACGAGTAACACCCGTAAGTGGGAGCGGGGCGTTACAAGTACTACTTTGGATGCTTTTGTGACAAAAGGGAAGTGGTCATCAAGTGCAACTAGAAGTGGTCAAACAACTATATTAATCAAATGTTGAAAAGAGATTTTAATATAAGATTGTTGCCAACAAATTGCTAGATTTTTTTATGCATGTGCCATTCCTTTTAATCGTGTAAGGCATCCTAAGTTTGCAAAGATGCTTGAAATAGTAGGCAAATATGGATGTGAAATATTTGAAAAAATAAGTAACTCATTGTAACGCCCCGCTCCCACTTACGGGTGTTACTCGTGAACAATTACCCGAATTGTCCACCTGCCCGGTCTTTGATGAAGGGCGGACCATGTTTCAAGACGAAAAGCCCTAGGTGGGAACTAGGCTCGTCCTTCCCTTCACTGAATCCCAGGATTTACTAGCAGAATTAGGCTTTAGCCACACCGCATAGGCTATAAAGAAAATCTCATTCCGATGCTCAATCGCCATTTTCTCAGTTTTATTTAATTCTTTTCCAACCAGGAATTTTATCGGGCTCCATAAATCACCATTTAAATCAATCCACTGATTGATTATTAATTTTGGAGGAAAAACTCAATTTTTCAATTTTTCAAATTTTCGGCATTTTCTCTAAAAATGCCCGAAAAATCTCTTTATTTTGAAAATTCCTCCAGGGCCCAAAATAAATTAAGAAATGGCCCAAAATCCCCAAAAATTCCAAATTTTTTTAAAAAATTGGACGGCAAGGCCCACTGGCGCCCCCAGGGCCCGAACGGGGCCCCGCTGGCCGCTGGCCGCGCATGCCGCGTGCGGCCGCGCGGCCACTCACCAGCACGCGCGCCTGGCCGCGCGTGCACGCGCCCGCCTGCCCTCGCGCGCGCGCGTCCGTGGCCTGCTGCTGGCTGGCAGCTTTCTGCTGCCTTTTTCACTTCTTTTTTTTTTTTTTTTTCTTCTTGGGCCTCCTAACCCAATTTTTCCAGAATTCAAAAAAATAAAAATCCTTCACATTCATTTTGATTTTTGCCTCTAATTCTCCATAATCAAGGCTTAAACCCAACTTTCAATACTTCCATAACAATATCAAACACACACAAATTTTCCAACAAAACCATTTCACTATACATCTTAGATGTTCCCCACAACATACTCAACAATGAGGCTTTCACCCAACCTAGGCTTCAACATGCCTTAAGCCAATGCTTCATTTCACAATAAAATCAAACATCCTAAAATATAGATTACATACATGATCTTAGGCTTGAATAAGCCATTACCAACCAAACAAGTTTACATTTCATAAATCAAACATAACCACATAGGCTTCCATAGGCCATAACATGCACTTGAACCCTCTTTCCATGCTCCCACATGCCATTCCACCATTTGCTTTACTTTACCATGCTTTCACAACCTACATGTGAGGATAAAAACCTCATGAGCTATTAAGCTCAATAAGGGTGCAATGCCAAATAAATATGAACATAACAAGTTATATGATGTCAAATGCATGCAAATGTGGCTAGGTTTCTTTGCCCTCACAACTCTCCAAGGTTAGAGGCATCAACCCACCATTTCAACCATGTTCCCAAACTAACCTATGGCCATAAGTCTCATGAACATAAAAGAACATGCCAAATGCAACATATACATTTATGAAACATATTTAAAACTCATTGCAAGGCCACCCTCCCATGGGGCCATCCCTTACCTCTTCTTGAATATTAAATCTCCATTTCAAGAGAGCTTCCATCTTCATTTTCTCCCATCTAAAATGACATTCCCAACTTGTCACTCACTTTGCATACAAGAATACTAAATAGAGAAGAAGAAGAATGGAACATACCTTGATTTCATCTTCATGTCTTCTCCATTCTTTCCTTTCTTCTTCATTTCTTTCATCTTCTCCATTTCTTCTTTCTTTCATTCTCTCTACAAATGGCCAAAGGGAGACAAGTCTTCCACACTTGCCATTTTATACTACCCTTTCCCATTTTCAAGAATGGATCTCCACCATCCATTCAAAGCACAATCCATGTGCTTAAGGAGAATTAAATCTCCATCACTCATTTCAAATAAACAAGTTTCCTCTCTTGGAGAAAACACAATCCATGCTCTTCATCTTGATTAATCTCATCCATTGGATTATTTTGCCTTTTCAAGATTTAAGCATAACCATTGGATCACTTGAAAATTTCTTTTCTTTCTCATTTACTTTAATGAGACAATTATATGTCATTTTCAAGACTTAATCCAAGCCATTGGATATATTTTTCCCTTTTCAAGACTTGATCCTAACCCTTGGATCACTTGGAAATTTCTATTTATTTCTCATTTAAATAAATCCTCCCATTTTCACTCATAAATGAGTGACTAATTTCCATTTCTTTCCCATTTAAATTAATGGGACTAATTTCACATCCATCACATGAGAGACCACTTGAAAGACATAAATCCCTCATTTTCCATTTAAATAAATCCCACCATTTTCGAAACATTAATGAGTGACCATTTTCCCATTTTCCATTTCATTTATTTAATTCACCATAATTTCAAACATTAATGGTGACTATTTTCCCATTTCATTTGGATTTTCTTTAATCCAACACAATAATGCCTCTCATTAAATGCTTGAAAGACCAATTATCCTTTCTTTTTGCATTTAATTTAAATCATTCTCCAACTCATAAATCCACATATATTTATACATGCTCCCACATTTCTATATATATGCTTTCTCTCAAATTCCAAGATTATGCCAAGTGTCACTCCAAGACACAAACTTGGCTTCCAATTCTTGATCTTGGTCATCCATGTGGCAATACCACATTTATTTACCAATTTAGGGAAAAATAATCATTCTCCTCAATTAATTTAATATCCACCATTTTCCCTATTTTCAAAATTAATTTCCTTTATGGAATCACTCCAAATTGCTAAATAATCTTTGTGAATTTATTAATCCCATATATCTCCACATAATTACTAAATTGGGATTTTTATTCACTTACTCACCTAATTATACATAGGAATTATTTTTAATTTATCAAAATACCCTTTTTTTGAATTTCTCTATCCAAATTACCAAAATCCCCTTCTCATGGGCATTCTCAATCTCAAGGATCCATCACATTCTCAAGGGCATTTTTGGAAGTCTTCTTACTTCATTTCATATTCTCTTAACACTGGTTACACTGGGTGTTACACTCATAACATGGAATTGCTTGAGGAGCACAAAGTTGAATGTAAAAAATAAGTTGCTCAATTATGTCAGATGGGTGGACTAATAAATAGAGATGTTCAATTTGCAATTTCTTGGTCAATAACCCAAAGGGGATAGTGTTTTTACCTCAATTGATACATCTAATTTTTCTAAAATTGCTAATAAAGTATTTGAGATGTTAGATGCGATAGTGGAGAAAGTTGGAGAAGAGAATGTGGTGCAAGCAATAATTGATAATGCTGCAAATTATAAAGCAGTAGGTGAGATACTAATGGAGAAAGGGAAAGGGTTGTATTGGATTCCATGTGCTGTCCACTATATTGATTTGATATCGGAGGATTTTGAAAAGAAGCTCAAAGTACATGCTACAACCATTGCAAAGCCTAGGAGGATATCAACCTACATCTATTCAAGAACTCTTCTCATTTCTATGTTGAGGTAAATTACAAAAGAAAGAGACTTGATAAGACCAGTTGTTACATGCTTTGCAACTACATATCTGACTTTAGGTTGCCTTAGTGAGCTAGAAGGTACCTTGATGACAATGTTCACTTTAAAGTCATGGAAGTCTAGTAGATTTGCCTCTCAACAAGATGGGAGATGAGCTCAACAAATGGTGTTAGATTCCATATTTTGGAAAAATATAATTTATTATCTAAAGACAACATTGCCATTTGTAAAAGTTCTTCAATTGGTTGATTTAGATGAGCAACCAGCTTTGTGCTTTCTTTATGTAGAGATGGATCAAGCTAGAGAAAAGATTACAACAAATTTTGACAATGTAAAGAAAAGTAAATTACTAACTATATATGGTTTTATCATTTTACATTCATTCTTTTACATACACCTGTTTATTTAATTTTATCATTGTTTTATGTAGCTTTGAGCCAATTTTGAAGATTGTTGATGAAAGATGGGAATTTCAATTGCATAGGCCTTTAAATGATGCATCATATTACTTGTACCCTCATTATCATTATAGTCCAAATTTTAAAATTAATATGAAAATAAAATTGGGACTATTTAATTGCATTGAAAGAATGGTTAGAGATCCAGATGAAAAGGACAAAATAAATGTGTAAATTAAAATATTTAAGGGTGCAAAAGGGTTATTTGGCATTGAATTTGCTAAGCGTTCAATGGATAAAAAGGCTCTAACAGAGTGGTGGGACATCTATGGAGATGGATGTCTTGAATTGCAAAGATTTGATATTTGTGTTATGAGCTTAACATGCAGTTCTTCTAGGTGTGAACGAAATTGGAGTGCATTTCATATGGTAAGCAAAATATACTTAGCTATTATTTTAAGAGTGAAGGCATAAATGCACCCATGTACTTTAGCAAAAAAGTCATGTGGCACCCAAAATTTTCAAAACGTCCCATTAACCACCTCTACTTAAAAAAAAGAAACTATTAAACATTTTTTAATTTTTCTTAAATTAAATTCACTTTTGTACTTTACTAAAAATGTTCAGTAGCACTCGAACTTGCTTAAAAAGTGTTTAATAGTTTCACTTGTTAAAGTTTTTAAAAAAAGAAAAGTTTACGGTGTCACGGTGCTTTTTTTGGTAAAGTAAAAGGACACATTTAATTTAATACAAATTAAAAAAGGGTTTAATAGTTCTACTTTTTTGCAGTAGAGACGTCTAATAAGACGTTTTGAAAGTTTGGGGTGCCACAAGACTTTTTTGCTAAAGTATAAGAATGCATTCATGCCTTGACCCTTATTTTAATTATGCTTTAAATTTTAAACACCATGTTTTGATGCAAACTAACAATTGATTTGTGACAATTTTGTAAATTAAGTTTTAGGTTCACACAAAGCGAATAAATCAATTGCATCAAAAGAAGATGAATGATTTTGCTTTTGTAATGTATAATTTAAAGTTAAGAGATAAACAATCCATAAAAGATGAAGCATTTTTTAGCGTTAATGAACTATCATTAGATGATGAATGGATAACAGAGCAGTCTAGCAATATTGATTCCTTCAATGGAAATAATTTGGATATTCTTGATGGTAAAACAATGATAAAGAGTGGGGCAAATGAAGTTTGTGAAGATTTGGAAAGTCATGAAGATGAAGGTGAAGATAATATGGTGGATGATGTTGAAGGACCTTTGGAGCCTTTAGGTGATTTTGAAGTTGTAGATGACATTGATTTAGATGATTTTGATGATAATGGTGATGGTGATGATGGAGATAGTCGTAGCTTGGACTTGGATGAAGATTTAAATATTTTTGTTAATGATTGATTTTAGTTTGTATTTTATGCTTATAATGTAGAAGTTTAACAATGTTTGTTGTTTTTATTTATATTAAATTATGACTTATGAGAATTTACAGTATAAGAACTAATATTTAGAATTTTAATTATGGATGGATGAATGATGATAAATGATAAACTTAATTTTTAAAAATTTCATATTATTTAGTATTTTTTAAATTGATAGATGAAATAATTATGAAATAAATATATGCATTTCATTTATAATAAGGAATAATCTGTTAATTAAATAATATTAATTCATTTTTTTAAAATTATGTTATTATAAACATATAGTTACAAAAATTAAAGGGTATTTTTAATTATCGCTAAAATCTTACAATTTTACAATCTGATTTTATGGACCCTTTTTCGATCTCACTTAAAATCTCAAATTTAACTACCTTTGTTGAGTATATAAAAATTATATATGGGTTATAGTTGAGCTCTAAAAGTTAAAATTCCATAGTAGATGTTTTCAAAATTCTTAGTGATGAGTTAAAGTAGTGGACTAAACTTGTTGGCTGAACCACTTAAAAATTATTGTGTTCATGTGGTTTGATTTATTATGTCTTTAATAGCATTGATTTATTACATCTTTCTTCATATCACTCCACCAATACTATCGCTTAAGGTCGTGGTAGATCTTCGCAACATCTGGATGAATAGTGTAACGACTCTTGCGCGCTTCATTCAAAATTTCTTGCTTAAGATTTCCATCATCGGGTATACAAATACATCCCTGAAATAAGAGTATACTATCACTCCGTAGAGTATATCCCAAATGAGAAAATTTCTCGATATCTTCCAAAATTCGTGCCAACTTCTCATCTTTTGATTGTTGGTCTTTGATTAAATAAAATAACTCGGGTTGCACCCTCATATAAGTGCAACTCATCACTGTACTATCATTTGGGGCTGAAATAGATAGAGCACTCAATTGCTCCAATAACTTCTATTCTTGAACCATCATCATAGCCAAAGAAGCTCATCGCCGACTCAAAGTATCGACTACAACGTTAGCCTTTCCTGGATGGTATAGAATCTCACAGTCGAAGTCCTTAAATAACTTGAGCCAATGTCTTTGCCTCATGTTCAATTCTTTTTAGGACAGAAGATAATGTAAACTCTTATGATCTATATAAATTTCAACTTTCTCACCATATAAATAGTGTTGCCATATCTTCAATGTAAATACTACCGCTACCAACTCCAAATCATGAGTGGGGTAATTCACCTCGTGTTTCTTCAATTGTCTGGAAGCATAAGCATCAACTCAACCCTCTTGTATCAATACGCAACCCAAACTTGAATGGGATGCATCGTTGTAAATGGAATATTTCTCTCCACTTCTTGGTATAGCTAAGACTAGTGCAGTAGTTAACTTTTGATTCAATTCTTGGAAGGCACGTTCACACGCATCATTCCATTCAAATTTCTCTCTTTTTATTGTTAGCTTAGTCATAAGGAAAGATAAACGAGCAAATCCCTCAATGAATTGCCTATAATAGCCTGCTAGTCTCGAAAAACTACATATCTCTATCACTGTTGTCGGTCTTGGCCAATCCATAACTGTTTTAGTCTTGTCTGGATCCACTGAAATATCGTCTCCAGACACCACATGACCTAGAAATCCAATCAGAGTGAGCCAAAACTCACACTTGCTGAACTTGACGTACAGTTGCTCTTCCCTGAGCCTTTGTAGTACCAAAGTAAGATGATATGTATGCTCTTCCACATTAAGTGAGTAAACTAGAATATCATCTATAAAGACAATTATGAAGCGATCTAGGTACTCACGCAGAACCCGATTCATCAAATCCATGAAAACAGCTGGGGCATTTGTCAACCCAAATGGCATCACCACGAACTCGTAATGTTCATAGCGAGTCCTAAAAGTAGTTTTTTGAATATCATCATCTCTAACTCGCATTTGATTGTATCTCGATCTCAAATCCATCTTCAAGAATACTTTAGCTCCTCACAACTGATCTAATAAGTCATCCACTCAGGGTAAGGGGTGCTTGTTCATCACTATCACCTGGTTCAATTAGCAATAGTCAATACATAATCTCAAAGATCTATCTTTCTTCCTCACGAACAATATTGGTGTGCCCCGCGGGGATGAACTGGGTTGAATAAAACCCTTCTCTATTAATTCTTCTAGCTGGGCCTTCAACTCTTTTAATTCATTAGGTGCCATTCGATATGGAGCCTTAGAAATAGGCTATGTACCAGGCAATAACTCAATAGTAAACTCTGCTCCTCTCGGAGGAGTTAATCCTGGTAGCTCGTTAGGGAAAACATTTGGGAAATCACATGCTACTGGCACCTCGGATAACTTCTTCTTGCTTCCCTCTTTGGTGGTCACAAAAGCTAGGTAAACTTCACATCCATCACGTATCAGCTTCTCGACTTTCATCACTGAAATCATAGGAATCGTAGTCATAAGCTTGACTCCACTATAAATAAGAACTGACCGTTGAGGTAGTTCGAAGTTAATAATCTTTCGCCGACAGTCGACTCTTGCATAATGCCGTGACAACCAATCCATGCTAAGGATCAAATCAAAATCCTTAACATTGAGAATTACCAAATCTCCTAATAGCTTCTTGTCATCGACTTCGATCTCACAATTCTCAACCATTTCTCTAGCCACTATAATCTTATCTCCCGTCATAGACACAATCAAATGATATGACAAAGAAATCCGGGAATGGGGAACATAACATACTGTGCGAAGTGCAATAAAAGAATGTGTGGAACCAGTATCAAATAATGCACGAACATCATGACCATATAGGGATAAAATACCTTGGATAGTTCTGTCGCCCTGCTCTGCCTCAGATGTGGTGAGGGTATAAACTCTACCCTGCACCTGTCTATTTGCGGCCGGTGTATGCTGAGGTAAGGGTACTGCAAGTATAGGTGCTTCTTGCCCTCTAGCTGCTGGTGGCCTCTAATTCGCTTACTGGCCTCTATTCTAGGGCGGTTGTGTACACCAATTAGCTGTGTGTCCTTTTTGTCCGCACCTGAAACAAGTCACCTCTGGTGGAGGGAGTGCTACTTGATTCCTCAAGCAATCCTTCTTCCTATGCCCTTCTTGTCCACACTTGTAACATACGTTCTTCCCAGCTAGGCTTGGTCCCCCGTGCTTCCTCCCACACTGACCACACTGTGGATTATTCTGTCTTATTTCCTTGTCCGGCTATCCACTTCCTCTTCTTATTATTGGATGAACCCTAAGATGTACCTACGCGCCTTCTTAGCTGCTTGTGTTGCTCTCTACTCGTTGCAATCCCGCTTGATAACATATGCTCGCTGGACTACCGTGGCATAATCCACGCTTAGAGCTCCTCCAAAAGCATGTCGGATATCTGACTGCAATCCTCTCTGGAACTTGGCGGCCTTCTTTACCTCAGTGGACACCAACTCTGGAGCATATCGAGACAAGGCTATAACTCCGCCTCGTACTGAGCCACTGTATTAATACCTTGCACCAACTCAACGAACTCATAGACTTTCTGCTCCTTAACCCACATTGGGCAATAAGCATCATTGAATACTTGCTAAACTCAACCCATGTGGGCTCTCGATTATCAAACCTCTAGCGAGCAGTCTCCCACCATCTTTCGGCATCGCCTCTGAACATGAATGTGTTAAGTCGTACTCGTCGATCGTCCGCACAACCAATAGATCGGAGATGCTTCTCTATCGATAGCATCCAATTCTCTATCGCTGTTGCATCTGTACCTCCATGAAATGCTAGTGGTCAGAAAGCTATAAAATCCTTTAGTAATTGGCTCCCGATATCTGTCTCTACAGTTGGAACTGTTGGAGCAACTGGTGGATCGCCTCTACTGCCTCCTGCTTCGTAGGGTACTTGCAGTTGCCTCGCCTAATTGGAAGCTAGGGTATCGACTACCCTCATCAAACCTACCAACATGCCTCACATCTCGGCCATACCCTATCGCAAGTCACTACTAGGCTCCTCTAGTGAGCCTGGTGTGGGTACTAGAACCTCGTCTGGCGTAGAAGCAGTCTATCTGCGGGTACGAGTCGTCCTCTTCTATTACTTATCTTCCTACATCACTACGTAGGGTTAGAATATTATAAATTAGGCCCACTTATCTAACTGATGAATACAAGTTCTAACTCTATTCAATATCTTATGTGTGTAATAGAGACTCCTCAAAACACTGCTCTGATACCAATACTGTAACATCCCCTCTCCTAGAACTGCCCTAGAAAAGGTGCTATGGGAAATAAAATAAAACTAACTGATAAACTGAAATCTGATACCATAATGAATATCTCAATCAATTGAAGTAAAACTCTAAGTCAACATAAACTGAAAACCATAAACTCTGCCTAAGGAAAAAATCCTTAACTGAAATATAAACTAATACTAAACTGATAAACACTATAAACTAACAAACTCCCAGGCATCTTTAATCTTGAGCGGCTCCACGTACACACACTACTGACCACTGCTGCTAGACCCCACATCTGGTACTCCCCTACTAGGATCTGGAATGGTGAAGAGTACAAGGTTAACTACAAAACTCAGTAAGTAATAAGATGAAAAGATTAACTAAACCTGAATCAAAGAATATCGATACTGATAAAATATTTACTGAACTTGTACTGAGTATAACCACTATCTGTTTGCATTTACAAAATGTAATGCACATAAACTATAAACTAAATGCAGGTATGCAATTTTGGCTCATAGGCCCACGTAATCTGATAATACATACATGTCAGATCTGAGTCCTGCATACATAAAAAAACTGTAAGCACATACTGTGGGCAATATGCCCCTAGCCCCCTAGTTGACATCAGGTGAGCAAAGCATAAACTGAAATTGAAACTGGTGGGATCCCTATGAACTAGCTACCTAGTGCGCATAATGCAATGCTCACATACATGCTATCATACAATATGTAGTGCTCCATAGAAAGTTATGATTAATGCTCATACCAAGATGTATGCATATAATCTTACAAAAATAATGATGATCATGTTATAATAAATACTAGACATGTAATCTGGTCTTCAATATATTGGAATACAAAGATTTACTCGTATTTTCCCTTGAAATACAAAATTTACTTATATTTACTTAATTATTTAATCATTTTGAGGTTACAACATGAACACTTCCCAGGGGGTCACCCATCATAGAATTACTCCCACTCGAGCACGCTTAACTTTGGATTTTTGAAAATATTGGAACCAAATATGAGAAAAATGGAAATTCGGTGTGAGTGTTATACACCCTAGGCCCATTTGGATATGGAATTGGCCCATCTAGATACAAGACACATGAACTTTGGATGGCTTGTGAGAACCATCCGGATGAGCAAGGTCTCATCCTGATACAAGACACATGCATATTTGAACACATCCAGATACAACACAAAGTATCCGGATATCACTCACAAAAAGCCTTGGACTTATCCGGATACAATACAAAGCATCCGGATATCACTCACAGACAACTAGACACATCCGAATACGACTCAAGGCATCCGGATACTACTCACAATCACTGTTGGATACATCCAGATATGAAAACAAAGCATCCGGATATCACTGGGCCACGAAATATGAACAAGAGTTATCCGGATGTCACTAATATAAAACTTTTTGATGCATCCAGATAGCCTCTAGACCCATCCGAATGTTACTCACATACTTTGAAAAATCTATCCAGATATGAGGGAACCTATCCAGATGACTGTAACTTATAACCCAAAAACAAACGAACACATATACTCTGTTCTTGATTCAAACTTAAAAAAACTACACCATTCTGAATAAAATCTTGGGAAAACAAATCCCAATCAACATGAAACAACTTTGGGAATGATTAATGATCATATATATAATAAAAAAAATCGATGGAGAAAACATGCATGATCTACCATGAACTCACTGTATATGCGTGCATATATACATATACATACATACTGACTGTATTAATTTGAAATACAACTGAGAAATCCTAAATCAACAGAAGATATTACATAAATATAATCCTGTAAGAATGGATTACAGGGATGGAATACTTGCCTTTTAATCTCTCTGATCAATTCAAACGATTCCAACAGAAGATCTAGACATTGCTGTAACTTGAAGACTCCTCTGTTCTTGGCTTCCTACTTCTTCATGACATGAAGAAAACTAAGACTATGGGAATATATATATATATATATATATATATATAGAGAGAGAGAGAGAGAAATAGAGCAACCCTAGGGCATCGGGTAAATCACACCAAAGGTCACAAAATTTTGGTGTTTTTTTCAGTTTGATCACTAAACTTTAATTCCTTGCAAAGTGATCACAAAACTTTAAAATGTTTTGCAATATGGTCACTAAAATGATTTTTGAATAATTTCTGGTCAAAATTGTTGACGTGGCAATGGCCACATCATCGCCACGTCAGCAATTTTGGCCACGTCAGCGCCACATCATCGCCACGTCAGTAATTTTGACCAGAAATTGTTCAAAAATCACTTTAATGACTATATGGCAAAATATTTTAAAGTTTTGTGATCACTTTGCAAGGAATTGAAGTTTAGTGATCAAATTGAAAAAGAGACCAAAGTTTTGTGATTTTAGTGTGATTTACCCCTAGGGCATCTCATTCTCCTAACACAACTAGGAGACTTCTCAAATCCAAAACTCTCTCTCGTTGGACTCCTCAAAACATAATAACTTTAATTGAAAAATTAAATTCTAATAACAAATTGCTAAATTACCTTCATATCCTTACATTTAATTTTCACAATAAATAAATATAATTAAATGCTATTTTCTCAATTAAAAATCTAAATTTCCACATTAAACAATTAATTAGAAAATTCTCTTAATTAAATACCTTAATAATTAATTAAATAATTCTAATTAAATACTGGTCCCTCTAACAGGTCGATAAAATTTTAATGTATACAATTTCATATTGAATTGCTGCAACATTTCGATGTTATGAAAAATATATTTCAAACTAGTTTCAGTGCATAATATTTTCTGATATCTCAAAAATATTTAAAACATCCAATTCAACCCTCTCTTGGATAATCTTTCAAAATGAAAAAAAAAAAAAAGCATTGAATGACAAGAGCAAATCAATACTATTAAAGTCATAAAAATCAAATCACATGAACACATCATTTTTTAGTGATTTAGCCAACAAACTTACTCTATTACCTTAACTCTTATCACTCCCCAAAATCCGGATGTCATGACTTAAAAATTTAAATAAAAACATTTTCAAATTCTCTTTAACTTTTTTTTCCTTTATATATATAGTGGAAACAAGATACATATCAAATTCATTTATTACATTCACTAGGGCTTAATTCCCCAAATCACATAAAATGAGCACTATAGATCTAACAAAAAACATAACATATATTCCTCTACATCTGAAAAGCAAAATCCCTAAAGAACTTTATGGTTGGGATTGCCTCTATATACATAACTACCCCAAAAAATATCAACGCCACTGGGAATACTCATGAACTTCGCCTTGTCCCCCTAACCTAGAATGATGTTAAAGCAAGGTGAGTCATGATGTTTCACTGTTGTGATTGGTTTTAATGATGAAAAACAACAATTGGTTTTGAATCATAAGTCAAAACAAAAATATATTTAACACATAATGGAAAAACGGTTTCATGTACTTTGTCATCATGATCAATCAAACTATATTCTTATATATGGAGATTTGAAAAAACAAGTATTATGATAAAATCTCCTAAATTATTTTTTAAATATTAGTTTGGTAAAAATAAAGCTTAAGTTTTTCAAAGGCAAAAGACCAGTTGTCGATTGGTTCTAGGAACATATCAACAGGCAAAATGCATGTTCTTGATATATTGATGTTTTGTCTTTGATATGGTTTTGATAATAAAAATCAATTGTATTTTGATGATAAAATTATTTTGTTAATGGCTATTAACTTGATACTCCAAATTACTTTTATATGATCTATTAAGAATCAAAATTAAAATCAATTTCATCATGCATTCCAATGTCAAAAAATCTTGTGATAAATCTCTTAATGACATTTGAAATATTATGTTTTTATTTGATTAAAAATATTGCGTAAAAAATACTTCGAAAAAATATGGAGATTGGAAAAACAAAGTAAAACATTTCTCCATCAAACCTCTTAGAAGAAATTCTTCAAAATTGTTTAAAAAATGAAAGAATTTTCTAAAGGAAAAATCAATCATATGCTAACTATATTGAAATTTTTCTTGTTCTGTCGACTAACTTTAAGCAATCTGTCAACAGACAAAATGCTAGTTTTTTATATTTTGAAATTTTGTCTAGATTTGTCAACTAACTCATTTTATCTGTCGACTAACCTTTGAATCTATCGACTAACTCATTTCATTTGTCAACTAACTTTTGAATTTTTTGGCTAACTCATCTCATATGTCAACAGTTTGTGTCTTTGATAGCTTCCAACGGCTAGTTTCTCCACTATTCCAAGTTGCTTATTTCCACCAACGACTATATTCTTCAAAGAGCTCATGAAGCTCTATAAATAGAGATCAAAGGGATGAATCAAGACAACCAAAAGAATTGATTTCAAGCTTTTAAGTATTTATTCTTTCAAGAGCTTAATTGTTTCATTTGTTTTTCATTTTTCTCTCTAAAAGTTTTGATTATCATTTGTATTATTTTATTCAAGCCTTGTATTTATATTGAGAGAACTCGTAACTAAGAATATCTACTCTTAGATCCTCTCTCTTGTATTATTCTTGATTTTCCTAACAAAATTGCTAGAGGGCCTACATTGATTGTAGGAGGTTATATTTATTAGCTTGTTGCTAGGGGACTTGTTTGTTTAAGTAAGAGATTGTAATACCTAACTTGTTGCTAGAGGGCGTGCTTGATTAAGAAAGAGGTTATAAATTCCTAACTTGTTGATAGAGGGCCTATCCGAAGAGATATAAGGTTTATAGTGAATCGGTTAAAAAAAATTTAATGAGCTAAGGGAGTGAATTAGGCTTGGTTTAAGCTGAACCACTATAAATCGGTTGTGTCCCTCTTTTGATTTTGACTATAAATCGCTTGTGTCCCTCTTTTGATTTTGTTCTTGTTTTATTTCTTGTGCTGAGCAATTTTATTGCTTGCATTAAAATCTCATTTTTCATAAGAAAGAATTCAAGTTTTCAAACAAAATTTTTAAATAATCCAATTCACTCCCCTCTTGGGTATTGGTGTCAATGCTATACAAAACTAACAAGTCACAAGACTAACCAAGCGTAAAGAAAGAACGAGAAATGGTTAAGGACTAAACCTTCCCAAAATGTCATGCATACCATGCCATGAACACAAACATACAGCGATCCCATATATACATTGTAATACCCTAGAAATTCTAAAGAACTCAAGGGTAATTTATCTTGAGGCAAAAATGAAATTTAAGGATAAATTGAGGGTATAAGGGTAATTTACTACCGTATGAATGACTAAATCGACTGCTGGGAGTGCCCTGGAGCCAAGATTCCAAAGAAAAATGATATGGCATTAACGAGCACCCCGAGATATGATTTATAGCACCGAAAGAAAGTGGATCAGAAACGGTTTTTGGTACAGCTAAAATGCAGTTGTCATTTAGGCTGTAAAACCGAATTCTCGTAGGAGACTCCCAAAATGATAACGAACACCTTGGGAAGCTTCAATTTTTCGAGTAGAACAACCCTTTAGAAGTTTCAAGAAGAAACGAGTAGGTTTAAAGCCAAAGCAGAGAAACAGGCCTAAGTGCAATTTTTCAAAGTTACCCAAGGAGGGTCAAAACGACATTTTTTCCAAAAGTTGCAAAAAGGAAATTGAAAGATTGGAACTTGAGGGACTTGGTGGTATTAATTAAAAGTCCAGGGGTATGAGAAAAAGGGGCCAAAATGGGAAAATCGAAACTGAAGGGCCATAGTGCAAAAAAAAGAAGAAGAAAAAAGGGAAAAATTCGACCATGGCTTCTGATAGTGTCACGCACGATCTCTGATCGGCCGTTTCAAGCAATGGGCTAGCACAATGGATGGTCGAGGATCTCGTAGGAGTCATCATGAGCCGCCATCGGGCACCGGGGTGGCCAAATTTTTGAAAAATTCTGGCCAGATTGCAAGCGGCAATGTTGTGGCCTGCAACTCGACATTTTGGTCGGGTGAGGTCAATTTCGAGTCGATCTAGGGGAGGGGGAATGCCTAAGGCAGTGGGTAAGCCATCCAAGGCTGCTTCGAAGCTCGATTTCGCCTATAAATAGCATTTGAAGTGGCTGAAAGTTGGGAGAAATTGAGCTTTAAATCGGGCAATATATTGAAAGAATTGGGAGTCCAAAGCATAGGGCTTTTGTTGCCCATAGCTTGAAGATCATTTCTGGAGAAAATGGGACATTTAGGTCAAGGTTTAATGGTCGTTCGAGGCCTCACCGGAAAAAGAGGTGGACGGCCAAGCCGAAGCTTTGGCTGCCTGGTTGATGGTCTTCGGGAGCTCCTTTCAAGCTCCAAGGTATGCCAAAAGGATCGATTGGAGAAGGGCTTTCAAGAAGTGGAGTCGGCCAAATTTTCTAGTGTTGTCGTTGCTGGGGAAGATGATCGGCGCATGCTAGTCACGCGCTGGTCTTTACGCGCTCCAGTTACCCTAATCGCGTGCGGGCGCATGTATGCTCCAAAAATTCTACAAAAATTTTGAAAAAATCCAGAAAATTATTTTATGGAGGTTTGTGCAAAAAGATTGAGATTTGGGATTCCTGATGTCTCAATTTCTGCACAAAAGAACCTCGTTTTGCGTGAAAACGCAACATCTGGGTAAGTTCAGTATTTTTTCCTTGAAATTCATAGCATATTATGACTTGTTGTTAAGATAGATTTGAGGAAATAGTCTCGATGTAATTATTGAGATTTTTAGAAGGAAAAAAGAAGGAAAATAGGAAATAAATAGAATATTGAGGATATTTAGTGATTAAATATTATTTTATGATTGAAGAGATCGAGATGATGTGATTGGTGTAATTTTTTAGAGTTGGCACGCATATCGAGGCAATGTACGCTTTTCGAGGTGTCTTGATCTTTGGACAAAGGTGAGTGATTTTCTCATAAGAACTTATATTTATAATATAATTGCTTATATGCATGCTATTTATGAATGCAATGTTCATTTTGTCATATTGCATTGAAAGTCGTGATATTTGCATAGCACGATATTATTGTCATATTAATATTTGTGCATGAGAATGGGATGTCGCCCCCAGAGTGTAGCTGTAATTCCCCTAGGGCAATGATGGAATAATGTTAGACTTATCTTGCAGAGGTTCGGGATTTGCCTAGGATTTCATGCCGGGCTGGTGGGCCTAGGAAGTTACATTAAGGGCAAATGTTGTTTATGTTATCGCATCATGCATTCATATATATGTTTTGGACCTTTACTAGAAGTTTCATCTTCTAATGGGTTATGCCCCTAGAACATTCAACGTTCCAGTTGAGACTTGCAGTTTAGGCAAGGAGCAGGTTGAGATATGACAGCACATGATGGCAGGGCCAATGGATTCAGCAAACTGACTCGATATGTTTTACCTGATGCTTTATTGATGATTAGCCTTATTAGAACATTATGGAATCTCCATGTATTTATGTATTTCAATATTGAGGATATAATGTTATCTATGGTACGGATTCTTATGTTATAAATAAAATGAATTGATTATGTACCATATCAGGTTTCGATTATCGCTTCCGCGTTTTTTTATGAGTTGCTGGGGGTTTTGTTTGGAATTTGGTACTTAAGATTAAGTTATGTACCGAAAAAGAAAGAAAAAAAATGTATTTATGTATATTTTGGACCTCAGCATAGTGACACACTCGGTAAGAGAAAAGCAGGTGTTACATATATAAGTGTAGGAAGAGAAATAGCCCAAGTCACTCGCACGCCTTGTTCACATTATATACACACCAAAACTATGAATTGCAAGCCATGCAATAAACGCATAAATAAATATGCACATAATGATACTTAGGGCTCATATAAGATACACACATTGGTGCCCAAGACCTTATATACAAATCTGCCAGCAACCATTAAAAGACTACCAAATTAACACCTCAAACACTACCACATCACACCAAACCCCTGCCATCATCATCAACATGTGCTAAAGGAGTCACAATAATATCGCATCGAAGCCTCTGCTCTTATATCAAGATCATACACATAACCTCATCACATCAAGCCCCTACTCGTATATCAAGATCACAAAAGCCACGCTTATTTTCTACCAACTCAACCAATCTTATCCTCATCATTCAATGCAACACATAAGAAATGCAATGGCTCTTGCAGCATAAACGTGATGGCAAAGCCCCAATAAGCTAAGCATCAGACCATGTTACACCCACGTAGTAATTAACACATGCAAATGCTTTGCATGCATATGCTTGCCTATCATACACAAATTAGCACTCACAGGCCAACTATGTCATGCTAATGCTCACGCTCCCAACAAACACATAGCATGACCCCCAATAAATGCAACCCATGACCCAACATCACAATGAAATGCAATATAACAATAAAATGAAATACAAATAGCCACCCAATAGCGGCCATTTGGAACCTATCCCAATAAGGTGAGGCATCATTCCACAAAAAAATCTAAGGAGAAACAAGCCCTACTTGGCAAGTGAATACAAAATGCATAAAAATGCTCAATAAGACTTTTCCAACCGTTCACGAAATTACAACTAGAAGTATCATCACCTAGCCCATCAATGGCTCTCATCATACTCCAATCATGCCCCTAAGAAATTTAATTATTCCCCAAAAAATAGAGTAAAGCAGACTACCCAAAATAGAAAAATTACAAAATTTAAGCAAGGATTAACTAGACTGTTATGAGCTCAAAACTTGACCAAATAATCCAAATAATATATCAAGACAAAGGTTATGAAGTATAGTTTACGTGGAAAAAAAAGAAGATTTTAATTTGGATATCACCACAGAAAGTTATATTCCAAAAACCGGGTATGGTCGGATTATGAGGAAACCGATATTCCAAATTCAAGCATGAACTTCATAGGGCTTTTATAGGCTAGAAACTTGTCCAAATAATTCAAGTAATATACTAAAATGAAGCTTATGAATTCTAGTTTACAACGCAAAAAAAAAATATCGAATCGGATATAACCAAAGAAAGCTATGAGCTAAAGAGTACAACATGCGCAAGTCGCCGAACAAAAACAGTCAATAGATGGGGAAACATCTGTCAACCGATAGGGGCTTTTTTGAAGAAACGGTTGACAAATCAAGGCAAACTGTCGATCGACAATGGCCTAAAAGTGAACGATGAACACAAAACCACAAATATAGCAAGATACACCCAAAATCTTGCCTAAATCTAAACCTTAACCAATAAAAGCATCATTACTTGAGGATTATAGGGTGAAAAGAACCTTATTTGAAGTTTTTAAAGGAGTTTAGCAAGATTAAACAAGAAACAAGAGAGATTTACAAACCATTCTACATAGACACATGCAAACCTTTATTTTGCAAAACAAAGTGGTTTTCTTATGGAACATCCTCAATATTCTTACATCCATGAGTTTAGAAGTGAAAGAAAGGATTAGAACTTTCATACAAAAATAAAGAGATATGAAGCTTGTGTAATGACTCACTACCACTTACGGGCACCACCGGTGAATAATCGGTTGGATTACTCACCCGACAAACCAATAACTGAAGGATCGGACTATGTTTTATCTAGAAACGTCCTAGGTGGGGACTAGACTTCATCCTTCCCTTCGCTCCACATGAAAAGTCGGTCCCAAAACAATTAAAGAACCACAGCGAAACGGAACCCGAAACCCGAGTGAGATTCACCTTTCTTCAACTTGTCTTACCACAAGCCAAAGGTGACCTAGGCACAAAACTAGCACATTAAATATCTACTGAGTACTAGGGATTTATGGGAAGTATCTCTTTGATCCTTACCTGATCCTAAAGCTTGCCTCCACCAAACAAGCCATTAATAACCAAAAGTCTACACAATCATATACTACGTTATACCGATTACAACAAACTAGATACTATCCAGCACCCAACAACATACATATTCACCCACAAGGATATATATACATACCACCACATGAATACATACAGGAGATAATACAATTCACAACACAGGCAACAATGATAGTCGCCACTTCAACCTCCCGACATCATCCCTGCTTGCATCTGGACTCGAAACATCAACAAGACGAGGCAAAACCTTATGAGTCATAAAGACTCAGTAAAAGTGAAAATGAATGTAAACAAGATAATATATGCAATGCCCGAGGTCCCTTTAAAATAATTGAAAATTATATATTTTCATCACCATGTAATATCGGGTATTACATTCAACCCCTCTTAACTAAATTTCGTTCCCGAAATTCTCTTTACCTTATTCTTCTGCCCAAGACAATTACATTCTCGAGTTACTCGCCAAATTTCCATGCTCGAGAATCTCACAACCTAGCCATTGCTCACATTTCCTTTAACCTATCCCCACCTTAATGTTTTTCTTAGGCTATTATTAGTCCTCTGACTCTCGAGGACATTCATCAACTGATTCCACTTTCGCCTCCTATCAAATCGCACTACTGGTCACTGGTTATGACCACTGTAATGATGTCCATCTTTTGATGGATTTCAACTACGTCACAACATCACCTGGTAGTCATCTTCCCATTTTCCACATCAAGCGAAACCAAAAGACGCTAACATTGCATCACTGACCAGTCACTAACGATTTTACGCCGATCACACGATAACGTTTTTCCCCGCCATTCACACTTGGTCACGATTTTACACTGATCAAACACAACAACGTCTTAGTACTGATCATCTGTAGCAATGTCACCTTTAATACTGTTAAACAAGCTGACACCCATCCAGCCATGGTATTTTGTCATCAATCATATACATCCACAGTTTGAGTCGATCCTCACAGTAATATCTCATTACCAATTAACTATAACCATGCTAGCACTATATAGGAAGCAACTATCTAACTTCTTTAGCCATAATCGACCATTCCTCATATTGTCTACTACCTTGACTAGCCGACCTCTGCTTATCGCAATGACTTAATCCTCATACTTCATAGTGGGTAACTTCATGCTTTAACTAATATCGTGCACTACCTAAGTCCACACCTCGAACTTAATGAAGTACGCACCATACCACTCTCCTAACTGTGAATTCTTTTCATGTTCAACAAAAATATTGAGGCTTTTCTTATTGGTCGATGCCACTTGTCAACTGGGGTCATTTACCCCTACCTAAGAATTCTCATTAGGCAACCCCTCTTAACTAGGTTGCACCCGGTCCTCAATTTCTACTTTGCTAGGCTTTCTCTTGGTTGTCAAACCCTACAAAGAGTGAGTGATCCTACCATTTTTCCATCTAGTTGTGGAACCTTTAACCACAGCTCTCATCACGCCTATCATGCTTACTACAGGTCTTCGGTCCCTGCCCACCTGCATAGTCACTATGTTGCCCTTGGGCACCCGGTGGGTCGTCACCCAATTTCACGATTGGGTTACTCCCATAAGGACACATTTGGTCCCAACACTAGTTCCCAACAGCATGGCTTGGGTCTGTCATTGCTTACATCAGACCCACGACATGACTTCTAGCTTTTGGTCCCACACCTACCACCTCAAGCTATCATGGTTACACCAACATCCTTGTAACAACTTTTTAGCCACGATTACAAACCTAGCCTCATCCTCATTGGAACATTTCGAACTCCACACATTCCTCGAATTTTTGGCATTTTTTTGAAATTTTCTTTTTCTTTCTTTTTTATACATATATTTATTTTATTTCTTTTTTCATTTTTTTCCTTCGTAATCCTTCCTTTCTCTTTCTTCTCCAGCATCTTTTTCTTTTTTTCTTCTTCCTTCTTCTTTCGTTTTCTGCTCCGTGAATGCCTACTGCCCGCACACAGCCCTACTGCCTTTGACCTCCGCCGCAGCCTCCGTGTCCGCCTCCGACCAACTCCATCGGCTTTGCGATCGCACCACGGACTGTCACCACCGTGATCTCGGACCTCCAGCACGCACCGCGCCCCGCCCTTGCAATCGACTACCATCACCTCCAATCGCCTCCAGCTGTCGTGCGATTGCTAGCCGCCGCCTCCTAATCTCCCTCACACAGCCACCGGCCACATCAATCGCTCCCTCTTTCCAGTTGTTGCCTTCCGCCAGCCAGATCTGGCCATTTCACTGTCGCCTACTTCCTCTCACAGCCATCGACTTCCTCAACCGCTACCGTGACCATCGCTGCCTCCACCAACCATCAACACCACTGCCCGCTGCTACCGAATCTGAAGCCAAATCTGGGTCGACCCGCCCAGACCAAGTATGACCCGATTCAGGTTTGACCCATCCAATTAGATCTGACCCATATTTGATTTGCTTAGATTTAGCCAAAACATAGATCTATCATGCCATGGTTCAACTTGTTTTGATGCAATGCCTGCAGAGTTTTGAGGAGACGGTGTACTCCACTATGCATCTTTGCTCCTTATTTCTGTCATGAGGAAGGATCTGTTGAGTTCTAACCTAGTCAAGAAGAGGGGTAAATTGACACCTTTTTAAAACTCTAATGCAAAACTTATGCACCTATATATATGAGAAAAAAAATTTAATACAAAACAAAATTATAGTTGAGAGTATGGGAGCACTTAAATACTAGATGGATAATATGATATCAGTTGGTTGTGCTAGTATGTGCTTTAGTCCAATATACTCTTCAAATTACAACTTGGTGAAAACACGTGATTTGAATGCACATAATAACAAGTCTTTAAATAAACCAAATAGAATATTGAATGAGTACAAAGAATGATCAATTAAAGCAAATTAGAATATAATCAAATTAACCACCAAGAATGTAAGCCTTAGGATTCGGCCACTTCAGATAGCACAAGACCAAAAAGAAACAAGTATAATCAAGCAAGAATAAGTAAGAATGAAGAGAAAAAGAACACAACAATTTATAGTGGTTCGGCCCTTATGGCTTACATCCACTACCTAAGGATTTCCTTCCTTAGGATTTTTAACCAAATCTACTATATGAAACTTTTGTTACATCCACCGAAGCCTTCACTTGGCTTCACCACCACCAAACTACTTCTGGAGTCTCGCACTCACTAGTTTGGATTTTGTATGCTCTTTACAAGATACAAGAATAGTAGAGATTGAGAAATAGGGTTCTCTCAAAAATAATACAATGAAGCGTAGAGAACTTTCTTAGTTTTCTCTCAAGAAGATAGACGAAGAGAAAGATTTAGAGAGAATGAAAATCTCTACCAATAATGTAAAAAATAATAGGGCTTCCAAAATTTGTTCCAAAGCCTTCAAGAGACCTTTTTATATAGTGTTAGAGTAGCCTTTCCTTGATCAATCTCAGCCCTCTATGTGTCAAGTCTTCAAGCCAATCTCAGCCCTTCATATTGAATTCTTGATTTACCTTCCATAATCAGCTAACTTGATTGATCATCAAGACCTTTGACTTTTGTTGATCTCCAATCAGTCTTGAATGAATAAATCAATTCCACTAATGCATGGTTGATTTTAAGGATTAAAATATCATCAAAACCTTTCATAATTCTTGCAAAATCGACAATAAATAAGAAATGATCAATTCTGACTTCTAGTTGATCTTCAAACACTTTTGATTGTGCAATTGGCCCCTTTGCTTTCATAACAAGCATAGCTAATTTGAAATTTGAATTTAAACCTCCAAATGGTGTAAAATCCATCCAAATATTCTCAAATAATGAAGCAAATTTGTCCAACAATGAAGATATCAATTATAACTTCAAAAACTCATAATTGATCAAGTTTCCATACTAAAAATATTGACAAGTAGAGAATCAATTTGTATAGCTGAATATATGCAAGATATCCTTTGAATATTCTCCCATAATGAAGATATTAATTAGCCATAATGAGTAGGATACTTGATTCCATGATTTGAGTCTCCATATCCTTTTAATGAGAGAGAATCAACAATAAAGGAAAGTAATATCTATCAAGGTTTAATTTTCAAACCTTAATTTCCTCCATTAATGTTAAACAATAATGTTGAATCTTTAACTTCTCCATTTGAATGCAATTCAAAAAATTCTTCCATATTTAACTGAGTAGATGAGCTTTTAGGAACCTTTAAATTTACTCCATGATTCTCTTACCATATTTAGACTAACGAGATGATGTAGTCTAGTGAGTGTGCTCCACGTGGCTACCATGTCATCAAAATGCCACGTTAACAATGCCATGTCTCCAAGATATGTATATGGCAACTCCATATAGTGGACTACTCCAATCTCTTCAAAAACTTCTATATAGATCTTTTGAACTTTCCATATATGAACAAGAATTCCATATATATATCTTTTAGACTTTCCATTCCAAGAAGAACTTTCCATACATAGCTCAAATACTCAAATCTCTATGAAGCTCTCTAAAAACTTGTTTCCATATATAATGAAATCTCTATATAAGTATAAGAAGTTTCCATATATAACATGTGTCATGAAATCACTAAAGAATAGCTTTATAAGACTTATGAAGGCTTCATGCTTTGTTAATACATAAAATATAAATGTACATTCACATTCACACATGCCAATCATCAATCATCAAAATCTACACTCAACAAGATCCACTTATTTTGCTGCCATCCACCGCATTTTTGGTGCTAGAAATGCCTCCATCCTCCTGTCCCATCTTCCAGTAAGTGATCGGCTTGGAGCTGCTATGATACTCTTATTTGAAGCTCAAACCCGGCTTCAGGACCCTGTTTATGGTTGTGTATCCCACATTCTTACCCTTCAGCAACAGGTTAGTGATCTCCAAGCTTATCAAGCTCTATTGCAAGATTCACTATTCGCACACTATTCTTCACATCCCCAACCTATTTCTCAACCTGATCAAAACCCAAACTGGAGCTCCGATCTTCCCATTATCCCAGAAGACGTCCCTCATCCTAGTTTCCTAGAGGCTACTCTAGCTTACCCTGGCGAAACTAGCAGTAGCCAGATGCCACTCCTAGACAACTTCGATGAGCTAGGACCCATCGTGTTTGGTAACCATCGTCGTCACTGAGCATTGACATCATTATCAGTTCTATGGTTTGCCTTCTTCTTTGAGTAATTGTACGACTTGATCTCCTATAACTGCATTTGAACATATGGAATGAATGTTATGTTTTGGATACTTTAACATTTCATTCCTTTGTCTTACCCTCGATTGTATGTTGATCATAAAATATCTCAACCTCTTGCAATTGTTTAATAATTCATCAAGTCGAGATAAAAGATACTGAATCTTAATTGTCATCTCATTCGAAACTTGGAAATTTACATCCTAAGTTAAGCTACACAAACTTCCAAACTGCCGCGCCCCGCCAGCAGCCCTACCATAACACTACAGTCCCCATGGAAATCAGGCTTAGCCCG
Source organism: Diospyros kaki (assembly GCA_036245055.1). NCBI lineage: Eukaryota > Viridiplantae > Streptophyta > Magnoliopsida > Ericales > Ebenaceae > Diospyros > Diospyros kaki. Next base: position 22,214,083 of record BSEG01000014.1, on the reverse strand, counting down.
GACATAACCTACAGTTCGCTCCAGGTCTTCAATGTCTAATCGTCTCCATATGAGACTAGTTACCCCACATAGAGGGCCACGGTCCCTTAACATGAGCTAACCTAGTGTCCACCGGCCACCTGTATTCAGTGGTCCTTAGCATTAGACCCGTCACTAGTAGGCATCACCTGTAGCATTATCCCATGCCAGAGCCATTCTTCGTTCCTTGGGTTCCACTCTCTTTAGACATCTCGAGACACCACATGGTCTCAACATGCAGCGAACCATTACATCACCGCTTCACTGCTATAAAGGACTTGACCCCTACTTAGGCCTTTGTGTACTTCGCTCAACTTGGCCTCCATGCACTTACCCCGCTCATAACTCTCAGCTACTCAATTGAGCTCACCTTTCGACACTAAGCGACTAATCATCACGATACATGAGAAATTATAACTAACCATGCTATCCTAGTCTCTCGATCACCTTGACCTTCATGAAAGATTATCGGCCTTACTAAACCTAAACCCTTACCCAACACAATTCCTATGGTACCACTCCAGATCTCCGACATCTGATCATCACCTGCAGTTCACTATGTTGCTCCAGCCAATGGGCCACCTGCCCTTACCGCGAGCCAACTCACTAGTCCCCTACCATATGGTTCATAGCATTAGATCCGTCACTGCGAGCCTTGCACCTGTAGCATTAATGCTACGTTGAAGCCTCCACTAACTACGATGGTTCTACCACCATCTCACGAAAGCAACCTCAGCAGGTTGTCCTTGTCTTGATAACCTCAAGCTCACGCCATGAGTCTTGCTCCATAAGACTTTACATCTCTTACACCTTAGAGAATCTCAACCAATCCAACTCTTAAGGCCGAATGATCCTACCCCACAAGATCGTACATCATGACGTTCAACCATAATCTGAAAGATCCATCTTTCCACAACAATGGACCCATGTCCATCATGATTCACTTTGCCACCAAGTTCATTCCAAAGCTTAATCATCTTTCCTTAGATGGGTCACTCACCGATAGATCTATCGAGCTGCGTAAGAAAGAATAAGCTAAAGCTTATGCCTACCCATCTCTTAACGACCCAACTAGCATCGATCTCTCAATCCATACCCATTATGTTAAGTCTACCTCAGGTTTCGGCACCCATCGTTCGGAGCACTTACTATCACCCCTCCAGGTGAATCGAGACCTCATGTCTCCCCTTGCATACCCACGTATGCATACAATCACTACACCCAGCTCACCCTTTCAACACACCTTACTTAGGCTCCCCAGACTTTGGAATTTCAACCCGGGCCTCTACATCACTCGCCATGCCCCTGCATACTCGACATCCGAAGTTGGCATTTCTTGTGTACGTATAGCCCATAGATGTCCTATTGCCACAAACTCATCGCCCTCGGCCCACATACCCATTCATACCTCTCATTGAGTGACCTCTTCGTCTCCCAAACAAGGATTTCATGACCTTAGGCGTCATCCCCGACCCCAAGCATCACAATGAGGGTCTATTCACCTCTCATCTCCCGACCTTAGGCATCCCACCTAGCCCTAAGCGTCATAATGAGGGTTTAATTGACCCTTCCTCATCATTCACATGAATAGTCTTTTGGCCCTACACAACAAGAAATACTAATCCTATGGCTTCCACATGCACGTCAACACATGCCCAACTCATACATTCCCAATCTGAATCCCTCTTAATCTCCACTCGACTCGTTAGGAGTTTTTCATCTCATTCTATGCCCACTATGATCCATTTGCCACACAAATATCCTTCCCTAGGATAGACCTCGTTTCATCTTGAAAACAGTTAGGGCTCACTCATACCCTAGGCATATCCCCTCTAGGATCATCATAACAATACTCTCACTTCGTACCGTTTACATTTAACAGGCATACATCATACACAACTCCCCTTAGAGTACTTACTGTAAGTAACCTTACTCCCTTCTTGGAGCTCGTCACATGGCCCGTTAACGACTCATCTTCTTAAGCCTCAAGCTAACTCTCACTTTAGCTCACTCTATCTGAAGCACAAAACCCTTATTGCACCACCTCTAAGGGAAAACTTCTATTCTCTCATACATGCTTGGCCAATCCCTAACATAGGGGCGCTCCACTAATCCCCTCCCGGATTAGTTATGCCTCACGCTCTCCTTGCCCTTTCATGACTCTTATCATGACTTGGCTTCGTATCCCTACACGAGCCTCAACACATCTATCTCAAGGAATCCTCATCTTTAGAACACTTAATATCACCCAAATTCCCACATTCGGGTTTCTCGACACCAACACCCACACTTGGGCTTTTGGTTCTTCATTACCTCGACCTGTATACCTCTCACAGGTATATCATTTCAACCCATGGTATTTTCCTATTTCTAGAATCGGAATATCTAAACATACATTCAAATCATCACAGGCCTCAACGCCTCGACCCAATCCCTAGGGTCCTTGGACCACATGTCCAACTTTTAAGGTCATCATATCAATCACACATCGTAACCTCGAAGTCACAAACCAACTGTTCCTGACCCCAACTCAGCAGCTAGGACATTCCAACTTACATCCAAATCATGCAAGATATCCTCGACTCCAAATTCTGGCAATCGCTCACATCAATCACTTTATCAACCATACATGACACCACTAACATACTAACTTTCCCCACTCATATTGCTAGCTATGCTCTGATACCAACTGTAATGACCCGCTCCCACTTATGGGCACCACCAGTGAATAATTTACCAGATTACTCACCCGACAAACCAATAACTAAAGGGTCAGACTATGTTTCATCTGGAAATGTCCTAAGTGGGGACTAGGCTCTGTCCTTCCCTTCGCTCCGCTCGAGGAGTCGGTCCCAAAACAAATAAAGAACCACAACAGAATGAAACCTGAATCCCGAGTGAGCTTCACCTTTCTTCAACTCGTCTTACCACAAGCTAAAGGTGACTCAGGCACAAAACTAGCACATTAAATATCTACTAAATACTGGGGATTTATGGGAAGTATCTCTTTGATCCTTACCTGAACCTAAAGCTTGGCTCCACCAAACGAGCCATTAACAACTAAAAGTCTACACAATCATACACTACGTTATACCAATTACAACAAATTGGATACCATCCAGCGCCCAACAACATACATATTCACCCACAAGGATATATATATACATACCACCACATGAATACATACAGGAGATAATGCAATTGACAACACGTGCAACAACGTTAGTCGCTACTTCAACCTCCCGACATCATCCCTGCTTGCATTTGGACTTGCAACATCTACAACATAAGGTAAAACCTTATGAGTCATAAAGACTCAGTAAGGGTGCAAATGAATGTAAACAAGATAATATATGCGATGCAATGACAAGTAAATATGTATGAGTGGCAAGGCATCATTGCCCTCCGAACCCACTTGTTCGAGGCACTTACCTCCTATATTACCCCTAGCATGCATTTAGTTTACCCCATGAACATAGGACTCCACTAGACCACCTATAGAAAATGCATAACCAATACTGCAACCAACATATATTCAACCATATTACCAAACATTTGCAAGGCCGCCACCATTGGAGCCATCCCCTACCTTGCTCGGAACCTCATCTCTGCCCTAGCACGAGCTCCAGCTTGAACGTTGAACTCTTCTAGGACCATCGCCTCCCTGGTCGACCTTAGATGCAACCACACAAAACCCAACTTTATTAACATCAGACATTAAACCAATGGCCTTAATTTCGCCATACACCGCAAAACCATCCATCAACAAATTTCCAAACAACCCCGACATAGGGTTTATCCAACAAATAATTATTCCCCGTTATCTTGCATAATGAAATTAACTTGAAAAGAAATTATAAATTTTCCTCAACCAATCTGGAAGAGAAATCCAAAAAATGCCCATACCAGCGTTGACTCCTAAGCTACCACTTTGCATTCAAATTTCCATTTTCGAGCTTCTGGTATGTTCCTCGAGTCTCGAAATAATTTTCATAATTTTTTCCCCAATTTTTGGAATTTTCTCTTATTTTTCCTCATTTTTCTAGATTTTCTTTATTTTTTCTTTTCTTTTTCTTTTATTTTTTTTTCTTTAAGCTTCTGCCCTATTCATCACGTTCTTCGCTCGTCCGCCTGCATGCACCAGCAGCTGGCCACAAGCAGCTGCTTGCCACCATCCAGCCTCCATCGGCCAACCTCGCCGTCACCGACTGCTCCCTGACCGTCGCCCGACAGCACAACGGCGTCTATACCATTGCAAGCCCACTGCCAGTGCCGGTCTCCCTCGCCCGCGTTGCTGGCATGGTCGACATTGCTTCAGTTTCCAGCCATCTCCAGCCGCCATCAGTCGCGCACAGCGCCGCCGTCGCCACCGTGCACAGCCGCATCGGTAGCCTCCACCGTGGCCAGACCTCCAACCTGCTACATCCGCTTCAGCTTCATCGTCGACCATGGTAGCTGCTACCATGGCCGCTCGCCCTTGTTGCCTTTTGTCGGCATCTCCCTCTCTCAATCTCTCTTTGCTCTCTCCGTCTCTTTTGCTTTGGATTCGGTCGAGACTCCCTTGCTCCTCTCTTCTTCTTTTGGCCACAATCCCAACGCACACAAAAAGAAATTGGATTTCAAATGCTTGCCCTCCAGCTCACGCCCACTTATATATCTAGATATATACTTACATATATTACACATAATATACACATTTAATTACATCATAAAATACATAATTATTTAATAATTACTTATCAACCCCACTAATACTTCATAATCCCTTTTGGAAAATTTTAATAATTACACTTAGACCCTCCAGGGTCTTAAATAATTACCCTCAAGATACCAAAAATCTTGATTTACACAAAAAAAATAATTAGCCATTACTCGATAAAATCGATCTCGTCCCTATGCCTTTGTAGGGCATTTTCTCAACTTGAAAATGCTTCAGCGCTAACTTATTCACAACCCCGAGCCACCATTTGGGCCCCTCTGACTTACTGGTGACTTCCCAATTGCCCCTTACGAATATTCGGTTTAGCCAATACTGCAAGCTTATACCGAAGCTGATTCGAAAACCATTCCTGATCTAATTTCTTTCAGAGTCATTAACCTCACATTGAGATGCTCGTTAATCCCTTACCCCTTTTCCTGGACATCCAAGTCCCAGAGCATTCTCTGCCCTCGATTCGGTAAATTTTATTAATTAATCCTTCAAAACTTACTTTCGAACTTCCCAGACCACCCGAGGTCCCTTTAAAATATTTGAAAATTATATCTTTTCATCACCATGTAATATCGGGTATTACAGCTTGCCTCTTAAATGTAAAAGAGGAAGAAGAACTTGCAAAATATGGGAATGAGAGAAAAGAACCTGCATATAAATGGAGAAAAGAAGATAACTTGCCTTGTTGATTGAACCAAAAAAAAAGGAAACAACCTTGAAATTTGAAAATCCCACCACTTGAAGCTCTAAACCAAGAAGAAAAAGAAGGAGAAAAAGAGAAGCAATCAGGAGGAAACAAGAAGATGGGAAGAAAGCAGAAAAGAAGGCGTGGAGAGAGAAAGGAGAAGAAGGAGATTGGAAACCCTAATTTTCCTGCTTCCTCAACCCACGACTTCCTCTCTTAAATCTCTTCCAAAACCTTTAATTCTCCCATATGCACATACTTATATATATATATGTATTTATTTTAATAAACCATTTTCCTTTATATATTTATTCACACCTAACCCAAATTTCACATTTAATAATCCAAAAATCCATAATCCCATTTATCCATATTTCCAATACCATAATTCAATATTTAATAAATATTTTCACATACCTTACTCCATTTTGACTTTTTCAATTTTTAACCTCCTTTGCCTCTTTCTTTGACTTTAATTATTCTTGCCTTAATTTTCACCTATAAGATCAGAGAGAATTCTTCACAAATCATTTTCTAAATAAACAAAATTCAACTCACATAAAAATATTACCCGAGCAACCTAAACCCAAATATAGGTCGTTACAGTTCCTTACTAAGGATTTTGGAAACATCTACTAAGAGATTTTAGCTTTTAGAGATTAACTATAACCCATACATAGTTTTTACATGTTTAACTAAAACCTCCACTTTTCACAGTAGCAGTTGTAACATCTACTTTTCACGGGTTAAGTAGCAACCCCATCTTTTCAAGGGAGTAGCTGTCACCTCTACATGTGATTTTTTCAAACTAGGCTTAGCCACAACCAATACATAGCCTTTCACAAGATCAAGCTTGACCTTTTACAAGTTTTACAGTTTTTGTGAAAGGATTTCTCAAGAGAAAAATATAAGATAATACAATGATTTCAATCATTCTCTTAAACAAAAGAGAGTTATAAGAATATGAATGAATATAACACTACTCAACTCTCTAATTTTTGGTTTAACAAGATCTACATGAAGCTCGATTAGATAATGGCTTGAAATGAAAGAAGATGAGCACAAAAGATTGTCACTCAAGTAGTAAACTTTAATCAAAAAAGAATTAGGCTTTGTTGTATCTTGATTTAGGCTGGCTCTATATTGCTTGGACATCAGCCTAGGTTCACTAGATAGTAGCAAACATGACTTCGTGCAGCACTTGGTCTTTTATAAAAGTTTTGAGACTTGGATTTTTCCTTGATACAAGCACATACTCATAATTTCTTTTGATTTGACTGAAAATAGTCAAATTAGTTAAGAAAGATATGCATATTATAAAGATATAACCTTTTGCACACCATACATAAACATATTTATCATTTATTTATAAGAGAACATAGTTAGACTTCATAAAATAATTAAATAAAACTCTAATGGTCAAAACTATAACAGTTATATTTTCAAATTTTGACAAAGGATACTCAACTATGGTATAGGGTTACTTGACTAATATAGCCTTTGCTCAATTGGACTTTTCAAGAAATCGATTATCTAGAGAGCTTACTCGAGTGTGACCAAGTCATTACTCGACTAACTCAAAGGCCATAGAGATCTTGCATTACTTACTCAATTACTAGGCAAAGAATACTCGACTAATGTATGAAAATTACTCAAGTACCAACATTGGTTACTCGATTGCTTTTAGGGTCAAAGACTTGGTTAGAGACCAATCTATCTTTACTTGACTATTACATATATTTACTCAATTATCCAAATACATTAGTTGATTGAAAATAAACTTTACTTGATTGAAAATATGCTCACATTTCATAGCTTTAGAGATACTCAATTATTTAGAAAACTCACTCGAGTGATGAAATATCCTTAGTCGATTTTAGAAACACCATACTTGATTAAGCTTTAAGAAAATAGAGCATTTGCAAAATATACTCGAGTAGGAGCTTATGATTGTCGATTGAATCAATTCAAATACTCAATTATTTTTGAAAGCATACTGAATAATACTCAATTGATTAAATCAAAATCTTTTTCATACTTAGTCAATTTTTCATTAAGTTTTCTCACAAACTTTACATCATACTCGACTAATACAAAAACATATTCGATTGATTTTATCAAAAGGCTTTTTCTTACTTAGTTGATTTTCAAAGAGATTTTCTCACAAGCTTTATATTATACTTGACTAATACAAAATCATACTCGACTATATGAGCACGAAATTCTCCAATTTAAGAGAATTTGTAAAATGTTTTGAAAATCATCAATAAACCAAATTTATTGAAAATATATAATTTTCAAAAACTATTTTCTCAATAAATTAAAATACAAATTTTTCAACAAAAACTATCAACCATTTTTAACACTGAGATTCAAATTAGGGAACGCTCTTTTATCATTTTCTACAACAGAACATTTAATGCTTTGTTGCAGCCTTCAGGTGGATGACGAGGGAGGGAAGGACGACATGTAGAAGGCATGCCACTCTCTTTCTCTTCCTTGTTCAATTTTGACCAACTTTCACTAAGTAGGAGGTAGGGGTGTTCACGGTGCGGTTTGGGGGTTTAGGCTATTTTCAATATGCCAAATTGCATGTATGGTTTTTTGTTAAACCAAACCACGTGGTCTAGTTCTTCCTTTGCTTCCTCTAGTGCTTCCTCTGGTGCTTCTTTTATTGCCTTTTTAGCCTTATTAAACTGGATGCAATAATGTCTATTTGCACATGAAATTTTTAAGTAAAATAATAAAGCCAATGGTATCTTGTCGAAATATAAATGAACACACACACATCGAGTTCTCTTTCTCTCTGTCTATGATTCTCTTTCTCCATCCCTTCAAAAACCCTCAATTCTCTTTGCTCCCTTTTGCTTGTCACTATTCTTACAATTTGTTCCTAACAGTGAGACTATTTCCTCTTCCATTCCAAAATTCCATTACAACATTCCATCACTTACATGGAAGCTTGACTAGCATAAAAGCTTCTCGTAGGGTTCCAATGAATCTTGGAACATGGACTGACTTAGTGTAACACCCGGTGTTACAGGTGTTAAAAGAATGAGAAAGAAAGTGAGAAAATTCCAAAAATGCCCTTGAGAAGGTGTTGGATCCTTGAGATTGAGGGTGCCCTATGAGAGGGGTATTTTGGTAATTTGGATAGTGAAATCCAATATATAGGGTATTTTGGTAAATTAGAAATAATCCCTATGTGGAATTAGGTATGTAAGTGAATAAAATCCCAATTTGGTGTTTATGTGGAGATACATGGGATTAATAAATTCACAAGGGGTATTTGAGAATTTTGGAATTTAATTCCATAAAGAAATTTAATTATGGAATATTAGGAAATTGGTGGATATTTAATTATGTGGTAAAGTAATTAATTTTTCCCTATATTAGAGAATAAATGTGGTGATGCCACATGGATGGAGGAGATTAGAACTTGGAAGCCAAGGTTGTGTCTTGGAGTGACACATGGCATTTTGTGGTCCAAGTTAAATGAGAGATTAAATTAAATGCAAAAAGAAATGCTAAAAGGGTCTTTCAAGCATTTAATGAGAGGCATGATTATATGGATTAAAGAAAATCCAAAAGAAAATGGTAAATGGTCACCATTAATGCCTTAGAAAATATGAGAGTTAAATAAATCAAAAAGGAAAATGGGAAAATGGTCTCCCATTAATGCTTTGGAAATTATGAGATTTATTTAAATGAGAAAGAAAGCATTTATGTCTTTCAAAGTGGTCTCTCATGTGATGGTGAAAAATTGTCCCATTAAATTAAATGGGAAAGAAATTTATTTATGTCATTCAAGTGTGATGGTTATAAAAATAGTCCCATTAATTTAAATGGGAAAGAAAGGATATTTCAAAGGATGAGATTAATTCTTGAAATGGGAAAGTGATCCAAGGGTTGCCATTAAATCTTGGAAGTTGGCATGGATTGCCAAATGGGTGGAGAGATTTTAAAGAGAAATGATTGGAAGGTGGAGATTTAATCTCCAATTTAAATCAAAGGATAGGATTAAAACCTAGCAAAGCACATGGATTGTGCTTCCTTTGGATGGCTAAGATGTTGTCTTGTAAAGTGAGAAAAGATCCAATGGTGGATTTTAAGCAAGACTTAATGCCATGGATTGTGTTAGTTTGGAGGGTGAGGATTTATTCTCACCAAATAAATCTAATGGCTATGATGCATTCTTGAAATATGAGGGAACTAGTATAAAATGGCAAGAAGGGAAGTCTTGGTTTCCTTTGGCCATTTGGAGAAAGAAATGAAGAAGGAAAGAAAGAAAGGGAGATAAGAAAGTCTCCCATGGAAGAAAAAGTGAAGAAGAAGAGAAGAAATCAAGTAAGTGCATTCTTCCTTTCTTTATTTAGTGTTCTTTTATCCAAAGAAAGTGAGTTCTTGTTTGAATGCCATTTTAGATGGGAGAAAATGAAGATGAAAGCTCTCTTGAAATGGAGATTTAATATTCAAGAAGAGGTAAGAGATGGCCCCATGGGAAGGTGGCCTTGCAATGGGTTTTAAATATGTTTCATAAATGTATATGTTGCATTTGGCATGTTCTTTTATGTTCATGAGACTTATGGCCATAGGTTAGTTGGGAATATGGTTGAAATGGTGGGTTGATGCCTCTAACCTTGGTGGGTTGTGAGGGCAAAGAAACCTAGCCACACTTGCATGCATTTGACATCATATAATGTTGTTATGTTCATATTTATTTTGCATTGCACTCTTATTGAGCTTAATAACTCATGAGGTTTTTACCCTCACATGTAGGTTGTGAAAGCATGGTAAAGTAAAGCAAATGGTGGTATGGCATGTGGGAGCATGGAAAGAAGGTTCAAGTGCATGTTATGGCCTATGGAAGCCTATGTTGTTATGTTTGATTTATGAAATGTAAACTTGTTTGGTTGGTGATGGCTTATTCAAGCCTAAGATTATGTATGTAATTTATATTTTAGGATGTTTGATTTTATTGTGAAATGAGGCATTGACTTAAGGCATGTTGAAGCCTAGGTCGGGTGAAAGCCTCATTGTTGGGTATGTTGTGGGAAGCAACTAAGATGTATAGTAAAATGATTTTGTTGGAAAATTTGTATGTGTTTGATAATGTTATGGAAGTATTGAAAGTTGGGTTTAAGCCTTGATTATGGAGAATTAAAGGCAAAATCAAAATGAATGTGAAGGATTTTTGATTATTTTGAATTCTGAAAAAATTGGGTTAGGAGGCCCAAGAATATATAAAAAAAAAAATGAAGTTGCAGCCTGCCTGTAGCAGGGGCAACAGCAGCCCCGCGCGTGCGGGTGGCTTCTGCTGCACGCGCGGGGGCGGGCGCGAGTGGGCGTCCGCGCCCGCGGGCAGGCGCGCGCGCGCGGCCAGCGCCCCGTGGGCCCCGTCGGTCATTTTTTTAAAAAAAATGAAAAAATTTGGAAATTTTGGGGCATTTCTTAATTGAATTTGGGCTCCGAAGGAATTTTCAAAATAAAGAAATTTTTCGGACATTTTGGAGAATAATGCCGAAATTTTAGAAAATTAAAAATGATGAGTTTTTCCTCCAAAATTGGTAATCAATCAATTGATTGGTTTAAATAGTGAATTATGGAGTCCGGTAAAATTCTTGGATGAAAAAGAATTAAATATAAATAAGAAATGGCAGTTGGGCATTTTCATGAGTTTTCTTTTTAGCCAATACGGTGTGGTTAAAGCCCAATTTCGCTAGTGAATCCTAGGGAGGAGGGAAGGGAAGGACAAGCCTAGTTCCCACCTAGGGCGTTTCATCTTGAAACAAGGTCCACCTTTCACCTAAGGCCGAGCAGGTGGACAATTTGGGTAATTGTTCACGAGTAACACCCGTAAGTGGGAGCCGGGCGTTACACTTAGTCCCTCGTGCTAGTAAGGGGTGGACTAGTCTTTCAAGGAAATAAACTTAGAGCCGTTTGTGAGATTATTTCGAAGCTAGCAATGAGAATGGGAGCTTCCACATTTGGTTTCCCACACAATTGGGAGCTTCTAGTTCATCCAGTGAGGTATAATTTTCTCACCCCTATAGATGGTTTCGTGTTGTTGCATATGGTTGTTAGATATCGAGTCTTGCAAGGTGATCTTGATTTACTTTTGCTATCATTTATTGTTGTTTTTGAAAAAGTTTTGAAATCCAGCTAAAACCCTTACATGGACGACCAAGTGTTGGCGTCGTCTTTCAACTAGCACTAAGGTCCAACGAAGGGTTTCGGTGGCAACCTAGGTGAAAATGAACTTGGTCCCCTACACATGTGGGGGGTGGCATGGTTAGCCAAGGTATAGGGTCATGAGAAAATAGAGGAGGCTCATGGCAGTTCGTGAATGTGGTTCGTAGGTATTCGATGAAAGATCAGTAGAGGCTAGACAAAGCATTATTGGAAGCAACTGGCAGCAACATCTTTGTCTCAAGAGGTAATCGTTGCCTATTTTCCATTATAGATGGTTTAGATTTATCATATGGCTGTTTACAATGAGTCTTGTGTGTGGTTTTGTTTCCTATTTCTACTGCGTTTTGCTTGTGTGTTTTGAAAATATTTTGAAATCCAATCTAACCACCCACATAATACCCTAAGTGCTAGCGTTGTCTTTAAGCAAAAATGACCTATTTTCAATCAGCAAAGCTTCGGACAGTCGCTCATCACTTTGCTCTATCAAGACTAAGTCATTCTCACCTCACAAATTCTAATTGTTGTATTTAAGCAACAACAACACCATTTCGAGGTTGTTCATATCTGTCTACATTAGGTTATCTCAGGTAGATCGAGAGAGTCTTCTATGGGTAAGTCCCCCAGTTGGGAGGATTCTCTTGGTGTAAGAGTCCATGCTCAGCTAGACAAGTCTCTGACGGGTTTTCAAGGGGTTTTTCCTAGTGATTCCGTGTAGCATTCAAATAATTTTGAAGCATTGGTGGAAGTAAAGTGGAAGGCATGAGATTTTAAAGAAAGGATGTCATCTCTCAAAGTGCCTTAGTGCTTTCATTGTCTTGTCTTTGGAAACCTCATAGTTATTTAGGGGCACCATAGGTAAAATTGTTCCAAAGGCCCCAAGCTATCCTTATGGGGGAGTCTCCTACTTTCTTGGAAGAATATGGGGGCTGTTAACTTTGAGACCCCACTTCTTTTGGTTGTTCATAGCTTGAGATCATGTACAAGCTATTGTTAATGTACTTAGGCTTTTCAAATTGATTCCCATAAATTGATTTCCTGAAAGAAGTAAGACTTCTTACTATTATAGGATAAGGATTGTTATCAAATAAACTTTATCTACTGAGAGATTTTTGGAGTAAACATTAAAAATAAAATTACACGTTTTTTCTTGGGATGCCCTCCTATTGATCTCTCAAGAGACTCTCATAAGACTCAATTGAGGGAGGTTTTTTTACTCTCGTGGGAGACAACTTAGGGTTCGACACATGAGGGTCTCCCAAAGGCTCTCCCTTGCATGGGAGATTTTATTAGGTCCTTTGACTTGGTCTTTTGTCTCTTTTTGTTTATTTTTTTATTTTTTTATTTTTTTTGGTTATTATGCACATTAAATTTGAATATGGCATTTGGTGAGATAATGATCCATGCCGTTGACAATGTTGCAACATAAATTGATGACATGAGCATGACAAGGCTGTGAGTTTTGACCATGTGTTGTAAAAATACAGATTTTTTAACAGATTATGAGATAATGTATTCATTCATGGTAATAAGCGTAAGAGAGAGGCGACTTATTCTATATTAAACCCATGAAATATTATATCATGGTCTGATTAGACTTTGTCATGTATACAAGTCTCGTGAGTAAATAAAAACAAATTATTTTATTTATTTATAAATTTATCAAAAAACACAGGCTAGCTAGAACAAGAGATGACGACTGGATTGCAACATCAAAGGTAAAGTTAATTTCAGCCGCTTTTGTCAAACACGGTTAACTACTTCTATTACTGTTCGTTCGTACGCACCCCCTCCCCCCTTTATTTTTGTAGTCCTCGTTTCACATTTCATCTCAACCGTTCTACTTTTCGCCCCCTTTCCCTTTGTGATCTATCTTCCTCTCTCTTAACTTCTCCGAATCCGTCGGCCCCCACTTTCACTCCACCACTTACAGCGCTTCGGATCGACCTGCTTGATTCTGCGTTTTCGTCTTTGTGTTGTCGAATTACGGTTAGTCATTGAGTTTGCTTGGTACTCGTTTTTTGTCTTTTCTTTCGATCATGATGTTGTCGTGAGAATTGGGTATTTAGTCCGAGATGGAATTTCGGGCTTGTGGTTGTTACGACGTTGTTGAGCTGATCACTGGTTAATTTAGGGGTGATTTGGGCATGTGGGTTGTTCTTGTTTGGATCCATGGATGTGTCGGCGTGCTGTTTCTTGATTTCTGGGGGCGTAGTGAAGCTGATTAGGAGGCGTTTGGCTAGCTCGCTTTTGGTGAATAGGCGGTGCCCATAATTTAACCACAGGAGTTTGATTTTGTGTGGTTTTAGGGTTGTTTATTGGTCGTGAATTGGATTTGGGGGTTTTTCCTTTTCTGGTCCTTAAACCCTGGTTATGGTTATTTGGGTTCTCTCTAATGGAGGCTAAATTTGGAGGGAAGTCTCTTCATTTGTATGGTCCAGTGATGCCGGATTTGAAGGCAGTTGGGAAGAGGAGTTTGGAATGGGACATAAATGAGTGGGAATGGGATGGGGATCTGTTTTCTGCCACTCCGTTGAATTCTGTACCGTCTGATAGCCACAGTCGGCAGTTATTCCCCGTTGGGTCTGAAATTCCAGAAAGTACAGGTTTTTGGAGCGGTTCAACAACAGGTCCAGTTGAAATCAGTTTGGGAAATGAGAAGGAAAAGATGGAATTGGAGATACAGAGGAGGGTGGGCAATCTTCCGGATGAGCGGTTGTTGAGCAATGAAGCTGGCTCCCTCAATTTAAAGCTTGGTGCGCAAGAGTACCCAGTCACAGAAGCTGAGATGGAAAAATGGGAGGGGAAGAGTGGAAAGAAAAGCAAAGTTATTGCAGCTACCTCAAATCTTGCTGTGTGCCAGGTGGATGATTGTGGAGCTGATTTGACGAATGCCAAAGAGTATCATCGGCGACACAAGGTATGTGATATGCATTCCAAGTCCAGTAGAGCTTTGGTGGGAAACACAATACAACGTTTCTGTCAGCAGTGTAGCAGGTTAGTTCTTTTATGTAGACTTGATTTCAAGGATTTGCTATGGTCATTACTAATATAAAATATCAAGATAGGCATGAGATTAAATCCTGGACATTCCATCCAGTGCTTCCTGCTATTTAGATGAACCAAGAAGAGGCTAGACTAGAGCACGCCATGAAATTTTGTTGTACTTATGGCAGGTTTCATGTTCTTCAAGAGTTTGATGAAGGGAAGAGAAGTTGTCGTAGGCGTTTGGCAGGTCACAATAGGCGAAGGAGAAAGACACACCCAGAGAATGTGAATAATGGGGGCTCCTTGAATAATGAAAGTAGTAGTAGTTATTTACTCGTTAGTCTACTGAGGATACTCTCCAACATGCACAGTAAGTGGTAATCTTACTGAAATTTATATGCTTTGTTTTTGTACATTTGCTTGGCAAAACATCATAAACTTCTGATCTTCTGCAACAAGCAGTTATTTATATCAATTCTTTTGTGTTTTTTCTTTGTTGTTTTTGTTTCACTTGCAACGATTGCTCTCTGTTTTAGTAGATGTTGCTATAAACTTGCTTTCCATGTTAATTTTGCCAACACATACATATGTGGAACTAATGTCCTATAATCTTATGAGTGTGCTTGTGGTAGATGAGATAAAAAGTATCCAGTCTTGTCTTCCGTATAAAGTCTCAGTTCTATTTTGAGGTGGAAGTGATCATATCTGAAAAATGTTGCTTCTTTGGATATGAGAATAATTTTGCAAAACCTTTCTCTCCATTCTCTCTCAGCTGAATGGATAAAATAGTTGATGATAATCCTAATTAAATTAGGATTTATTCTTTAAATTGTTATTATCTTAGTTCATTAGGTTTATGACTTTATGTAATATCCCAATTCTTGGTGTATTTTGAGTTTTATTAGTATGGGGTTTAAATACTCATTTTGTGCAAATTTGACAAGTTAACTTGATGTAGATAGTCAAATTGTGTGGGGTAAACGAGACCCACAGATTCAGGGGTTTGGGTTAGGGGCACCAAGTATGACTGCGATGGTTAGGTGAGATATGGTGATCTGTGACTTTTCTGCTGTTGAGATAGAATCCAATGGACTTATTGAAGAAAAGATATGAGTTCGGTGGTGGGGTTGGTTTGCAAAATGGACACCCTAGATAAAAGATGTCACACAACAAAGTTGGGAACGCAATATACAAAATGTGTTGGAAAAATGTTCGGTGGTGGGGTTGGTTTGCAAAATGGACACCCTAGATAAAAGATGTCACACAACAAAGTTGGGAACGCAATATACAAAATGTGTTGGAAAAATATAGGATATGGTATGTCACACGGTACGAGAAAATTTATTTGCAAAGGTGATATGGCATTCTTGATTTGCTGTGGGTTTTATAAACAAGGTATGGTTTGCTTGTCCTTGTTTATATCTTAATTGGCTTAGGGTCATGCTGAATTTCTTGAACCAAGCTCTTGGAGACTATCTTAAACCATATAGAGACCTTTTAAATTTACAAACATTTCCACTGCTAACTTCATGCTCAAACCCTGGGGGAATTTTCATATATATTTTCTCATCCAAATCACCATTGAGGAAGGCATTTTTAATATCAAATTGGAATAGGGGCCATTCTAAATTAACAACAATAGAGAGTAATACCCGAATGGAATTAAGCTTAGCAACATGAGCAAAAGTCTCCTCATAGTCAATCCCATAGGTTTGTGTAAACCCTTGGGCTACCAATCTAGCCTTATATCTTTTAACACTCCCATTTACGTTATATTTCACAGTAAATACTCACTTATATCTAACTACCTTCTTGTTTGGAGGTAGTTTCACAATATCCCAAGTATCATTTCCAACTAGGGCAGTCATTTCTTCCATAACAGCAACCTTCCACTAAGGATCATTCCTAGCACTTTGAATATTTTTTGGAATTTCAATGCTGTCTATTTTTGCAACAAATTCTCTGTATGTAGGAGACAATTTTGTATAAGTCAAATGGTTAGAAATAGGGTATTTGACACATGATCTTACCTCTTTTCGTAGAGCTATAAGAACAGCCCAATCCAAATCATCCCTCCTTATAGTATTGCTGTTAGTACTTTCTCCCCGTGTAGTATTGCTGTCAATGCTGTGAACAACAGTGTTATCCTCTGATGGACCAGCCTTTGGAAGTGATGACTGACTATGCTGAGGTTCTTGATGGCCTTTAGGTTGTCTGGAATAGACGAGCAGAGGGTTGTTGGCTGCTAAATGTGGAGGATAATGAGAGATAGGAACTATCATCTCAGGCTTAGAGGTAATAGGAGAGTCAAAAGGAGAATTAGGAGCATGAGGATTAGAAGAATTAGAAGGGATAGGTCTTGCCAGTGTGTTGTCAGGAGTTGATGCTGAGGATGCTCCCCCTTGAGAATATACTAGCAGTGTAGGATCAAGAGGGGGAAGGGAAATGAGAGGATCCCAATTGGGACCATTAGTTTCCTCTCGAGAAGCATTAGATTGATAAAATGGAAGATCCTCATAGAAGGTGACATCGGTGGACACAGAGACTTTTCTGTTGGTAGGACAATACACTTGTATCCTTTTTGGGAAGGAGAGTACCCAACAAAGATACACTTGAGAGCCTTGGGGTCTAATTTGGTCCGAGAGAGAGTATTGTTGTGACACAATGCACCCAAATACCTTACGATCAATTGAGGATAGATGAGGAGCATTTGGATATAGATCACAAAAGGTGCTGAGAGGAGTTTGGAATTGCAAGGTTTTAGATGAGAGACGATTGATCAAATAGGTAGTTGTAAGAGCAACTTCCGCCCAATAGAAATGAGGAACATTGATAGTAAACATCTGTTTTTTCTTTCACCCATCTCGTTTTGTTGGGGTGTGTATTGACATGAGTTTTGATGAAAAATACCATGTTCGAACAAGTAGTTTGTGAAATCATGAGAAAAATACTCTTGGTCATTATCAATTTGAAGGATATGAATAAAAGTTTGGAACATATTCAAAATGAATTTGTGAAATCTTTTGAAAATGCTGCTATCTTTTGATTTTTCCTTCATGAGGTACACCCAACAAGCTCTAGAATGGTCATCGATGAATGTTATAAACCATCTAGAACCAGTGATATTAGGATATTTAGAAAGACCCCAAATATCATTATGTATCAAATGAAATGGTTTGGAGGGCTTATAGGGCTAAATAGAGTGATGAGATCTACGCTGTTTTGCAAGAGTGCATTGTTGACATGGAAAAACTTGTCCTTTATTGATGAAAATTTCAGGATACAAGGATTTTAGGTAAGGAAAACTAGGGTGTCCTAAACGTTTATGCCATAACAAGACTTTGACATTAGTTGTTACATTTAGAACAACCTTATTTGTAGAAGAATTTGGAAGATCCCCTGCCATATATTAAAGACCATCCCTAGCCTTAACACTGCCAATCATCCTCCCCGATGCTTAATCTTGAAACAAACAATAGGATGGGAAAAATGTTACACTGCAGTTCATATCCTTGGTTACCCTACTGACTGATAGTAAATTGCATTGTAATCCTGACACATGTAGGACAAATTTTAGCCTTAGTTTTGAAACACTCACTGTTCCAAGTCCCAAGGCAGGGGAGGTTGTGCCATCAGCCATAGAGATATAAATAGAGGAGCTACAAGGTGTATATTTGGTCATTAAATTTGCAGGACTCGACATATGATCCGATGCACCCGTATCCACTGTCCACACATTCTTAGGAAGCCTTTTCGAAATTAGGGAGTAGTATTGAGAATTACCTTGCAAGGCTATGGATGTTGTGGGCTGAGGATTAGGAGAACTTGATGGAGTTATATCTTGATTGAGCAGCCTGTATAAGGCTTGGTTCTGCTCTTCGAATAGGTTCAGGTTTCTGCTATTTTGGGTTTCAGTAGAAACCTCAACAGCATAGGCTGATCTTGGGATTTCCTTCTTGATTCGTGGCTTCCATTAGTTGGTTTGCCATGAATCTTCTAGCATGTCTCCTTTGTGTGATAGGGTTTCTTACAATGGTCTCACCACAATTTTTCCTTTCCTTGATTCTTTGATAAGATCCCCCCTTGTTTGATAGTAGCAAGAGCTGAATTTTGATGATTTAGAATATGATCATTTAGTTGTTGAGGCATTACCTTACGTCTGCTTTCTTCTCTCCTTACTTCTGCAAACACTTCTCTAAGGGATGGTAAGGGTTTTGTATCCAAAATCTTTCCCCGAACTTCATTCAAATCAGGGTTAAGACCATGTAGAAAATAAAAAATATGATCATTTTTTACCATTTTATTGTATTTGTTACTATTAGCTGGGGATTCCCAACTGACAATATAGAGCAGGTCCATTTCATGCCATAATTCCATCAAATGTTAAAACATTCAGTAACACTGTGATTACCTTATTTGGTTGCTTTAATGGCTGACCTGATTTCAAAACACTGGGAGGAGTTTTCCAAGTTTGAATACATCTCTTGGATTGAATCCCATATTTCCTTTGCTGTCTTGTAGAAGAGGTATGTTCTACCAATTCTTGGCTCCATAGAATTTATTAGCCATGCCATGATAGTTGAGTTTTTCACCTCCCAAATACCACAAATGGCTGCAGTTGTTGGTGGAGTGGGGATGGAACTAGTTAGGTACCCTGCTTTGCCTTTTCCTTTAATCACCAACATTACCGATTCAAACCACTCTCTAAAATTATTCCCATTCAACTTGTGTTTGAGTAATTTGTAGAGGGTGATTATCAATAGGATTTGTGGAAAAATTTGGTGGAGGAGGAAGGGTGCTTGGAGAGCTTGTGGCTAAGGCTTCCGTTAGGGATGGATTTTGTTGGGCTTCAGCCATGATCTTGTAAACAGCCAATGCTTCAATGCTGCTTAAGATTGGAACAGGGCTCTGATAGCATGAAACAAGCTTAAAACCTTGAAAGCTTGATTAATTTCTATTAAACAAAGGGGAGTAATGTATACAGATTACATCCTACTTTTTCTCCTATAAAGTAGGAGAAAATTTAGGTTATTTATCCCCTGGAAACTAGAAAGATTATCTCCTGAAAAATAGGAAAAAGATCAAACTTTAAACTCTAGAATTATCTATCTGATTTAAACTTCAACTGTGTGGTTCTTCCTTTATCCTTGGCCTCTATCCATTTATCATACTCCCTTTTTAACTTTGAATCTTCTAATCTCGTCCAACAAAAAGATGTGATGTGACAACACATTTCTAAATGTGAGCCACAAGATTGTGACACATGGATGGTCAAGATTGAATCTTGCAACTTTAAATCTCAGCCATACATTTTTAGGGCACGTGGTGTGAAGGGATAATTCTTTTGGTAGAAAAAAGACAAAAGAGCTGATGGGTTCATGGGTTGGGGAGCCCATGCATGGAAAGGTGAGTTTTTTTTTTTTTCTTTTAGTCCATTAATCTTGGATAATAACCATAATTAATAATTATCAAAATTGAGAACTTTTGTAACTGTTGGATTGAAATCAACAGCTGAGATTAATTCTTGAAAAACCTATGGATAATCATGCAAAAATACACACATATAATTAAATATATATGTGTGTAAGCAAATATCTAGGAGTGAATTTTTACAATCATGCCCTAGTTAAAATATGGACCATTGGATGAAAATGGATCAAGGGTTTAGATTTAGTTTAGGAATCTATATACATGCATAATGCATATTTTGAAGAATATTTTTTCCCTTCAAGAGTGGGCCGACTGAATCCTTATAGAGGAAATGGAGAGGGAATCCTACACTTTGGAGGAAGAATGAAGTGATTCTCAACTAATTTAAAGCCTTCGATCATTAAGGAAAGTGTTTTTAGAAAATATTGCGGGTTGAAGAAAATATAGGTTTGGCTGCTTGGAACGTTTATATATGGTTGCTTGTGTTGTGAAAACTACATATCAATGCATGGTATATGCATGAGCATGCTTGATGTGCAAAGAAACCACAAGTTTCATCCTTCAACTTCTAGCTCAAATGCTAGGACCATTAAGTCCTTCCGTGGCACCAAACTAACTGTGATGCCCATCCAAGGACATCCTTGGTTTATTATTAAGTGATTTTTTTTTTCAACTTTAATCACGTCTCATATTGGCTCATACCCAATCCCTAAAATCACTTTTGACTGCCCAAGCGTTTAACTTCATTTTCCAATTAGTAAGATCTTCTTGAAGCCAACTTTTGGATAATTCATTAATCATCCTCAGGCTTAATCATCCCCAAGTGACTTGGGGCCTCAACAACTACTAACTAACCGTAGTTAAACTCAGGTATCCTGCTTAACTCAATACGACTCAGTTAAGCCGAAGATTTTCTTTTAATCACCTAACACATCATTTTATATTTCAAAAACTTTTCCAATACCCTTAGAAATCGTATCTCCTTTTAAAACAGTTTGGAAACTTAAAAAATTACATATTTTACAGTTTACCTGAAAGTCCCTTAAAATCATACTTTTTGAGCACTTTGTGTAAGGCCTGTTTCGCCTTGTCAATTAATTTAATAATAATAAAAAAATATGAGACTTTTAAAATATATATTTATATATATATAAATATCCCTTTTCCCCATATTTTACCATAACTGGGTTACACAATGTATTCACTTTGTGGGAAATCCCATGGTTTCCCTTCTCACCTGATTAACCAGCATGTGTCCCATATTTAACCCTAATTAGGTTACACAACATATTCAATGTGGAAAATCCTATGGTTTCCCTTGTCACCTGATTAAACGGCATGTGTCCTAGATAAATAGTTAACCACAATTTTTAAATGACTCATGGGATGCTAACATGCATTTTTTTTTTCTTCTTGATTGTATCATTTGTACCCTTTTTTATTTGGTGCATATCCTGTAAAAACACATTTTTCTGCCCTAGGGTCTAGTTTGGAGCTGAATTTAGCAGGTATGTGTACAAAAACCGTGCATCCAAATACCTTAAGTGGGAGACCCACTGGTATTCTAACTGGAAAGAAGTTTTTTAAACAGTCCAATGGGTTGTGTATTTCAAGATCCGAGTAGGCATCTTTTTAATCAAGTAAGCTGCTGTCAAAATAATCTCTTCCCCTAAGTATTTTGGAACATTTGTTTAAAACATAATAGCATGAGCAACTTCAAGTAAATGCTTGTTTTTCGGTAAGCAATTCTATAGCTTAGCCTAATAGGAAATATAATATGCATAACTGTAATTAGCAGTTTCCTATTCCTGTTGTTGCCTATTATTGTATAGATTTGTCATTAATGTAGATTCCTAATCTAGGAATAGAATATTTGTACATAAACTGATATACACACATTGATGTATATACAGACTTATTCTCTTATACATTTATCTTTCTATCTGTGTGCTGTCCTTCAATTATTCAGTTGCCCTAATTCATACTCGAGTAAATCTTCTTGTTAGTCAGCTAACCTAATCCTTTACTCAAGTTTCTCATCCTTCCTCAAGGAAGCCTACTAGTTGATTACTTTTCCTGCATGGTATTAGAGCCACCTTAAAGGAACCCTAGCTGTTCACTCGAACCCTTGTTTTCACTGTGTCTAAACTTTCATCCGAGTCTTGTATCTCTACTCTAGCCCCGAATTCACATAGAAATTTCGTAACTCAGTCCAATCTTGTCCAAATCACCACCATTAGATTGAATGTTGATAACTTCCTACGCTGGTCTCAATCTGTTTAGATGTAAATATGTGGGTGCGGCAAGATTGGGTATTTAACTGGCGGCACAAAGGCTCCTAATGAGAAGGATCCAGCCTACTACACTTGGGTGCAGAAAATTCCATGGTCATGACATGGTTGGTGAATTCGATGGAAGAAGAAATCAGTGCAAATTATATGTGCTATGCAACAACAAAGGAACTTTGGGACAATGTCACCCAAATGTACTCAGATTTGGGAAATCAGTCCCAAGTATACGAGTTGACCCTCAAACTAGGTGAGATCCGGCAAGGAGAAGACAATGTTACAAAATATTTCAATTCACTAAAAAGGTTGTTGCAAGATCTGGATCTATTCAATGATATGAATGGAAACTGTTAATCTAGGAACCATTGGAATTGAATTTTAGGCGGAATTAAAGCCTCTCACAGCCACACACACTCTCACGGATTGATTGTAACAAAACAAAATGTAAACAGCAGAATATAGAATTGAAATGAATAGGAACAGAAATGCAAACCAATCAAGAACACCAGATTTTCCTGGTTCAGTTCACTCTTGGAGTGAACCCACATCCAGCCTTAAGACCTCCCACTGAGAGCAGTTTCTTTATTTCAGAATGATCAGTACAGCCTTACCCAACAAGTACAAACTTCCCGCTTCACCCGAGATTACAAGGACCACCCCAATTTACAGTATCTAACCTTTTCTCTCAATTGCACAGAATGTACTTACAGTAAGAATTGTGTCTAAGTGTCTACCCCTTGCCCCTTATTTATAGAATAAGTGGCAGACATCTCTATAACTAACCGGAGCTGATATTACCGGTTTACCCCTCAACTTAATATCACATTACAATTGAGACCCAAGACTGCCTATCTAAAGAGGACACTTAACACTTGCTGTTTCCACTGAACGTTAGACTATCTACTCGAGGCAAACCTTCAACAAATCTCCACCATTTGCCTTGAGTGTAATCCAATATGCCAGACTGATCCTAAACTTGCTCTCCTTTGGGATTGCAAATAAACCTGATCATTCAACACAACAAACATTTAATATATTCAAACAATGCTGTAATTTGGACAAAGGTACTGGTTTGGTAAATATATCAGCTGCATTATTTTTTCCTGCAAATTTAATTAGGTCCACTTCCTCCTTAAGGATCTCCCTAATGAAATGATACCTAACATCAATATGTTTGGTTCTTTCATGGTGGGATTGTTCTTAGCCAAGTGGATTGCACTTTGGCTATCACACCTTAACTCAACCTTAACATTTCTTCCTAGGAGTTCACCCACAATTCCTTTCAACCAAAGACCTTCCTTAATTGCTTCTATGATAGCAATATATTTATCCTCAATGGTGGAAAGAGCCACCACAGGCTGCAGGTTGGTCTTCCAACTTATGGTAGAATTCCATAGCTGAAATACATATTCGGTTGAGGATCTCCTCCTATCGAGGTTTGCTGCATAATCAACATCCGAATACCCTAAAATGCAAGGTTCTTCTTCTAGTTTTGCTCCACCATAAACCAAGGCCATATCCAATGTTCCTTTTACATACCTAAATGTCCATTTCATAGCATCCAAGTGAGCCCTACCTGGATTGGCCATAAACCTGCTAGATACACTCATAACATGGGCCAAATTCCTTCTTGTATAGACCATGCTGTACATTAGGCTGCCCACTGCATTTGAGTAAGGAATCTTACTCATTTCTTTCATGTTTGCTTCACTACTTGGGGACTGGTCATGGGAGAGTTTAAAGTGCTGTGAAAAGGGGACTGAAACCTCCTTTGCATCCAGCATATTAAACTTCTTAATCAGCTTACTAAGCTATGCCTTTTGGGATAAAGAAAGCTGTATATCCTCCTTATTTCTCCTTATTTCTATGCCTAATATTTTCCTAGCTTCTCTTAATTCTTTCATTTCAAAGGCTGATCTCAGTCTTAGCTTTAAATTTTGGATTTCTATGGTTGATTGGCTAGCAATCAGCATATCATCTACATATAGGAGAAGATATATAGATATTGTAAAACTTAGAGAGATCGGAAATTTCTTGCATATCTTAACTAATAGAATGTACACCTATTTATACAAAATCATTCATATGTAATGACATAAGTCATGACATAAGGCTAACCCTAAGTCTAGAATACACACACAAGTGTTATCTCTCTATACAACTCAACACTCCTCAAGTTGGTGCATATATATCATATGCACCAAGTTTGTTACATATATACCCAATTCAAGGACCTCTGAGGGATTTAGTAAAGACATCTGCTAGCTGGTCATTTGATTTGACAAAAATTGTGGTAATACAACCAGATAAAATATTTTCTCGAATGAAGTGACAATCTATCTTGATGTGTTTGGTCCTCTCATGAAAGACTAGATTGGAGGCAATATGTAACACAACTTGATAATTGCAAATTAATCTCATTTGTGATATTTCTCCAAACTTGAGTTCTTGAAGCAATTGTTTTAACCAGATAAGTTCACATGTTGCCAATGCGATAGCACAATATTCTGCTTCTGCACTTAACCTAGCAACATCTTGCTTTTTGCTTTTCCAAGATACTAGGTTCCCTCCAACTAGAACACAATATCCTGAAGTAGATCGTCTATCAGATGGAGAACCAACCCAATCAATGTTTGAATATCCGATTACCTGAGTATGACCTCTGTCCTCATACATTAGTCCTTTCCTTGGAGCTCTGTTAATATACTTGAGAATCCAAACAACTCCATGTTACGACCCTAGGGGGTTGACAAGGGCCTAAATGTAATTAGCATCCAGAAGTGACAAAGCTGTAATTAGCCTATTATTGTAATAACCCGTAGCTGTACCAATTAGTTACAGCTATACCCACTTGCACCTGGCAGTTACAGCCATGCGAATGCCTATAAAAGGATGCAAGTACTAAGGATGGGATTTATGAAATGAAATAGAACATAAGTCTTTCCCTCCAAATTCTCTCTCTACTTTCCTCTAAATTCTCCCTCCTATCATTCAAACATTCTCTCTCCTTCCAATCGGAATTCATTCCCTAATTGCATAAGTCTTAGATCCAAGACTTATCATTTGGTATCAGAGCCGAACATCCTCAGCGATTGAAGCGGATAGTACTCGAGCAAAATTAATGGCGGAAGGCACACGTATGAAGCAACTTGAGACTTGGAGTTTGGAATGAATCAAACTCATGAGGCGATTGCGCAAGGCCGGGAAGATCAAGTTGCTGCCAGAGAAGTAATGCAGAGGGAATTGGAGAAGCATCGAGAACCATCGATTAGTATGGCTAGAGGATCCACAACATATTCAATATGCTCTTCGCCCTTCCACAATTCAGGTTACCACCTGAATTTCCCCTGCGATCGACAACTGAACCTAGCCATTCCGACCACGGAATACTTCCACGACCTAACAGACTAATGGAGTCGAGTGAGCCGTCAGAGGTGGACATTGGGGCACCGGTAAGAGGTCTGAATTCTTACACTCCTATGCCTCGTGTAGTGATTCCTTTGTTTGACGGATCCAAGCCGAGGTGGTGGATCCGCTGGTGCGAGAGATTCTTCCAGTTATATAATGTGGTTGAAGGATAGAGGATCACCATGGTAGCGGCGTATCTCAATGATGTTACTGACTCATGGTATCAAGGGTGGACTAAGGCGAGGGAGGTGGAAGCAAGATGGAATGAGTTTGCAGAAGGACTGTGTGTCAGGTTCAGGGAGAAGAAGATGTTTGACGTGATCGAGGAGTTCAAGATGTTGAAACAAACGGGCACGGTGACTGACTATTTGGATAAGTTTGAGGAACTGAGAGCACTCATGTGGAACGCACGATCGTGTTTAATGGAACAGTACTTCGTACTTTGTGAGTGGCCTCAGATGAGAATTACGATCGATGGTGAAGATGATGCTGCCTACGATTGTGAGGCAGGCCACGGAAAAGGTCAGGCTCCAAGAAGCAACGTTAGAAGCCATATTTGGGAGGGGAAAACCGTGGCTTAGAGGTAATACAAATCCTTCCCCATTGTTAGGAATGGGAATGAATTCGAAGGGAATGAGTGCGGGGGTAGCACTAGGGCCTCCTAAGACAAATTACAATGGCGCAAGAGGTACCACAATAGAACAGAGAAGGCAGCTCGGGCTATGCTACAACTGTGGTGAGAAGTATGGAATTGGCCATTAGTGCAAACGACAACTATTGAAAATGGAAGGCAAGGAAGAGGACGATGATGAGGTAGAAGGGGAGATCAAGGAGGAAGACCTGGAGTTGGTAAAAGAAACAGAGGTAGAAGATGAAGGAGGGGAGATATCCTTCCATGTATTAAAATGAGAACCCACAGGGAAGATAATAAAGGTCAAGGGAGAAGCAGGAAGGAGGAAGTTGATGGTCCTCATAGATAGTGGCAGCACGCATAGCTTCCTGAGTGAAGCCACTGCCATTGATCTTCAGTGTGAATTAATGGCCACCACACCGTTGTCTGTCACGGTGGCCAATGGTAACCGGATGTTTAGTCACTACAATAGGAGTTCTCGATGGACCTAAGGGTGCTCGATTTAGGAGGCTGTGATATCGTCCTAGGGGTAGACTCAGTGTTCTAAAAATCGGGCTAGGCGCCCGCCCCGAAATTGCCCTAGTCGGGCCTCCTAGGCGCCGGCCCGAGTAATCGGCCGGCTTGGGCGCCTAGTCGGCCAGAGCGCCTAGGGGTTTTTCTCGGTTTAAATATCAATTTTTAGGGCTTTTTTGCTAAATCAAAAATCAAACCTGTTGCTGTTAGCGTCTCGCCCTCTTCACTCTCTTCTCACCTCAACGCCGCCAAGCTTCATCGGCCCGCCAGTAGCTCACCGCCGTCGCTGCGTCTAGCTCCATCCTCGCCGCCAAGCTTCATCGTCACCGGCCTCTTCTCCGTCGCGTCCTCCGCTTCCTCGTTGCCTCAGCATCGTCGCCTCCGCCCTCGTCCTCGCCGTTGAGCTCCATCTCCGCCGCGGCAAGCTCTATCTCCGTCCAGCCCACTCGTAACCCCTCTCTCTCTCTCTCTCTCTCTGTTTTGCGTTTGCTGCGCCTGTGTTGTGTTGTGCGATTTCGCTTTTATGTTTTTAATTTTTTATTTTATTTCATTTTTTTTCTATTTATATGTAATTATTAGATTTATATTTAGTTTTTATTATTAATTATATATATCCTATAATATTTCCAAAAAATTTGAAAGTATATTGATGTTTTTATTATTGTTTATATTTCTGTTTTTATTATATTGTAAAACATAAATTATTTTGTTATTTTATTGTCTTAATTTGAATGATTTGATTATTTCACTTGTCATTCCATTATTGTTGTATTTTTTATTTATGTTGCATTATTTCACTTGATATCAAATTGCATCAAAATTTTTTAAAAAAAACACTATTTTCCAAGTCGCCGCCTAGGCCCCGCCTAGGCGCCCTAGGCGCTAGGCCCTAGTCGGGCGCCCGACTAGCGCCTAGCGCCTTTTAAAACACTGGGTAGACTAGATGAGGACCATTAGCCCTCTTACGTTTGATTTCCATAAGCTGGAAGTGATAGTAGAGGTGAAGGGCAAGAAGCTAACACTGGTGGGAAGCCTGGAGTCAGGAGAATGCAGAATAATCACGGGGAAAAAAGTTGCAAAAATTGCTCGCAAAAGAGAAGTACCACGTCTCACCGCTATTCTCCATTCACGCTGCAGAAATGGAGGAGACGAGCTACACAGAAATAAGAGGCAATGAGAAGTAGAAAGAGGAGATGGAACCACTTCAAGAAGAGGTAACTTCCTTAGGCATAATCAATGAACTTTTGATTGAGTTTAAGGATTTATTTGTTGAACCTACTTCTCTTCCCCCTACTTGAACCTTGGACCATGCCATTCCCTTGAAACCCAATTTAGAAGCCGTTAACATCAGACCCTATCGCTACCCCCCCCCATACAGAAGTTTGAAATAGAAAAACAAGTCAAACAAATGCTTTCCTCCTCAATTATACAACCTAGCCAGAGCCCTTATGCATCATCGGTTCTACTTGTTAAAAAGAAAGATGGCACATGGTGGTTTTGTGTAGACTACCGCCAACTCAACTCTCTAACCATCAAAAACAAATTTCCTATCCCCATTATAGAAGATTTGATGGATGAATTATATGGGACAACTATTTTTTCTAAGCTATATTTACAATTTGGGTACCACCAGATCAGAATGAAGCCTTCTGACACCCATAAAACCGCATTCCGAACTCATCAAGGCCTTTATGAATTCCTTGTTATGCCTTTCGGCCTCACTAATGCCCCAGCTACCTTTCAAGCCTTGATGAACCAATTATTTGCCCCTTACCTCAGAAAATTCATATTAGTATTCTTTGATGACATACTAATATATAGCAGCAACCTCGAATTTTTAAACACAATCAATTGTATGTCACAGTGTTCTAAAAATCGGGCTAGGCGCCCGCCTAGGCGCTAGCGGCTGCTGGCCACCCTAAAATTGCCCTAGTTGGGCCTCCTAGGCGCTGGCTCGAGTAATCGGCCGGCTTGGGTGCTTAGGCAGCCTAGGCGGCGCCTAGTCAGCCAGCGCGCCTAGGGATTTTTTTCGCTTTAAATATTAGCTTTTTAGGGCTTTTTTTGCTAAATCATAAATCGAACCTGTTAGCGTCTCCCCCTCTTCACTCTCTTCTCACCTCAACGTTGCTGCCTCAACGCTGCCAAGCTTCATCGGCCCACCAGTAGCTCACAGCCGTCGCTGCGTCTAGCTCCATCCTCGCCGCCAAGCTTCATCGTCACCGCCTCTTATCCGTTGCGTCCTCCTCTTCCTCGTTGCCTTAACATCATCGCCTCCGCCCCCGTCCTCGCCGTCGAGCTCCATCTTTGCCGCAGCAAGCTCCATCTTCGTCCACTCGTAACCTCTCTCTTTCTCTCTCTTTTTTGTGGGTTTTGCGTTTGCTGCGTTGCTACGTTTCTGGTTTCGTTTTTATGTTTTTTATTTTTTATTTTATTTCAATTTTCTTTTCTATTTATATATAATTATTAGATTTATATTTAGTTTTTATTATTAATTATGTATATTCTATAATATTTCCAAAAAATTTGCTGCTTGCTTATAGTATATTGATGTTTTTATTATTGATTATATTTCTGTTTTTATTATATTGTAAAACATAAATTATTTTGCTATTTTATTGTCTTAATTTGAATCATTTGATTATTTTACAGCTATGATATGTTATTGTTATTTTGAATATTAAGTGAGGTTATTCGTTATATATAGGTTTCTATTGCAAGTTTCTTCAGTTAAATAAAAAAATGTTGGATGGGACTCGAAGTACGGGAGCATCGTCTGATGCAACTTCGATTTTTAAAAGGAAGTCCAATGATATTGGATGGGAGTATGGAATGTTAATTGATCCGAAGAATATGGATAAAGTTAAATGTAAGTTGTGTGGTAAAATTATGTCTGGCGGAGTTTACAGAATAAAAGAACACATAAGTCATATTTCCGGAAATGTTTCTGCTTGTCCAAAATCTTCTCCGGATGATCAAGCCAAATGCAAGAATGCTATTGCCGAGGCAAAGAGTAAGAAGAAGAATAAGAAGGAGGAGGAAGATTTGATGAGATCTTCTGTTAATATTTCTGAAGGGGGGGATGATGAAGATGAATTGAAAGAGTTAGGTAGCAAAAAAACGCCCCATATTGTTGGTCCTATGGATAAGTTTGCAACCTCTATCAGTCCTGAAACTTGTTTGACGAAAAGGCAGCAAAATATCAATGAAGCACTCTTTAAAGAAAGAACACAGACTATTCGTGAGTATTGTGCTAGATGGGTGTATGAAGCTGGTATTCCTTTCAATGCTATAAATCATGATAGCTTCAAATTGTTTGTTGAAGCGGTTGGTCAATTTGGCCTGGGCTTCAAACCTCCCAGTCAATACCAGTTGAGAGAACTGTTCTTAAATGGAGAAGTGGATAGAACTAAAGAATTACTAAAGAAGTATGAAGAAGAGTGGGCACAAAATGCGTGCTCCATTATGACAGATGCTTGGACAAACAGAAAAAGGAGGAGCATCATGAACCTATGTGTTAATTCTAATGTAGGTATTGTTTTTTTTGTCTTCCAAAGAGTCTTCAGACGAAACACATACAAGTGAACTCATTTTTGAATACGTGGACAAGTGCATTGAGCAAGTTGGCCCATAAAATGTCATCCAAGTAGTAACAGACAATGCTGCCAACAATATGGGAGCGGCAAAATTATTGAAATTGAAGAGACCAAATATCTTTTGGACATCATGTGCTATTCACACTATCAATTTGATGCTTGAAAGTATTGGAAAACTACCGAAGTTTAAAAAAGTCATTGATCAGGCCAAGAGTTTGACGATCTTCATTTATGCACACAATAAGACCTTGTCTTTAATGAGATCATTTACAAAGAAGAGGGATATTGTGAGACCGGGAGTCACTAGATTCGCTTCTTCTTTCCTTACTTTGCAAAGTTTGATGAAGAAAAAAGCTCAAATGAGGACAATGTTTACTGGTTCTGAATGGGATGAGTGCAAATGGTCAAAGACTACTGTGATGAGCATTACTTTTTGGAATGGTGTGAATTTATGCCTTAAGGTTTTTGCTCCTTTGGTGAAGGTACTTCGAATTGTTGATGCAGATAAAAAGTCTTCTATGGACTTTTTATATGGAGAGCTTAAGCATGCAAAGGAAGCTATTAAGGAGGCCCTAAATAATATTGAGAAGAACTATCAGTCTATTATTGAGATTATTGAAGTAAGGGTGAAAGATAAGCTAGATAGTCCACTACATTTTGCGGCTTACCTTTTGAATCCCTATTACTTTTTTAAGGATATGGGTATAAAACTTGATCATGAAGTCATGGATGGATTTTTTAACTGTGTGGAGATGTTTTATGATGCCAATGGTGAATTGCAAGGTCATGTTGTAAATATTGAGTTGCCAAAATATACTCATAAAGAAGGAACTTTTGGAAAATTGTGGGCAACTTAAGGGTGTGCAGAAAATGATGACAATTATAATCCAGGTATAAAATTTATTTAATCATTTTCTTAGTTTCTATTGTGTATAAGTTTATTTACTTTATACTTGTTTTACCTATGTAGTTAAATGGTGGATAACTTATGGAAATCACACTCCAAACTTGCAACGAATGGCGATAAGGATCCTCTCATTAACTAGTAGTTCGTTTGGTTGTGAAAGAAATTGGAGCACTTTTGAAGGGGTTAGTGTATACTTTAAAACGTTTTTAATACTTTAATTTCATTATTCCTATCATTTAAAGACTTAAAGTGATATTACTTTTATTTTATTTATGTAGATACATACGAAGAAAAAAAATAGATTGGATGTGCATCGATTGAACAATCTTGTCTATGTCCAATTTAATGCAAAACTAATGAACAAGCAAAAGAGAGAGAAGGAAAGGAATGTTGATGTGCTACTTGCTGGTGATGCCAGCAATGCACAAGGATGGATTGTTGAAGGAGGAGATGATGAAGAAATTGATCCTTGTACGGGGCTTACTTGGGAAGTGGTTGGTGAAGCATCTAGAACAAACGAGATGTTTCAACCTTGAAGAAGTTCTAGGATGAGAGAGCTTCATGAAGATGATTTCCAATTAGAAGAAGAAGAATATGAGCAAGAGCTCAATGAATTTGATTTTGAGTCTGATGAAGATCATGTATTAGAAGAATATGGAGAGGAAGAAGTCTAATTAGATAGTTAGATACTTAAATTCTTCAAGTATGGTTTATGTTGCATTATTGTTGCTTTTATCTTATTGAACCTAGAACTGATCTACAACAATTTGTTTTCTCATGCTTAATTCTATATTTCACTTGTCATTCCATTATTATTGTATTATTGGTTTATGTTGGATTATTAATGCTTTTTAACTTTGATTTAATTGAAAATAACATCAAATTATATCACAAAATTTAAAAAAAAAAAAAAATAGCAGCTTTCCTAGGCCCCAGCCTGGCGCCCGACTAGCGCCTAGCGCCTTTTAGAACACTAGTATGTCAAGAAATCAAAATGCCTGTTTGCACAAAAGAAGGTTGAATATCTGGGGCATGTGATATTAGAAAGAGGAGTGAGTACTGACCCAAAGAAGATCACCGCTATGACAAAATGGCCGCAGCCCACCAATGTCAAAGAATTGAGGGGATTTCTGGGACTCACTGGTTACTACCGACGGTTTGTGCCCCACTATGGAATAATTAGTAAGCCCATGACTGAATTGCTAAAAAAAGATAAGTTTTAATGGAATCCTAAGGTGGAAATGGCCTTTACAACACTCAAGGAGGCAATGACAAAGGTTCCAGTATTGGCTCTTCCTGATTTTAGACGCTAGTGACATGGGGGTGGGAGCAGTGCTCATGCAAAAAGGTAGGCTGTTGGCATACCTTAGCTAAGCTCTTGCCCCGAGGCATTCAGGGCTGAGTGTATATGATAAGGAGCTAATAGTTGTATTGGTGGCAGTTGACAAATGGAGGCACTATTTGAAGGGAGGCCCTTTCATCATCAAGACTGATCATGACAGCTTGCGACACTTAATGCAGCAAAGGCTACTCACTCAGCTCCAAAGGAAAGGGGTCTCTAAATTGCTGGGCTTGGATTATGTAATCCAATACAGACAAGGGAAGGAAAATAAAGTGGCCGATGCACTGTCCAGACGGGAAGAAAAGGCCAATTGCAGTGCCATTACAGCCGTTGTTCCTGATTGGGTAAAGGAGGTCAGAGAGAGCTATGAGCACACCAAACAATTGAAGGAACTACAAGAATAGTTGGCAGTAAATCCTAATGGAAGCGGAGGATATACCATGGCACAAGGATTGATCCGTTACTGTGGCAGAATAATAGTTGGAGAAAACTAGAGACTTAGAAGACGGATTCTGCAATCTTTGCATGACTCTCTTGTGGGGGGCCATTCAAGCATTCGGGCTACCTACCACAGGGTATGACGAATGTTCTTTTGGGCAGGACTCAAAAAAGAAGTAATGGAGTTTGTGCTATCTTGTCCTACTTGCCAAAGGTGCAAACATGAGCATGTAGCCTTACCGGGACTCCTCCACCCACTAGCCATTCCAGAATAGGCTTGGGAAGGGGTGTCTATGGACTTTGTTGAAGGACTTCCCTGATCAGAAGGTAAGGACACCATCCTAGTAATTGTGGATAGGCTGACCAAATTCGCTTATTTTGTCAGCCTCACTCACCCATTCACGGTCCAAGAAGTGGCCAGGCAGTTCCTTGATTCGGTGGTGAAGATTCATGGAACCCAAAATCAATAGTGTCTGATAAGGATAAGATTTTTACAAACCATTTTTGGCAGGAACTGTTTAAACACCTGGGCGTAAGACTGTATATGTCCACGGCATATCATCCGGAGACGGATGGACAAACGGAGAGGGTGAACCAATGTTTGGAGTCCTACCTATGTTGTATCTGTTTTGCTAATAAGCCTAAGAGTTGGGGCAGATAGCTCTCCATGGCACAATGGTGGTACAACTCCAGCTACCACAGTGCCATTAAAAAGTCCCCTTTTGAGGCACTATTTGGATACCCAACTCCTACCCTGCCTGCTTTGAGGAATACTCCCACAATTGTGCCAACCATGGGAGAATATCTTCAGCAAAGATAGATAGTAACTCAGCTACTGAAGAAGGAACTAACCACTGCTCAAAATTGGATAAAGCATGTGGCAGACAGAAAGAGAAGTGATCGGGACTTCAGTGTGGGTGATATAGTTTATTTGAAAGTCAAGAGGTTCCTCCAACACTCTTTCTCCTCAACCCTTGCCTCTAAATTGAGCCCCAAGTACTTCGGGCCATTCACTGCGCTTGCTAAAGTGGGCAAGGTAGCTTATAAGCTGCAACTTCCTGAAGGGACGTCCACCCATCCGGTGTTCCATGTGTCACTGTTGAAGAAAGCAATAGAGCCTACGACAACAACCAGCTCCCAGCTCCCAGCTCCCAGCTTTCCCTAGTAGATGAAGACAGGGAGGTTACTGCGGAACCCGAAGCTATTGTAGACCAACGAATCACCTACAAGGATACTATTCCACTAACTGAAGTGCTGGTCCAATGGAGCCACTTGCACCCAGATAATGCAACCTGGGATTACCTACCAGACCTGCTGAAGCAACACCCCTGAGCAGCCCAATTATTGTCCTTTCTTGGGGATAAGAAAGATCTCAAGGGGAGGGGAAATGTTACGATCATAGGGGGTTGACAAGGGCCTAAATGTAATTAGCATCCAGAAGTCGCAAAGCTGTAATTAGCCTATTATTGTAATAACCCATAGCTGTGCCAATTAGTTACAGCTATACCCACTTGCGCTTGGCAGTTGCAGCTATGTGAATGCCTATAGAAGGATGTAAGTACCAAGGATGGGATTTATGAAATGAAATAGAACATAAATCTTTCCCTCCAAATTCTCTCTCTACTTTCCTTTAAATTCTCCCTCCTATCACTCAAAACATTCTCTCTCCCTCCAATCGGAATTCATTCCTTAATTGCATAAGTCTCAGATCCGAGACTTATCACTGCATTCCAGTGGCTATTACAAGGAGATTGTAGAAACTGACTGATAACACTGACAAAGAAAGAAATTTCAGGCCGAGTGATTGTTAGATAATTAAGTTTTCCAACCAGCTTAGGATATTTCCTAGGATCTGCAAGAGGCTCCCCCTGTCCTGGTAAAAACTTTATATTAGGATCCATAAGAGAGTCTATAGGTTTACAATCAAGCATCCCAGTTTCTTCCAGAATGTTAACACATACTTTCGCTAAGAGATGACTATACCAGAGCTGGACTGGGCAACTTCTATGCCAAGAAAGTACTTAAGTAACCCCAAGTCTTTGGTCTGGAAATGATGGGAAATATTTCTCTTTAGTTAAGTAATACCATCCTAATCATTATCTATAATGACAATATCATCCACATAGACAATCAAGTATATACACTTTCCCTGTGATGTGTGTTTGTAGAAAATCGAATGATCAGACTCACTGCAAGTCATACCAACGTTCTGAATACAGTATTGAAGCGACCAAACCAGGCTCACAGAGATTGTTTTAACCCATATAGTGAGCATCGAAGTTTATAAACAAAACTAGGCTCCCCCTGAACAACAAACCCAGGAGGTTGCTCCATATAAATCTCTTCTTAAAGTTCACCATGTAAGAAGGCATTCTTAATATCCAATTGATACATTGGCTAGTGGCGCAGAGTGGCTATAAAGATAAACAAACGCATAAAAGACATTTTAGCCATAGGGGAAAATGTATCACCATAGTCAAAACCTTAACACTCGGGTGAACCGTTTTGCTACCAAACGAGCCTTAAGCCGATCAATGTGCCCATCAGGACCAACTTTGACAGTATAGATCCATTGACATCCAACAAGAGATTTACCTGAGGGCAATTGAACCAAATCCCAAGTACTATTGGAATGTAAAGTGGTCATCTCTTCTCCCATTGCTTGTCGCCACCTTGGATCAGAAAGTGTCTTGTTAATAGTTTTGGGAATAGAAACAAAGGATAGGGAAGGAGAAGACAAACGGTGATAACTAAGAAAATTATAAATTGGATGAGGATTGCATGTAGAACAAGTACCTTTCCGAAGGGCAATGGGAAACTGATCCTCAGGAGGTAAAGTCGCGGTAGGTGGAGATGTTGGAGTGAGAGGTGAGGCAACATGAGTCGTTGGTGTAAGAGGAGAAGCGAGAGGTTGCGCAGGGACATCAGCAAGACCATGATGTGGCTGAGGCGGAGAACGCCGATGATAGACTTGTAATGGGATAGACGAGGGAACAAGGAAACGAGGAACATGAGGATGGCCTTGGAAATGGGATGGCACTCAGAAAGAGAGGAAGAGTGAAAAGGGACTCAAAAAATGTAACATCAATAGATAAAAAATGCCGTCAGGTGGCAGGAGAGTAACACTTGTAACCCTTTTTAAGTCGGGAA
The DNA here is from genome assembly GCA_036245055.1 of Diospyros kaki. Classification (NCBI taxonomy): domain Eukaryota; kingdom Viridiplantae; phylum Streptophyta; class Magnoliopsida; order Ericales; family Ebenaceae; genus Diospyros; species Diospyros kaki. Next base: position 22,177,792 of record BSEG01000014.1, on the reverse strand, counting down.
TAACCCAGAAAAATGCATTTGATGGACCGAACAAACAATTTATCCTGACCTGGAGACGTGTTATGAACAAAGCACGTACAACCACAGACACGGGGAGGAAGAACTATAATGGTTGATCAGGAAACAGGAGAGAGTGAGGAACTTTGTCCTGAAGAACAGAGGAAAGCATCCTATTAATGAGATAGCAAGCAGTGATGACAACATCAGCCTAAAAATGAAAGGGAACATTATGGTGTAAAAGGAGGATGCGAGCAGTTTCAATCAAATGTCTATTTTTACTCTCAACAACCCCATTCTGTTGTGGTGTGTAGGCACAAGACGACTGATGTAAGATCCCTTGTGAAGACATAAAAGTAGTGAAGGGGGCAGAAAAATATTCAGGGTCATTGTCACTGCGCAATACTTGAACAGATGTATGAAATTGCGTTTTGACTTCAGCACAAAAGGATTTAAATATTGAAAATAACTCAGAACGATTTTTCATTAAATATAACCAAGTGCATCGAGAATGATCATTGATGAAAGTGACAAAATATTGAAAACCTAAGACAAACACAACACGACTAGGACTCCAAACATCATAATGAACTAAAGCAAATGGGGACATAGCTCGATTATTGACACGTTTGGAAAAAGAAGTTCTATTCTATTTTCCAAGCTGACAAGATTCATAATGAAAGGTTGACAGTGTAGACAGACTGGGAACCATCTTGTGAAACTTGGCCAAACTAAGATGCCCCAAATGGTTGTGGAGAAGAGCGGAAGACTCATTCACTGAGCATGCAATAGGAGGTTTAGGAAGGTTGAGGTGATAGAGACCCTACGACTCACATCCGACGCCAAACATCTATCCTGTACTGCGATCCTGAATAGTAATAGAACTGTTATTGAAGGTGATAGAACAATTTAATGCACGTTTAAGTTGACTGACATATATAAGATTAAAAGGACAATGGGGAAGATAAAAGACAAAATCTAAAGGTAGAGATGGTAAGGGTTTGGCAGTGCCAATAACTTTAGCAACAACTTTGAAACCATCAGCTAAGGTAACAAAAGGTAAAGAAACATAACTAGTAAAATGAGAGAACAGATGGGGATTACTAGATATATGGTTAGAAGTATTTGGGTCAAGGACCACTGTCCTAAAGAGGATGACTAAGCGAGAAAGGTGGTGGAGTCACCAGAGTGGGCGATAGAGGCAGTTGTGGATGATGACTGTTGGGATGTCTTATACTTCAAATACTCGTCATAGTCATCCCCAGTGAGAAGTAAGGAATTCGATCAATCTCCAGCGGAAGATTCAGATCGAGAACTATCAACAGAAGCAATATTTGCACGAGGAGGGTGACCATGCAGCTTATAACAATGTTCCTTAGTATGCCCCAAGTTGTGACAGAAGTCACACTTGAGGCGGTTGTGTCGATGACTACCACAACCCCCTCCCTGTTCTCCACAATTTTGAATCTTCAAGGCCATAATTGAATTATTGCTGGTGGAAGAGATAGGCACTAAAGGAACAGAGGAAACCCAAAGAAGACGGGAATACGCTTTCTTAGAACTAATCAAGGATAATATAGCTTGATTGATACCAATAAGCAAGAACAACATCCTCTTTTAAATGAATGTATGGCAGTTTTGGAGAATTTTACCTTAGTTGATTTCCCAAATATGCATGACTCACATTTATCTGAATCTGTAAGTTTCCCTTCACCTAATATCCCTTGCTTAGATAATTCCCTAAGGCCTTGCTTACTAATGTGAGCTATCCTAAAATGCCAAAGTCTTGTCCTATCACAAGCTTTTAACTCAATGGTAGCAGCTTCTTCACACATTGTGGAGGCTGCAACACACAGATTCCATTATTTAGGATTGCTCTCATGCTTATTAGAGAGCCTCTTAACACCCTTAGCACTCTACCATCTCCTCTATAGGAGTTGCCATTTCTATCTAACTCTCCAAGGAAAATTAAATTTCTTTTCAAATCAGGGACATATTTTACAACATTCACAGTGTTTTAATGGACCCATCATGCAGTTTGATTTTAATAACTCCTATGCTTGTAATCCCACATTCATGATTATTTCCTAACACCACCTTACCCCTTTCTATTTCTTTAAAATTCAAGAGCCATTGCCTATGAGGTGACATGTTGAAAGAGCACCTGGTGTAAGGGCCAGCTCTCGGATATACCTGCTAGCATAGGCAGATTCGAAATAAGGTCATTTCAAATGGATGCAGATACAAGAAATTACTAAAAATTTCATTCAATGATACTCATTACTATAACAGAGACATAAGTAATTCCTTTGCCATTAAATCCTTGCATATATGCTACATACGGACTAGGCGTGTTGCCCATACATTTTTATAGAACAAGGGCTAAGAGTTTAAGAGCACAAAATAAACTGTAAGCCTGAGCCCTCCACACAGATCCCAAAATCTTGAGAGCCGGAATAGTCTCTGTATACCTCTAATCTTGACCCCTAGTCCCACTGGACTCATTTCCTATTGTCACAACCCTAGGATTTGATGGAGGTTAGAAAGGGAAGTGAGAAGAGTTCCTGGGAGAGAGAGTAGAATTCGGAGGGAGAGATTGAATAGAATTAGGGAGAAGGGATGGAGCAGTGGAGAACGAGAGAGAGACAGAGAGAGAGAGAGAGGGGGGGGGGAAGGGAAAGAGAGAGAAATTGGAATTTCAATTATCATTCAACATGAGAATTCCATCAATTTACAGCAACCTTATATAGGCATATTTGTCTCCTAATAGTCTTGCACATGCAGCCATGTGCTCCTAATTAATTGCTAAAATATCCAAAACAAACTATTCTACCCTATTACAATAATACCCATTTATTGCTGATAGGGTCATGACAATTCCTCCCTCCTCAAGAGAGTTCTTGTCCCCAAGAACTTGCCGCAAGTAGCCATTACTCTTCATCCAATTCCAACCTTCTCTATGCAGATCTTCCTCCTTTCTTTGTTTCTACTTCTAGGTCTCTTCTTCTTCATTCTTAGGTTTCCAAGATCCATCCCAGGCATACTTTGGCCTAAAACTTCAATTGAAGAAATCTGATCGAGTTCAAGTTTGATGCCCCCACCTTCTGCAATAGCTGGCCGACCAAAATCGGTCTCCCTGTCCAATACAAAGATGGATAATGGACCTATAACCATAGCTACCTTTACTGTATTCCCATTCAACCCATGGCCAAGCTCTGCTGCAAAAATATCAACAATATCCTTGAAATATAGCGATGAAGAATTGTAGACTTGCCTTGGGTGCTCAGTTCAATGTTGTTTGTGAGCATTAGAATTAGAGGCTGCTGTGATTTCAATCCTAGCTAATAGCTCCTCAGTGGCTGCCATAAGGCCTTCATCCTGTCCTCCTTTCCCGACTTGATTTGCAACCCAATTATTTGATGAAACAATATCCCTACCTGGACTATCAGATGTATGGAAGCCATCTATGTAGTAGTTCTTACCTCTAATTTGTTGTATAGACTGATTAGCACTCGATTTATCAGCTTCCAGCTCTTATAAAGTGTGATCTATACAAATCTCCTCATCCAATCTACTTTCATGTTTTGAATCCTGAGTTACCATTGATAAATTGGCTTTGATTCTAGCAACAACTTCCTTAATATTGACTGAATTTTCAGTTGGTTCCTCTTGATTCCATGCAAGTAATCCTGCAGCTTCTTTTTCCTCGTATTTGTCGAGATATTTCTGGACATGCACTTCTCCTTTAAAAAGATCTGTGGGCTCTTTTTGATCTGCTGCCCTATTAACCTGATCAATATAATTTTTCTCAAGATTATGGTTTTCACTACCAAAATTACTCCCAATATTGCAGCCATCCTTCTGTTCACTGCTACCTCCGTCAGAATGCTTCTTTTTTTGCCCAAAGTCTATATTAGGTAGTGAATCGGTCGTCTCCACTCCAAGGAATTCCTCTTTGTTAAAACTTTCGTGATAATCATCAAAGTATTCCACCAGAAAGTTGTAATAATACTTCTTAATAAGTATCATTGCAAACTGTTGCAGCTTCTTGCGTATCATAAGGCCAAATTCTTTGCTCGTATCATGTACCCCACTACTTGCTCTCTTGTCCCATTGGTTGATCTCATTCTCAAACTTCTTTTCCTCTATTTGTTGCTTCTGGCCAACTGAAAATGCATCACTCTTTTGCTACAGTTGAGGCTCCACTTGTTTCATGTGTGCATCGCTTCCCTTAGCCGATTTTTCACCATCAACAAACTTTGAAGACCAAGGAGCTATATACATACTACTTTTCTTTGCCTCTCCCATTCAAACAAAGTTAGCCATTATTCAAAGTCAAAATTACCCTTTGTTTACCTTACTAGCAAACTAGAATTCAATTGGAATCACCTCCCATTATGCCTGCAAAAATTCGAACACTGATTGCCGACTTCACCACTAGAATCGACTGGGCTCGAATATGCTTTTCCTTCCACGTTCGGCTTCAGCTATCAGCCCAAGCTCAATCTCCGTAACCTTAGGAAAGTGATCAGTGAGTATTTGTCAGAACTTCCAGTTCTATTGACTCACTGGACTCTAGAATTCGTTGCTCAATCAATTCACCGGAGCTGCCAAAAACACCGTCGGACTTGCCAGGCCAAGTCGCCTTCAAGCCTTCTCAACCTGGACCTTAAGTATGGAAACTGATTTCCTTGCCTTCAACTCAAATCAAAATCATAGCTAAAAAACAGCTATTGCCCAATCACTGTCCAAGGCTCTCAGCACAATTTGAATCACTTTTGATTCCAAAATCACCAGAATTCATTGCCAGTTTAATTGCTACACCCACTCCCGAGTCCAATTCGCAACACCCACTGTATCGAGACACTCCAGAGTGCAACCCACTGCGTCGCAGTCAGCATAGACACCTGCTGTGGATTGGTGTCCGTCACGACTACCAACGAGTTCTTTGAATTCTCAGAAATCACCTTGAATCTCTGCTTGATCGATCCAATAGAGAGTCATCAGAATCAATTCTGAGATTCAACCAAAAATCTCCTGGTTGTTTCTCTATCTTGAACGCCAAATGCCCCAGAATATTGGAATTGCCCCATATATCTAGGAATCGCCTCTGGAATCGTCTGGGCTACTCACCTTCCTTCAGCGACTGTGATGCAACCAACGAAATTCTGTAGAATAGAGAATTCGATGGTTTGCAGTAGCTTACGACTTGGCTTCCAAATCCGTTGAAGCTGCGTTCCCTTCCATTTCGAGCAAGACTCACTAAAATTCGTGGCCAAGCGTCAATGGTCAGCTTCGTCTTCAAGACTCAAACACACTTTCAGAATTCTCAAGCCGAGAGCCATGCCTTCGTTGGACTCACGAGAAGCTGAATTTGCCTAGCTTTGCTTTAGTGTACGGACAAGTCGGATCAGAATGACTGAAATGATCTCCTCGTTTGATCGATGCTAATCTGGTTCGTTGAAAATCACTCGAGGCTTTGCTTCGATCACGTCTTCCTTCTCGCTATCAACTCATGATCAAAGTGACTTCAATATTACCAGTGGAGTTCCCACCCAATCACCGACCACTGGTTGGAATTCACTTGAATTGGTCTTGATTCCTTTTGGATGCTTGCACTTGCCTATCACACCGTAACCAAGGAAACTCGTCAGAGTCCTTGTATTCGCTGAAATCATCCGAAGTATTTGCTCTATCGATTCCGCTGAGAGTCGTCGGAATCAACTGCTACCAATTGTAGGAATTACAGCTAAGGAACGTTGCTCTGTTGTAGTTGAGCTAATCAAAGGATTAGGACGGGCTCTGTTGCGGTCTCCTGAGGATTTGATCGACTCTGTTGGAGCTCCTAGTGAGTTCGATCAGTACTATTGTAGCTCCTCAAGAGTTCGCCTGTATCGCCGGATATTCGCCGGACACTGATTGTTGCTACGATTGCTAGAATTTATTTAACAGGGAGAATCGCCGAGGAACGGTGACTCTTATACCAATTTGTCACAATCCTAGAATTTGTCACAACTATATCAATTATCTCCATTCACCACCATCTCATGAAATTTCTCCATGTGAAGATGGTGTTCAAACTTCATTTCATCATTACTCCGCCAGGGGATATTATCCACTGCCGGTCCCAAGCCCGGATAAAAGAGGAGGGTTGCGTTAAGTAGCCTACAGCCAGCGTAAAACCTAGTCGGATCCAAATATGAATTCTAGATAAACTATCTGTTGGGATGTAACTCACATAGAAGTCTAGAATTCATGTAGCCAACCCCACATAGTGGGATAACGGCTGGATATGTTGTTGTTGTTGTAGAAAGGGAAGTGAGAAGAGTTCATAGGAGAGAGAGCAAAATTCAGAGGGAGAGATTGAATAGAATTAGGGAGAGAAGGGATGGAGCAGTGGAGAACGAGAGAGAGAGAGAGGGGAAGGGAAAGAGAGAGAAATTGTAGAGAGAAATTGGAATTTCAATTATCATTCAACATGAAAATTCCATCTATTTACAACAACCTTATATAGGCATATTTGTCTCCTAACGACCTTGCACATGCAGTATGTGCTCCTAACTAATTGTTAAAATATCCAAAACAAACTATTCTACCCTATTACAATAATACTCCTTTATTGCTCATAGGATCATGACACCCATCACTGCCTTTTCCTTATCTGGAATGAAAAAAAAAAAATAAGGTGAGCCACAAGGCTTAACAAGTATATATTTAGCAAGTGGACGCCAGTAAAAGGATAAGTTATGAAGGCACTTATAACATGAAGCCAATGGTAGACACCTACCCAATACATGAACATAAACCAAGTTATACCTTCTCATTTACTTGACCAACACACAACACTCCATTTCTATCCTTGATTATTAGATATACACTTGGGTTCCATAGGGAATTCAATACGCATATTTCATATCATGGCCCATAAGGCCTCTTTTTCCCATTATACAACATCATATGTAGCACATTTCAAATTAAAAATGGGGATGAGCCGTCTTGAGTTATATTACATGCATAACACATTTAAAAACAATGCGGACGAGCCGCCCTATTTAGGATATTCCCCTGATTTTTGCGGACAAGCCGCCTTATTTGTCATGACATGCCTTTTTTTGGGGGGGGATATCTTTTTACTTTCCTTTTCGTGCAAAATAATAGGTGCGCAAGTGGAAATATATACACAACCTTTAACAATCACATAAACCACATGCACCCTTCAGGCCATGGCTATGTCACACCAATGCAATTATAAGTAAATTATGCACATGTAACCCATATGTGATCATATGATGTCTAGACTTTAAAACGTCACAACGGAATTCAAGAAAATAACATTTTAGAGTTTAGGCATCTATTTAAATGGGCATTTACTGGATCTAGACATGGCCAAATTTCCTCATATTATACCAGCTACAACCTAACAAGGAACTCATCATTCCCAAAGGTTCATAGGGTGGAACGAACCCTATTTTGAAACTTAAAGGAGACCAGTAAGATTAAACAAGAGGCTAGGGAGATTTACAATCATTTTGGCATAAGCATCAACCAAAACCAAGCCTTTAGGAAAGTCTGATTTTTTAGACTCACACTTCTAGTACCTCAAGTCCAAATGATTAGGTGGAGAATAAGAGAAGAAGAACTTGAATGAAGGAAAGGATTTACAAATACAGTTAAGAGACTTACCTCCAAAATTAAAATAAGGAGGAAAGAGAACTTGCCTTTACGAAGAATAAGCAAATAGAAGAGCTTGCCCAAATGCTGACAAATCTACCCCAATTTACAACTCCAATCCAAATAGAAGGAAAAAAAAAAAATGAAGAAGAATGTGGAAGGAAGGAGAGTATATATATAGCCATGGACTTGAAATCCCATTCAAAACTAGATTGGAATGAGATTTGAAATTCAAAACAATCCAAAACTAAATTAAAATGAAATTTGAAATCCAAAACAATCCAAAACTAAATTGGATTGAGGTTTGAAATTCAAAACAATCCAAAACTAAATTGGAATGCAATTTGAAATTCAAAACAATCCAAAACTAAATTGGATTGAGATGGAATGAAATTTGAAATCCAAAAATATATTGAAATGAGATTTGAAATCCAAGACTATATTGAAATGAGGTTTGAAATCCATCCAAAACTAAATTGAAATGGAGGCTCACATCCACAACCTTTAAATTTCACATTTGCCTTTTACCTTTTCTCATTCCTAATACTCTCATTAAACCCATTTTGGTCATTTAACCATTTCACTCCTATTTAATTTGAAAATACAAAATACTTGCACACTCAACCACCGGACAACCCCCCCTTCCTTGCCAAAACTTAGCACCACATTTAACATTATACTAAATAAATGCTCATTTTCCAACTTACGTTTAAACCTAATAAATTCTACAAATTCTTAATTATTCCTTTCATTCACAAAGATAATAAATTTAGCATATTCACAAATTGATGAGAAAATTTCAGACTTAGGTTTATCTAGGGAATCCTTCTTTTTTTTTAGGATAATTTCTCTTAATATGTCCTTTCTCATGGCAGTTATAACACTTAATTATTCACCTACCATTCTTGCATTTATACTTTGATCTTCCCCTTTGCCTAGGTCCCTCTTATTGGGTCTAAACCTATTAACACATCCCCAACTGAGCTCTTTCCTTCTACCCTATGTTGCAATTCCTTTGAATTCAATGCCCTTATTGTGTCATCTAGGATTAGGGTGTCCTTGCCATGTTTTAATATATTTACAAGTCTCATGATTTTGGGAGAGAATGTAACAAGACTAATGCCTTATCCACACCATTATATTTAACATTTATATTTTCTAGATCTAGACACAATTTATTAAAATTGTCAATGTGATCTTGTAACCTTTGACCTTCATTCATTTTGAAGGTAAAGAACTTGGCCTTTAAATACAATCGGCTTGGCAGGGTTTCAGTCATGTAAAGGCTTTCTAATTTAAGCCAAAGCTTTGTTGTAGTTTTCATTTTAGACGCCTCCCGCAACACCTTATCCCCTAGATTCGATATCAAGGTATTATAGGCTTTCTTAATAATTTCCTTTTTCTGTTCATCCGAGTATGTTTTAAGCATTTTCACTTCACCATTTAAAGCTTCTTCTAATCCTAAGTTCCCTAGCAAAGCCCTCATTTTCATTTTCCAGAGGCCAAAATCATTTTGGTCATCAAATTTTTCAATATCATATCTAGTGAAAAACATTCTTGACACTATGTTATGATAGAAAAAACAAATCTAATGAAATCTTGGCTTTTCTTGATCCTAAAGACCATCTCTGATACCAAGTTGTTAATATAGGAACCACTGGAATTGAATTTTAGGCGGAATTAAAGCCTCTCATAGCCACACACACTCTCACGAATTGATTGTAACAAAACAAAATGTAAACAACAGAATATAGAATTGAAATGAATAGGAACAGAAATGCAAACCGATCAAGAACACCAAATTTATCTTGGTTCAGTTCACTCTTGGAGTGAACCTACATCCAGCCTTAAGACCTCCCATCAAGAGTAGTTTCTTTATTTCAGAATAATCAATACAACCTTAGCTGACAAGTACAAACTTTCCGCTTCACCCGAGTTTACAAAGACTACCACAATTTACAGTATCTAGCCTTTTCTCTCAATTGTTCAGAATGTACTTACAGTAAGAATTGTGTCTAAGTGTCTACCCCTTGCCCCTTATTTATAGAATAAGTGGCGGACATCCCTATAACTAATCGGGACTGATATTATCGGTTTACCCCTCGACTTAATGACAAATTACAATTGAGACCCAAAACCGCCTATCTAAAGAGGACACTTTAACACTTGCTGTTTCCATCAAACATTAGACTATCTACTTGAGGCAAACCTTCAATGGAAACCTCTTGAAAATTGCAACTACTACAAGAAAATGGTAGAAAACCACCAGATTTTCAAGTTCTTGGTTGGACTCAACATTGAGTTTGATGAAGCCAGAGGTCAAATACTTGGTAGGCAGCCTCTTCCATCTCTCAATAAAGTATTTTTTGAAGTCAAAGGGAAGAAAGTTGAAGGCAGGTTATGCTTGAGAAAAAAACTGCGAACACATGCACTGAAACTTCGGCAATGGTGGTTGATTCTAAGGAGTATAAGGTGATCCAATAGGAGAAACCTAGAGTTTGATGTGATCATTGTAATAAACCCTGTTATACACAGGAAACTTGTTGGGTTATCCATGGGAAACCAGAAAATTGGAAACCCAAGAATGGCAAGAAACTTGGTTGTACTTACCCTACTGTGCATGAAGTTGAAACCAGTCCATTCACCAAGGAGCTGATGGTTCATCTTCTAAGGCTGTTGAAGTCCAAACAAGTCCTCAATCCTAGGAAGAGGATATTTGTTCTTAATAGTGATTTTGTTCAGTTCTCGGTAGTCGATGCACATCCTCATTAATCTGTCTTTCTTCTTGGAAAACAATATTGATGCTCCCCATGGAGATACACTAGGTTGAATGAATCTTTTCCCCAGAGTCTTCAACTTGTGTAACTCCTTTGGTGCCATCCTATAAGGAGCTTTAGAAATAGGTGTAGAATCGAGAACTAGATCAATAGTGAACTTTACTTCCTGCTCTGGTGGCATTTCATGCTGGTCGTTAGGAAAAACTTCTGGAAAGTCCTTCACTATCTTAACATCATTCACTGTTAATTCCTTTCTTCCCTTATCCATTATTGACATTAAGAATCCAATGCAACCTTCTGATCGCAAGAGTTTCTTAGCCTTTTCTTAGCCTTCAACACCTAAATGACACAGGAAGGAGTTTTGTCTTCGCCACTGAAAGGCAAAGTTCTACTCCACCAGGCCACTTACAAACTACTTCCCTTTCAAAACACAAAATGCTTGCATGATGCTTGGAGAGCCAGTCCATTTCCAAAATCATGTCGAAACCTTGCATAGCTAGGACATATAAGTTCGTCTCTAAAGACTTTCCATCGATCTCTACCTTAGCTGTATTTACTACATAATCCGTGCTTAATACATCTCCTGAGGGAATAGCTACTTCTAAGGGAGCATTTGCATGTTTCTTATGTGTATTGAGTTTACTCACAAACTTAGGGGATATAAAAGAATGAGTGGAATCAGAATCAATCAAAGTATAAGCAGGTATTCTAGAGATAAGGATGTTACTCGTCAGCACATTGCGGTCCTGATCCTCCTCTTGCCCTGTGAGTGCATACACCCTATCTGGACCCTTAAGGGGATTCCCTGGCTTCTGTAGATATGGCTGTTGCTACTGTTGTTTCTTTAGCTAATCCTTGGGATAGAATCTGACCACATGACCTGTTTCACCACAATTATGACATACGCCAATTCCCATGAGACATGGTCCAGCATGGCGCTTCTGACACTTGCCACACACTGGGTTCTGTTGGTGATTGCCTGGTGTTGGGCCTCCTTTACTTTTCTTCGCATAATCATGCTTCCTTTTGCCCTTATCCTCCCACTTACGCTTTTTCAGTGGTCCATATTGCGATGGCTTGTTATTGTTGCTAGAGCTTTCTTTAAAGTTGGCTAGTTGGGCCTTGGCTAGCACCTCATGATACGTACCTAGCTCAAAAGTTACAATCGCTTGTTGGAGATCGTCCCTCAAACCCTGTTCAAAATGCCTTGCTTGTTTTAGTTTCGTATCCACCAGCACTGGGGAAAAACGCAATAGCTCATCAAACTTTCTTTCATATTTAGTCAACGTCATGTTGCCTTGTTTCAAAATAAGGAACTCTGCCTCTTTCTGGCTACGGATTTTAGCTGGGTAGTATTTCTTGAGAAAAAGTTCTTTAAATTGATCCCAAGTCCACACATGTCCTTGATGTCTGGATCTAGTAGTCAAATCCCACCACTAGTGCCTTGCTCCCTGTTGTAGCATGAATGCGCACAACTCACTTTCCGAGGATCTGGATAATTGATGAGATTGAAGATCTGCTCAATCGCTGCTATCCAATCCTTAGCCATGAGAGGGTCCGGCCCACCCTCAAAAGTTTGGGGCTGGAGCTTTTGAAACTACTCAACTAGGGCCGCATTATTTTCTAGATTTGCTTGGAGAGGTGCAATTGGTGGTGTGGCAGATGGCACCATGTTGCGAATGGCGTTAATAAATTGCATGAATTGGTTATTGAGATTGTTGGTTTCGTTAGCCTCGTTCTAGGGCTGTCTACCCCTATTATTGGCACTTCTAGCATGGGTTGCCATAGCCTTATGTGAAATATAAAAAGAATAATTAATTTTTGAAAGTAGGGTCCTTAAGGATGGAGAATATTTTTTGTGGAATTAGGTGTGTTATGTTTTGTAAATCCATTGTTTCGTTTTACTAATATGCATAACGCACAACGGAAATGCTTCTAGGTGAGAAAGGGGGTCATGTGGACCACTTAAGTCTTATACTTTCCTTAGATAGTTTAGGTCTTTGTGACAAAGCCCTTCAGTCTTTCGATTACACAAATCAATAAACTCAACAATAGATTAGTATTTAATTACGGTTTATTATGCAAATGTTTCTTGATTGACTTGATTCCTAATTGATTTCGCCCTAATAAGCTCTTTCTAACTTAAAAGGCTCTTCGTAAATAAGTATTTCTACTACAATTATGAAGAATTAAATTCAGAGCAATTTAAATGACAGAAAAACACATACTGATTAATTGTAAACAAGAATCATGCCTTTCACATATTATTCTAACGCGAGTGTCATATATGTGCATATGTGTAACAACATATGTTCATAAATATAACTTAAGAGAATAACCATAAAAAATAAGCATAATAATTCTTATAGCTTACTTGGAGGTTGGAAACTTGAACGGGACGTCGTGAATTTTCAATTTGCCTTTAAAGATTCACCTTACAAATCTTCTCGAAAGCTTAAAATTTTTGTTTTTCTTTTTGAAAATTTCCCTTTTTGTACTGTTCACGGTGAATTGTACTGTTATTGTTCACAGTGAACAGTTAAAAATTTTATTTTATTTTTTTAAAAAAATGAGTCAACAGGAAAGTAAACCTGGCTCTGATACCATTTTGTGATGCCCTGAAACTTAAATCGAGAATCAAACAATAAAATTTCAAAACATGCTAAGCATTCATATAAAATCTAGAATTTATTATTGAAAAAAACTTTATTCCAACAGAAAGAAGGAAAGAAAAAAAACTTGGATTGGTTTATTTAAAAGACGTCCTTAAAAAAAAAAAAAAACTGAAATTAAATTCTTGAAATCCCTTTGAAAATGCCACCGCGCGCCACATTCATGCTCCAACCTCGTTATTCATAGCCACCTAAGGGGTTAAAAACATAGAGAGGGGGAGGGGGTGAGATAAATCTCAATAAGCACGAATGAACTATTAATCGTATTTAAATATGGGATAACTTGAACTTGCAACATGGGGAGACACTATAGATTCTACCAACTTGTGGGGGTAAGAACCTTCGTGCGTAGTTACTAAACTCCGGTCTCGAAACTTGCTTCTAATCATGATATGAGGGACCATAAAACTTGATTTCATGAATTTATTTAAACTCGAAGATAGTTCATAATGTATTTACCTTCAACTTGATTGGAATAAAATAGATCTTTTACTCTTTTCTCCTAATCAAAGCCTTCACACCTTGCTATCTTGCTTGCAGTAAGAAAGGAATAAACAAAGAAAAGAGAGTGAGGACGTCAACCAACTAAGGAGAGAGAAGTCGAGAATTGTGAAGGGGGAAAGCCATATTTATAGTCAAGAATCCTATTTAAATAAAATCAAATCAAATATCTTCTTTTCCATAAGATAAATTCAAATTTTACCTTTTCTTATCAATTAGAAAGATTTAAATCATATGATATCCTATCTAGAGAAATCAATTTATTCATATCCGTAAAATCAAAAAATCTTACCTTATCTCTTATCAATTAGAAAGATTTAAATCATATCATATCATATCTAGAGAAATCAATTTATTTAGATCTCTTCTTTTCCATAAGATAAATTCAAATCTTACATTATCTCTTATCAATTAGAAAGATTTAAATCATATCGTATCATATCTAGAGAAATCAATTTATTCATATCCATAAAATCAAAGAATCCCCAAGAATATTTTAGAAATTCGTGTCATGATAGGGCTAAAATCTGGGCTATCTAAACTTTTCGTTTTGGTTCCCAAACTATGGGAAAGATGACGTTTGGGTCCCTAAACTATTATAACTCAATTTTTTTGTTTTTTTTTTTCCCCCTAGAATTATGTTTAACAGTCACTAACGATGGTTTCGGGTGTTGCATTGATTTTTGGACTTGCTTGAGTAGTTGTGAGGGTTGTACTTTTCTTGAATACTGCTTTAGTGTCTTTAAAGGGTTATGGATTTGCACTTGTTGATGGACATTTGCAGTGTCAGTGGCAGGTTCAAGAACATTGGTAGTGTCATTAGTAGGTTCAATGTCATTGGCATGGTTAAGAATATTTGCAGTGTCATTGGCATGTGGTTCAATGTCATTGGTAGGTCCAAGGACCTTTGCAGTGTCATTGTCAGTGTCACATGTTGTGATGTCCTTTGGGGCAGTGATATCTGCCATTTTTGCAACTTGGTCCATGTTTCTGGAATGATAACACTGGGAAAGGGTTGAGATGATGATGGTTTTGAAAGGAAACGCCAACACTAGGTGGTTCATGAATGGTTTTCAAAATGTTGTTGCCAAAATACAACAATGAATTTATAGTGCGAGAAGAATGATCTTGATAGTCCTGTGCAATGATGATCAGGAGACCTAGGGGTCTTGTTGCATTGATTAGGAGACCCGGGGGTTTTGTTGCGATGATCAGTTGGTCTGGGAACAAATGATCAAGAGACCTGGGGGTCTTGTTGCAATGATCAGGTGCCCCGATGAATGGGTGACTTTTGGTGATTGGGTGGCTGTTGATGAACGGGAGGCCCTAAAATGATTGGGAGATCTGTTAAACGAACAATCGGTTAGGGGCATGGGTGGATGTCTCTGCACAAACCCTCCAATGCTTAAGTTAGTCTTTGAGTGCTTGAGCATAAGATCTGAAGTTAAGAGTGGGAGAATGAACTTACCTGAGAGAGGAGTAGGTCCTCCTAGTTATAGAGGAGGGAGAGAGGGACACGTGACAACCATCCCATGTTTCTTGGGTGGAATATTCTTAGCATATTCCCATCACATTTTGTGGTATCTTGGCATATTCTATAGTATCTTGGAATATTTCTATGGATCCCCGAGAGGGTCTTGGAAAGAGGCTCCTGGGTTTGGTTTGAGAAACGCCCTGGGAGGGTTTGTTGATTGCAAGAGAAGCTCCCAGGGGTGAAGGATGGAAGCAATTGGGCTATGGGATGCAACAGGCGGATGTCATGCAGCCACGACCGAGTGGGGTTCTCTCCACTCAGTCATAGCCAAGTGGTGGGATCTCCTTGGCTTTCCCTAGGCTTTTTGCTCTTTTCTTTACCAGATTTGCTTTGTTTTTGCTAGTTGGTTTTTCATCTTGGATTGTTGATTTCAACCCATTTGTGCATGTATTAGACACAAGTGTTCGTTTATAGGTTTGACCCAGATTTGCCACTTAGGTTTGCTCCATATCCAAGTTTGTCTATTCGTTTGTAGAGCATATCATAAAACCTTTTCGAAAACAACAATAAATGGCAACAGAAGGAAAAACAAGATTACCATGCAAGACCCGGTATCTATCAACCATATGCAATAAAACTAAACCATCCATAGGGCGTTAGAAATTTATACCTCACTGGGTGATTATGTTGCTGATGAATATGCTGAAAACACAACTGTGGCAGCTCCCAGTCACACCATAAGCTCTGAAACAGCTTCACGAACTGCCACAAATGCCTCTGAATCTGCTTCCCCGAATGACCAGTCCACCCCCCGCCGTCACGAGGGACCAAGTCAGTCCACACTTCCAGCAACGATGAAACCTACAAGAAATTTATGTGCTAGTCATGCTTCTTTGTAGGTAATGGGTTTGCAAGAATAGGAATCCAATAGTCTCACTGTTGAAACAAGTTGCTGGAATAGCAACAAGCTAAAGGGAGCAGGGAGAAGGGAGATGGGTTTTCTAGAATTCAAGGAATGAGAAGAAATGAACTACCGAGAGAAATTAAGCAAGAGCAAAAGTAGCCAGCCTTGTTTTCTCTTCTTCTCTTCCCTTTTATATGAAAACCCTAACACTTATACAAGCACAAAATCGGACAAAATCAGTTGTGGGGGAGAGGGGAAAAGGGAGAGGGATGAGAGGGGTGCCGTCCTTCCCCTTCGTCACCCTTCAACACGCTGTCTTCTTTCCGTTACAAAAAATGACAAGAGAACGTTCCCAAACTTGAACCTCGCTGTAAGAAACGATCAATAGTTTCTGGGGAAACATTCGACCGGTTCATGCCGATTCAACAAGGAACGGTCGACTAGTTTGGGGTGATTCATCAAGGACTGGTTGACTGCCTCCATGGCCTATCAACTGCATTTATTCCCTTGTCTCAATTTTCATTTAATTGCATCTAGGCTTGCCATTAACTCTTAATAACTTTTTCATCAAGTCTTAATGAAATCAAGACCCTCATTAATTCTTAACGACATGCCTATTATCTCTTAACATTTGCTCCCGTTAATTAAACCAATTCCGTTAACTCTTAACGACATCCTTAATCATTAACCCTTAATGATGATCAATAATTAATTACAACAATACATCACTAATCCAATGCCATGCTCGGATTTGCGTATGACCTTCTAGGTTCACCACTGAGTAGTAATTGGGATGCGTCAACAACTTTGACCTCGATCAAACACTTTGATCTACAACGAAGATCTTGACATCTCCCAAATGCATCTCGTAAGGCCCTGAGTGACAACTAGCATTTTGTCAGGACAATTCTATCAATAATGAAGTCATAACTTCAAGTGAGCCTGTTGAATCTAGGATCGGATTTCTCACAATAAAACACTCTCTCACACCCAAATATCTTACCCAATAGAACTAGAAACACAAAAGAAATGCAAACAGAACAAATAGAAAACAATAACAGAAATAAGAGAGTCAAGAACTTATCCTGGTTCAGGCAAAAAAATGCCCTACATCCAGACTGTCGAAGCCTTCTGAAAATCCACTAGAATGGAGTTCAAGATTACAACAATTCCCTCTCTCTCTTACACCTAGCTATGAATCAATAGCCTCACCTCTAAAGAATACCAAGGACCGAGCCTTAGCTCTCTCTCTATTCTCTAGAACTTGCGCAAGATAGAAGACAAATGAATGAATTGCTGAAATCTAATGCTACCCGAGAACCTACCCGCCTCTATTTATAAGTTATAGAGGCGGTTACAACTTAAGGACTGAAATGAAATAAAAGGAAATACAAGGCTTACTCGGAAATAACTTGAGGGAAGATATTTCTGGTATATTCTAAACACATAAAACATAAGAATACTGTGAAACATAGGAAGAAAACCTAGCTTTTAATATGAATATACTACTTAATTAAATTCATAGACTATACACCTATATATATATACAAATTCAATGGGCCATGGGCTCTAAAATAGGATTAACCCTAGACTATAACCATATAACTCAACACTCCCCCTCAAGCTGGAGCATATATATCATATGCACCAAGCTTGCTACAAATATACTCAATTCGAGGACCCCTGAGAGACTTAGTGAAGACATCTGTTAACTGGTAATTGGAATTGACAAAATTTGTGGTAATATAGCCAGATAAAATCTTCTCTCGAATAAAGTGACAATCTATCTCGATATGTTTGGTCCTCTCATCAAAGACTGGATTGGAAGCAATATGTAATGCAGCTTGATTACAACAACACAACATATCCAGCCGTTATCCCACTATGTGGGGTTGGCTATATGAATTCTAGACTTCTATGTGGGTTACATCCCAACAGATAGTTTGTCTAGAATTCATATTTGGATCCGACTAGGTTTTACGCTGGCTGTCGGCTACCTAACGCAACCCTCCTCCTTTATCCGGGCTTGGGACCGGCAGTGGATAATATCCCCTGGCGGAGTAATGCAGCTTGATTGTCGCAAATTAATCTCATCTGTGATATCTCCCCAAACTTGAGCTCCTGAGGCAATTGTTTTAACCAGATAAATTCACACATTGCCAAGGCCATAGCATGATATTCTGCTTCTGCACTCAACCTAGCAACAACCTCCTACTTCTTACTTTTCCAAGATACTAGGTTTCCTCCAACCAGAACACAATATCCTGACGTAGATCGTCTATTAGGAGAACTTTCCAATCAGCATCAGAATATCTGACTACTTGAGTATGACCTCTGTCCTCATACAATAGTCCTCTACCTAGAGCTCCCTTAATATACCTGAGAATCCGGACTACTGCATCCCAGTGGCTATCGCAAGGAGACTGTAAAAACTGACTGACAACAGTGACTGAGAAAGAAATATCTGGGCGAGTGATAGTGAGATAATTAAGTTTTTCGACTAGCCTGCAATATCTTATAGGATCAGCAAGAGGCTCCCTTTATCCTGGTAAGAGCTTTACATTAGGGTCCATAGAAGAATCTATAGGTTTACAATCAAGCATCCCAGTTTCCTCCAGAATGTCTAACACATACTTTCGTTGAGAGATAACAATACCAGAATTGGACTGAGCAACTTCTATGCCAAGGAAGTATTTAAGTAACCTCAAGTCCTTAGTCTAAAAATGATGGAAAAGATGTTTCTTCAACTGAATAATACCATCCTGATCATCACTTGTAATAATAATATTATCCATATAGACAACCAAATATATACACCTCGCCTGTGATGTGTGTTTATAAAAAATCGAATGATTAGACTCACTATGAGTCATACCAAAGTCTTGAATGACAACACTGAAACGACCAAACCAGGCTCGAGGAGACTGCTTCAATTCGTATAGTGAGCGACGGAGTTTACAAACCTGCCCAGACTCCCCCTGAGCAACAAACCCAGGAGGTTGCTTCATATAAATCTCTTCTTGAAGCTCACAATGTAAGAAGGCATTCTTAATGTCCAGTTGATACAACGGCCAGTGGCACATAGCTGCTATAGAGAGAAACAAACGCACAGAGGACATCTTAGCAACAGGGGAAAAAGTGTCACCATAGTCAAGGCTATAAACCTGAGTATACCCTTTGGCAACCAAACGGGCTTTGAGGCGATCAACCTGCACATCAGGACCCACCTTAATAGTATAGATCCATCGACAGCCGACAAGAGATTTCCCTGGGGGTAAAGGAACCAAATCCCAAGTACCATTGGAATGCAAAGCAGTCATCTCATACACCATTACTTGTCGCCACCTCGGATCAGAAAGTGCCTCACTAACAGTCTTAGGTACTGAAATAGAGGATAAAGAAGACACAAAAGCATAAAAAGGAGACGAGAGACGGTGATAGCTAAGAAAATTATAAATGGGGTGAGGATTGTAAGAAGAACGGGTACCTTTCCGAAGGGCAATAGGAAGCAGATCCTTAGAAGGTAGGACCGCGGCAAGTGGAGACACTGGAGTAGGATGTGAGGCAGCAAGAGTCGTTGAAGTAGTAGGAGATACAGGAGAAGGTGCAGGAACAACATCTCCACCAGGAGGAGACCGAGGCTGATGACGTCGATGATAAACTTGCAATGGGGTAGAAGAAGGAACAGGGAGAATAGGAGCAGGAGGACTCGCAGGAAGAGGGAGTACCTCAGAAATGGGTTGACGCGCGGAATGAGGCAAAGAGTAGAAAGGAGACGACTCAAAGAAGGTAACATCCACCGAAAGAAAATAACGGCGGGTGTTAGGAGAATAACACTGATAACCCTTCTGAAGGCGAGAGTAACCAAGAAAAATGTACGTGATGGACCGAGCAGACAATTTATCTTTGACTGGGAGACAGGTTATGGACAAAGCAGGTGCAACCAAAGACACGAGGAGGAAGAATATATAATGGTTGATCAGGAAACAAGAGAGAGTGAGGAATCTGGTGCTGAAGAACCGAGGAGGGCATCATGTTAATGAGATAGCAAGCAGCAAGGACAGCTTCAGCCCAAAAGCGAAAGGGGACATGATGATGAAGAAGAAAAGTGCGAGTAGTTTCAATCAAATGTCTGTTTTTACGCTCAGCAACCCCATTCTGCCGTAGTGTATATGCACAAGACGACTGATGCAAGATCCCTTGAGAAGACATAAAGGTAGTAAAGGGAATAGAAAAATACTCAAGGGCATTGTCATTGCGCAATACTTGGATAGAGGTATGAAACTGCGTTTTGATTTCAGCACAAAAGGATTCAAAAATTGAGAATAACTTAGAACGATTTTTCATTAAATATAACCATGTGCAACGAGAATAATCGTCGATAAACGTTACAAAATATTGAAAACCCAAAACAGACACGACACGACTAGGACCCCAGACATCGGAATGAACTAAAGCAAACAGGGACACAGCCCGATTATTGACATGCTTTGGAAAAGAAGTGCGGGACTATTTTCTAAGTTGACAAGACTCACAATGAAAAGACGACAAACTAGATAAACTGGGGACCATCTTCTGAAACTTAGCCAAACTAGGATGTCCCAAACGATTGTGGAGAAAAACAGGAGACTCAGTCACCGAGCAAGCAACCGGTGATGCAGGAAGGTTGAGATGATAGAGACCCTGCGACTCACATCCGACGCCAATCATCTATCCCGTATCGCGATCCTAGATAGTAACAGAATGATCATCAAAGGTGATAGAACAATTTAAGGCACGCGTAAGTTTACTAACAGAGATAAGATTAAAGGAACAATGAGAAAGACAAAGGACAAAATCTAAAGGCAGAGAAGGTAAGGGTTTGGCAATGCTAATAGCTTTAGCAACCGCTTTGGACCCTGGTTAATGTTACAGAAGGTAAAGAAATAGAATTAGTAAAATGAGAGAACAAATGGGGATTACCAAAGATATGGTTAGAAGCACCTGAGTCCAGGACCCATGGTCCCAAAGAGGATGACTGAGCGAGACAGGCAGTGGAATCACCAGTGTGGGCTAGAAGCAACTGTGAATGAGGTTTGCTGAGACGTCTTATACTTGAGATACTCATCATAGTCAGCCCCAGTGAGAAGGACTGATTGCGGTGGATGACCATCAAAGGACTCAGATCGAGAACCATTAGCATGAGCAATATTAACATGAGGAGGGCGGCCATGCAACTTATAATACTGTTCCTTTGTATGCCCCCACTTGTGACCGTAGTTACACTTACAACGTTTGCTCCGATTACCACGATCTCCTCCCTGTTCGCCACTATTCTGAACCTGTGAAGCCATGATTGAATGATCACTTGCAGAAGAGGGAGGCACTGTAGGAACAGATGAAACTCGAAGAAGACGAGAATACACTTCATCCATAGTAGGTATAGTAGGACTAGCAAAAATCTGATCACGAACAGGAGCAAGCTTAGGACTAATGGCAGCAAGAGTATACACCATAAAGAACTTATCCCGCTGAGCTAGATCCTCTGCAGCAATCTTACCAGTAGGTAACAAGGAGTTAAATTCAGTTTTAATAGAGGCCATGCGACCAAGAAAATCAGGAAGAGACAAACCCTGCTGTCATAAACTGAGCAGATTAGACACAACTGTATACAGGCGTTGAATGTCATTAGTGTATAACACCTTGGCCTGAGCCCACAATTCACAACACGTGGTATAGTTAGTATAGATCGGATGAAGAGAGGGATCAATTGACTGCTACAGGAGACTGCACAACAGAGCATCAGCTCTCTGCCACTTAGGTTTATTTGTGGTCACATTCTCGGCCTTAGTAGTTAGATGATCCTGTAAACCTTGACCCGTACACCATAGTTCAATCACCTTGGACCAAGAGATATAATTGGAACTGTCCATCAACTTCTCAGTAGCAATGGCTAGAGAGGGAGACAAAATACCAGAGAAGGAGCCAGATTTACTAGTACCAGCCATGTTGGATCAAAGGGAGCCCTACAAGATCAATTGATATGAAACAAAAGGGTTAAATAACCAAAAAATAAAGGCTAGATGATCCAGCACAGAGAACAGGCGCTAGAGCAACGGCAGATGGCGGATGGCAGCGGATGGCGACGAAACCACCGAGGTTGGGATGAACTGAAGGAGGCGAGTCCAGTGGTGAAGACGGCGTTGCGATCGGAGCACTAGTGAGAGAGATTGAAGCAAAAAATGTCTCCGTGAATAGTGCGAGAGAGGCGATGCGTGGCGGCGCGTGGAGGCGACAATGGCGACGTTCCTCCGGGGGTCAACAGATCAGAGGCCAGCGAACGCAACGGTGGTGGTGGAGCGCGTGATCGGTGAAGACTTGCTTTGAACAATAGCGCGCGTGGCGGAATCGCAGTGGGCTGTGACAGTAGTGGCACGACAGGCTGCTGCGGTCGATGGCGATGCGACCGACAGTGGTCGTCGGTGATGTGGGCTGCGGCGACGGCGACGGCGGCAGCGGCAGCTAGGGTTTGTATGGTGGCTGCTAGGGTTTGTATTTTGGCTCTGATACCGTGTGAAACATAGGAAGAAAACCTAGCTTTTAATATGAATATACTACTTAATTAAATTCATAGACTATACACTATATATATATACAAATACAATGGGTCATGGGCTCTAACATAGGATTAACCCTAGACTATAACCATATAACTCAAGAAATACAATCATTTCCCAACAGACAATTCTGCCCTTTATTGAAACTAACAGCTAAACTAAAACAAATTCTAACAGAGCCTATTAGGGCTTTCGATTCCTGTGGACTATAATCCTTTCATTGAGGCTTAAGAATAAGACTTTTTTTAGGAAATCAAGAAACTCATTTATATACAAATTAGAGAGGTATGAATGAAGATATGACCATAAAATATGAAATTATATTTTATTGAATTTGCAAGATATATATCATTAGTTCCAATTTACATATGCTAGACGTTATCTAAATCTAGCATTAGAGCACCAACTCTAGCAGGTTTATCAGAAAGGTTTGCATTTAGGCCATTTAGTTCGAGAAAGGGGATGGAACCTGAGCACACATCTTCGTTTTTGGACTACTTCCCCTAAAGATGGGTGGGAGGAGTTTTGTAGAACGGTTGGGACTCATGAAATGTGACATCAAGAGAGATGTAGGTGCGTCGACTAGAAGGATCATAATATTTGTAACCCTTTTTGATAGAAGAATAACCAACAAAGATGCACTTCTTTGCCCTAGGGTCCAATTTAGATCTATGAGTTGTGTGAATATGCACGAAAGCAACACAACCAAATACTTTTGGGGACAGATTTCTAGTAAACACAATGTTTGGAAAATGGTTGGACAGAGTATATATGGGACTATAATTGGCTAGGACTTTAGAAGGAAGACGATTTATGAGATAAGTAGCTATTAGAATTGCTTCCCTCCATAGGAATTTGGGAGCATTGGACTGAAAAAGAAGTGCATGAGTGACTTTTGAGAGATGACGATTTTTCCATTTTGCCATCCCATTTTATTGTGGGGTTGCAACATAGGAAGATTCATGCACAATACCTTCCTTGATAAAAAAAGGAAGAGAGTTTGATTGAAATAATCCTAGGCATTATCTAAGCGAAACCTTCTTATTCTTGCTCCAAACTGAATAAAAATCATTTTTTGAAATTGAGGAAGCAGTGAACTAACTTCAGATTTGTTTGTCATTAAAAACAACCAAGTAGTCCTAGCACAATCATCAATAAAAGTAACAAACCATCTAGCTCCATGAATATCAAAAATCTTTGCAGGCTCTCAAATATCAGAATGTATCAAAGTAAAAGGCTGAGTGCATTTCATTTAATTGATAGGGAAGGAAGAACGACAATGTTTAACAAATTGACACACTTCACATTGAAAATTTGACATAACTAGACCGTTAAACAATAATGGAAACATATGTTTTAAGAGAGGGAAAGGTGGATGATCAAGATGAAGATGACGTGCCTAGATCATTTCTTTATTAGCTGTGGCTACAAGGGTTTGGGAGAAAGGAGACTAGGTTCCCTTTATTTGACCATTGTCAAGATCCTCAAGGTAGTACAACCCATCACGCTTTCTAGCAACTCCAATCATCTTCCCCGAGACTTGATTCTAAAACACACAATGAGAGTCAAAGAATGTTAGTTTGCAATGAAGTTCTTTAGTAATTTTTTGGATAGAGATAAGATTAGTTGAAAGGTGAGGGGTATGAAGGACATTTGTAAGAGATATGGAAGGGGTAAGATTTAGACTTCCTTGTCCAGCAATGTCAGTAGGAGAGCCATCAGCTATATTAATTTTTTGGTTTCCTTGGGTTGGTTTATATGAATCGAAGAGAGAGATATCATAAGTCATATGATTAGTAGGCTTGGAATATACAACCCATCTACCTATTTTAGTATGTAATGGTTTAAAAAAATCAATCATAAGAAACATACCCCTTTTGAGGAGAACAAGAACCTGTAGATTTGTCGAGAAATTCAAGGAGGCGTCTCAATCTTTCCATATCTTCTTTGTTAAATTCTGTAGATTCCTCCTTGTCTGTCTGTGCAGTGTCAATTAGTGACTGCTCTTTGCTCACCATATTAGCTTGGCTGCTTCCTTGGCCCTTGAATCCTCTTATTTGTTCCAAAACTTGGGCCTTTCCATGTAGTTTAAAGCAGTTTTCACGAGTGTGGTGAGGTTTGTTGTAGTAGGTGCACCATAGTCCATCTTTGCTGGACTGTTTTCTTACTTCTGTTGGCTTCCAATTAGTGTTTCATTTATTCCCTCCTTCACTCGGTCAACAAGTGACTATTGCTGCAACCTCTTGTATACGAGTTTCCAGCATAACCCCTCGTTGACTCTCTTCAGCACGAACAATTGAAAAACATTCACGAAGAGTTGGTATCTTATCAAGGATTTGAACTCTGATCTAATCATACTCAGAATTCAATCTTGCAAGAAATTCAAATACTCGATCATTTTCCAGCAACCCTCGAACCACTTGAATGTCATGGCTGCATTCCAGTTTCAGATCTCGGTTGCGGTCCATTTCAAGACAAAATCCAGTTATCTGATTGTAATATTCGGTGACAAACATGCCCCCTTATTTGGTAGAACTTACTTGATTTTTTAGCTCATAGATCAATGCTGCATCCTTCTTCTTGGAGCAAGTCTGTTGTGGTTTCTCCCTTATTTTCTTTGCAGTTGTAAGGAACATCAAATTCTTACTGATCTTTGGTTTCATGAAATTCCATAACTAGGACATAATCACTGAATCTTCTTTATCCCATGCCCTGAATCCTTGATCTGTTTCTTTTGGACTGGGGTCAGTAAGATGGCCTATCTTTCCTCTTCCTTTGAGAAAAGTCTGAACTACTAGACTCCATTGCAGGTAGTTAGTTCCATCAAGATGGTATAGAGGAGTTATATTCAGGAAATCGCTCCTAGTTCTTGCTGCAGTGGTAGTTGTGCGTGCAACCAATATCTCACCCATAGCAGTTGAGATAGAATCTTGAGAAATAGTTGACATATTGTGATGAAAAAAATGTAGAATGATTAGGAAAGGCTGCGATGAAGGCATAATAGCAAGGTGGTAATGAAGGCCAGAGAATGGCAATGAAGGTTGGAAAAGATGGCTCTGATACTATGAAGGAATTCACCGAATTCTTGTATATTCAACACATATTTATAGTCATATTTAAGGTGAGTCTTGTCACCTGGTGAATTCTTGTATATTCAGCACATATTTACAGTCATATTTAAGGTGAGTCTTGTCACCTTTATAAGGAAACTATCAATCTATCCTCTTAAGGAAACTAACTATTACAAAAACATAAACAATTAGGAAACTAACTAATTAAACAGATGACTGTACATTCTATATCTACATTAGGAAACATAATCTTCTGCATTCCTTGGAGAGCTAATTAGCCAAGTAAGACTTCTATTTCCTTTATTCCAACATTAAATGAATTTGTGGAGCTTCATCTTCCTAGTTTATAATTTTATGTAGAATTAAATCATGAGTTACATTGCTCATTGTCCATATATAACAATGATAAAGAAATTAATAAATAGCTATGTTTGTATCTTGCCTTTTGTCTTGTTTTCTTTTTTGTTTTCAGAATTTACCTCATCAAATATGATATTATCCACTGCCGGTCCCAAGCCCGGATAAAGGAGGAGGGTTGCGTTAGGTAGCCGACAGCCAGCGTAAAACCTAGTCAGATCCAAATATGAATTCTAGACAAACTATCTGTTGGGATGTAACCCACATAGAAGTCTAGAATTCATGTAGCCAATCCCACATAGTAGGATAACGGCTGGATATGTTGTATGTTGTTGTAATTTACCTCATCAAATGTGCATTTGTGTTGTCTCATGATAGTGTTGGATGTCTGTGCTTGCCAAACCATTCCCAAATTAAGATGGGCATGTTTCTTTTGTCCACTAATCATGAGCCTTGTCGATCACTTTTTTGTTGCCCCTAACTACCTGTGCCCCCAAAAGAAATTGAATCTGTAAGCCATTTGGATATGGTTTTTGGGCCCGTGCCTAAATTGTGGAATGCTTGAACAAATCTAAGGAAATGTGCAATCAAGAGTTTGAGAACAATGTTGAACTGATAATACTAACTTTCTTAGTTGATGTTTAATAATTCATTGCCTAACTCACAAAATTACCCTCTTTGAGATGCAGCTAATAGCTCAGATCAAATGAAGGATCAGGATCTTTTGTCTCATTTATTGAGACACCTTGCTAGTCTTGCTGGTACAAATCAAGGAAGGAGCTTGTCTGGACTACTGGCAGGTTCTCAAAGTTTACAGAATGCTGGGACATCTCTAGGAACTTCAGTAAAGGTTTCAAATCTCAATTCAAACTGTCCACAAGGCACCTCAGTTTTCAGTTCAACGTCTAATAAAGAAGCTTGCATTAATACTCAGCATCCGCCTAATGGACAGTGTGAAACTGTGTCTACATTTGATGGGATTGAGAAGGGAACCTCTGGAGATGGTGCTCAGAGTGGAACTTTACCAACATCTTCTGCTATTCCAGTTGCTATTAGAGACAGCATTCCACCCAAAGCAAGGCCAGAGACTGCATCAGGGAGGATGAAAATGAATGAAATTGACTTGAATAATGTCTATGATGACTCTCAAGACTTTGCTGAAAATCTGGTGAATTATCACGCGCTACATCAAGACTCTCAGAAGTCAGGTCCACCTCAGACTAGTGGGAATTCAGGTTCCATGTCCTCCCAGTCACAGTCACCATCTGGTTCCAGTGGGGAAGCTCAGGTACCTTTTCGTCACAATTGCATGTGCTATTGATTGATTGTTAATTGAAACTCCATATTTTATTTTTTAGTTACCCCATCCATGTATTTTTGTGAATAGAACCATTGATATTATGACACATTGCTTCTTGTCAGTTTAGGGGTTTTATATAGGACATGTTGCAATTGCAATGCCTCCATGTTTTTCATCTTGTTGGTGGTTAGAATTGTTTTTGGGTGCATGTGTGTGTTCAACTTAATATCATTGCAAAAAACAAAGTTTATTTGCATGCATACCCCATTATTTCTTACAAAAACAACATTCACAATCCTTACTCCTACTAAGTGGAGTTGGCTACAGGAATCCTAGCTCTCCAACCATATCCATCCATGGCCACATCCCCGTATCTATTACTGCTTAAATGGAAAATGTTCCTTTTTTTATCATCTGGAGGAGGTATTCTTGTTTGTTTATGAGATGATCTTAGTTTGTTTCTTTTCAACACTGGTCATGTGAAGTTGAATGTGTTGCTTTCTACAAGAGTTGATGGCAGGATGTCATGTGAATTGATTTAGGAAGGGTTAGGTGGTGGCACCCAAGTTGTGCTTTTGAAGGGAAAGGCACTGAAAGATTTGAAGTGGGAAAGCTTTTCCCACCTTCACAACAAAGGATTGTGCCTATGAGCCTACCTGTCACTCTAGAAGGTAGAACTAACGGGGTGGATCCACCTGGGTCTAGTAGGGGCACTTGCCCTCACTTAACTTATTCTTTTTAATTCACCCCACTGAATTTATTTGAGGTTATTTTTTTAAGCATTATATTTATACTCATTTGCTCATTTTTCTATTTTCTAAATATATGTCAAGTTGCTTGTGATCTTGTTCATTTACTGATGCCTTCCTTTATTTCTTAAGCGATTGAGATTATGTGCATACGTATATGTTTGCAAGTCTTCCTTGAACAAACCTTTTTATCACGAGATCCAATTATTTTGAATGTGAACTTTTTTTCTTTCTCATTTTTGCTTACCAATACAATAAACTCTATGATTATAACTTGTGCGGAAAATTGTTGATTGAATCTAATTTTGTTGGTTTTTATTGTCGTGCATTAATATTTTTAAATTGTACTTTGTATTTTATAACAAATATTTAAAATTTTTTCTAGCCATCAAAAAATGCTTTAAAATTGAAAGGAAAGTTTATCAGGTGGCTATAAAACCATCGTTATTGTATGGTTCAAAAATGTTACATGGTTAAGTACCAACATATGAAAATTAAAAATGAATGTTCTGATAGATGTACAAAATTAGAAATGAATTATACATGTAATAAGGTTGAACTTACACTTATTGAAGATAAGAAGCGTAACCTGATTAAGATGATTTGGACATATGAAACAAATAATAGACACACTTATAAGGAAAATTAATGTAATGAAAGAAGTTTGTAGCAAAAAGGTAGAAGTCAAAGAAAATTTGGTGGCAAACCCTTAAACATGATATTGGATCTGATGTTCTTACAGAAGATATGGTTATAGATAGAGATGGTTGGAGAGCTACAACTCATGTTGCCAACCCCACCTAGTGGGGTTAAGGCTTGTGGTTATTGTTGTTGTAATCTTCTTTAGCTATCAGATAAGAAGTAGTTTTATTAAAGATTTTATTTTTAATCTGCCCCATTGGAAAAAAATAATTCCTGAATCTGCCTATTTAACTACGTTCCTTGGGAGAATGATGTTGGTTCATAGATCCACAAGTTTCATTTTATTTTTGGTCTTTTAACTCTTATGAGTTTGCCATTTCTTCGATCTATTTTACAGCAAGCTGTGTTTTATTATTTGAACTTTTGGCAGAGTGGTATACAATTAAATTATTGGGTGTTGCCTCATGTCATTTTTATGTATAGTTTCATTTTTAATGAGACAACAATTTTTGGTTGAGTACAAGTTTATGCTTGATTATCATGATTTGTTGTATGCTTGGTTTGTTTGTACCGCAAAAGCTTTGGCCACAACCAGCCCTTTCATGAACTTCTAATCAATGTGAATGGAGAATCCTTTTTCTCTTTTGGCTCTCTCTTTTTTTTCTTTTTTTTTTTTTGGGGGGGGGGGGGGGGAGGGGGGGAGGATTGGAGCGGCCAATTTGGTGTTTGAAGGTTACATTTTTGCAATCTAATATGCTATTGACTAATTTTCAGAGTCGCACAGATCGAATTGTTTTCAAACTCTTTGGAAAAGATCCAAGTGACTTCCCTCATGTGTTGCGGAAACAGGTATATTCACTTTAGGAAGTTATTGTGAATTTAGTTGTTTTTCTTCAACTGAGAATTTTTATTCCCTTGTCTCTCTTGAAATTTCAGATCCTTGACTGGTTATCTCATAGTCCTAGTGACATAGAAAGCTATATACGGCCTGGCTGCGTCATTTTAACTATCTATTTTCAATTAGGGAAATCTGCATGTGATGAGGTAACCATATATCATTATTACAGGAATGTAGACTGCTAATCCTCATCACTCTAAAATGACCTCAATCCTTGAAATTCTTGTTTCTGTGTACAGCTTTGTTGTGATCTGGGCTCCAGTTTGACCAGGCTCCTTGATGCATCCAATGATCATTTCTGGAGAACAGGATGGGTGTATGCTAGGCTACAACAGTGTGTAGCATTTATATATAATGGTTTGTTCTTTACTTTTGCTGTAGTGTTGTATTTTGTATTGCTTTACCTTTTTCAGCCTGTGGCTGTAATGAGCAGTAGTACATCTAATAGAAGAATCATTTGACCCCTTTTATTTGTGCAACAGGTCAGGTTGTTTTGGATACTCTATTGCCTCTTAAAAGTCATAATGATTGCAGGATTCTCAGCATTACACCTATTGCAGTTTCTGGTTCTGAGAGAGTTCAATTTTCAGTCAAAGGCTTAAACCTGTCCCGGTCAACCTCAAGGTATCCTTTATTAATTGTATATGTGCATCAACCCTGATCTTGTAGATAATTTGGGGTTTATTTCAAGCCTTGTGGAATTTTGTCTCAGAAAGTTGTTTCTACTTTCTGTATCAGGTTATTGTGTGCCCTACAAGGGAAGTATCTGGGCCAGGAAAGTTTCTTTGACTTGGAAGGAAGTGATACATTTGTTGATCACAATCAGATCCAGTGCCTTAGCTTTTCTTGCTCTATACCAAATCTTGATGGGAGAGGATTTATTGAGGTGAAGTAATACATTCTTTCTCTTGTTTTCTTCTACTATTGGTTTCTATTTATAGCTCTGTTGACAGTAATTCTGCGGTTCTGACTATATATTGTAAGTTCACTTAAATGAGTATTAGTCCTATGCTTAAGACTTGCCAAATAAATAAATTTGTCCCCAGACGGTAAAGCCATGTAATTGCTAATTTGTGCAAACTGGTCTGTTTACCAAAAGAAATTGCTTGGTTAAGGTTTTCATTTTTCTTACAAAAATATTGCTTTTGAATTGTCTTTGTGCTTGACCATGGATCAAAGCTTCTGGCAATTTGAATTTGCATTAATTTCATGAAACTTTCTGGAGTGTAAAACCTTGTAGCATGTATGTGCACTTTGTTTGTGGGTCTATTTTATTTAAAGTTTGTTGTTGAGGTTGATTAACCTTCTTGCTCAACTTTTAGTGCTAAACTGAATTTGTGTAACGGCCTTCAGAAAACGAAAAAAAAAGAAAAAGAAAAACCCCTTTCTAGGAGCTTGTACGTGTTGAGCATGCTGGCATCCTGAAACAGGACATCCATTCACCAATTACCAATTATCTATCATGCCTTGCTGTAATGTTTGACTTGTGAATTCTCTGGGTCTGTTACATTCAGGTTGAGGACCAGAGTCTAAGCAGCAGTTTCTTTCCATTTTTAGTCACGGACCAGGATGTTTGTTCTGAGATCTGTATGCTGGAGAATGCAATAGAGGTGTCTGATATTGATGACGACATTCATGCAGTGGAATCTGAAAAAATAAAAGCCAGGGATACTGCATTGGACTTTATTCATGAAATGGGTTGGCTTCTTCACAGAAGTCAATTGAAGTTTAGATTGGGTTCCGTTGATCCCAACGTGAATCTATTCTCTTTTGAACGGTTCAGGTGGCTTATGGAGTTTTCCATTGAGTGTGATTGGTGTGCTGTAGTTCAAAAACTTCTGTGCATTCTGTTCAATGGTTCCGTAGACCCAGGGGAGCACCCTTCTGTTGAAGCTGCATTACTGGACATAGCCCTCCTCCACAGAGCTGCATGGAGAAACTGCCGGTCTATGGTGGAAATACTTCTGAGATACATCCCGGATGGATTTCCTGACAAGGTGGGATCAGAACAGAGGCGACACTTTAAAGGGGGCTCTAACTTCTTATTTAGACCAGATGCCATTGGCCCTGGTGGTTTGACTCCTCTTCACATAGCAGCTAGTAGAGATGGATCCGAGAGTGTGCTGGATGCTTTAACTGATGACCCTGGATTGGTATTTTCTCCATACCTCATACAAATGATTGTTACTTGCTGTTGCTTTTCCCAATTAGTAACTTCGTCCTTCAAGGTTCATGACACTCAAAAATAGCAGAGTAGAAAACAGTTTCAAATAGGAAAGTTGACAAAATAGCTCAGAAGGAATAGCTTCAAGTAGGCAAGTGGATGTTTGACTACTAATCAGGACTGTGTTTGAAAAATTGATGTAGGGAAACCAAATTTTTATTACCTTCTCAAGCTTGCTTTCTGCCTCGCTGTTTTATCTTTTCCCTCTTGATGAAGGTGACAACTTGCCTCTGACTGACACGGACTGCAACCCTGCAGGTGGGAGTTGAAGCATGGAATTGTGCTCGGGACAGTGCAGGATTGACGCCCAATGACTATGCGTGCCTGCGAGGCTACTATTCCTACATCCAGCTGGTCCAGAAGAAAATCAGAAAAAAAGCAGGCAATGAACATGTAGTGCTCGACATCCCTGGTGCACGTTCCCAATGCCACACGAAACAGAAAATGGTTGATGAGCAGCAGTTGGCCAAAGTTAGTAGCTTTGTGACTGAGAAGACTGAAGTAAACCCGACTCTGCGACATTGCAAGCTGTGTGAACAGAAGATGGCATATCGGAACTCCAGAGCATCGCTCGCCATCTACAGGCCAGCGATGCTTTCAATGGTTGCCATTGCTGCTGTCTGCATTTGCGCTGCACTGCTCTTCAAAAGCTCGCCTGAAGTTCTGTATGTTTTCCGGCCCTTCAGGTGGGAACTTTTGAAGTATGGATCGAGCTAAATTAGGAGGAACCATGTAGTTACTTTCTTTTGGTACTTTGACTGCTAATTTTTATTCATATTAACGACATGAGATAAGATATAATGTAATGGTAAGCTGTGCACTGCTGTACTGATGTAATTTCAATTGGAAATGCACTACGTATATAATATGTGTTTGTTGGAGTCAACTTTGATTACAAGAGAAGTTAAAATTACCCAGAGCATCCAAAGACCTTAATTGGCATATTCCTTCCTCCTGTGCAGTTTGAGATCACTACAGATGAGTCATGAGTCAGCCAGCCTTCTCTTTGCAGCGCGAAATTTCACTCCAAAAGACTAGCTATGTACGTATAGGAGTTTTGGATTTGTGTTTAAAATTTTAGGGTAAATTATATAAAATCCGCTCATACTTAGAGTTAATTGTAACTTACCCTCTTGTGCTTTTGATTACATCAAAAGATCTCTTTACACTTTTAAAATATTATAATTAATCATAATCTGTTATTATTATACAAGATTTTGTGTAGTAATTTATATACAAAATATAAAATTTTACACGTAGAATTCTAGTATATCAAATAAATACAGAATTTTGTGTTAGTCAACTAGTATTACATATAAAATACAAAATTTTACATACAAAATTTTAGTATATCAAAGAAATATAAAATTTTGCGTTGGTCAATTAGTAAATTATATAAAATTTTATATAATAATAATAAATTGTGACTGATTGTAACATTTTGAAAGTTTGAGAGGGTCTTTTGATACAATCGAAAATATATAGGATAAGTTAGATATAATCTTAAGTGTAGAGGATTTTATATAATTTATTCAAAATTTTATTATGCATGGACAATTTTAAGCACAACCGTTTGAAGATTGTTCTTTGGTGATTGGGAGGTTGCATATTTGGGTGGCGAAAACAGTTTCTTTGATATGATAGATAGGTTTTTGTACAAAAATAACTCTTTTGAGCATTAAGTTAAGCAAAATGACTTTGCCTGATGTGCAATTTTTTTTTTTTTTTATCATTGGTCTTTTATGATGGGACTGGCGTAAAGAAGTATCTTTGTAAAGGAAAGATTGTGCCCTAAAATGATCTTGTGCACTATGGATTTAGGGTAAACATGTTCATGGAATATAAAAAAGGACCCTACACATTGGAAGGTCAAAGCCAATATTGAGATTTGAGAGGTTGTAAGTACTTTATTTACATCTGGCAAAGGAAAATCATATCCTTCTAATTGTTCGAAAGCAATATTTAAGTTCTTTTTAGTACATTTTAAAATAACACAACGTAAAAGGATCCAGGTTGCCCAAATTGAATGGAAAATGGTAGTTTGGCCTTAGGCATGATAAATTTTTACCCCTTCCCATGGGTATTGGAAAAATTTTCCCAGCCAGTCTTGGTCCAAGTATGCATAGGTGGGGTGACGAGTGCAGGGTGCCCAGCTGCAAAGATTCGAAAATTTATGAGAATTTAAAATTTCTGAAATTCAAATTTGAAGGGGTTGTCTAAGGTACCAACCCAAATCAATGGAATTCGGTAGACTTGCTTGGCAGGCCTATCTTAATTTGACAAGTAACTCGGGTACATAAAAGGGAACCCCTATGTTTGGATGGGCATGGAAGGGGAGAGAGAGACGGGGGAATTTTCTTTGTTTGAATGGAGATTTTATAATAGAAAAGGAAGGGAATGGACGAGAACATCATACCCTACCAAGTCTCCTCTATATCACTATTTTGCTTACGCTTTGAATTGGGGTGGGGAGCGAGAAGGAAATATGTTTATTAATATTGTTATTATTTTTATTATCTTATCCCTTGTTTATTTATTTTGAAAGTGAAAATGTGTAATTGTTACTTTATTTTAGTTTTAAATTGCTCTGCCTCGTCATTCCCTATATGTTATTGATATAATACAATAATTGAAACTTATTTGTCTTGGAAAAACTTAACAAAAAGTTGGCAAGGTCAGGAGGTAGAACAAGGTTGGCTCAAAAGGGGGTCACCCGAAAAGGTCCTACAGAAAGGTGTATCCAAAAGGGCCTTTCGAGGAAGCCACGAAAGGGTCTTCCAAAGGGGTCTTTGGGAGAACTTCGAGTCTTTCGATCTACGAGACAATAGATAGTTTGAAGGCATGGGGATCTCTCTTGTACGGGTCTTCTAATGACTAAATCAGACATGGTTATGTTGCGAAATGATGTAGATGCAATGCAGATGAGTGTCAAATGGTATATTTCAAAGAGTGAAAGTCCTTCGGAAGGGTATGTGCAAAAGAGCTGGAAGGTGGTTTTCAAATTCGGCCAAAGGATCCGAAAGATGAGGAGTTAGGGGGTATTTATACCCCTCGAAAAGACTTGGACACATGGTAGGCCTAGACATGTGGCACACATGCACGAGGGCATGGGGCATGACCCTTTAGGTAAAGGTGTTTGGTTGTCACTAGGTTAAGCTTTAGGAGGACCAAGCCTTCGGGGAAGTTATTGGAAGGGAATGGGGGCTTGAGGCAAAAAAGCCAACTCTTAGTAGATCCATGCAAGGGTATACTATTTTTAAAACATTTTCAAAACCAAAACAAATGCACAGCAAAAACGAAAACAAACCCTTGCAAACTCGGTATTAAACATCCATACCTTAAAATGAAAAACCATCCATAAGGTGTTTAGGAATATACCTCTATAGATGATGTCTTTTGCCAGTTGTCCAATACACTGTCCATGCCTAAGCCCCTCGGAACCCTTTACCAAAGCTGTGCTAGGACCTTCACGATGAAGGTTAACCGGTGCTGCTGTGGATTCCTTTCGGGTTGGTTATGGCTATCTCATAGTTGGGATCAAGTAAGGGAGAAGAGAGATAGGCAACTCCTTGGAGCAAGAAAAAGAAGATGAGCCAAGCTCTAAAAGAGAAGAAAAAGCAAGGAAGAAGGAGAAGTTGGTCGGAGACAATTGGGACTCTCCCAATTTTTCTTCCCTCAATTGATATGCTTCACCACTAAACTTCATCTCTCTCTCTCTCTCTTTCATTTATTGTTTCGTTGGAGCATTTAATTCTCTGATGCGATGAAGTGGCAGAAAGTAGAAGCACGTGGAATTAATCTTGCTTTCAAAATTGTCAACCGTTTAAGAAGATCAGTCGACTGATAATGACTATTGACCATTTGTGCTAACTTTCATTACTTCTATATATATTGCACTTAGGCCCCTCTACTAACTCTTAATAGCTCTTCCATTAACTCTTAATGGAACCAAAGCCATTGTTAACTCTTAATATCGTTCCCTATTAACTCTTAATAGTCTCCCAAACATATTGATCCATTTAGTTAACTCTTAATAGCAACTAACATCATTAACTCTTAATGACGTGGAACACAATAACAATAGAGCTCCACTAATCCAAAACATTACTCACTGTGCATGTGACTTTCTAGTTTCATGGCCATGTAGCAATCAAGACACACCAACTTCTCCCCACCAATCAAACACTTTGACCTACTAAAAGATCCTAAATATTCTTTAGCCAAGACTCAAGATGAACCTAATGGCAATGAAGTCTATACTTCAGATGAACCTATTAAGACTCTTTGATTACCATGTACTATAATCCTTCTTGTAATACCCTATATTTTTAAAGATTGCCACGAATGAATTTGAAGTATCGAAAAATTGACTTGAGAGGGCAATAAGTCACCGAATCAATTACAGGGAGTACTCCAAAGCTTAGATATCTATAACAAAAGGTATGTGATCGAGGAGTGTCTCGAGGTGAGATTTATGACACCGAAAGAAATCAAATCAGAGACGATTTTCAGTACAATTATGAGTCGATCTAAAAAACCAAATGATGGTAAGGGACTTTTAGGAAGTCACTGGAATCCTGAGAAGATTCATATTTTTCATAAGGAACAACTCTTAAGTGGTTTGGGATGAAACAAAAGGGTTTGCGATCAAAACATGCATTCGAGCCTAAGTGTAATTTTTAATTCTAGTTGAAAAAGGGTTGAAAGTGATATTTTTTTTAATTTAATGGCATTTGAAAAAAGCTTGGGGTGGAAGTGTAATTTCTAAAACTATTGTAACAAGTGGCCGTCGACCTACCACCGCACGTGGAGCCAAATCCATCGATGGGACGGCCAAATCTTTCCAGGGTATGGCCATCATTAGCCTAGGAAGCTTAGGGGCGAAGCAATGGCCTATGATTGGCCAAGGGATGGCCAGATTTTGCCTATAAATAGGTCGAGGGTTTCAATGTTTTTGAAGCATCAAATATGAGCGTTTGAGAGTGATTTGTAGGCATTAGATAAGGGAATTTTGTTCTTGCAGTGTTGAGCATCTTTTCTGAAAATTTTGGTGAGTTCTCATGATGATTTAAGGGTGTTTTGAGGGGTGGCGGGAAAAACGAAGCTTCGCTAGAGGCGAGCTTTTGGGCAAGCTTTTGAAGGGGTTTTTGGCCATTGTTTTAGGCATCCAAGGGTGCCAATGGAATCGACTTGAGGTGTAGAGCAAGGAGGTGAAGAAAATCATCAATTGGAGCAAATTTCAAGTTGCTGGCAGTGAAAGGTTCACCAAAAAAGACAATGTGCGTTCAGTACATGCGCTAACTCCACGCGTTGCACATGCACCTAGCGTGTGAGGGTGTGTGAGATATAGTTTAAATCTGAAATTTATTTTATTATTTTTATAAAATTAATTTATGATTTATGGTGAAGAAAAATTTGGGAAAAACCTTGAGGAGTTATTTATTTAGGAATTTTTGAGGAGAAAATAAGGAGAAATTATAGGAAAAAATAGATATTGATATTCCTTTGTATGAATATGATGGCTAAGGATCGTTGAGACTTGAATTTGAAAACCGTTAGAAATGTAGCACGAGAATCAAGGTTGGGCACAAATTTTGAGAAATTATCGAATTAAGTGCAAGGTGAGACTCTTATATGCAAACTCCTGTTGTTCTCTTACATGAAATCATGTTGCATATCTGAAATTTATTTTCTTCGAAAATATATGTTATTGACTTTCAAACTGTTGCATTCATAAAGTCCGTGTGGCCATACTGTTGTACCTATCTATTGTTGCCTAAAGGCAAAAGTCATGGTTGGAGTTTCCCTCGAGAGGCGTTAAATGCACTATGTAAGGCCCCGCTCCCACTTACGGGTGTTACTCGTGAACAATTACCCAAATTGTCCACCAGTAACACCTGTAAGTGGGAGTGGGGCGTTACAGGTGGTATCAAAGCCGACCCTTAAGCCTCTGAGCGCGTTGGTGGGGCAAACCTCAGCGAGGAGGCTGAGTCCCGAGGGGGGTGTGTAGGCCCCTATGGGGGGTGCGTGTAGGCACCTTAGGCGAATCCCACATCGGGCATGCAAGGGGGGAGAGATCTGGGACCGGTTGTAAGGTCGCATGATGAGAACATCATGTGCTTAAGAGGGAGAGAATGTAATACCTCGAGAGCCCAGAGAAGTTAGTATATATCGAGGATAGTGTAAGAAAGGAAACAACACCAGCTGGATACCTTTTGGGCTAAATGTTGGCAAAGAACTCCCAAGTTAAGCGTGCTTAACCTAGGGTAATCCAGGGATGGGTGACCCTACTGGGAAGTTCGCGTAAGCCCATCAGGGTAAGTTGTTCCGGTCCTTCCAATCGCTTGATCGGGTCGTTACACGCTGTGAGAAAGCTCTCATGTGGGAGGTCGTGTAAGCCTAAGGGACAACAAATGTGGTTGTTGCATGAGTTTTATGAGGTTGGGTTAAGGTGACATGGTTAGGAACCTTTCAAGAGGCGTTATGCATGCGTCGTTGAGAAAGCTCTCGTTGGAAGAGGCTGACATATTGACGAGGCACTTCGAAATAGTCCTCGTTGTTTCCTCATACACTTTATACCTGTTCATGCATATATATAAATTGTTTTGAAGTTCTCACTAGAAGGTTCATCTTCTAATTAGACTGTGTCTCTAGAATATTCAAACGTTTCGGTTCGATAAGCGACTCTAAGGGAAAGGAGATAGTTGAAGAATAAGCTTATTTTGCTGCATGTAGCAAGTTCTAACATGTCTTTAATTATGTACGATGTAACGGCCCATTTTTCCAAATGTATAACAACGTGAAATATAAGCAAACATCACCTACGGGCGTTATGGAAACCCTTACCAACATAAGCATTAGATTGAACCTGAGAGTTTAACCAAAGTTAAATAAAAGGGTTTCCACTAGATTTCCTTTACAAGTACAAGAAATGCATACAACTCTCAATACTCCAGAAAGACATAACTTATCACTATAGTACAACTGTAGGACACCTTCATACTTATTACAAACTTGAGTACCCTAGATACTATTACAATACATCATTGTAGTACAATTACACGGGTACGTAATAAATCAAAAATTCAAAGCTAACCAAGCACCACCTCCTTACTTACGCTTGAACTGGAACTTGAAACACTTAGCACTTCTGATATACCTAGAACGTTGAATGTTCCAAGGGTATAACACACCCATGTTAGATATTACATCTAGG
Source organism: Diospyros kaki (assembly GCA_036245055.1). Taxonomy (NCBI): domain Eukaryota; kingdom Viridiplantae; phylum Streptophyta; class Magnoliopsida; order Ericales; family Ebenaceae; genus Diospyros; species Diospyros kaki. The sequence continues at coordinate 22,138,743 of BSEG01000014.1, read as the reverse complement.
TGAGTGACTCAAAAAAGGAAAGTACCTGCGTGCAAATGCAATAATGCCATTAAGGAATCCACTCCTGTGGTAGCAATGCCAAGGTGTTGTAATCACCCTCGTGGTCATCATAGTCACCCCTTGGCTCACCGTAAAAGCACGAGATCACCCATGATGTCCCAACAACTAGCCACAATCACCAACACGAACATGATATATGACAAAGTAGAAGGAATATGCATAAACCAAGGGAAAGTATGACATGTAAGCCACAAAAGCATGATATGCAGGTTAACATCCACACCCAATAAAGCCAAAAAGATCGAGATGTAGCAAAAGTATGCAAGAAACACTCACCTTGCTGGTTTGGGCTTGTCGAAGCATTGTTTATAGTGTTCGGGAATGGTTTTCTGCAAATATCACAAGTTTTCATAAACTAAACTAAAGATATTTTTACATAGGGTTCTAGGGAATTAAAAGAGAGTCAAATATGTAATTTTTTAGGTTAAGATGAGGTCCCTATGTGCCCTTATAAGCCTCTAAAATGTGGATGACGTGCCCACACACGCAACTCAGGATCATGGTGTCCCTAGAACACCTTCCTCGAGATATATCATCCCACTCCTTAAGACTCACATCAGGGTGGATAACATACCTAGTTGGGTGTGCTTATCTAGCATGATTGCCCCAACTTCTGGCCTTAGGCACTTGAATTTGACTTAGAAATCGAAGTATTTTATTCGAAAACTGACGTAAGGGTTTTTTACCCATTCCCAATCGACTCCCTTCAGGAGTCCTATCATGGACAACTATTCTGGAGAATCCCTTCCTGAATCTCCGATAATAGATTGTCAATCTAAAAAAAAACTTTCAACCATTTACAGACAGTTAGGGATCCTATCACAGTGTTCCGATCCCTTGGGACTTGGATTCTAGTTTAAACATAACAGCCACAGTGCTGCCCAAACTTTGGCATCTGATCGTCTCTGTAGTTTACTAAGTAGCTCTAACTCATGGGTCTAACACCCTTACTGCGAGCCAGCCTATAAGCTACTCCGATAATTAGTCACGAGCCCATCACTAGTCCTCTCCCTTGGTCCTTAGGCTTAGATCTGCTGTTACAGGCCACACGCCCATGGTGCTATTGTAAAGCTAGAGCCTCATGTCCCGTCTCTGAGAGTTGTAGTTGACCTGACTCCTGTCACTTCCAATACTTTTCTTAGTACTAGCCCAAATCTCCAAATCATGGGTGATATAATGTTACTCACAACTTCCCATCTACCAAAACCCATGCTCTTAAGTGTACCAGAGTGTACCTACTACCGCATCAACAGTTATACTAATAGGGCAAGATTCGAGATAATTAGACCAGAGCCAGCTACTCATAACTGTTGGGATGTACAACTGTCTGCACACTAAACTAAAGGTTAAGTCAATAACCAGAATAAATTTCTCCCCAAAGGCCAAATCTAGGGAAACACGTTTCCCTAAGCAAACCCATATCATAACACATGCCTACATTGGGGAAACATACCACTCACAGTTACGACCTACCCTAACCCACGTATGCAACCACAGTTTCATCACCCTCCTTACTCACAAACTTCTGAATCTCTAAGCCCACACAACATACCGTGTAATAGTGACTCTTCTGGTACCTAAGTTTTTTCCCTTAGATCAATGACTTAGCCCCATGATCCCAAACTTTCCCCCATTTTCTCTCACAAAGGAAAATACTTAACTTTCAAAAGTTTTTTAAATCATACCCACTTTATATTCAGCGTAACTTGCCCTTCAGGATCCGACAAAATTCTTAATATAGCTTTCCACCAATAACCCATCTCGACCAAAGTAAAAAGTGGAACATATGATCTTTTCCTTTCATTCGGTCGTTGCTTTCAATCTTGTATTGCCTCTATCCTTAAAGGACCCACGACTAACCTGTTTCTTATAACTTAGAAAAATTACATGCAATGCCTTATAGGACAATCCTCAAGTATCACTCGATTTCCCTATAGGCTACGTTAACCAAAATATACTTAACCAATACAATCATAAACCAATCCTACTATGGTTTTGAACATTCTAGGTAACGAAACCATAAAGGCTATTGGTTATCCCAATTGCTATCATCAGATACCCATAATTAGTAATCTATAGCAAGATCTAAGGCAACCTTACTACATCTTCCTTTTTAATTCTCAATATCCTATCCCAAGATAACTTTCGAGAATATCCTCCATCAAGCCACCAATTCTCAATGCATCATAAATACGTTTTTTTTTTCCCTCACCTAAGGTTACATTTTACACATGTTGGCTAATAACATTCCTCAACCCATAATTGCCCACAACTTACGTGTTTCCCACTAATAAACCATAGATAAACAATCACAAATGTCCAAATCCTCTCAACATTTGTAATCTCTAAATATAATAAGTTATCTCAACCACTATGAATCCACAAAATCATCCTGAATGGAAATACCACCTTGTAGTCCCATAATAACCACAAGGGAATAATTAATCCTCTTAACTACCTAATCCATTATTGGACATTCCACTTCCTGTCAAATTATAAGTTGACATGTCATATCATCATTTTCTAGTAAAACTCATTAGCTCCAAGAAATTATCTTAACGGATTGCTAGGACATTTTCCTCATTCATAAACATAGCAATTTTAATTTCCTTTGGCTTTCTCAAACCACTAAATCCGTAAAGTATATTGACCATCCATACCTTAAATACATAATTGCATAAATTTATTGACCATCATTTGTTGACCATAAATTTATCTTTCCCCCCTTGCGGGCAATCCCTAGAGAGATGGCCAGTATGCTGGATATTAAAACATATGGACCCGTCCGGACAATATTGGGCCAAATGGTCTTTTTCCCCACAGGTGTAGCATTTTCGACTTTTCTTTTCATAGGGTTTCCCAATATGGGACTTCTGACATCTAGGACAGTTACCTTTTAGCTTGAAATCTCTTCCTTGCATTCCCAAATTGCGTCCTTGGTTTCTTTCATTTGGCTAGTTGACTTTCCTCCTTCACAGGCAATTCCTAGCAAAGTGGCCGATCTGTTGGCATTTGAAGCACCTGGGTCTTTTCAGACAGTCTCGTGCAATGTGATCACCCATCCCACAGGTGTAACATCCTTGGATTCTTTTCTCACATGGTTTCTCGGGGTGAAATTTCTGACATTTAGGGCAATTTCTCTTTGGCTTGAAATTTCTTCCTCGAACCCCCAAGTCATGTTTCTTCCCAAAACTTTGAGGACGTTGGGTATTTTTCATCTGGAATAGCCACACTTAAAATCATAAGGTTGACAAGTAAACTTTTGTAATAAAATAATTCCGAAACATTCACAACCAGTTAATAAAAACTCAAAAATCATAAATTTTCCAACTTCCCCGACCTTCGTGGACCTAGCTGATTACTAATACAACAAATCCCACATACGCATATCTAAAAATATGCACAAGGATTTCATGAACTATGCGCCTACTAGACCTTTATCGGGTTCATATCCTTGACTTAGGAAATTTTTAATATTAATATAAGATAAAATAGTCCTCTAAACTCCAAAATTTCTGTAGCCAATAAAATAGTTTCCCAAGTGCTTGTTATCCTCCAAAATCCTCGAAACACCTGTAGAACATTTGTTAATTCTAACAAACCGTATATCATTATATCCTAAAAAATCTAGTTGATCTCCAAAATCTCACCTAAAGGTTCATTCTTCTTGAATACTTACGAATCACGCATCTCCCAAACGACCACTACTCAAAATTATCGAGATTCCAAGACTTAGTAAACTCTTACAGCATATTTGTTAGTACAAGGCCCCAGTAAACCATATCTAGAAGTACTAACTATAAACCCATTCATCTTCCTCTAACAAATCGTATATGAGAATGTCTCTAAAGATCTTGTGCGTTACTCAAGATGGTAGCAAGGGTTTTTAGTCCACCCAATGCTAAGAATTACTTGTACCTCATCCCTTGCTTACTTACCCATTGGAATTTACCATTACCCATTGGACTTTATGTAATACCCTTGATGAGTCATGATATATTTTATCACTTAAGAGAATATTGGTATATGAAAAATTTCATAATTGCCCTTGAATTAATGAGAAGGCACATAAGGTGTAGGATGCCTAAGGAAGGGCAAAACAGTAATTTGGAGTCCTGTTCCGTAGTAAGATAAATTATTTTTGGAGAAATTATTTATATTAGAGAATTAATTTTTGGGAGAATTTAATTCTTGATTAAGTGTATGGATAATTAGGAAATTTAATTAGAAGCCAAGTATGGTTAGATTTGTGACACTTGGCAAAATCTTATGGAATGAGATTTAAATTAAATTTGGGAATTAAGATTTATTTGATTAAGAGAATTTGGTGACACATGGCATGATCTTATGAATCAAGAGTGATGTTTAAAATAAATGCAAAAAGAAAATAAATTAGTCTCTCAAACATTAAATGAGAGCCATGATTGAGGGAATTAAAAGAAAATCTATATTAAAAAGAAATGTGTCAAGCATTAATGTTAGAAAATGGTAGATTTAAATAAATGCTAAAGTAAATGGATTATGTCTTTCAAGAGCCTTTAAATTTAAATCAAAAAGGAAATTATTTAAGTCTCCATTAAATGCTTGAAAGGTTGTGGATTTAAATTAAATGCAAAATTGGGAAATTAGTCAATCTTGGAAATTAGTCATGATTTAATTATTTGGAAAATGGGAGAATTATGGAAAATTGGGATTGATCCAAGGGATGAGATTTAATCTCCAAAGAAAGATCAATGGATGAGATTCAAGGAGACAAAGTCTCTTGGATTTGTGTTTTCTTTGAGTCAAGAGAAATGTTCTCCTAAGATCAATGGCTAGGATTAAATTTGGGAGAAGCACAAGGATTGTTCTAGTGTTTAAAGGTGGAGATTTAGTCTCTTGAATTAAGAAGAAATCTATGGCTAGGATGCAATCTTGAGATTTGGGATGGATTAAGAAGAAAGTTCTATAAATAGGGAGTGGGAAATTGGTTCAAAGTTTTTCCCCACATGTGAAGTGAAAGAAGCAAGAAGGAAATCAAGACTAAGAGAAAGAAGAGAAAGACTAGCAAAGGTAAACCTAGTTCCCTCTCTTGAAATAGTTGAATGCTTACATATAAGAGCTAAAAACAAAATTTCTTTATTATTTTGTTAGGGTGATTAAAGTCTAAGAGAGAGTCTTAGATTGTGGAAGTGTTAAAGCTTCAAAGAAAACAAGGTAAGGGATAGCCCCATGTGGAGGGGTTTTTGCTTGCATTTGTACATGTGTGAATGAGTTGCATGTAATGATTCTTTGCATGTTTTGTGCCCTAGTGGACCTATGGCCATAAGGAAGACTTGTGATGGGAGAGAGGGGTTGGTTGGTGCCTTAACCTAAGTGGTTATGAGGGCATGGAGAACTACCCTTAATTTGCATTGCATTTGCATTACATGTTTATGTTCTCGTACTACATTTACATTTGCATAGCACCCTTACTGAGCATTGGCTCATAAGGTCCTTTGACCTCTATTGTAGGTGGAGAATCATCTAAGGGAAAGGGAGTTTTGCAAGGTTGAAGGTATTGAAGCAAAGAAGAAAAGCATGTGTAGTAGTGTTTATGTATTTTGTTGTTAAATGTTGTATATATGTGTTAAATATGTAATGAAGGCTAAATGTGGGTGAAAAGGGGGGTAAACTTGAGTGTTTTGGAAGCCCCTTGGTATGAAAAGGTATTCTAGAAAATATGGTATTTAAAAAAAAAAAAAAAAGTGGAGGCAGTGTGCTGGTGCCAGGGGCACGCAGCAGGGCGCGCCTGGGCGCGGCCAGGCGGCCAGCGCCGCGCGGCTGGCTGCTGCTGCCCGCCCCCCTTGCTGCTATGTTGATTTTTTTTATTTTAATTTTTCTTTCTGTTTAATAAATTATTTCTGATATTTTGAGTAATTATGAAATAAAATATATTTTAAATAAATAAATAAAGGAGTATTTTAGCCTCTAAATTAATTATTAAATTAATATGAATTTGAGGCAATTGTGGAAAAATTTTATATATTTTGGGAATATCAATAATGGAGTATTTTCCTTAAAATTTTAGAAAATGAATGAGGATGCCTTGATGTTGTATTTCAAAATTTATTTCTCAAGTGTTTGGAAAATTGGGTATTTTGAAATAATAAAAGGGAAAAGCAATAGAGATTTGATAAGGAAATTTTATAAAAATTTTCCAAAGAAATATTAACCCAATAATTTTCTAAAGGAAATGAAGGTGAGATAAATGGGTTAATAGTTGGGGCAAAGAAATTATTATTTTCTTATAATTAAGGTTTATGCCATAATTTGTATGAATTTAGTGAGCGAGTTTATTTCTTTCGATCCTGGGAAGCCATCATTAGCTCTTCCTTAAGAGCTTGAGAAGGTGGCACTTCTCGAGGTTTTGGGTTTATTCTTCATGGGGCCGTTGAGTTATCTTCCCGAAACCTTGAGTGGAGTGAAGAGAGGGCGAAGTCTAGTTTCCCACCTAGGTCGTTTCTCTTTGAAATGTAGCCATCTCTTCGTCTTTGCCCTAGCATGTGAATAATAGGTTGATTATTCGTGAGTAACACCCGTAGGTAGGAGCGGGGCGTTACAGCTTGGTATCAGAGCGTGGTTTTGGTTTGAGATGAGATTTCATGATTGTTGGGCTTTATAGTCATGTTGATATGATTGTTGTGGTGGTGATGTCTTGGGGTTGATATCTATGGTGTGGTGTTTGTGTGTAGGTATGGGAGACGAACCCCCTTTCGTTCGATATGGATGGTGCGAGACTACATCCGGAGACTGAAGGCCCGATGGACATTAGCCCTATCGGTGATGAGACCCGGTGAGTCCATCCAGAACTACCTTAGCAGGGTGGAGGATGTCATCGCAGAGACCCCGGGCACGACCTTACCTCCTGGATTGTTGGGTGAAGTAAAGGTGCATTATGTGAAAGAACTACTCCATGGCAAGTGGAGGCGATATGCAAGGAGGATTGTTAGGCGTCCCAGAGTGTCCCAAAACTTTGACTTATTCATTGAGATGATTCGAGAGACAGATGTGTGGCAGTCTAGAGAAGTCGCCAGTGGGCATGTGGGACGAGATGACAAGAGTGTTGGGAGCAACGAAACAATAGATGATTCAGAGGAAGACCTTGACAGGGAGGTAGATTCTCCCGAAGCCCCTTACGAGGACCCCTTGGAGGAGTCCGAGACCCAGATCGGCATCTACTACAGCGACCCGGTCAGTCTGAAGCTTCGAGGCGGGGTGATCCCGAGCAGGCCTCAGAGCAATCATGTGGTTGATGGGCCATATGGGCCTAGTGGCGAGGGTCGTGATGTGGAGGTCGTGGGTAGGGCCAAGTCATGTTAGTTGATTGGTGAGCTTTGAGGGTTGTGTGTTATGGGGCTGGTGGGGAGACATGATGTATTTTGTTTTGGGTGGCTTTGGTTCAAAGTGATTATAGGCTTTTCCTCTCGTTGAAATCATTTTGTAAAGGGGAAAGCTTTCTTTTGTAAGCCTAGATCTTGTTTGTATAAATAAATAAGTTATGTTGGAAACTTCATCTTGTATGGCATTGCTTGAAACTTGTGTTAAGTATGTATGTGTGGCTATGGTGTAATAGAAAATGAATGTCGCTTATGCCATTGTGCAGATGAGCCGTGAGGAGCGACTTCGCAGGAGAAAGGGCCAGGCCCAGTCGTCATCTCAAGACATCCCAAAAGAAAGTGGCTCGGAAAGACCAAGTGGTGATAGGTCATTCGAAAGGTTTGTCGAAATGATGATGAGTTCAGTGAACAGACCAGAAACCCCTACCACAAATTGGCTGAAGATGTTTTGAGATTTACATCCACCAAGCTTTAAAGGAGACCCAGAAGTGGACCCCAGTGTAGGAGAGTATTGGATGGAACAAACTGAAAAGCTGTTGGAACATTTAGAATGCCCTGAGGAGCACTGGGTAAGATGTGCCATATTTATGTTAGAAGAAGAAGCAGCTATATGGTGGAAGTCCATGTCAGGAGTCTTAAGGACTCGAAATACCGTCCAAGAAAATGGAGATGTGCGGGTAATGCCTATTACTTGGGAGCAGTTTAAGAATGCATTTAATGATAAGTACTTCCCTGAGTACTGGAGAGAGGTGAAGAAGCAAGAGTTCTTGAAGCTAACCCAGTTAGATGACATGTCCGTGGTGGAGTACGAAGCCAAGTTTTCCAAGTTGATAAAGTATGTACCCATGTACACCACTAATGAATTTGAGAAGGCTCAAAAGTTTTTCCAAGGACTCAGAAAGGAAGTGAAGCAAGTTCTGTATGCGTGGAATATTCGCACTTTTGAAGATGCAGTGGAGAAGGCCATTACCGTTGAGCAAAATATGATGGCTCAAGGAGACCTGAAGCTCCGCAGTGATTCAAAAAAAGAGGTGGAGGGCAAAGGCAAGTCAATGGACCCTTCAATAGCCCAATTCAAGAAGCCAGAATGAGCCAAATTCAAAAGGGAAAGGTATTGCAAGAAGTGTCAGAAAAGACATGCTGGAAATAAGTGTGGGACCAAGGACAAAGGCAAGGGAGTAGGTTGCTTTGTTTGTGGAGAAACTGGACACTTCGCAAGAGATTGCCCTTTGAGGAAAACGCTAAAGATTGAGGAAGCGCCCAAAAAGGAGGTGACGTGCTATGCTTGCAAACAGTGGGGACATTATGCATGGAATTGCCCCCAGCGAGGCAAGTCTGACCAAGGAAAGAAACCAGAAGGAAAATCAGGCCCGCAACCAGCTCGAGTGTTTCAGCTAACAAAGGCAGAGGTAGATACTGACCCGAGTGTGGTGGAAGGTATGCTCTTCATCCACACTACTCTTGTGCATGCATTGGTGGACCCTGGTGCCACTCATTCATTCATAGCAAGAGAATTGCTAGGAGTTTGAGTCTTGAAACCTCAATAATGGGTCATGGAGTTACGATTCAATCCCCAATTGGGGAGACTATGGAGGCAAATTTAATAGTCCGAGATTGTGATGTAGATATTGAGGACGAGAGGTTTAAAATAGATCTAATACTTATGGAGATGCATGATTTTGATGTCATCCTAGGGATGGATTTCCTATCTCGATATTGTGCTAGTATGGACTGTTTGGGAAAGACAGTGGAATTAGGATGTCCAGGGGGAAAGGTGGTGAAGTTTAAGGGACCACGGTTTGGTAGGCAGCTAAAATTTGTATCAGCTTTGAAGGCATGTAAATGGTTGGAAAATGGAACATATGGATTTATAGCTCATGTTATGGTGGTTGATGATAAGTCAGAAAAGAAGCCAGAGGATGTAGAAGTAGTGAGGGACTTCTTGGATGTTTTTCCGAAAGATTTAACAGAGCTACCTCCAGATCGAGAAGTGGAGTTTGCCATTGAACTGTTGCCAGGAACAACACCAATTTCTATACCCACATATCGCATGACCCCAGCTGAGTTGAAGGAGCTTAAGGTACAACTTCAAGATTTGGTGGATAAAGGATTTATTCGACCAAGTATTTCCCCATGGGGAGCTCCAGTTTTGTTTGTGAAGAAGAAAGATGGCAGTTTGCGATTGTGTATCGATTTTTGAGCACTTAATAAAGTGACAGTGAAAAATAAGTACCCATTGCCCAGAATTGGAGAGTTATTTGATCAATTGAAAGGCGCTAGAATATTTTCCAAAATTGACCTGCGCTCGGGGTACTACCAACTTAAAGTTAGAAGTGAGGATATACCCAAGACGGCATTTCGATGTCGATATGGACACTTTGAATTTTTGGTGATGTCGTTCGGGCTAACCAATGCCCCTGCAACTTTTATGGATCTCATGAATAGAGTGTTTAAGCCATTTCTAGACCAGTTTGTGATCATCTTTATTGATGATATCTTGGTGTACTCCGCTAGTGAGACAGAGCACTGATAACATTTGAGGTTGGTACTAGAGAAATTGCGTAGCGAAAGGCTATATGCCAAATTTTCCAAATGTAGCTTCTGGTTGAGAAAAGTAGCATTTCTTGGCCATGTAATTTCTAGTGACGGTGTATCAGTGGATCCATCCAAGATAGAGGCCATTAAGAATGGCACCGACCGAGGTCAGTGTTTGAGGTGAGAAGTTTTCTAGGGTTAGCTGGATACTATCGACAGTTTGTTGAAGGATTTTCAAAAATTGCTTTACCAATGACACGTTTGACTCAAAAGAATGTGAGGTTCATTTGGGATGACAAGTGTGAACAAAGTTTTGAGGAACTTAAGAAGCGGTTAACCACAACGTCGATTTTGAACCTACCTGAAGGTTCTGGAGGATTTGTAGTCTATAGTGATGCTTCAGGATCAGGATTAGGCTGCGTGTTGATGCAGCATGGTAAAGTAATTGCTTATGGGTTGCGTCAATTACGACCTCATGAGAAGAACTACCCATTCCATGATTTGGAATTGGCTGCAGTTATCCACGCCTTGAAGATTTGGCGACATTATCTGTATGGAGAGAAATTTGAGATATACACCGATCATAAAAGCCTAAAGTATATCTTCTCCCAAAAAGAGCTGAACATGAGACAACGTCGATTGATGGAGTTCTTGAAGGACTACGACTGCACCATCCATTATCATCCAGGGCGGGCGAATGTTGTGGCGGATGCCCTTAGTCGTAGGGATCTTGCAGTCGCTACCGGGATGATGATGTGGGAATGGCAGCTGATAGAGGTGTTCAGTAGCCTAACGGTGGGTGTAGTGCCTGGGGACAGAATGTCCATGGTGGCTAGTCTGCGAATTCAGCCGGGTTGGTGGGAGGAGATATGTCAGGCTACTAAGGAGGATCAGAAGCTTCGCCAATGGGTGGATGAGAAAGGTCAGCCAGTGAAGATAGGTTTTGAGTTCAGAGATGGAATCTTGAGGATGAACGGGCGAATTTATATTCCTAATAATGAAGAATTGAGGCAACGGATTCTAGATGAAGCGCATCGATCAAAGTACATTGTTCATCTAGGAGCAACCAAGATGTATAAAGACTTAAGAGAAGTTTATTGGTGGCCTGGAATGAAGCGGAATGTGGCTCAGTTTGTAACCAAGTGTGATGCATGCCAACGTATTAAGATCGAGCATTAGTGATCAGCGGGATTGTTGCGACCGTTAGAGATTCCAGAATGGAAGTGGGAACACATTTCTATGGATTTCATTGTGGGGTTGCCTAGGACAACAAGGAAGAAAGACTCGATATAGGTTGTGGTCGACAGGCTGACAAAGTCGGCTCATTTCATACCTGTTCGAACTGGTCAAGGTGCAGAAGAGCTGTCGCGAATTTATGTTCAGGAAATTGTGCGGCTGCACGGGACCCCAGTCAGCATTGTGTCTGATAGAGATTCAAAATTTTTGTCGAGATTTTGGACTTGTTTACAAGAGGAATTGGGAACAAAATTGAATTTCAGTACTGCATATCACCCCCAGACAGACGGCCAGACTGAGAGGGTGAACCAGGTTTTGGAAGACATGTTGCGAGCATGTGTCCTGGAATTTGGAGGAAGTTGGGATGAGTACTTGCCATTGGTGGAGTTCTCATATAATAACAGCTATCAAAGTAGCATTGGCATGGCGCCGTATGAAGCATTGTATGGCAGGCGATGCAGATTGCCTTCGTGTTGGCTTGAGGTGGGTGAAAGGCAGTTGGCCAAGACTGAATTAGTGTAGCAAGCCTCTGAAAAGATTGATGTGGCGAGGAAGTGTATGAAGATTGCTCAAGATCGCCAAAAGTATTATGCAGATCACCGCACGCGGGATTTGGAATTTCAAGAAGGGGATAGAGTATTTCTTCGGATCTCACCACAAAGATCATCAATGAGGAATAGAAAGCAAGGGAAGCTTAGTCCGAGGTTTATGGGACCATACAGGATCATTAAGTGAGTAGGTCCTTTGGCCTATAGATTGGCCTTGCCCAACGAATTAGCTGGATTTCATGACGTGTTCCAAGTATCTCAATTGCGAAAGTTCATACTGGATCCAAGAATGGAAGTTCCAGAGGAAGAGGTTGAGGTTCGTCAGAACCTAACCTATATTGAGAGGCCAGTGAAAATCTTGGACCGCAAGGAGAAGAGGTTGAGAAGCAAATCAATTCCATTAGTTAAAGTTCAGTGGAACCATCACTCTGATCGGGAAGCAACATGGGAGCTAGAAGAGGACTTAAAGCAACAATTTCCCAAATTATTTGTTGATGTAATGGAAGAGTAACTTTGATGTATTGATCAATTACATTAATGGAAATGAAATTTCGAGGACGAAATTCTTTTAAGAGGGGTGAAATGTAATACCCTTGATGAGTCATGATATATTTTATCACTTAAGAGAATATTGGTATATGAAAAGGCACATAAGGTGTAGGATGCCTAAGGAGGGGCAAAACGGTAATTTGGAGTCCTGTTCCGTAGTAAGATAAATTATTTTTGGAGAAATTATTTATATTAGAGAATTAATTTTTGGGAGAATTTAATTCTTGATTAAGTGTATGGATAATTAGGAAATTTAATTAGAAGCCAAGTATGGTTAGATTTGTGACACTTAGCAAAATCTTATGGAATGAGATTTAAATTAAATTTGGGAATTAAGATTTATTTGATTAAGAGAATTTGGTTACACATGGCATGATCTTATGAATCAAGAGTGATGTTTAAAATAAATGCAAAAAGAAAATAAATTAGTCTCTCAAACATTAAATGAGAGCCATGATTGAGGGAATTAAAAGAAAATCTATATTAAAAAGAAATGTGTCAAGCATTAATGTTGGAAAATGGTAGATTTAAATAAATACTAAAGTAAATGGATTATGTCTTTCAAGAGCCTTTAAATTTAAATCAAAAAGGAAATTATTTAAGTCTCCATTAAATGCTTGAAAGGTTGTGGATTTAAATTAAATGCAAAATTGGGAAATTAGTCAATCTTGGAAATTAGTCATGATTTAATTATTTGGAAAATGGGAGAATTATGGAAAATTGGGATTGATCCAAGAGATGAGATTTAATCTCCAAAGAAAGATCAATGGATGAGATTCAAGGAGACAAAGTCTCTTGGATTTGTGTTTTCTTTGAGTCAAGAGAAATGTTCTCCTAAGATCAATGGCTAGGATTAAATTTGGGAGAAGCACAAGGATTGTTCTAGTGTTTAAAGGTGGAGATTTAGTCTCTTGAATTAAGAAGAAATCTATGGCTAGGATGCAATCTTGAGATTTGGGATGGATTAAGAAGAAAGTTCTATAAATAGGGAGTGGGAAATTGGTTCAAAGTTTTTCCCCACATGTGAAGTGAAAGAAGCAAAAAGGAAATCAAGACTAAGAGAAAGAAGAGAAAGACTAGCAAAGGTAAACCTAGTTCCCTCTCTTGAAATAGTTGAATGCTTACATATAAGAGCTAAAAACAAAATTTCTTTATTATTTTGTTAGGGTGATTAAAGTCTAAGAAAGAGTCTTAGATTGTGGAAGTGTTAAAGCTTCAAAGAAAACAAGGTAAGGGATAGCCCCATGTGGAGGGGTTTTTGCTTGCATTTGTACATGTGTGAATGAGTTGCATGTAATGATTCTTTGCATGTTTTGTGCCCTAGTGGACCTATGGCCATAAGGAGGACTTGTGATGGGAGAGAGGGGTTGGTTGGTGCCTTAACCTAAGTGGTTATGAGGGCATGGAGAACTACCCTTAATATGCATTGCATTTGCATTACATGTTTATGTTCTCGTACTACATTTACATTTGCATAGCACCCTTACTGAGCATTGGCTCATAAGGTCCTTTGACCTATATTGTAGGTGGAGAATCATCTAAGGGAAAGGGAGTTTTGCAAGGTTGAAGGTATTGAAGCAAAGAAGAAAAGCATGTGTAGTAGTGTTTATGTATTTTGTTGTTAAATGTTGTATTTATGTGTTAAATATGTAATGAAGGCTAAATGTGGGTGAAAGGGGGTAAACTTGAGTGTTTTGGAAGCCCCTTGGTATGAAAAGGTATTCTGGAAAATATGGTATTTAAAAAACATATATATTTTTTTTAATAAAAAAAAGTGGAGGCAATGTGCTAGTGCCAGGGGCGCGCGGCAGGGCGTGCCTGGGCGCGGCCAGCGCGCGCGGCCAAGCGGCCAGCGTGTGCCTCCAGGCTGAGCGCGCGTGCGGCCCACGCGTTGGGGGCGCGACTGGCTGCTGCTGCCCACCCCCTTGCTGCTATCCTGATTTTTTTTATTTTAATTTTACTTTCTGTTTAATAAATTATTTCTGACATTTTGAGTAATTATGAAATAAAATATATTTTAAATAAATAAATAAAGGAGTATTTTAGCCTCTAAATTAATTATTAAATTAATATGAATTTGAGGCAAATGTGAGATAAATTTCTATATTTTGGGGAATTAAATAATGGAGTATTTTCCTTAAATTTTAGAAAAAGGATGAGAATGCCTTGATGTTGTATTTCAAAATGTATTTCCTAAGTGTTTGGAAAATTTGGTATTTTGAAATAATTAAAAGGAAAAAGCAATGGAGATTTGATAAGGAAATTTTATAAAATTTTTCCAAAGAAATGTTAACCCAATAATTTTCTAAATGAAATGAATGTGAGATAAATGGGTTAATAGTTGAGGCAAAGAAATTATTATTTTCTTATAATTAAGGCTTATGCCATAATTTGTATGAATTTAGTGAGCGAGTTTATTTCTTTTGATCCTGGAAAGCCATCATTAGCTCTTCATTAAGAGCTTGAGAAGGTAGCACTTCTCGAGGTTTTGGGTTTATTCTTCGTGGGGTCGTTTAGTTATCTTCCCGAAACCTTGAGTGGAGTGAAGAGAGGGCGAAGTCTAGTTTCCCACCTAGGTCGTTTCTCTTCGAAACGTAGCCATCTCTTCGTCTTTGCCCTAGCATGTGAATAATAGGTTGATTATTCGTGAGTAACACTCGTAGGTGGGAGCGGGGCGTTACACTTTACGATAGTCATTGGGAACAACTTCAAATGCCATGTAGCCCATCCTGTCACCAAAGCCCCAAAGATTAGTAACATCAATTAAAACATCTCATTTTACTATATTACCCTCTAGGATCCCCAAAATAACCATATAATGTATTATGTCATCAAGGAACCCCAAAGTTAGTAGCATTGGATATGCATCATATCCCACTATCTTATCCCCTTTGTACACATATGTACATGTATAAACAAAACCATCTCATCTCACTATACAGTCCCTACTCTTCCAACAACAAAATTTGTTCTTTTTCGGTCTCGGACCTGGGTAGAGGTGTAAGGGCTCGCTTCTCGGGTAACTCTATGGGCTCCACTATCCCATCGGGTATGTCTCTAATACATTGGTTTCTAGATATCTTGATCCATACCTACCATCAAGCCAAAATATCCTCGAGGTTAGTCAAATCAAATCCCAATCAAGACCATAAAAATCTAGCTCTAATACCAACTGTAACGCCCTTTTTTTCCAAATACACAACAACGTGAAATATAAGCAAACATCACCTACGGACGTTATGGAAACCATTAACAACGAAAGTATTGGATCGAACTTGAAAGCTTAACCAAAGCTAAATAAAGGGGTTTCCGCTAGATTTCCTTTACAAGTACAAGAAACGCATACAATTCTCAATACTTCAGAAAGACACAACTTATCACTATAATGCAACTGTAGGACACCCTCATACTTATTACAAACTTGAGTACCCTAGCTTCTATTACAATACATCACTGTGGTAAAATTACACGGGTACAAAATAAATCAAAAACCCAAAGCTAGCCAAGCACCACCTCCTTGCCCAAGCTTGAACTGGAACCTGAAACACTTGGCACTTCTGATATACATGGAACGTTAAAATTTCTAGGGGTATAACGCATCGAAATTAGATATTACATCTAGGTGAGTGACTCAAAAAAGGAAAGTACATGCGTGCAAATGCAATAATGCCATTACGGAATCTGATATTTTACTCTTGTGTTTTTGATGATGAAAAACAACATTTGGTTTTGATCCCCAAGTCATGAGTCAAGTTTATGATTTTAAACAAAAATCAATTTCAAGTACCTTTGTGAAAATGAAAACCAAATGATCTATAATTTTCTCTAAGTCTGGAAGATTAGTACATTATAAGAAGACATATAAGAAAATATTTTTATTTTGAAAAACTATCTCCCGGTATTTTGATAGCTAATATTCATGGTTGTTAAAATGATTTTTAATGAATTTTTCAAAAAATAAAAGGTATGTATTTTGGGAGTGGTAAAATTGCTAAATTCTGAATTTGTACTAAAACTAAAATTCTACTTTCTTATTATTATGGATTTTGATTTTTTAGATATTTTTATTGAATCCAAATAGGGGGTACTTTCTTATTTACATTTATGTACTAAAATAAATAGAAGGTAAAATATAAATTAAAAAAAATGAGGACATTTACTTAAACTAAATAAATGTAAATATGTTGTAATGTGATCTGTTGTCTAACCTTTCAAACTATCAACAATTTATAAAGCATTTCACCCCCCTCTTGGTGTGTGGCATAGCATTTCAAACCTAACAGAATTCACCCCTGTGGTAGCAATGCCAAGGTGTTGCAATCACCCCCGCGGTCATCATAGTCACCCCTTGGCTCACCGTAAAAGCATGAGATCTCCCATGATGTCCCAACAACCATCCACAGTCACTAACATGAACATGATATATGACATAGTAGAAGGAATATGCATAAACCAAGGGAAAGTATGACAAGTAAGCCACAAAAGCATGATATGCAAGTTAACATCCCCACTTAATGAAGCCAAAATGATCGGGATGTAGCAAAAGTATGCAAGAAACACTCACCTTGCTAGTTTAGGCTTGTCGGAGCACTGTTTACAATGTTCGGGAATGGTTTTCTACAAATATCACAAGTTTTTGTAAACTAAACTAAAGATATTTTTACATAGGGTTGTAGGGAATTAATAGAGGGTCAAATATGTAAATTTTCAGGTCAACAGAAGGTCCCACGTGCCCTCACATGCCTCCAGAAGGTGGATGATGCGCCCACACGCGCAGCCCCTTGCCGGCATGTGAGCTGCACGAGCTGCCCTTAAGAAACACTCAACTCCGCCTCCTTTTGGTTTTTTTGCCATAATTCCTTTGTTTTAACTCCGATTCGACTCCCGTTTGAACCTATGAGTCCCTCTCTTCCCCCTCTACAAGAAGATAACAAGAAATTGAACTTACCTCATAGTTTTGATGTCATTTGACACAATCTACAATGGTGGTCCTAAACTTTTTGGCTAGTCTTTTCTTCCTCTTTCTTTGGCAGATTTTTCCCCTTCTTTTGGCAACGTTTTCTCTCTCAAAATCCCCTTATTTTCCCTCTTGATGAATTCCCAAAAGAATCCCCCCCAAATCCTTATATTTATAGGCAACTTCGACAAACTCGGTCGCGCCACATGTCGCGTCTTCATTCAGCCCATGTGCATCCAACCAAAATGCGCCACTTGTGCCTTGATATTTTGTGTCTCATCATTATTTCCTAACTGTCGTTCACTCTGTTTGGTTACCCTAAGGATCCAGTTACAAGATATTTTAAGCTTTCAAGGAATGACGTTTTGACCCAAACTTTTCAGGTAATTGCACTTTGGCCCCTTGTAACTTGGTTCTTGGGTCATTTTTTAATTGCATTTATGTCCCTGGAGAATGGATAAATTATGCCAATACGCAAAGATTTTAGGTAAATTATGATGATGTTTGAGAATCGATCATCTTAAATGTAAGAATGTTAAATGATGAACAATCATGTTTGAGAATCGATCATGTAATGTTGTTATGTCATTTGGTATTTAGTTGTTATCATTGAGTAATGGGACTCTGTATATTTTTGGAAAAATGTTATACGGTTTCCTATGTTATGATTAAAGTGATTTCAGTTTGTATCATATCAGGTTTCAATCCTTGCTTCCGCGTTTGTAATGACATGTTGGGGGATTTTCTTTGAAATATGGTACTTAAGGTGTTAAGAGAGGTATCATGGAAAGAAAATGTGTATTTATATGTTGAGCCCCAGCATAATGACACACCTTGGAAAAACGAGGTGTTCCTAGCCCTAAAGTCATGGTCGTGTATCTCCTCCTATACAACACACTCTTCCTCACTAAACCCATTAGGAAACTCAATAGGTGTGTGTTTTTCCAAAATATATATATAAATTTCTCCATATTTAAAACCAATTTTAAATTTCTGAGCCAGTCATTATAATTAGGTCCTATCAAAATGTTTTTGTCCAAAATGCAAGAAAAAGGGTTTGATTGATTTTCCATTTTGAGAAATAAAAGTTGCAAAAGAATTTAAAGTAAGTTTGTTGATTTTATCTTTTGAATCCATTCAATCTTAGTCTTAAATTAAATGGTACCTCCCACTAATTTTTTCGAATCCACACTTCTAGAGTGTTAAACGTGAATTCCAATGGAAGACTCGTAGTGGGTGATCGAAGCGAAAACTCCTTACCCTTTTTCCATATCCCATGTGGAGCTCGATCTTCGATCCCCATGCCACCTAATTCGTAATGCTTTACTAGTTTCTAGGATAATGGCAGTTAGACTTGACCCACCTCTTTAGCCAATGATCCACTTGAATGCTTATAACTGCAACACTTTGGTGGTTTCTAGGCCATATCCATGTGGGTACACCGACAACATCAAATGCTTAAATAGGAACACCAATCAACTCTCATAAAATGCACCCTCCTACCTTTGGGCAGCCAGGGCACACCCAATCAAGCGATGATTTCCTATAATGGTGGAGGGCCACAATGAATCATATTCACCACTTTAATCTAATATTTATTTTGCACAGATATGAGAAGATTTTTTATCTTTATTAAGGTCTCACTTTGCATATGCATTAAGTTTTCAGTATGTATCTCATACATCATAAAACAAAATGCATACATTCATAAGTGGATGATCATGGACTATTAGCTATTTATTAAACTCGAGCCTCAAGATTTAATTAAGGAAGCTTCAAGAGACCTTCAACCATACATCACATGCTGGAATGAAATTTCGGTTGACTTGCTCCCTCAAGTCACGAACTCTTGATGATCCTTCTCAATTTTTCAAGAACTATTTGTACATTACAAGTAATTCTAAAAGTGAAAAGGAAAATGGAGACTTATGTCTCTTATAGAAATTTATCATTACAAACTATTTGTACATTACAACTTCCTACTTCTTAAGCGGCCTAGTCGTCTCAAGTAATCTTGAATGAAAGAATAATATTACAAATTTATGAAGCAAATACTTGCAATCATTCATCCATTCATCGCATCCATTCAATCACATTGAATTAGTACATGATCATTCATTCAATCTCATTAAACCAGTTGGCGCATTTGAAATTAAATTCAAATAATTTTTGTATTTATGTAATGTTTGCCACTTTTTGGACCAATGACATCTCATGTTAAATTTCTTTTGGTTTAAGCCATCTAACATAATCTCATTACATTTAGGCATATACCTAAGAAATTGACAATGGGCAAGTAAACAACATGAAACGGTTGATTGTTCTTCCCTTGTGTTGAAGGAACTGTCGACCATTTTTAAGACAATCGACTATTCCTCCCATTGGAATAATCAATCAACAACTTTCATGGTTGTCGATTGTTATGGATGGTTTCAACATGACCAGTCGACAAGCTCTAAAAATAGTCAAACGACTTGTAGGTCTTTGGAAACTGTCGACCAGTCTTCTCAAGACTATCAACCGTCTCCCACTTGGACACTAGAACTGGTTGACAGTTTAAACAAAATTGTTGATAATCACTGCAACCCTACAACAAATCAAAGAGTAAACATATTCAAAACAAGCACACAAAACACCAAGCACACGCATAGGATGAAAATATTTAGTCAAGGCTTTGATACCACTGAAAGGGAATGAGGACACGAGGCCAAAAAGCCAACTCTTGGTGGATTCATGCAAGGGTATATTATTTTTAAAACATTTTTAAAACCAAAACAAATGCACAACGGAAATGAAAATAAGCCCTTGTAGGACTCAATATTAAACATCCATATGCTTTAAAATGAAAAACCATCCATAAGGTGTTTAAGGATATACCTCTAAAAAGATGTGCAACGATTGCACGTGATAACTATTGTGGGGTAACCTAAAAATTTTATGCAAGCCATAAGTAGTTTCCCGTTGAGAACAAGGTCCCCAGAAAGATTATGGGAGGGCCCCCAGAGTCCCCCGGATTGGTCTAGCCTTCTCATTTTGCATAGTTCGAAGGCTCTTGAAGAGTCTCTTGGACAAAAGATACTTGATGGCCTTAAACTCTTTAGGACTACTTGAAGACATTCATCGGGGTGTCTTAACCTCGAAGATATCTCCAGGACCTCTAGCCTCATTCGATACATCCCCCAAAAGAGATTGAGGACTCATATATTGACCCCATCTAACGTCTATAAATATCTCCCTCTTCCAAGGAAAATGGACCTTTTTGAATCTTTTAGCCTTATTTCTCTAAGACTTACTCGAAAGACCTCAACCCTATACTACTCTTTGGGACACTAGAAGACACCTTAAGACACACATCATACATACATTTGCATACTCTTACATGAACTTCTCGGACTACATTGTCTGACTTAGGCATTGGACAACCTGTGTGAGGAAAATTCATGTGTGCCTTTCTAACATCATTTGGGGTTGCAGATTCAACCAAGTATTTGATGCTTGAAGACCCATCAAAAGCCTTCCCTGGAGACCTTGTGAGACACTTCTATCATCGGATCCCTGAAGACTCTCGGGTTGACGACCTTGAAGGCCCTATTCGGTCTCCTGAAGCTCTAGTCTTCTAGGACTGCAGATTCGATTATAACCTAGTTGACCCAGCTTGTGACATCTTGGATCCTACATCTAGCTGTTAAACTCTTCTTTGGTTGTTTTGAAGACAAATAAATTTAATTGTTGTAGTTTGGCAGCAACAGTTTGGCTTCGTCTGTGGAAAACGAGAAAAAAGTCATCTTCTACTATGGAAGCTACAAGGGTCATTTGTGTGAAGATGTTGCCTCAATGCTCCCTCTTCAGCCTGTAGTGCTTCCCAATAAATCATGCTCCAAATCCTCCAGGGGGTACCAGGGAGCTTTTTATGAGGTTTTTCTCCTACTATTATGAGCCTTGCAAGGCTTTTATCTTATTATTACGCTAGCCCATGGAGAAAAAGCATAAGTTCCCACTGTCCTTGAGAGTTCTCAGGGTAAGCTGCTTGAGGACCAGTGTAATGATGTGGGAAGGACTAGGAGACGTACCTCTCTTTTATGCTCTTTTAAAGTTGGAATTTGATGATGAGGTTAATAGCTCCCTATTCATGCCAGCCCTTGAGGAAGAATGAGCTCTAAAGTCGTTCAGAAGTGGAGCAACGTCTCCCTCAAGGATGATTGGGTCGGACAGTTTCCTAGGTCCATCCTATCCTGACCCAAGCATCTTGAAACACCTCAGGCATCCCAGTTTCCCCGATATATCTTCTCCAAGCCCGAGGGAATTCTAAAGTAGAGGGTGATATGCCAACTCAAGTGGAGGCAAGAGTTGGGGAGCTGCGCAAAGTCTAACTGTCAATCCAAGAAGATAACTCTCTACAGTGGCTCTTTTCTCTAACCACTCCTGTTACAGCCTCCATTTTTTTAAAAGATGTTTGGCGCTCAAAGACCTCTTTAGCCCTGTGATGATTAATGGCACTATTAGCTGCAACGAGAGCTTTTCATGACCATAGCCATGAATATTCCAAAGGTAAAAGGCTATGCAGTGTTATATTGATCGCTTCATGAGCAATGTTTTCAAGTAGTTCTTAACTTTTAGAAGACCATGAGTCCATGGTGCAAGCAAGAAAAGCCTTCGGATGGAGATAACACTAACTTGGAACTAACTTCTTGTAAATCGTAGATGTAGGTGCTTGTACTGAACTGCGTGAAGAAAACACTTTTGTAATGTAATGAGAAAAAGTATATGGTAACATATATATATGTGTGTGTGTGTGTGTGTGTGTGTGTGTGCGCGCTTTGTTTTGCAATAATTTAGGGAAAAACTGAGAATCTAACATGATCTCCATTAGGGAGCTAAGAAAATGGAAACCCTTAAGCTCAACCTAGCTTCAATCCTTTGTAAAGTTGAATTTGAAGTGGGACAATTATGAATAAATGAGATTTTGGGTCCAAGGATAAACGTTGTGACTCTTAGCAGACCTTTATGCCCATGAAGAAAGATCCCACAGTACCTTGGTAAATTAGAAAGATACTACAACTGCATCGTAATTTTTGCGGACATGGATAATTGCATATGTAAGTGTATTGCCAAACCGCCGAAACAAAAATGTCTATCCTTCTATGTGAAAAGGACATAGGCATCCTGCCAAACTACTGGAAAAAAAATACTGCATTATGGGCCATGGATTGCGTTGAGAAAATTCAAACATCCATCACTCAATCCTTACAATCGCAGATGTAGGCATCTTGCCGAACTGCCAAAACAAAATATAAATTATCTATGGAAGAAAACATTTTTGATTGTGCATGTAGGTGCAGTTGTCTTTTGTTGGAGCTCCACTGAACAAAATTATATTTTTCCCCCTTATATGGTGGCGAACATAGGTGTCTTGAGTAGAAGATTTGTTGAACCACCATAACAAAATATTGGTATTTTGATTATAGATGTAAGCTTTGCATTAGGCTGCTGAATTGTTGAAACAAAATAGATCTGCAGACATAAATTAGCGAACGATGTTAACAAAATAGAGTGCCTCCGAGCACACTCTATGCTAGTAGGTAAATAGGCCCATGTCCTTTCCACTTGGTGTTATCTTTCATATGGGCCAAGGACACAACCTATGAGATAATTCCATTATCTTTTGACACAAAGACAAAGGGTCTCTCCCTCTAATGACTACTTCTTTTTCCCTACACATTCGTACACCAATTGGTGGAAGGAATGGAGTTTAGGGAACTTTCTTTCATGTTGGTCAATTGGTACTCACCCTTTCCACTGCACTAGGAAGCTTAGGACTATGTTGCCTCCCCCATCAGCATACCCCAGTGCACATTGTTGCCATGCCATGCACGGCCCACACACGCCCATGCTCTTGCACATTCACTGCATTGCCTTCTGCCAACTAGCCCACGTGGGCCCACATTGTTGCACGTTTGTTCGACACCATTAAGCCAACGAGCCCAAGTGCATCCTCATGTTGTGTTGTGTGTCTCACCATGCCACAAGCTCCTTCTTCAAGAGCACCAACGAATAATGCTCCTGGGCATCCACGTAAGCATCCGATCAATTCTCTAGTGACAACATAGGTCATCAAATACCCCTAAGATCTCACTCCTTGTCACCTTATGGTAATAAGGCCATCCTCTGAATGCTCTCCTTCCTCTTAGGACCCTTCCTAAGGGGAGGGGGTTTCTCAGCTAGGTCCCTCTATACATGCCTAACCCTAGGACCACCAGATGCGATAGGAGAGTCAAGCACTCCCTACATCTGACTGTCACGTGCCAATCACGTTGTTGGTCCCTTAGGGTATGGCCACTTAAGGGGGGGTGAATTGAGTGATTAAAATTTTTGTAATTTTAATAATGAAAATCCTTGATAAATAATTTTAGGAAAACTAAGCTTGTATAAATATGTATAAATGAGATTGTTTGATATTGTTATTATTGCAAGCCACAAGATATAGCACTACAAGAAAATGAATGGCAATGGACAACACACAATATATAATGGTTCAGTGTATCCCAAACACCTAATCCACTCTCCCAAGACTTAACCACTCTTGGGATTCCACTAAATCTAACACCAAGATTTTCCCTTATATCACCTTGGAAACTATTACACACCTAGATTTTAAACGATTCTAGGCAACCAAAATAATTCACAACAATAGTTTAAATGGATACAAGTATTTGTCCACTTTTGGACACAAATGAAACAATTAATATACAAAAATGTACAAGGCAATAATATAAAAAATATTACATTAACTTCAATTATTGGAGATATTTGGATTTAGCTTGAATATCTTTTCTCTACTTTTCCTTGAGGCTCTTGGATGGATGGGCAATAAAGCTTGAGAGCCTTGGATTTGCTTGGAAATATGATTGAAAGAGCTTGAGAGCTTGTGTGAGCTTTAGATATTCAGAAATGCAAAAACTCTTTCACCATTTCAGCTTGTGTGAGCTTTGGACGATCTGCATAATGGCCAAATGTTTTAATCGTTGGGCTCAAAAAGTCGACTTTCCCAAAAGGGAGTCAACTTACGTTTGAATGAGAGTAAACTTCTGATGTGCTAATATTTTCTACATATTTTCTATACCATTCTTACTTGATTTTATGCTTAATTCTTATGCTTATATATGTTTTCTATATTAATTTTAGGTAATTTATCATGTTGACAGGACTTGAAGGAAAAGTGAGAAACGAGAGCAAAAGTTATGGATTTTTTCTACTCAAGGGTCCGATTAAAAATAAAATCTGTACCAATTGGAATTTCAATAAATTCTTAAAAAAATATACGTGAGATCTATATATGTCTAGGTTTCTACTCTTCAAACGGTGCATAAATCTAAATTTTCTAGAAAAAGTTATGGCTGTTAGAGTGACGAAGGTCAAAGTTGTAAAAAATTCAGCATTACCTATGAATTTTTCATTCCATTTTCTCCAAGTTGGGCTGATTTGTAGATAGATTAAGAGGCCTTTTAAGGGTTATTTGGGATGCCTATTTCATGAAAAATTAGGCCTAATTGGACTTAAGAAGCCTAGCCTAAAAGTCTAATCAAATTAAGCCCTTATCTTACAAAAATCCCTAAATTGTAATTCTTGATATTTTGAGCGATTATTTTGTATTGAGTATGGGTCCTAAACTTTTGAGTGGACATGGGTGGCATGAAACATGGAGAGGAAAACATATAAGAGAAAAACAAAGAGAGGAAAACATGGAGGTGGAAATTATGGAGGTAGGGTATGCCATGTTTTAAGGAGAAAAATAAGGAAAAGAATAAATTGATGAGTATAAATTGAGAAGGAATGCAGAAAAATGGGAGAGTTGGAGGTGAGAGAGGTTGAAGGATTAGAGAATTTAAGCATTCTTGGTGGAAGATTTCTTGTATTTTCTTCAAGAATTGGTGACAACATTTTTGGAGAAGGATATCCTACACATCTGTTATACCCTCTCTCCAAGAGACCCCTGGAGATTCCTCTTCGAAAGGCTATGGGATAGGTCTCTCGAGGAGGGTTCTCTCTGAGAGAGGCTATCATCCTCGAAAGGATTTAGGGCCTTCAAAAGATTCTATCGAAGAGGGATTCTCTCCATAACCCCTACCCGACCTCTATAAAAGGCAACACTCCACACAGTATCAGGGATAGAAACATCGAGTAACCCTCTCATATTCTCTCTAGATTTTCTCTCTCCAAAAGCAATTGAATTCCTTTCCATAGCTATTTCCTTTTCCCTATACTAACTTGCTTGTTCGAGGTTCTTCACGGGAATTCCTTCCCACAAG
Source organism: Diospyros kaki (assembly GCA_036245055.1). Lineage (NCBI taxonomy): Eukaryota > Viridiplantae > Streptophyta > Magnoliopsida > Ericales > Ebenaceae > Diospyros > Diospyros kaki. The sequence continues at coordinate 22,113,194 of BSEG01000014.1, read as the reverse complement.
CCTTCTAACTCTCTTTCTTGTCTATAGTCCTTTCGGGAGCCCCAGCCCTTTCCATACTGTCAGCACACCTTCTTGAGAGAATCTGCAACTCTCACTAGAAGCCGATTAGCAGCTCTACTAGCCATACACAGTCTAAGCCACTGATAGTAAGGAAACTTCTTCACTTTGCAAGATTGCAAATCCCTCCGTAGGGAATCCTGTCCTCAGCTCCTTTCTAAGAGGCATATTTCTATCAGGAAGGCTTCTTTCTTCCCGAGAGACTTTCTCTCTCCGAAAGGTCATTCCTTCTCCGAAGGATCCCCATTGGCCAGTCTGTTGGGCATTGAAGTGACGGTTCCTCCCACCTTGAACAAATTCTATTGTCGTGGTTTTTTTTTGGCCACTACAATTGGCGCAGTCTGTGGGAAGGCTCCGAACAAAAAGCCAAAATGACAAGGAATTCCTGATCAACTGGCCTACGAAGTTTGTCACACCCAATACTGAGGAACACTCGTTCTCTAACAGTAGCTACCATTGAGGCTCGCCTGATCCCTGCGCCACAACCTGCATCTACCGGATATCCTCGGGATCAAGGAGGTAATCAAGTTGCCTAGATAGACCTTATAGGTGATATTGGGGGTCGTGGGCTGTCAGGATAAGGGGAAGTGCACATCGCTCACTTGGGTGCTAGAGTGGCAAGGCAGGGGAGGCGAGCCACGCCCCTGCCCCGTATGATCCCTGGGCCAGGTTCTCAAGAGGAATCATCAGCCTTGTGGGAGGGCCTCGCCATATCTCGAAGGGGAGTTTCTGGACGTTCTAGGATAGTATCTCCTGTGGTGCCCCTCGTTGATTATGAAAGACTTTAGAAAAACTATGAAGAATTGAGGTATCAAAATGAGGAGCTACAGAGAAGCAATGAAGAAAACGTAAGAAGAATGCAAGGAATAACTGCCCTTCAGTGAGAGTTGATGCCTGACATACATATTCCCTATACAGAGCAGGATGAGATAAGAGGAAGTAGGTGTGAAGCGCGAGATTAGACCCCAAGGGTAAGACCACCAGGGATGAGGACTGAGGTGCAAAGACAAGACAACCGTGCTCCTAAACTATGAGGACCGCCAGAAGAAAGTGTCTGGCGAGTCGGAAAAGCTCTAATGTATGAGGAGACAACCGAAAGTACCCATTCCAAAGCCCTCTACCTCAATTCTCTTCAAAAGGAAGAGGAAAAGCATAGATGCAATGGGCATTAAGAAGCTCATAGAAGAAGTGTTAGAGTAGAAGTAGGCGACGATGACACTCATAGAAGCCTCTACCAAAGGATTTCCTCTATCGGAAGAACTCCAACAGCAGCCTGTCCAACTCCCCGTCTATTTCAAAAAAGGTCCGCCTTTCTCCCAATGCCCGTGGCCCAAGTCATATGCTTTTTAGATGGGAGGAGGCATCTCTGGCAGAATGGGGTGAAGGCCTTGTTGAGATTCTTCAATGTTTAGCACCCAACGACTGGGTCATTGAGGATTGATCACGACCCACCGGAAAAGACCGCGTCCTCACCTATCAGCAGCGTTTACTACCGCCTGATCAAATCTCAAGTCCACTTCGATCTCTACTTCTCTAAGAGGACTTCAGCTAGAACCCACCATGACCCCCGCAGTTCCATGGCATCCCGGAGTAGGACCTCGGTGGCTCTCCTCTCAAGAGGAGGTTGGAGTGGGGAACGCGTATGCCCGAGGAAGGGGTTCATCAGTGGTAGGGATCTCTCCTTCCTCCAGAATAGTCATATCCGTAAGGGGAACGAAGGTGGTGGCATCTTCTTTAGCTTCCCTTCGGCTTCTTCTCTTTTTCCTCTGCCAAGGAGCAGTCTCCGTCTCACCGATCTCTTCCGTTGGGCGAGGAAGAGGAGATGCCGACTTAGGTATGTCACCCGTAAGAATGGGGGTAGTCACTAACTTTCTTTGTGACCCCAACACCTTTCGTCTCATCCCTGCAAAGGAGAAAAAGGTGGCTAACATTCAAATAAGAAGGAAGGGAAATAAAACACGTGTAAAAATTTTTATCGAAAACGTGAAGCAAAGAAGCCCGAGAGAAAGAAAAAGAAAGGGAAGCAGTTAAGCGGATCCACACCCTCTGGGGAATGCTCTTCCGGTGGAGGGATGTCCCCTTCCTCTGCGTCCATGTGAGTAGTAGGTGGATGATTTGGCATGGCTCTTAGAGCTCGGTGGTAGGGAACATCAGCAAAGCCTTGAATCCACCCAATCCGTATTAACCTATCGGCCGAGAGGTAGTCATAAAGATGCGAGGGGCTACCCTAAAGAACAGTTCGGTGGACCTCAGGGAATTGCTCCAGGAAGGAGGTAAGATTACCCACGCGTGATTTTTCCACCCTCTTAGGGTCAGTAACCCACTTGCAAGGGGCATTCCATATGCCGAGATGAGGTTGGAATAGGAACCACTTCATGTCGAAAGATTCAGTTTTAGCGGGAGAATGATGAAAGATGTGGTCCTTGGGATGAGGGTGGTGCAAGGTATACAAATGATATCTATTTTTTACCAAACGAAGATAGAAAAAGCAGAAAAGAAGTTCAATTGAAGGGATCACATCCTTTTCCTGGCAACGCATGAAAAAGTTGACCAGTTAGGCCCAGCTGTTAGGATGTAGCTGGGCTGGAGCTAAACCTATAGCTCTAAGAAATTGAAGGCCAAAATCATGTAACAGAAGGTTGAAACCATAGGGAAAGCTAGCCTCAAATATGGTCACCCACCCCTCCTCAGCGTTGGCTACACAGTTTTTGACTTGATTGGGAAGTCTAGTCAGATAGGAAGGCGGGACCCCATGATTAGAATGAAGGAGTGCCAACTTGTCCTTCGACATACAGGAGTGCATGCCCTTAAGAAGAGCTCACACCACTTAATGCTCACCAGTCTCCCTATGGTAGACCTTAGCGCTAGCCATTTTCCTAGGTTGGGCTTAGTAGACTAAAGGAAGAGAAAAAAATAGCGAGGGAATGTTTTATCTTTCTCTCAGGAAGACCAAACCTCTCGCAGAAAGAATAATCTTCCCGAAAGCTTTCGGGAGTAGAATATTGCTCTTGGAGAGAGTTGGTAAGGTGAGAAGAAATTTCTCTCGAAGAGCTGAAGAAATAGTTCCTCTTGGGGGGAAAAATGGTTCCTCTCAGAAAGCTCAAAAATTTCTGGATGAAGAGATAAAAGTCTCTCGGGGAGCACGGAGCTCTTTCAGGAAGAAGAGACTCTCTCGGAAGGAAACAAAAATCGTCTTTGATAGAGCTAGAGAATGGAATATCTTTCGAGAAGAAGTAAATATCTTTCGGGAAGAAGTGGAATATCTTTCGAAGAAAGGATTTTGTTTGAGAGGTAAACTCATTGGTCACGGAGAGAGTTGTCACTGCAAAGAGCTTCTTTTGGAGAGAAAATCGCAGAGAGCAAAAGATGAGAGACTACAAAAGCGCGGTAAATGGGAATCAGTCGACAACATTCTATTTATATACGATTCCTCGGGAACGTAATCAAGCGCCTTTCCCGGAAGGATATCTTTTGGGAATAAGTTATAGTCTCCGCTTTCATAGAAAGTTAAAAGTAGAGACTAGGGGGCACTTGTTATACCCTCTCTACGAGAGAGCCCCAGGAGATTCCTCTCCGAAAGGCTATGGGGTAGGTCTCTTAGGGAGGGTTCTCTCCGAGAGAGGCTATCATCCCTGAAAGGATTTAGGGCCTCCAAAAGATTCTATCGAAGAGGGATTCTCTCTGTGACCCCCACCTGACCTCTATAAAAGGAAACACTCCACACAGTATCAGGGATGGAAAGATCGGGCAACCCTCTCATATTCTCTCTAGTTTTTCTCTCTCCAAAAGCAATTGAATTCCTTTTCGCAGCTATTTCCTTTTCCCTATACTAAGTTACTGTCGGAGGGTCTTCACGGGAATTCCTTCCTGCAACCCTTCTAACTCTATTTCCCGTCTACAGTCCTTCCGAGAGCCCTAGCCCTTTCCATACCATCAGCACACCTTCCCGATAAAATCCACAGCTCTGCTAACCATACATAGTCCAAGCCACTAACAATAAGGAAGCTGTTTTACTCTGCAAGATCGCAAATCCCTCTGTAGGGAATCCTATCCGCAGGTCCTTTTTGAGACGCATATTTCTCTCAGGAAGGCTTCTTTCTTCCTGATAGACTTTCTCTCTCTGGAAGGTCATTCCCTCTCCGAAGGATCCCTATTGGCCAGTCCGTTGGGCATTGAAGTGACGGTTCCTCCCACCTTGAACAAATTCCATTATTGTGGTTATTTTCTAGCCACTATAACATCAAAAGAGTTTTATTCTCTTCTTTCATTTCCTTTTAATTCTATATGTATTACCCCCTTCTCCTAGAACTGACTGAGAAGATGTGCTACGGGGAAATAAAATAAAACTAACTGATAAACTGAAATCTGATACCATAAATGAATATCTCAATTAACTAAAATAAAAACTCTGAGTCAACATAAACTAAAAACCATAAACCTAAACTGATAAGACATCAACTAATCCCAATATCTTTTATCTTGAGCGGCTTCACGTAGACACACTACTAAATACTGTTGCTAGGTCCCACATTTGGTACTCCCCCACCAGGACCTGGAATGGTGAAGAGTACAAGGTGAGCTACAAAGCTCAGCAAGTAATAAGCTGGAAAGAATAACTGAAGCTGAATCAAAGAATATCGATACTGAAAAATTACTTACTGAACTGGTACTGAGTATAACCTCTATCTATTAGCATTCACAAAATATAATGCACACAACTATAAACTAAATGCAAGTATGCAACTTTAGCTCATAGGCCCACATAATTGTAATACATACCTGACTTATCTGAATCCTACAAACATAAAAGTTGTAAGCACATACTGTGGGCAATATGCCCATAGCCCCCTGGTGGCATCTAGGTAGGTAACTCATAAACTGAGCTGAAACTAAACTAATACTGGTGGGATCTCCATGGACTAAGCCGTTTGGCGCGCACAATGCAATGCTCATATAAATGCAGGCACACGATATGTAGTGCTACATATAAAGTCATGCTCAATGTTCATACCAAGATGTATGCACATAATCTCACAAAATAATACTGAGCATGTCATAATAAGTACTAAACATGTCACCTGATCTTTAATATATTGAAATACAAAGATTCTGTGAATTAGGTATTATGGTATGGGCATGTTTAACTTGTCATATTCTGTCATATGAATTCAATATTGGAAGGTATTGAATACATTAATTGAATTAAACTTGAATTATGACTCACTGGAAGCATATTTGAAATTCTGGAAAGGCCATCTGGATATGGATGAAGACATCCGAATATGAGTGGGGACATTGGATATGGAACAAGTCATCCGGATACATTGGAAGTACAAAAAACGAGCTATTCAGATATGCTGAAAAGTATTTGAATATGGACTAGGACATCCAGATATAATTTAGGTCATCCGGATATCTCACTGATGCATTCGGATACAACTGGAGCTATTCGAACATAAAAATTCCAACTTTTGAGAGAGGCATCCGGATATGAAATGAGATATCCGGATATCATCTTGATTCATTTGGATGTATGAGAAAGGCATCCGAATATCACACTGAACACATCCGGATACGACTCAATGTATCCAGATATCACTTATAATAGTCACATCCAGATACGACACGATGTATCCAGATATCACTCACAAATCAATACTGGCACATTCGGATACGAAACAAAGCATCTGAATATTACTAAGACCATCTGAATATGAATAATGGTCATTCGGATATCACTCACTTAAAATTTTTTGACACATCCGAATAGCCTTTAGCCCATCTGAATGTCACTCACATACTCTGAAAAATCTATCCGGATATGAGGGAACTTATCCGGATGTCTACAACTTTTAATCCCAGAACGAACGAACATAGAGACTGAAACTTGAATCAAATCCTAACAAAACTACACCATTCTTAAATAAATCTTGGGAAAACAAATCCCAATCTATATGAAACAACATCATCAATGATTCAAAGATAATATCTGATTGAATCGTTACAAAAATCATGCATGAATTGGCTGGAAAACTCACTGTAAACACATATATATAAATACACATAATTGTTTTCACTGATACAACTCTAAATCTTAGCAAAGCTATTGAATAATTTGAAACGAACTCACAAGAGCCTGTAATAGAAGGGATTACAGGAAGAATACTTGGCTTAATAACTCTAATCGATTCAAACGATTGCAACCAGAATTCCCCTAAGAAAATACTTGAACCCATTGTTCCTGCTCTTGCTCTTTGTTCTTGCGGTGTGAAGAAAATATGGCTCATGGTATGTATATATGTACACAAAGCCAACCCTAGAACCCATCTCAATCTCTTATTGAATCTAGGAGACTCTTAAACCTTCTCCTATTGGAATTAGGAGACTTCAAACCCAAAGCTCTCTCACGTATGGATTCTTAATCCCTTAATCATAATCTCACTTAATTAATAATAATAAGAAATTATTATTAAAACTCTTAATAACTTAAATTAATTACTTAATTTCTAATAACAAAATCTTAAATGACCATCCTGTCCTTGCATTTAATTTTTACATAATTAAATGTCATTAAATGTTATTCCTCAATTAAAAATCTAAATCGCCACATTAAAATTAAATGAAAAATTATCTTAATTAAATACTTCAATAATTAATTAAATAATTCTAAATAAATACCGGGCCCTCTAACGGGTCGTTACAATTTCTCCCCTTCTTAAAGGAATTTGGTCCGCTAAATTTGTACCTGATTACTCGAATAACGAAGGGTAAAGACTTCTCATCTCTTCTTCTAGTTCCCACGTCGCCTCTTCTGACGAGTGTAGCTGCCATTGCACTTTTATAAGAGAAATTGATCAGTTCCTCAAAATCTTCTTTTTTTGCTCTAGAATTCTAATAGGCATCTCTTCATAAGACATATCTTCTCTCACTTAAAGAGTCTAAAAATCAATCACATGTTGAGAATCTGGCACATACTTCCTCAACATTAATACATGAAACACATTATGAACATAGGACAACTGAGGTGACAAAGCTAACTCATATGCCAAAGTCCTTATCCCTCTCAAAATCTCAAATGGACCAATGTAACGGGGGCTAAGCTTACTTGTTACGCCAAATCTACGAACTCCTTTAATAGGCATGACTCTCAACCAAACATTGTCACCTACCTCAAACTCGAGGTCTCGTCGTCTCTTGTCTGCATAAGTCTTCTGTCTGTCTTGGGTTGTTTTCATTCTAGCTTTGATCACTCGGATCTTTTTTTATGTTTGCTCAACAATTTCAAGACCTAATAAAGCCTTATCACTAATCTCTTCCCAACATATCGACGATCGACACAGTCACCCATACAAAGCCTCATACGGTGACATTTTAATATTTGAATGAAAACTATTATTGTAGGCAAATTCTACTAAAGGTAGATGCTTATTCCAACTACCTTAAAAGTCTAAAACACAAGCTCTCAGCATGTCCTCAAGAGTCCTGATAGTTTTTCTTTTACTGACCATCTACTTGCGGATGAAATGTTGTACTAAACTTCAACTGAGATCCTAATGCCTCATGCAAAGCTTCCCAAAAATGAGAAGTAAAACTAGAATCTCGATCTGATACAATACTGGATGGAACATTGTGCAATTTCACAATCTCCTCAATATAAATGTTGGCAAATCTATTTAAAGGATAAGTCTTCTTAATAGGCAAAAAATAGGTTGATTTAATCAAACTATCCACAATCACCCATATAGCATCATAGCCTCCCGTCATCCTGGATAAACCTATCACAAAATCCATGGCAATATTATCCCACTTTCACTCTGAAATAGGTAATGGAAGTAATAAACCTACGGGTCTCTGATGCTCTATTTTAACTTGCTGGCATAATAAACATTGCGAAACATATTTGGCTACATCTTTCTTCATACCACTCCACCAATACTGTTGCTTTAGGTTGTGGTACATTTTTGCAACACTTGGATGAATAGTATAATGACTCTTATGTGCTTCATTCAAAATCTCTTGCTTAAGATTTCCATTATCGGGTATACAAATACGTCCCTGAAATAAGGGAATACCATCACTCCGAAGAGTATATCCTAAGGGAGAAGATTTCTTGAGATCTACTAAAATTTGTGTCAATTTCTCATTTTTTGATTGCTGGTTCTTGATTAAATCAAATAACTCAGGTTGCACCCTCATATAAGCTCAACTCATCACTGTACTATCCTCTGGGGTTGAAATAGATAGAGCATTCAATTGCTCCAATAACTTCCATTCTTGAACCATCATCGTAGCCATAGAAGCTCCTCACCGACTCAAAGAATTGGCTACTACGTTATCCTTTCCTAAATGGCACATAATCTCATAGTCGAAGTCCTTAAATAACTTGACCCATCGTCTTTGCCTTATGTTCAATTCTTTATAGGATAAGAGATAATGTAAACTTTTATGATCTATATAAATCTTGACCTTCTCACCATATAAACAGTGTCGCCATATCTTCTATGCAAATACTACCGCTGCCAACTCCAAATCATGAGTAGGTAATTCACCTTGTGTTTCTTCAATTGTCTGAAAGCATAAGCATTAACTCTGCCCTCTTGCATCAATATACTACCGCTGCGTGTGTGTTCTAATATTATAATGATAAATGAGAGTGAGTATATATATATATATATATTTTTTTTCATATATAATATTAAATGATGAGTGTTAGGCTGCAGAAGATGGCCTTTGGCCATGAGTGCAAGGGTGGGGATTTTAATAATAACTATTATTATTATTATTATTATTATTATTATTATTATTATTATTATTATTATTATTATTATTACTATTATTATTTGTTTACCATTTTACTCCTTTTAATCCTCAATAATTGTTGTTAAATTGTCCTTGCCCTTGTATAGTTGAAACCACGATCGATTGGGATAAGTTTTGGTGAATAGTAACTGGGTCGTGAATAGTGACTTGATCGTGAATAGTAGATTGGGTCCATTTGAGATGGTGAGCCTATTCCCAAGGATGGTTTATTTTCCTTACTGTGGGGTTGATTTGGAGTGGTCGTAGTCGGAGTTTCCAGATATGCTTGTTTTATGAGAGATTATTGAGGTCATTCTCACTATAAGCTTGGTAGTTGAGGATTTATGTGGGGACTAATTCACTGTGAGATTTCAAATGGTATTATTTGAGGATTCAGTTTATTTCCTTAATATGATGTGAATTATTGGAGGTTTCCCGTGGTTATTTCCTTACCGTGTGTTGATTTAGAGGTTATAGTTGAAGTTTTTAGATAAGATTGTATATAAGGATTTATTGAGGAACATTGTAAACTTGTTATTGAGGACGTATGTGAGGATTTACTCACCGTGAGTCATTAATGATTTTTATTATAAGCTTGTCTATTGCTAGTTTCTTAATTTTCCTTTCTATGAGATTTTAGATGCATATTTTGAGGACTTTAGGTTCTTTATTCGCGGATTATAGGCTTGACTTATTTTCTTACCATATGTGATTTACTGGTAGTTATAAGTCGGACTTCTCGCATAATCTTGTTGTTTGAGGATTTACTCTGTTGAGTTGTAGATGCTCTCATTCGAGGATTATAGGCCTGTTTCTGGTTAGTTTCTCCATCTTGGTTAAATCCTTACCAGATGGTGGGTCTTTTCTTGTGAGCTTTGAAGGGCTCGGTTCTCCCTTCTATTTCGTTATTGGAATGAAGCTATAGCAACCTATAGGTAGGTTCATGTTAGAGGTTGTTGTGGCCAAGACTACTTGCATGTGTTTCTTTTATTTCTAGTATCTTGTCAGCTCATATGCATGCATGGGCTTGGGATATGCATATGGGGGTTTCATATGACTGGTGTGCTTGGCCATGGGCATATTGTTGAATATTTGTTATCGCTTCGGGGTGAGCAGAGCATGATGCATGGCTTATAAGGGCTATCTATCATCGTTTATGCTCATCATGCCTCTGCATTACACGAGCATTTGCATTGGCGTGTGATTTACTAGTTGGGCGAGGCTCGACGGGATGCAAGGCTTATGGGGGCTTTGTATCCTGTCCAGTCTACTACGCCACCCCTTACGTGTTGCATTTGCATGAGTCTTTGCGCCAGTTTTGAGATACAGTTGTACGGTATCGGGCTTTCCCGGACCAAGTTATTAGGGATACCTCGGCATGCCCAGTTTTTATTTTGGACACTTAGGCGTGCCAACGAGTGTGGTCGCTCCCACTCGAGCGAGCTTTGGCTCGTAGTTCAAAGACAGTTGCCTTCATGGTAGTAGCAAGTTTGTTATTAGGATTTGGGTGCTAGTGCATTTCCTATTTGGCCCCAAGATCCAGAATATGAGTATTGTTACTTTTCAGTTGACACCTGCTTCATTTTATGAGCTTTCATGGCATTTATGCATGAGTTTTAGTTGTTATGTACTTGAGAGGTAGGTGTACTCTTAGTGCCTATTCTTTGCGCCTTCCTTTCTTTATGAGCTTGTTGAGTCATTTGGACTCACTTTGTTTCTCTTTATTCCAGGTAAAGGTAACGACCTGGTCATGGGCGAGTCTAGTGGGTCTCGACTTCTAGGTTAACCGGTACACAGGGCCATGCAGACGTAGCAGTTGTCAGCCTGGGGGTTTCTTTTATTTATTTTGCCGTTTCTGGACCGTATTTTTCTTCAATTTATTTAGGTCTGTATGGTTTGTGTTCATTTTGTCGCCGGTGTGCCAGTGTTGTAAGTTATGCATGCCCAGGCTATGTAAGCCTAGAGATCAGTTGTTGTATAGCAAGTTAAGGTTTTGATATACATGCCGGGATGGCAAGTTCCCTTTATCAGTTTTCTCTTGATGTTTATCAGAGGCATGCATGATAGGTTCTTCTTGATCAGGTTGCCTCTATTATAGTAGGGCACCCGCTCTGGTTCTTTGGGGACCTGGGTGGGGGACTTACATTTGTTGGTATCAGAGCATTTTTGGAGTTATTTAGGATAAGATGTCCCTGTACACCTAGGTTGTCGGGTAAAGTTAGGTTATTTCAAAGGGCAAGTTAGCACTTAAGGTCTGACTTTATTTTAAGTCTATTACACATTTTGTAGGGATATGGATATTCCCAGTGGTCAAGAGCTAGGCCAACCACCTCTTGAGGATGGTGGGTGGGTGGTCCCCTGCTCGTGGTGCTAAATGACGCAAGTGGAGAGTGATAGCAGGCGACGCCGGGTATACGGAATACCCTGTCAAGCATTTTGAGTGCAGTAGAGGTATGGGTTGTCGTGCAGCTGAGGCATGAGCAGGCGACTATTGAGAAAATTGACAGGCAGAGGGGGTAAGAAGAAAGGCCTAGATGCAAGTTTCCATGGATCAGGAGCTGTTCCAAAGTGCAAAACTTGTGGTAGGAGGCATTCGGGCCATTGTCGTGTGGCATGTGGTAATGTGTGTTTTCATTGTGGACAACCGAGCCATATGTGGAAAGATTGTCCATATAAATTTGATGAAATGCCTAGCCAGGGGATCGTCTGTTATTGTTGTAGCCAGCCAGGTCACAAAGCCAATGTGTGCACTCAGTTAGTTCTGGGAGGCAGACCCAGGATTGAAGGATTGGGCCCGAGGCGAGCCTAAAGATCACCAATCCCTAAGGATTAAGGTGCAGCCACATCGATATCTTCGCTAGCTGCAGGACCTCAGGATCTAGATAAGGTGTGTGCACCATCAGTAGCTGAAATGGGAAAAAGAGAATGAGAAGAGCACCACTTAGTTTAAAGGGCAATTATACTAGACTAGAAAGGTTAAGTGGCACTAGGTATGATGTATGTACCTATTTGCTCTAGCTAATTGTGTTGTTGTGAGTTATGGAGGTATGTTTACTAGATTGAATGAAAGGATCATTTTGTGTTAAAGTGATCTAGTGGGTAATGGATAATTGTCTTGAGAATATTTGGGGTGTTCTTAATGAGGAATTGCGTTTTGACAAACCTGAGTGCATCAGGGATTTAGTATTCTGATGTAAATTTAGAGATGGACTCCTTATCCCAATAACTAGTGTAGTTAGATCGGAGAACAAGACAACCAGTCTAGTTAGCCCTAATAGGCGAGTTGTGGCATATGGTGGTTCATAGTTGAGACAATCGTTTGAGGTCATAGATTCATATAAGAGCTCAAAGGTTTGGGTTGTGTGATAATGCAACAGGAGCGAGTGATCATGTGTGGATCCCGTTGAGGCACAAAGAGAACTACCCGATGTATGACTTGGAACTAGCAATTGAGGTATGTGCTCTTGAGGTTATGGAAGCACTACCGATGCGGTGAGATCTTTGAGGTGTTCACGAACCACGAAAGTCTAAGGTATGTGTGATCACAGAAGAGCTAAACAAGAGGCAACGACGGTGGATGGAGTTCCGAAATGACTACAACTACACTTTTTGTATCACTTAGGGCGTGCCAATGTGGTGGCCGGGTTGATGGCCCCAGGGTGGCTGTTGATTAAGACTTTTAGCCTGATACTGGTGAGTGTAGTGCCAAAGGGTTCGTCTGTCTTAATAACTAGCCTGGCGATTCGACTAAATCTGGAGACCGAGATACGAGAGACTAGTGGGGGTGACCAGCCTAAGGATTCTAATTTATGAGATGCGAGATGGCATTCTCAAGTTTCAGGGTAGAATATTTGTTCCTAAAGTTTGGGAGAAGCACTTGCCGTTGGTGGAGTTCGCGTATAATGAGAATTACCACAACAGCGTCAGAATGGCTTCTTATGTGGTTTATGGTGGAGGAGCACTGTCAGTCGCCCGAGGTACCAAAACTGTTGACCGTACGACCCTCGGGCCTGCAGTCCCTGTGGTTGAACTGAGTGGGTAAGGTAGTCCATTCCCAGGTGAGGAATGCCCAAACCGCTGGAGATGAGGAGGCCTCTGCCAACGGGTCTGTTGGATTCCTTAGGGGATGAGCGATCCCATATCTGGCCAATGAGGGGAATGCTAGATGTGCGGGTGCTAGCTGCCGATTGTTGAGGTATGGTTGTCAGCTGTTCTTATTTTCTTACCATCGAAAATTTGATTGGAAATATGGAATTTTATGGACCGTGAGATATGTCTAGGCTGTTAAACAGTTTATTCCGATCGTTGGAGATTTCGTGTATGAGTCAAATTTCGAGGACAAAATTCTTTTAAGGGGGGTAGAATGTAATACCCCATATTTTCGTAAGGTTGCCCCGTATTTTAAGTGAGTTTAAAATTCTGAAAAAATGGCTTGATAGCAAAATAAATTACCAAATTGACTACAGGGAGTGCCCTGGAGAGTGAATGTCTACAGAAAATGTCATGGTCTCGATTAACGTTTCGAGATAGGAATTATAGAAGTAAAAGAAAAATTAATTGAAATGGTTTTCGGTACAGCTAAAATACAGCTTCATTTTAGGCTGAAATACCGAATTTTCATAGGGGACTTTCGGGAAGTCAACAAAAGGCTGAGGGGGTTCCGATTTTTCATAAGGATCAACCCTGAGATAGTTTCAGGATGAATTAAGGGCTCGGTGAGGACCCATGGGCGAAATTAATTTTATCGAGTAAACCCAAAGTTATTAATTTTGGTTTTAAAGCATCGTAATGAAAATTAATTGGCCATTAGAGGGTGTATATGCAATTTAAGAATTCCCTAAGTGTTATTATTAGAATCCTCAAGTGTAATTAATGAGAAGTGGATGGATTAAATGTGTTAATAAACATATATTATATATATATATATACATGCATGCGTGTAAGGCGTGGGAGGCAGATTTGCAGCATGTTGTTTGGTTCTCCACTTGTGAGCTTCGGGCAGAGGATTTGCGAGCAATCGAGAGGTTGGTCGGCCAAGGCATGAAGGGTGCTAGCCTATACATACATAGAGAGAGAGAGAGTTTGAGGAAGAGAAGCAATGGCCGAATCGACCATGGCAGTAAGCTCCCGAGAGCTTGACTGAGCGATAGTGAGGCGAGGGAGAGAGAGAGAGAGAGCAAGATCAAGAGATAGAGAGAGAAGCCGAGAGCTGGGAAGAAGAAGAAGAAGGAGTCATTCGGCAGCCAGCTTTTAGAGAGATTTTCCTTTTCCATCAGGCAAGCTTCCCTCCTCCTTTTCTTCTCCTTGGGTTACTATTATTTTTCCAGTGAATGTGCAAGTTGCAAGCTCTTCTTCTTCCAGTTATCTTTAATTTCCAAGCCTCTTTGTTCTTCCTCTTCGTAGCCTGCCTCCTCCCTCTTGTTGTTACACGTTTTATATAGCAGTGGGTTATATATATATATCTTCGTGTAGCAGTAGGTTTCGGTGGTTAAATACGTATGTATATGCGATCCCGGTGGACTTCGTGCAAGTGACTGTGAGGTACTCTAATGTGTTTGGTAGTTCGGAATGGGAGTTCCGATTGGTCCTCGAGTGGTTGCCATGGTTGGGGAGTGCAAGTATGTATGTATATATATATATATATATGTACCGATGGGCAGCAACGTTACCGTGGGTGAGAGACTCTGCTCTGTGAGTGTTTGAGTGTGTGTTTAAAGCTAAAGAAAGTGGTGGGTGTGTGTGTGCTAAAATTAAAGAAATGGCCTTTGGCCGTGAGTGTAAGGGGTGAAGTGGTTACTGTGTGTGTTCTAATATTATAATGATAAACTAGAGTGAGTATATATATATATATATATTTTCATATATAATATTAAATGATGAGTGTTAGGCTGCAGAAGATGGCCTTTGGCCGTGGGTGCAAGGGTGGAGATTTTAATAATAACTATTATTATTATTATTATTATTATTATTATTAATAATAATTCTACTATTATTATTACTATTATTATTTGTTTACCATTTTACTCCTTTTAATCCTATTAATTGCTGTTAAGTTGTCCTTGCCCTTGTACGGTTGAAACCACAATCGATTGGGATAAGTTTCGATGAATAGTAATCAAGTCGTGAATAGTGACTTGATCGTGAATAGTAGATTGGGTCCGTTTGAGATGGTGAGCCTATTCCTAGGGATGGTTTATTTTCCTTACTGTGGGGTTGATTTGGAGAGGTTATAGTCGAAGTTTCCAGATATGCTTGTTTTATGAGAGATTATTGAGGTCATTCTCATTATAAGCTTGATGGTTGAGGATTTATGTGGGGACTAATTCACTATGAGATTTCAAATGGTATTATTTGAGGATTTAGTTTATTTCCTTAATATGATATGAATTATTGGAGGTTTCCCTTGGTTATTTCCTTACTGTGTGTTGATTTAGAGGTTATAGTTGAAGTTTTTAGATAAGCTTGTATATGAGGATTTATTGAAGAACACTGTAAACTTGTTATTAAGGACGTATGTGAGGATTTACTCACCGTGAGTCATTAATGATTTTTATTATAAGCTTGTCTATTGCTAGTTTCTTAATTTTCCTTTCTATGAGATTTTAGATGCATATTTTGAGGACTTTAGGTTCTTTATTCGCGGATTATAGACGTGACTTATTTTCTTACCGTATGTGATTTACTGGTAGTTATAAGTCGGACTTCTCACATAATCTTGTTGTTTGAGGATTTACTCTGTTGAGTTGTAGATGCTCTCATTCGAGGATTATAGGCCTGTTTCTGGTTAGTTTCTCCATCTTGGTTAAATCCTTACCAGATGATGGGTCTTTTCTTGTGAGCTTTGAAGGGCTCGGTTCTCCCTTCTATTTTGTTGTTGGAATGAAGCTATAGCAACCTGTGGGTAGGTTCTTGTTAGAGGTTGTTGTGGTCGAGAATACTTGCATGTGTTTATTTTATTTCTAGTATCTTGTCAGCTCATATGCATGCATGGGCTTGGGATATGCGTATGGGGGTTTCATATGATTGGTGTGCTTGGCCATGGGCATATTGTTGTATATCTGTTATCCCTTCGGGGCGAGCAGGGCATGATGCATGACTTATGAGGGCTATGTACCATCGTTTATGCTCATTATGCCTCTATATTACACTAGCATTTGCATTGGCGTGTGATTTACTAGTTAGGCGAGGCTCGGCGAGATGCTGGGCTTATGGGGGCTTTGTATCCTGTCCAGTCTACTACGCCACCCCTTACGTGTTGCATTTGCATGAGTCTTGGCGTCGGTTTTGAGCTACAGTTGTACAGTGTGGGGCTTTCCCGGACCGAGTTATTAGGGACGCCTCGGCGTGCCCAATTTTTATTTTGGATGCTTAGGCGTGCCAGCAAGTGTGGTCGCTCCCACTCAAGCGAGCTTTGGATCGTAGTTCAGAGACAATTACCTTCATGGTAGTAACAGGTTTGTTATTAGGACTTGGGTGCTAGTGCATTTCCTATTTGGCCCCAAGATCCAGAATGTGAGCATTGTTACTTTTCAGTTGTTATTAGGACTTGGGTGCTAGTGTGCCAGTGTTGTATGTTTTGCATGCCTGAGCTATGTAAGCCTAGAGATCAGTTGTTGTATAGCAAGTTAAGGTTTTGATATACATGCCGGGATGGCAAGTTTCCTTTATTAGTTTTCTCTTGATGTTTATCAGTGGCATGCATGACAGATTCTTCTTGATCAGGTTGCCTCTATTATAGTAGGGCACCCATTCTGGTTCTTTGGGGACCTGGGTGGGGGCCTTACATCAAGTGGCAGGTTAACCTTGAGAAAGTGGAGTAGGTGTTGGAGACACTGAATCATTATATATCTTTATATTGTGGTTGTTTGTATATTTATATTGCTATCATTTCCAAGCAACATATATATTTATAACAAGTGTATTTTGTGTATTAGAAAATCTCAAGAGTTTTAAAAAGGAAGAATTTGGTCAATAAGTTTTTAATCACTCAATTTATCCCCCTCTTGAGTGACCATTGTGTGTGTCAAGGGACCAACAATTTTTTTGTCAAAATTTGAAAATATAAAACTACTTTTCAATAATCTAATTGTGACAAAAAAAAAAATTTCCATTTGTCGTATCTATAATAACAAGCAGTGACAATTACTTTCTTTATTTAAATTATTTTTAGTGATAAAAGTTATGATGATGGAATTATTTTTAAGACAGATATTATTCATCTTTATATCGAATAAAAAATTAAAAAAAGGCTTGAAATATAATAAAATCAACAATGCTATATATAATAAATAAAATCAACAATACAAATAAAAAAAAAACTTCATATATGAAAAGTCATCGTTTCTAAAATAAAAACAATACTCCAAAAAAATACTACTTTTACTCTTGAAACATAAAAATTAAATAAAGTTACTTGGCACCAAGCATCCTTGATCTTCATCTACTTGCTCCATAATCTCTCTTGTTGTTCCATAATTTCAATCTACCATAAAAAAAAATCATTAGAATAAATGAAAATTAAATGAATTTGAATTGAATAAAGCACTGAATTAATAATTAAATTATATATTTACCTTCATGAAAAGAAGTTGATGTATTCACTTCACTTCGTTCATGCCTAAACTCATAAATCAAAAATTTAAATTAATCATAAGATTCTTGTAAGCTGCTTATTTTGATTTATTGGTTTTATATTTACTCCTTTAATTCAGTATTTTGCTTTTCAGATTCAATCTTTTCAGTTTTTAAAAGAGTTTCTAGTTCCAATTCTCTAAATTTACTTGATTTCACCCCATAACCAAGTCCACGAATATATCCAGATTTTGGCTTCAAAACCTTTTCAAAAATCTAGTGCCCAGTCATTTCAGTACCATCTCCATTGCTTTAACCCAAAGAGCATTCATTTGCTCTTATAAAAATAAAAATAGAAGTTAATTCAAGCATAAAAATTTATATAAATTAATAGTTAAAATAATATATTATTAAAAATCAATAAAATGAACTTACATAGTTTTCTTGAGCTTGTGGGTGGGTCCAAGTACCATCACTTTTATGAAGTGTCTAAAAATAAAGTTTTACTTCAATAAGCTAATCAACTTTGTCTTCTTGATTTTCTTCTAAAATCTATTCCAAATTTTCCTCAATAAGTTCCTATATTTAAAATTGTTAAAAAAAAAATTATACATATCAAAATATTTTTAAAAAATATGAAATATAAAATAGTTTAAATAACTATGCTTCAACTTATAACTAATTAAACATACTATTTCATACATGTGTTGCTAGTAAGACTTTGAACCTGACGTGTGTGAAACTTGCATCTTCGCTCGATTACTTGTATTTGATGCACTTTGAGCCTACAAATTTATACAATATATAATAATAAGAGGAAAAAAGTACTATGAATAATTAAATCACAAATGAAAAAATTTGAGAAAAATTATTTATTGTATCTAAATTTATTAGAAATAAAAGATTACCTTAAATTTTTCCTCTTTAAAATGAGTACATAAAGCTTTCCAATCATTCGATTCCATGTGATCGACAGGATTTGAACGTGCTTCCTCCGGTGTAGCAAATTTCTTTTAATGCATGTGGCATTGGTATTTGTAAATCGTAAAACACCTAACCATAATCTTATCTACTACTTTTTTTGTATGTGGATCACTCAAGTTTATATCAAACTCACTCTACAAATATTTAGTTCAAAATAAATAATTTCTATATTATAAAACTTAATTACACATAAAAATTCTTCTAAGAAAATAAAAAATTATAAATATATCTCACCTCAATTTTTGACAAGAGGGGCTTCTTAAGAGCATCTGTCATTTTTTTCCAATAAAATAGCTTTGATGGTGCCAACAATTGAGTGACAACTCCTATCTCCATTTTAAAAATCTTTTCAACAGGGCCAATTGATAGATGCATTGATTTTTTAATAATAACTCCTCCAATCTTTTTACCCTCTTTCATCTGCTTTTTAACCGCAAATCCTCTAATTATTCCCTGACCTCTTTTCTTTGTATTACCAGCTGTAATTTAACCACGTCGTACAAATAAGCTACGTTTATCAAACTAAATTAAAATTAAAATTAATAAAATGGAAATACAATCAATGGATAAATAATTAATTGGAAAGAAAAAAAATATAAATAAATAACTAACATCCACCAATTGTTGACTCAATTGTCATCGTATCATTTGGAAAAATTGATGAACTCCCAATCTTATTCAAAGCGGATGGTGAAATACCATCATTTGTTCTTGGTGGTGTTGAATCTTTTTCTCCAAGTTGTGTAGTATGAACCATGGTTGGCAAAGAGACATTCTTATTGGAATTAGGTGGCAAAGTAGTGGATTGTATTTGCGTACTAGAAATCTTGATGGTAAAGTATTGGATTTGGATTGCACACGTGTAACCGAAATATTTAACGGTACAGTAGTGGACTTTGATTTCAAAATAACTATTTTTTTCTGACCAGGTACCACAACAATTAAATCTATTATATGATAAAACAAAAATATGTAAGTCATCCATAATAATATTGTTTATCGACTATCAAGATGAAATTTTTATTGTATCGATCTATTAAATTAAACTATATTACAAGATAGAAATATAAAAAAAACAAAAAAAAAACTATAAGGTATTTTATTTATCCATTCACCCTTCCTCCCTTTATTTATTAATTGAATCTGTTAACATAAACAAAACTATAATTTCACAGGGCCATATCATAATTTTATTCTTTATTATTTTTCATTGTTGCCAACAATTATTAGTATCGTTAGTATAAAAAATGCCAACTAATTTCTTGCAATAAAAAGAAATAAAGAATAATTTAATATTAAAAATACTAGTATATTTATCTCTTAAAAATTAATTTGTTGCTCAACAGATTAATTTTGAACAACACAATTAGCTAAAAATAATAATTAAGAACTTGGTGGCTTGACATGTGCCAGTGATGCAGCTAGGAATGCAGTTCGTCGTAAATTGAGGAGAGAGGGAGAAAAAGTTAGAAGAGAGAAAGAAAAATATATAAATTATATATATAGATTACAAAGACGGAGAAAATGAGCGGGTAGGGAGGAGCAATGGAGGAAAACAGAGAGAAGGTGAAACACTTATACAGACGCCCATGTGGGGGGAGGGGGGTGGGTAATATGCAGTTTCTATATACACATACATATATATAATCTGTATACATATATAAATTATATATACATACACGTAACTATATATACAATTACTTATGTGCGTGTATATAATCTGTATACACATACAGATTATAGATAGATTATTTATATAGATTATATAGAGATTATATAATCAGATTATTTATACATATTATATATAATTTGTACATATGCATACACATAGATTATATACAGATTATTTATACAAATTATATATGTACATAAGCAACTATGTATATAGTTACATGTATATGAGTAGGAATTTTTCATATTAAAGAAAAACAAATGACAAATTATAATACAAGAAAAACACTTATACAGTTACATATACGAATTACATAGAAATCAAACCTGTTTAATTCGGAAAAAAATTGAACAAGAGAAGGTGAATATGAAAAAATCAAGATTTATTTTTTAACATAAGAAAAATGCATATATAGTTCTACATACAAATAGTAATAGATAACATAAAAATCAAACCTGATTCAGAAAAAGACACGTTGAAAATTGGTACTGATAGTGCTGGATCTGACGATTCAATAAACCTCTGACGGTGTAAAGTAAGTTGGATAAAACTAAAGAATAAAGTTGTATCAAAGTTGGACAAAAGTTGGATATTATATATCTGTAATATCGTTAAATTTATTCCTGTATTTTGCTATCTATGTACATTACATGGTCAAGCCGAGTGTATGCGAGACAAGTAATTGTGCTTTATCAGAGTTAAGAAAGAAAATAATAAAGAGAGAAAATAATGGTTCTTTTTCCTCTCTTTTACATGTAGATATCATATGTTGCAATGAAAAATGACGAGATGATAAACTGTTTCTTTGCAAGCATTTATATGAAAGGTTGTAAAAAGTTTGTCTTCAAGTATTTACACTCTTATTCTAACAGTAAGCTAAGAGTGAGGACGCAGCTGCATTTGGAAATGATGGTGTTTTTAGAAGTTTGAGGGCTTATGTATGGTTTATTTGGTTGTTTTCTCATATTATTGTTGGTTTATTTAAACATATTATTGGGGTTTATTGTCAAATTAAATATTATTGTTGGTTACGACAATTTATTCTGTTAACTATAAATTAAATATTATTGTTGGTTTATTTAAGTACAATTTATTCTTTAGGATTATTGTTGGCTGGACTATATCCCCAAAATGGCTGGACGTTTTTTATTGTTTGCTATAAACAAGAGGGCAAATTGCAACTATATTTTGTAGTTTGTGTTATTTGTAAAGAGATTATGACTATTAAACAAATTCTACTCTACATACATTCAAGGGGTTTGAAATGAGAGGATAGTGATTAACTAAACTAATATTTAATTTATTGTCCTTTAATTAATTTGCTGTAATTTTTTTATGAGTTATTGAATTGCTTAGTTTTAATTTTTTTTTTTTGTTCTTTAATATTAAGATAACTTGATGGATAGAAGTTGGATAAAACTCAAGAATAAATTTTGTGCCGCATACATTCAACGGGTCCGAGATTTCTTAGATGTTGTAAAATATCATGTTGACTCTATTGGTAGGATTCGATGCCCATGCCAAACCTGTAACAATTGTATCCTGAAAAGTTTAACAAAAGTCAAACAAGATATTTTTCTTTATGTGATGCTGGAAAATTATACTTACATCATGGTGAGCCTTTTCAATTAGATAATGTTAATCAATGTGGTGATTCATATGATGGAGGTGATTTTGATGATCAAGTTCATGATTAAGATAATGATGTTCAAAGGATGTTGAATGACATGCATAGAGGAAACCTTATGGAAGGTAATATAGAGGAAATTTCTAATACCCATGGCACATGTATGTCTAAAAGAGAAGTTGAGAAATTTACTAGACTATTGAATGATGTTAAATGTGAACTTTATCCTGGTTGCAAGAAATACTCGAAGTTATCTTTTCTTATCAAGATGTTGTATAATAAGGCAATAACTAATTGCAGTAACAAGTCTTTTAGTCTAAATCTAGAGTTGTTCAAGGATGCTCTTCCAGAAGGTGAAACACTTCCAAACTCTTATTATGAGATCAAGAAATTGATGCATGATCTTGGCCTTAGCTATATGAAGATAGATGCATGTGTGAATAATTGCATATTATATCGGATGGAGTATGAACATCTTGATCAATGTCCTAATCTAGCTTGTAAAGCTTCCAGATGGAAGTTTGGTAAGGGTAAACGTAAGAAGATTGCTCAAAAGGTGGTTAGATATTTTCCTTTGAAACCTAGACTCCAAAGATTATTCATGTCCAAAAAAATTGCAAAAGAAATGAGATGGCATAGAGAAAAACGTGTTAATGATGATACAATTAGGCACCCAGCTAATGCTAAGGAATGGAAAGATTTTGATAAGTTACATAGTTGGTTTGCTCAAGATCCTTGCAATGTGTGGCTAGGCCTTCTAGTGATGGATTTAACCCATTTGGCAATATGAGCACTAATTACTCCATGTGGCCAATTATTTTATTGCCCTATAATTTGCCACCTTGGAAATGAATGAAAGAGCCGTTTATATTTTTATCCATACTTATCCCTAGTAAGGATTCTCCTATAAATGATATTAATGTATATTTGCAGCCATTAATAGAGGACTTGAAAGAATTATGGGAAGAGGGAGTTGAAACATATGACGCATATTCTGGTGATAAGTTTCAATTGTATGTTGCATTGTTATGGACCATAAATGATTTTCCTGCGTACAAAATGTTATCTGGGTGGAGTACAAAGGGAAAGTTAGCTTGTCATATTTACAATGAGTGGACATGCTCGCTTACTTTAAAGAATGGGAAAACATAATGTTACATGGGTCATCGTAGATACTTGGATAAACAACATCCATGGAGAAAAAGTAAAAGATTTAATGGTAAGGCAGAGTATCTGTAAGAACTAGAAGAATTATCTAGAAATGATATATTAAGACAATTTGCTCATGTTCTAGATCTGAGATTTGGAAAGCAATCTAATATAGAAAAACGTAAACATGCTGAACAAGAGCTAAATTAGACCCAAAAAAAGTATATTTTTTGAATTGCCTTATTGGAAAACATTGAAATTATGACATAATTTGGATGTGATGCACATAGAAAAAAATATATGTGAAAATATTTTGGGAACATTGATCAATATTGATGGAAAGACTAAGGACAATTTTAAGACTCATCTGGATTTGGAAGCAATGGGTATAAGAAAAGAGTTGTATTTGCAACGAGATGGTGACAAGTTCCTAATGCCATCTGCATGTTACACTTTGTTAGTGACAGAAAGGAAAAAGTTTTGTGAATGGTTAAATTCAATTAAATTACCAGATGGATATGCATCAAATCTAGCTCGGTGCTTAAATGTTAATGATGGCAAAATATCGAGTATGAAAAGTCATGATTATCATGTATTCTTACAACAGTTACTTGCAACTACATTACTTGGTTGTTTAAAAAAGGATTTATATATTGTATTGTTAGAGTTGAGTTCTTTCTTTAAGGATCTGTGTTCAAAAACTATGGATAGAGCTATGTTGAAAAAGTTACAAACCGACATCATTTTAATATTATGCAAGCTTGAGATGACATATCCTCCATCATTTTTTGTGATTATGGTACATTTACCAATTGATCTACCACGTGAAGTTGAATTAGGTGGACTAATTCATTATCGATGGATGTACCTTATTGAAAGGTATTGGAACATTATTTCAATTTATTATTGTTAGATACACTTCATGAACAACAATAAACATGTATATTTGTATTGTTGTCTATGTTATATTATTCATTCTTTTTATTACATTATGGTTGTGAATATCTCTGTACTTTGAAAGAATTTATACGCAACAAAGCTCATCTAGAAGGTTCCATTGCTGAAGCATATATTAACAAAGAATGTCTTTATTTTTGTCCAATGTACTTTTGTGGAGTTGAAACTAAGCACAATTAGCTGGGGAGGAATTATGATGGACCTCAACTGGAGATAGATAATGGACTTTCAATTTTCACACAAAAGGCAAGAGCTTTAGGAGCCCCTGTGTATCATGTGTTATCCTCATTTGATTTCAAGAAAATTTAGTGGTATATACTTAATAATTGCGAAGAGATAGAATTTTATTTAAAGTAAGTCTATTTTTTTTTTGTTATAAGATTAATATTAATAGATCATTTATATCAATATTTTTGTTTCATTATAGTATTTTATTTCTTGCTATACATACAGTTTACATAAGGAAGAAGTTCAAAGGCAAAGCTTGATTGATGTGCAAGAAAGACATGAAAATGAATTTCCATCTTGGTTTAAGCAACATGTACGTATGTTGTGTTTTTTTTATTAAGCATTAATTATTAATATTAAAAAAAAACTTTACATTGGATAATTTGTTGATTTGTTTTACAGGTGGCACACTTAAATATAAATGGCTCTATTGGATCACAAGATCAATTATATGCATTACGACTGGATTATGATATTCGTGTTGCAAAATATAGTGGTATAATAGTTAACGGAATTAGATTTCACACGATTGAGCGTGATAAGTATCGTCATACACAAAATAGTGGTATTGTGGTCAAATGAGAACATAATTCAGAAGAATTTGATTTTTATGGTGTCTTGGTGGATATCATTGAGCTTGAGTATTGCTGTGGGAATTGTGTTTTTTTGTTTAAATGTGATTGGTGGATTGTAGGAGATAAAAGAAACAGAAGGAAGACATATGGTTAACTAGTGAGTGTTAATACGAGTCGAAAATGGTATGTCAATGATCCCTATGTGCTAGCCACACAAGCAGAACAAGTCTTTTATATTGGTGACACAAAAAATGGAAGCAGTTGGAAAATTGTGCAGAAAGTATGTCTTAGAAATGTTTATGATGTTCCAGAAAATGTAGAACAAGGTGAAAGTTAATTTTGAATGATGAACCATATCAACAATATGAGGTAAATGATGTTATTAAGGTTGAACAAATAGATGCAGAAAATATAGGACCATTGCTTCGAGAAGATGTGTTTCTAGATGAAATAGATGCTAGCATTGTTGTTCCAAATAAGAAATTGGTCCAAACAAGAGATGAAACTAATGATAGTTATAGTGACGAAGAAGATTACAATGAAGAAGATGATACTATTATTGATTATTGTGATGATGATGTTGATGATAAAGAAGATGATGATGGTGGTAGCAAAGATGATGAAGATGAAGATGACGGTAATTTTTAATATTGTGTTACATATTATTTGAAAAATTTTTAATTCATAAATTATTAAGATCACAATTATATATGATGTTTATTATTAATTATTATTTACAATCTCACTTATTTTTATTTTAAAAAATTTTTACAGGATAATTTTTCAAGAAGAGATCACAAGATCAATTTATGTTTAGATCATATCTAGTACTAAAGAATAAAAGTTTGCAAAATTGTTGAGGTTGTTTAAGTTTAATGTGTGGATTGCTTGTAGTGGTTCATCTACCAAAGACTCACTAGTTTACAGCTACTGAATGAGTTTCAATGGATTCGTAGCCAGGCTAACCGATGACGAAGTTGCCAAGCTTTCAGGTGAAAATTTTAAAAGCCTAGCATCTTAAGACATATAGATTTATAAAATCAATTCATCAAATTAATTACTCACCGTTACATGTTCTTTTACTTTTTAAAATGCTGATTAGATCAAACTTTCACTGTAAGCTCTAGTTAGATATTTTAGAGAAGTTGGCCATATGGTGTTTTTCATTTGTTAGCACTAACATAATTTTCTTGGCACTATATAAGGGCTCTCCATTAACAACTTTGACCTCAATGGAACCACATATCCTTTGATTTGGGGAGGAAATGCTACAAACTATACCATTGGTTGTTCTGTTTTGATGATGACTGGTATTCCAATCTCGGTTCCTTCTTCCAATTTGTTTCTTTTCTTTCATGGGGTTTTCTGTTTTATAGCTGATGGGCAGTTGTTCTGTTATGTTCTAATTTAATTGGAAGAAGAAGCAGAAGCACAGGTGGATGCTGGATTTTCGGTCTTCAGCAATAGCACGGGTTATTGCTGGTGGTTCGATTGTGCAGTCATCGATTATTCAGATGTGCTATGCAGACTGTAGTTGTTAGCTTATTTTCTTGGCAAATTGCATTTTGATTTACAGTGGAGATTTTTTTACTGTTATGTTCAATTGGTAAACTGTTCTGTTTGGTTTGGTTTTGAATTGGGTTGTTCCTGCCTAATTCATTTGGCATGTTGTTTTGTCTGTTTGGATTTTTGCTCACGAGTTGGATAGCTTTTTGATCTTCATAGATCATTTGAATATGCTAGTTCATTTTTTATCTTTTGGATATGCCAAAAGTGAAGTGATTGTTCAGTGATATTTATTTTCAGTGTGCTTTGCTGAATTTTATCCAATTTGTGTTGTAATATATGAGAAACAAAACAGTATATAGTTGTAAAAGAAGGAAGACATGTTTAGAAGTCAAGACATCATGTTGTAACATAATAAGATTTTATTTTGTCATTTAATCATATATTGGCTTTACAAAGGATGGTGTTTTAGGAGACCACATTACTTTATAGCATAGATTTTTGTTGTGATCATTTAACTTTATTGTGAAAATATTAAATTTATGTTCAATATTCATAAATAAAATATTTACCTGTTATCATTTCATTATCCAAAATCTTTTTCCCTAACTAGTTTTGTCAGGCAATCAATCAAATTGAGTGAATTAATTTATCATGATATATATTGATTTGACTTATCATCATGAACTTTAATTCGTCTCATTTGGTTGGACTGCCAATTGATAAATGTGTACGTGATTGTAATTTTTTAATCAATGATCTAATAACAAATCAATAACATATGTCTGGTTAAAATTCATTTACACCAATGAAACATGATATGTAAAAATTTATAATAAAATATTTAAATTAATCCTTCTTCTTTTTAGGGGGCTTGATCAAACTTTTTAAACATTTTTAACTAATAAAGGTTGAGATGGATTGATATATGTATATATACATTATGATAAAATGTAGTAACTAAAATTGTATTTGACAAAATATATTTGTCAAGATATTTAATTAATATTGGCTCCATTGTGACAAAATATTTTTGTCACTTCATGTTTTTTGTTTTTTTTATTGTGATAATATTTTGAATTTTTTTATTTTGTCACTAAATTACTATTTTATTATCTCTAATAGGACGTATTTTTATGAAAAAATTGAATTCATCAAAATTAATATTGGGGCTAAATATTTTATGGCAAGAAGTTATAACAAA
The DNA here is from genome assembly GCA_036245055.1 of Diospyros kaki. Classification (NCBI taxonomy): domain Eukaryota; kingdom Viridiplantae; phylum Streptophyta; class Magnoliopsida; order Ericales; family Ebenaceae; genus Diospyros; species Diospyros kaki. Next base: position 22,085,865 of record BSEG01000014.1, on the reverse strand, counting down.
ATATTTTTGTCACTACATGTTGTTTGTTTTTTTTATTTTGACAAAGTATTTTGAATTTGTTTTGTCACTAGATTATTATTTTTTATGTGGAACCCCCTTCCTAGATACTCCGACCAAGTCGAAGAACCCGAGCGAGGGCCCACACAAGGGGAAAGAAACTGAATAGAAACCACCCTGACCTGCCATGCATGCTCAACTAGGATCATCCATACTCATACATAAGAGACAACAGTGAAAGTATAATACATCCTAGGCATGCATAAAAAAATAACCAGTCACAAGGTTACATGCCATTAACATGCACATATACAAAATCGTGCCAAGCACTCAAAAGCTAAACGTTTATGGCACAACACTACAAGGTACATCATCAAAACAAGATCTACTAGGACTGTCCCGTACACCACCTATCGAAATAGCTCATGGACAACTAGCCTCGCCCTCATACTTAGCCTTGCCTTTACTTGGAATAAAGAGAAGCAAGAGTGAGTCACAAGACTTAACAAGTATAAAAGAAATGAAAGGCATTTTGCTGGCCCATTTAAGGCCGGGCCGATTTGGCCCGACTCGCTTGGCCCACTAATCGGCCACACACCCCCCCCAACCACAAAATAGCCCACTCCCAAACAGCCCGCGCCCCTCGCTCTCAACCTTGCCTCTCGCCCTCTGTCTCGCCCTCGCCCTCACCCTCAGTCTCACCCTCGCCCTCTGTCTCGCCCTCACCCTCGTGTCGCCCTCGCCCTGGCCCTCGTCTCGCCCTTTGTCTCGCCTTCGCCCTCACCCTTGTCTCTCCCTCTGTCTCGCCCTCGCCCTCATCCTCATCTTGCCCTCGCTCTCCGCCCTCACCCCTTAGTCGCCCTGGCTCGTCCTCGCTTGCCCTTTGTCGCCTACGCCCCTCGCTCTCAGTAGGTAAACGGAAGTGGGCCAAATAGTCAAAGTGGGCTAAATGGCCAAAAATGGTATCAAACAGGAAAAAAAAAATCTGGGCGGGCTAGGCTAGCCCGTTTGGCCCGCGAGCCCATGTAGGGCCGGGCTAGGGCCAGTAATCTGCTGGCTCGTTTTTAAGCAAGCCGATTTGGCCCAACCCGCGGGCCACTTGGTGGCTGGCCGGCCCGGCTCGTTTGCCATCTCTAGTCTGTACTCATAGCACCAAATCATCCATTAACTTTAACCTTAAGCTTATTTAACACCCAAATGTCCCCTATTTCATATGCACACACACACATATATATATATATATTTGTCTCATTGCTACGCATGACACCACTTCAAACCACTAGCTCTAAGATGCACACACTCCCTCACAGTGACACACACATGATGATAGATACACACGCACATGGACACAGTAAGCTCCTCGGCTAAAGGCCATTTCTTTAACTTGAGCACACACACACAACACTTTCTTTAGCTTTAAACACACACTCACAGCACTAAAACACTCACTGCACCTATATATATATATATACACTTGCGCATGGTGATATACTCACACACAATAACCTCTCGGCCAAGGGCCTTCTCCTATGGCATCAAACCTTGAACACACACACACAATGAACTCCTCAGCTCACGGTCTCGCTCCTGCTCGCTGCACACACCTGTATGCTTATATGTATCGGCACCCACAGACACACATGTGCACTCACAACAAGCTCCCCTATTGCACAGCCCACCTACTATGATACATATATACATATTCATGCTACTTTTATCCAGCAAAAGTTTATTATCTAGGCCATCAGCGAGCCATTACTGAAGCAACTAAAAAAAAAAAAACAAAGAGAAACAACAAGAAGAAGATGAAAGCTGCACACTCATGGTTGTACCAGCACACCTGCATATATATATATGTGTGTGTGTGTGTGTATGATAACGGAGCTTACACGAAATGCTCAACTCTCAGCTCGCACACTTACTAAAAGATAACAATGACCCAAGGAGAAGAAACGGAGAAAGGAAGCTTGCAAAGGAGAAGAAAAGCTTACAAGGGAGAAGAGATACTTGCCTGATGAAAGAAAAAAATCTCCCTAGAAGCTAGTTGTCGAACGACTCCTTCTTCTATTTCTTCTTCTTTTTCTTCTTCTTTTGCTCACTGTCGAGCCTTTGCAAATCACTCTATTCTCTCAATATCTCTCAATTATATAGCTGGGAGACAAAGATTAATGGGCTTAGAGGCATGCCTGATCAAGATAATGGTTATGAGATTCACTTCCAGAAGACACATTTTTCGGATTTAAGAAGATACCCGAATGGCCCGACCCGGATCCAGATTTGAGAAGCTTAAATGAAAAATGGAGGGTTCTGGACAGATTCGATAGGCTTTCGAATTTTGAGCATAAGTCACTCGTCCGAGCTCCGATTGAGCTGATTCAAAGTGGTATGGAAATCCAAGATACATATCTACAACTTTTATGTCTTATGTTTTGAGAGAATCGGGCTTAATCATAGTTAAAATTTAGCTTCAAAGAGGAGACAGAATGCTGGAACACAGCATTTACGAAATTCTGGATAGCTCTGACATATCTTAGTAATTTGACCATAACTCTCTCATATGAGCTCCAATTGGGATGATTCAAGATGATATAGAAATATAAGAGAAATATCTACAACTTTTATGTTTTGGGATTTTAGAGATTCGGGTTATATCAGGATCAAAATCGGGATGCAACACAAAACTCGCACATTGGAAATATGGGCAATTCGAATCACATACACCCAATTTGAATCACTCTCTCCCAATTCGAATCAATCACTCTTAATTCGGATCACACTCACAAAATTTCATCCAATTTAGCCTTAATTCTAATCACTCGCTATCCTATTCAAATACCAATTAAATTCATTCCAATACTCCAAACATATACGCAACACTTAATAAACACCAAAAATAACATATTAAACATCAAGACTACCCAATTCAACCTCAAGGTACAACACAACATTATTTAACTAAATTTGGGTCATTACATTTTATGCCTAATATGATGTATTTTTATGAAAAAATTAAATTTAATAAAATTATTTTTGTCATTAAAATTATTTTTGTCACAAAAAAATTGAATTTCTTGTGACGTACATATTTTTATCATATTTTTTTTTATAATACTATGTTGTGACAAACTATTTTTGTTATAAAAATTATTACTTATTGTGACTAAAAAAATTTGTAATTACATCTTATATAATTAAATATTGTGACAAAATTGTTTTGTCATATTATGTAAGTTGAATTGGCTCCAACTTAATGTGACAAAATTTTGTGACAAATTATTTTGTCATTATAAATTATCTACATCACTATATTATGAAAAAATATTATGTCAAAATATTGTTTGCCACAACTTTACTTACTTTTTTAATTTTGCATGAGAAAATTCGATTTTGTCACAATTTTGTCAAAAAAAGGATATTTTTCTTGAAAAAATTCAATCCATCACAATTATTTTTGTCACAATATTCTAAATTTCTTGTAGTGTACATATTAAGCTACAAGATCTATAAATAACATTAAGCGTCCACAACTTCCTTGCCACTTGCCTCGCTCACCTTCTTAATTCCTAACACGTTAAACATTTCTGGAACATGGAATGTTCCAGGAGCATCAACCCAAGTTAGATAATAAATATCCAAGTGAAATGGTTTCATAAACAAAGTAGAACATGCATGTTATGCACATATGCAAAATGAAAAATCCCCTTTTGTGGAAGCCCTGCCAAGGTGTTGCAATCACCCTCCGGCACGTCATGCTCACGTCAAACATAGGTATGTGACCCCACAGGGCCACCCATAACGGCCACTAGCTTGCCATAATGCCTCATGACATGTAGTGAAGAAAAGTAAAGAAAACATGCTATACAGGGAAATCAAGTGAGTAGGTTTACATCCAAGCACAAATGACTCAATAAATGATCAACATGTAACAAGGAACATGCAAGAAACTATTCACCTTGGTCGTTAACTTCGTCGAAGTACTGTTCATAGGGTTTTTGTTGGTTCGGTTTTGCTGAAGTTTCACAAAATTCGTGTTACTAATCCAAAATATTATTACATAGGATGATAAATAATATTTTAAAGGTGACATCTGGAAAATTTTAGAGGGAGAGGCCCACTCACGCGCTGCCAAGTGCCACCAGAAGGGTAGCCACGCACGGCCACGTGCAGCAGGATGTTGGCACTTGCGTTGCACACGCCACCTTCTTCCTCGCGTTCGGTTTGACGGATTCTACTACCAAAGTTTAAAAACTTCACATCTCACTCATTTTAACTCTATTTTGGGTCCTGTTTGAACCCACAGACTCCTCATTCCATTCTCTATGTGATTATCCAAAAATATTGAACTTACCTTGACCTTTTTTAGCAACTTGTACTAGTTTTCTAGCGCCTCCTTGAATTTTTCGGCAAGCTTTGGATCTCCCTCGTTTCTTTCTATTTTTATCTCTTTTTTCCACCAAAATCTTCTCCACTTCCTGGAGAATGATAACCTACCTTCCACTCTCTAATTTGGTTGCAAGATTTCGATGAATCTCTCATTCTATTTATAGACTTTGTTGGTTATTGGATAATCGCCACCTCTTTCTTGGGATTTGTGCCCTCATGATGACTCCTTGCCACCTCTCGCCACTTGTATGCCTTCGGAAGTGTGCCTCATGATTATCTCTAACGAACCATTCATCCAGTTTAGTTATTCCAATGGTGTAGTTGCGAGATTCTAAGAATTATAACTTTAGCCTGAAGTTTCATTCTAACTACCTTTTGGCCCTTTCTTAAAACCTCATAACCTTCCTCTAATTCCTCCAAGCTCCCCCAAGGAAAAGGGTTTCTACCATTATTCCCTAAGTTTCTCTTAATTACACTCACACCCCAACAGTTCCGGGATATTACGTTTTCACCTCTTACCTTTGAAGATTTCTTTTCAAATCAAACTCCGTACTTTCATAAAATAGTTCATTCCTTTATATACGCAAGGTTTACAAAACATTTCTTTCAAGGTATCACATCCTCCCCTCCCCCTTAAAATAAATTTCGTCTTTGAAATTTCCTCTCAAGTTTCCATAAAATTAAAGAGGTGTGGATATTTCTGCCGAATTTCTTCTTCTCTTTCCCAAGTAGCTTCTTCAATGTTGTGATGCTTCCACAGGACTTTTACTAGTGGTACTGTCTTGTTCCTCAGTACTTGTTCCTTTGTATCCAAAATTTTGACTGGTTCTTCGGGATAGGTTAAATCTTCTCGCAGCTTTATAGTTTCTATAGGAATCTTCTAGGTGGGATCAGGCTCATGTTTTTGGAGTTGAGAGACATGGAAGACATTATCTATGTTGAACATCGTCGGGGGTAATGCCAAACGATAAGCGACTACTCTGACTCGTTCCAAGATTTCATATGGTCCGATGTATCTAAGACTTAACTTTCCTCTTTTCTTTCCTTAGGATATTACTTAAGAGGGTATGACTTTCAAATACACTTTTTTGCCTGGTCAAAACTCCAAATCTGTAAAACCCAGTAGTTAATATGAAAGGTATTTTTGGAAATTTTGTCATCAAAATGGAATTTATCAAAGTTTTGGGCCAATGTGTAAATTCCAAAACTTGAACGAAAAGGTAAGTGACCAAACTAAGGCAAAACTTGGAGGGTAAAAATGTTCAAAGAGTATGGGGATGTCAAAAACAAGAGATTTACAAAGGTTTTGGGTCAAAATTATGTGATTAGGGGCATTTGAGCCAAAGTACAGAATCTAAAAACTGAAAGAGGGTGGTCAAAATGAGGGTTTTTCTAGACTTTCAAGGGTGTAGTGCCACATCCAGATCTTGTGGGGTTTAATGGAATAAGTGGAAAGTCCAAGGTTTGAGAGATAGGGGCAGAAACATGGAATATCAAAAATTAAGGGAGTGGAAGTGGAATTAATGAAAGTCAGGTGTGAAAATTGCAAATCACCGGTCAACTTTATGGCAGCCATCGTTGGAACTACCAAGGGGCACTAGGATGTGCTCCAGCCCATGATGGTTCAAATGGACCTAGCCATTGGCCGAGATCAACAATGTAACGTCGTACTTGGATTAATTTTTAAAGAAATTTGGAATCTGGCCAGAAATTTCAAGGCAATTTGGTCGCCATTTGGCTTGATTTGAGGCTTGATATGATGAGGTTCCAAGCTTGGCGACTAGGAATGCTTCTGAATAGTCAAAAATTTGGTCGAAATCGGGTATAAATAGGGTTCGAAGGGCCGAGGGTTTTCAAAACATATCGAAGTAGATTGGCTGTGTTTTAGCAAGAATCGAGCCTCAATGATATAGGGCTTTTGTGTTACAATCTCAAGTCTCTTCCCTTGAGGTTCGGGACACACCTGGCTTGGACAGTAACCCGGGTGTTGGTGCAACTGGCAAAAGTTCTCGGCGACCCGATAGTAGTGACTAGCATGTTGCGCCAAGTGAGGCCCCAACTTACCAACCAATGGACCAGCAGGTGCCATCTGAGGCCTCAGTCTAACAACAACATGCAGTGTCAGCCCACAGTGCAGCCACAAAGGGCCAGCATAGCCCAACAAGATGAAGGCCACCAGACTAGGCCCATCACAGGCCCAGTCCAGCAGGCCCATCAGCCCATTTCATCTAGCCCATCAGATGTAGACCAAGAGCCAAGTCAGTTCACTTGATCTGGCTTCCTTTATTAGATACATAATTGCTTTCTTTATGTATTTCCTTTAATTGTTCTCTTAATTTCTAGCATTGATGTATTTCATTATTGCCAGCATTCATGTAAATGCTTAAGTTACATTTTCTGCATTCATGTACTTGGCATCCAAGGGGTCATTGTCAACCACTATATAAGGCTATGATATCCCATCATTTGAAGACTTTTGATCAATTGAAAAACGAACTAGCTGAAGTGTCTTTAACACTTTTGATTTCTTTCTTCTATCATGTGATAGGTAGAAATCAACCTTCCGAGAACTAGGGCATCCATCATTGGTGCTCCCGTTGAGAGTCTACCCACAGTCTCTTTTCGAAGGTCGGTGTTTGGAAGACGTTCTCAGAAGTTGTCTATCCAACGGTCATCCAACAATGGCAGGAGGACAGACGCACAAGGACCGTATTGAGAATTTGGAGAACATGGCCAACACCATGGATGAAAAATTCTCACGGTTAGAGCAGACTCTACAGAATCTGATCGTCCTGGTGGAGCAACAACAGCAACAGGCACCAAGGCGCAGTAGTAGCCGTTCATCTTCCCAGAGGCAGCGAACTACTGCATCAACCAGCCAAAGATCTGATTCGAGCTCTGATGGCGAATTCGAGACAGACGGACGAGGCAATAATTGGAACCCCACAAGCACACTGGCCAGCGTTTAAACCGCGCCTATAATTTCCCACATTTTCTGGTTAGGATCCTATTTCATGGCTTAATAGGGCCAATTTATTTTTCAAGACCCAAGACATGAGCAGCAAGGAAAAGGTGGAGTATGCCGCCTATTACCTTGAGATGAGCCATTGGTGGCAGTGGCTCTCATGCACTTACGAGAATCAAGGAAGGAGCATCCGTTGGAAGGATTTTGAACAGTAGCTAAGCACCCATTTTGGCCCTACCAGCTATGTGGACTATGATGAAGTCCTGTCAAAGATATGCCAGACAGGATCCTTGAGGGACTACTAGCGAGAATTTGAAAGGGTGGCCACGTAAGTTGATGACTAACCAGAGAAGGCACTCATCGGGGTGTTCATCGAGGGCCTATTTCCAGACATCGCCATAGAGGTAAAGCTTCACCGACCCACTAGCATTCGCCAGGCCATTGATATTGCCCGGCTGAAGGATGATCAATTGCGCGCCATGCACAAGGCAATAGCATACAAAGGGCCTATTATGGCCAGATCCAGTTCTGGGCTGCCCAAACCCCAGCCACCACTTGTGCCACAACCCGCAGCTAGCAAGCATATCCCACCAGGCGTCAAGCAGCTATCATGGGCCGAGATGCAAAAGAGGCACGAGCAAGGCCTCTGTTTCAACTGCAATGAGAAATTCACCCCGGGTCACAAGTGCAAAATGGCCTAATCTTTTCTGATAGAAGTCGAAGACCCACCAGAGGAGGAGGAAGACGAAGAGTCAGACCCACATATGACTTTTAACATACCTGCAGCCGACAGCGGGGTGGAGGCTGAGGATCTGCCAGAGGTGTCCCTTCATGCGTTGGTAGGATCTGCGAGGCCGCAGACTATACGGGTGACAGCAATGCTTAAGGGCAAAGTTGCCAGCTTGCTGATCAATAATGGCTCGACCCACAACTTCATCAACACCAAAGTGGCCCACAAGCTACAAATCTCGACAACCATCATTGACCCATTTGAGGTGCGAGTAGCCAGCAGGGAGTGCTTGGCATGCACACAGTAGTGTAAGGCCGTAAGTCTTAAAATCCAGCACATCTCTGTTAATGTTGATTTATATGTCATACCTTTAGTCGAAGTAGACATTGTGTTGGGTGTGCAATGGTTGGCCCAACTGGGTAAGGTGATATTTGATTACAAGAAGATGGCCATGGAGTTCACTTTGGGGGGCTGACAAGTACGCCTATCCATGTAGCACGGTACTACTGGGGCAGCAGAGGTGAACGTGGTGCAGAAACTGATTAGGGCTGGTAATGAGTGCTATGCTATACAGATAGCATCATAGCCATGCACATCTGATAGTTTCCAATCCATTGATGAACCGCAACTACCCATTGATATACAGGCAGTCTTGGCCAAATTTTCCACAGTGGTGCAAGAGCCCACAAACCTGCCACCAAGCCGGCCTTTCGATCATCGCATCCCACTATTGGATGAGCAACCCATCAACATTGCTCCCTACCATTATGCCCACCATCAGAAAGCAAAAATTGAGAAGCAAGTCAAGGAGATGCTACAGAAAAATCTGATTCGGCTCAGCACCAGTCCATTTTCATCACCAATTTTTCTAGTAAAGAAAAAATATGGGACGTGGCAGTTCTGTATAGATTACCAAGCACTCAACAAGGCCACAGTTAAGGATAGATTTCTGATACCAGCTATTGATGACATGCTAGATGAGCTAGCAGGATCCACTATTTTCACCAAGTTAGACTTGCGGGCAGGTTATCATCAAATCAGGATGCACCCGGGAGACATCCACAAGACAACATTTCGGACGCATCATGGGCATTACGAGTACATGGTCATGTGCATTGGCCTGTGCAACGCACCATCCATTTTTCAGGCAGCTATGAATCATATTTTCCAGCACATGTTACGTAAGTTTGTGCTAGTATTTTTTGACGACATCCTAGTGTATTCGAAGACTAAGGACCAGCACTTGGAGCAAGTCTTGAGCATACTAACCCAAGAGAGTTTTTGAATCAAGCTATCCAAGTGTGCTTTTGGGCAGATAGAGTTGGAGTACTTGGGGCACAGGATCTACCCTAAAGGTGTCAAGGTAGAGCCACATAAGATTACTGCCATTCAGTCTTAGCCGAAGCATAAGAATGTTTCCCAACTGCGCGGATTTTTGGGCCTTACCGAAAACTACAGGAAGTTTGTGTAGCATTATAATGCCATTGCTAAGCCATTAACGTAACTATTGAAGAAATACAAGTTCCATTGGACAGACGATGTTGACCACGCCTTTGCAGCATCGAAGCAAGCCATGACGTGCACTCCCGTCTTGGCTATGCCAGATTTCTCACAGCAGTTTGAGGTTCACACTGATACCAACAACATTGGCATCGGTGCAATATTAGTGCAGCAAAGTCAACTAGTGGCCTTCCTCAGCAAAGCGCTTGGCCCAGCTAAAGCCACATGGTCTGCCTACGCCAAGGAGATGTTGGCAGTTATTGAGGCAGTGAGGGTGTGGAGACCCTACTTGTTGGGGCAACGATTCAAATTGTGACCGACAAGCAGCCTTTAAGGCATCTATTGGAGCAGCGCATGGTGACCCCAGACCAGCAGAAGTGGGTGGTAAAGCTGATGGGGTACGACTATGAAATTCTTTACCAACCGGGAGCCCAAAACAAGGTTGTTGATGCCTTCTCCCGATAAGATGACAACCCTCAGCTACTGCCTATCACGCGGCCAAATTGGGTAATTTGGCAACAGATCAGAGATGCATTAGCCACTGACCAACACAGTCAGGATTTGATTAAGGCCAGCAAGGACATCAAGACAGTAAGTGACTATGAGTACCGCAATGGGCTACTGTTGTACCGAGGGAAGGCTTATGTGCCAAATGCTGATGATCTGCGCAATACCCTTGTGCGGCATTTCCACAATTCGAGAGAAGGAGGACATTCTAGAGTATACCGCACTTAGCAGTGACTTAATCGACTTTTCCATTGGGAAAGCATGAAGCAACAAGTTCCAAGCATGTGGCGGAGTGTGACACTTGGTAGCGCGCCAAGAATGACTCAACTCAGCCTAGTGGCCTATTACAGCCATTGCCCGTGCCAGAGTAGATTTGGGAGGATCTGAGCATGGACTTTGTGGAGGGCCTGCCAAAGTCACAAAGGTACTCTTCTATACTTGTCGTGGTAGATAGACTTAGCAAGTATGCCCACTTTATACCCCTCATGCACCCCTTCACTAAGCAGTCTGTTGCAAGAGTATTTATGCAAACAATGGTCTGCTTGCACGGTCTACCTCGGACCATCATGACAGATAGGGACAAAATTTTTACCATCCATTTCTGGAAGGAGCTTTTCAAGACTATGGGTGCTGAATTATTAGCAAGCTCTTCCTATCACCCATAAACCGATGGTTAAACGGAGGTAACCAACCAAACCTTGGAGTAGTATTTGCAGTGCTTTTCACAAAGCTACCCGCATACATGGGTCGATCGAATCGTATGGGCAGAGTATTGGTATAACACCTCTTACCATCAGTTTTTGGGGTGCAGCCTGTTTGAGGCAGTGTATGGGCGAGCACCACCTACATTGGTGTCTTACACGCCGCAATCTGCCAAGATGGACACTGTGGACCGAGAGCTAATTGATCGAGACAAGCTGCTAAAGGAGCTCAAAGTCCACTTGTCCAAAGCATAGACTCAGATGAAGAATTACTATGATCAAGGGCAACAGGACTGATAGTTCCAAGAAGGAGACCTAGTCTATGTGAGGCTGCGATCATGAAGGCAGAAAAGCGTCACACTTGCAGCAAAGATGAAATTGGGCTATCGTTATTATGGGTCGTAAAAGATTTTGAAGAAGATTGGGCAGGTTGCATACAAGCTGGACTTGCCAGCTGATACCCGAGTTCATCTAGTATTCCATGTTTCCCAACTGAAATGCAAGGTTGGCCACTTAACCCATGTAGTGCATGACTTGTCGGAGCTCAACGAAGACACTACACTACTAGTCTAGCCCTTGCTGTTCCTAGACTACCATGTGGTCAAGAAGAACTGAAAGAAGACACCCGAGGCATTGGTTCAGTGGGAGAACATGTCACCAGAAGAAGCAACCTGGGAGTCAACCAAGTACCTGGCCTAATAGTTTCCGCATCTACATCTTGAGGAAAAGATTTTTTCGAAGGGGCAGGGAATGTTACGATCTCAAGTCTCTGCCCTTGAGGTTCGTGACACTCCCGGCTTGGACAACAGCTCAGGTGTTGGCACAACTGGCGAAAGTTCTTAGTGACCCGATAGCAGTGACCAGCATGTTGTGCCAAGTGAGGCCCCAGCTTACCAACCAATGGACCAACAGGTGCCATCTGAGGCCTTAGCCCAGGAACAACATGTAGTGTCAGCCCACAGTGCAGCCACAAAGGGTTAACCCAGCCCAACAGGATGACGCCCACCAGACTAAGCCCATCACAGCCCCAGTCCAACAGGCCCATCAGCCCATTTCGTCTAGCCCATCAGATGGAGACTAAGAGCCAAGTTAGTTCACTTGATCTAGCTTCCTTTATTAGATACATAATTACTTTCTTTATGTATTTCCTTTAATTATTCTCTTATTTTCTAGCATTTATGTATTTCATTATTGCCAACATTCATGTAGATACTTAAGTTACATTCTCTGCATTCATGTACTTAGCATCCAAGGGGTCATTGCCAGCCACTATATAAGGCTATGATCTCCCATCATTTGAAGACTTTTGATCAATTGAAAAACGAACTAGCTGAAGTGTCTTCAACACTTTCGATTTCTTTCTTCTATCTTGTGATAGTTAGGCAGAAATCAACCTTCTGGGAACTAGGGCATCCATCATTTTGTCCCTTGAGTGCTAGGGAGTATTTCTGGTGATTTTGGGAGGTTTTGGTGTGGGTTTTAAGGGGTTTTAGTAGCTTGGTCGAAAAATCGAGCCTCAACGGAGCCGTGACTTGCAACAGAGCTTTAAGGGCTTTTTTGGCGACTTTTTCGGCTATCTAAGGGCACCCCTAGTGTAAGCACCCCCACCCGGATATCCTAACCACCCAGACTACCCGAACTGGAGCACTTACGGAGGGAGAAAGAATGAGACATAAGGCAGAAACCACCCTGGCATACATACACAAGAACTAAAACAGTGGAAGCTAAGCTATACACATGCATGCACTACGGGTACTTCGCTAGCACAATGGTCACATGATAAAATTCTAAATTAAACTCGTACCTCTAAGAACCACACCCAAGAAATTCATAAATAAACTCATACCTCTAAGAACCTAGTCCCCAAGATGGGTTCAGCATCATTCCGAAAGAAATGGGGGCGGTACAAACCCCATAGGCACATAACAAATAAAATTCTAAAAGTCCTAGATTTAATTTAAATTATACCAAATGATAATAACTCAATAAGTAATGCTAGGCGCCGAATTGGAGTAAGGGAGGGGTAAAATACAAGAAACAACAGGGACTTACACGGAGATTGTAGGATTTACAGAGAGGGTTTAGAACTTGCCTTTACACGGCCGTTTCTTGCCTTTCTTGCACTCCTGCTGCAAAGTAAAATGTTTTCCAGTAATTAATAAAATCATAGCTTACATTAAGTAAATCTAACCGTGTAATATAAATAATTTAGCTGTATAAAATTCTTAAACATATAACGTTTTTAATAATTTTTACCCACGTAGGCACACAACAATAAAATCCCAACGAGTCTCATATTTAATTTAAATTAATTCATGCCAATAAAATCCTTGATTCGTATCATTAATATGCAAAACCGAAACGAATTAAGGAAAAGTGTGGGATTCATAAAATGAAAGAAGTTCATAAAGGTATTTAACCCCAGAAGTCTCCTAATTAAATTAATTAAGCAAAATTCTCACAATAACCATTTATAACGAATGTAATTAATTTATGGAACCAAATCGAGTTAAGGGAGGATATAAAATTCATAAATCAAATGAGAGTCATGAAGGAAGTAAAGAGTTTGCCTCTCTTTAGCAGATTATAGCGTTTTTAAGCCCACATGCTACCAAATTAATACACGCTACAAATATACATAAACTCCCAAAATTAATAAAATTAGACCCAAAATTAAGTTTCAACCGTACAGAATGATTAATACTTGATTCTCTATTCACCTGGCTAATTAAATATTCAATTAAACCTGATTTAATCCCCAACTTCTCCCAAATTTCCCTCGCTTTCATCATTGAGCACTTGCTTCTTTTTCTTTAATTTTTCCTTGCTATATTTGCAGCTTGGAGACGCCTAAAATGGGCTTAAAAATGGCCAAAAATGAGTGGCTGGGGAGAGGTCACGTGGCAACAACGGAGGTAGCTGCTGGAAGAGGCCACCGCCTCATCGAAACGACGTTGTTTCGGTGCCCATAGGCTAGAAAAATTCCAGCAAAACCTCCACTACGCACGCGCACCCACGAGCTCTAACTCTGTCACCCCTCTGATCCCTCGTGCACGTGATCGCTCGCGCTACCACATGCCTTCAACATATATATGCACTACATTAATTTTAAAATAACTCTTAGCCACTTTCGTAAATCACGTTTCAGCACCCCCAATTTCCATTAATTACACACACGCTCGAACTTCCATTTACACTTATTCCATTAACACCCCAAGTTTCCAGAAATTCCACTAAATTTATTTTACTATTTCTATAAATATTCTCAAATAATTTAATTAATTACGTTATTTACCCATTTTCACAAAATAACATAAATAAATATTTTCTCTTAATTCCTCAAATATTCCATAATGACTTCAAACACCAAAATTAATAATCATTATTTATCTCCCAAATTTCGGGATGAGACAATTCTCCCCTCCTTAATAGAATTTCATTCTCGAAATTCGCGCTTAGTCCATTTCCTCAAGATACACTCCCAACTCTCATGATATTACCCAACATCTCTTCCAGGACATTCCATATTATCATTTTTCAGTATTCCCACAAGTCCGAGTGTAATACCCTGGGATACCGTAAATATCCTGATTTTATGCCCTAGAGAAATTATTAAAATTTTAGTGAGTATGTATAAATTTAGTAGTGAAATTTATTTAATGATATAAGGTATGTGACTCTAAAGAAATTATTAGAGTTTTAAATGTTTATTAAGTGTAAATTTTTTTTTAAGTTGTATGTAATTAATTTAATTAGTTTAAATCATATAGTATAATTAAAATATGTTTATGTATCAGAAATTATATAAATAGTATGTATTTTCTTACTGTTATATGTATATGTGTAAGTATGTAAATAAGTATGGGTATATATGTATATGTATGTATATATACATATATGTATTAAAAAAAAATCCAGAAATCTAGAAAAATCGGAGCAGGAGCATGGTCGCGCCTGTAACAAGCAATCCAGGGTAAGGGGAGGGCATTTAATGAAGAAATGGCCTTAGGGATGGCCTCTGGGACGCGTGGCGCCCTTGATAAGACCATTCGCGACAAGTTTTTGGCTATAAATAGCCGAAATTGGGTGAAACCTTCCATTCGAAAGTTTTAATTCAAGAAGCGCTAGATTGGGGTAGAGTTTGAGAGCTTGGTGAGTGTAGTCTTGGTCCTTGCTTCGTGGGCAACCTTTCTAGAGAGTTTGGTGGCCAACGGAGCAGTGAAGAAGAAGAAATCAAGCTTGCTGGAAAACGTGCAAGTCGCCAGAGCCGCGCCTTCAAACGCTAAATCGAGGTATTTCGTGTTATTTTTTCTTGATTTTAAGGCTATAATAGGGTTCAGGAGGTCGTATTGAGGAGAAGAGAAGCTTTTTTTGAAGCTTTGATGCTCGGCATTGTCGCCGGCGGCGAGAGCGCCGCCGGAGAAGACGGTCTAGTCGGGTGCATGGCTACACGTGCCCGCAAGTGGGAAGAAGGCGCGTGCCTTGCACGCGCCTGCCAGAAAGAAAATAAAAAGAGGAGAAAATAAAATAAAGAAAAGATTTTGCAAAATTTTTATTAAATCTGGAATTTTGTTTATGCCTTGTTTTATGAAAAATATTCTAGAAAATGCTAAATTAGTCATTTATTTAAATAGTTTTGCTATTATGGAAATAAGGAAAAAATAGGAATTTAATTTAGAAAATTCCAGAATGCTAGAAATATTATTTAGTGAATATTGGTAAAGAGAAATTGGATTATATGAAAGTCTAGATAATTATTATGTAATTCTAAAAAAATAAGCTTAGAAATAAAGAGAAATTTTAGAAAATATGAAAAATAGTAAAGTAATATTCTGAAAAATAAATTTAATGTTTTAGGAGTCCTTGAGGGCAAGAAGATTGAGAAATAGCCGCTCGACACGGTTTTCGAGGCCAATACGCTTTTCGAGACAACTTAGCAGTAAGTGTACAATTTCAAGCTTAGTACGGTTATAAATGTTTATCTTCGAGAATGCTTTCATCATATTGGCATACTCTGATATATACCCATCACGTAGACTACATCCATGACATGATTATGAAATGCATAAATACACATTGATATCATTGATAACACGCATTTGAGGCCGTAGGGAGTACGAACTAGCACCGCTGCTTTACCAAGGGTGCACCCATACACCCCGGATTCGAAAGAGGTGGTCGTAAAAATGGTAAGTAGCATGAGGGGTGTAGTTGACACCTACGAGGAAAGACATTGCATACACACATGACATAGAATTATGTACCCTTACTTAGATGGTTCATCATCTAACTTAGGTTTTGCCCCTGGAACATTCGATGTTCCAGTCGGGACTTGTAGTGACGGTACCAAGGTTGAAGATGTGTAGTGACGTAAGTCGTCAAGAAATGAGCAAATGTGCCATGTTATGTTGTAATATGAGTAGTTTAAGAGTTATGTACGTTTTAATTTATCTTCAGAAGATTATGTATCAACTTTGTATTAGTGTCATGTTCAGTTATTTATGTAATGCCATGAGCAGGTTCGATTTAGCTTCTGCTTTACAAGGTTGTATTTATCTTTAGTGTATAAATTATTTCGTCAAACACTAGATAGGTCTTAGGGAATTTCGGGAATAATGTAACTTAGAAAAAAAAAAAATAAACCCAAATTTCCTAAGACATAACACACCCCCAGCAAGTGGGGTGTTATACCGAGTCTACTATGTATCCTACTTGACTTAATACACTAGCACATCTCCCCAATCCATCACCTCAATTGGATCATGTTATGACCACTAATATCTTAACTAGCTTAAGGAACATCATCAATCATATTACATGATACAACAACAAGGTTCTCCTATTACAATATTATAATCCAACCATTCCCCAAAGCTATCTTGCGTTCTCATCGCACTTCCGTTTGGTACTATCTCGACTACATATCATCCTAAAGGTAAACTCAAAATTCAAAGGTATTCAATCCCAATGATAAACTGATTCACAGCACAAAGCTCAATGCAAAGGCAGCTAATTTCAAATACAACTTGTAGTGACAGAAATGAAGTCATCATCTTACATGACGAGAGGCTAATACTCGGTAAGATGACCGAAACCTGCCATGCACTTACGAAGCATAGGAACATGGACACACTACCACATACTCAATCAAGAATTCAATAGCAATATCCTTGAGTCTGACTTTTTCCAACTGATTCTTAACCAAGTACACAACATTTTCTCGGTAGTACTTCCTCCCACAATTTGCCGCGTACGTTCAAGGTTCCGTCAATAAATATGGGTAGTCATTTAATCAAGACTATCAAGGACTAAACATTCCCCACTCAATACATCTCAAGATCTAAAATGTCATCGGATCTTCCCCTAAAGGAATTGACATACCCAATTACGGGTTCCTACTATGACTTATTCAATGACCACCAATCCTCAGTCTTATCCTGCCGCTAATCTTAACTCCAATTAGCTAGTTGGCCATACCTCCTCTTAATCGCTAAATACTAACCCTAACCTCCTCAAAGATTCTATAAGTTAGCTGGAACATGATCTTTAGAACTAGTGTTATCCGCTCTACAGCCTGCTCGACTGAAAGTACTTCACTGTATCAGTAACTATTCTAATCCCCAAGACATCTCATAAGTCTCGCTTTGTGACTTAAAGATGTGGGTTAAGCATTCTTTTACCTAGCATAACCAGCCATCTCATGTTCTCGTCGATGTACCACTTGACCAGCACCAAGAGGAGTCTCTTTCCCTCAATCGGTCAATAACCGACCCTAGGGCATGTGACCCGCGATTAATACCAAGCGTACTCATAGCAACCACTATCCTTATAGTAGAACCTATTGGGTCCTAGTTTCCGACACGACGTACTTAATGTTCACCAGGTTACCCCTTTTTTCTGTAACCCAACAGTTACTTAGACATACAATTAACTTCAGTCCTGGCCATACACCCGAGTATCTCCCACAACATCAATTTGGGTTTTCTTATTTCGAATTCACTTTATCATGGATGCCCCACGGCGGCCCAAAACGTCTACTACCACCTTTGCTTTACCCTATTTATTACAAAATCTCACAGCCTTAGTCCTTCGTCATGCCAACTGCAGTGTTGTCTGTGTTTCGCTCCACCTGTGAAAACTAAACACCTATACCCTACCTGGGTAAAGATGCCAAATCTCCAAGTAGCATAACCGCTGTAGGCTCTAAATCCACAATTTTGTAGTAGTCCTTCAGTTAATTTCCCTCACAGATCTCTCTTGGGATAAGCTTGGCCCCAACCTTATCATAAATACATTTGGTTCAGTGCTCTATCTGTTAAGCTCCATCTAGAACTTGGGACTTCATATTGGTGTTCCGATTTATCCATCCAGGTTCGATTAAACTTAGGGTTGATACCCTAAACCTCTAAAGAATACATACCTCTTAGAACCTCAATTTACCTTCACATCCCATCACATTACGTATCTCTTGTCCGAATATGTATAGATAGTTTAATTGTCAACTACACACAAGCTATCGCATCACCCAACCTTCAGTTTTTTGTCTCAATACGCCATGTACACATCTCGGTACCTACATATCTACCGTTTACCATCGGACTCCTATAGCACATTCCTACCATGTGGGACCTTTCCGTACCACCCCTGGCAAAATCCAATCATGGAACTCCAGCTCACATACGACCACGACCTCATCTCGTGAAATTAACGCAAGCCTTTTGTAGGGTGTCGACAACGCCTAGCGAGACCAAGGGAACTCCAGACCTCTATCTTTGTCGTCGATCCCGACTAATCCATAAATACTGCGAAGGAGTCGGTCAACCCCAATTGGCATGGCCACAAACTTATAGCGGTCGTACGAGTACGACAAGCAATCGTTAGAAAACACCTTGGAGTTAGCCCGACAAATCATTTGCTTGGTATGAAGGACATCTATGCCTCAAGGCTACACGGTTCAATTGCAAGGTCAATCCCTTACTAAGGCAACCTCCCTAGTAAATCTTCAAGAAATTCAAGAGTATCCCTTGCTCATTCACAACCAGGGAAGGAATCCAGTCATACACGCCTTTATCATGAACAATGTGTGCCCTAAATGCAGCTTTAAAATTTCCCTTAATCATTTCCCTTAGACAAGGTACGTGTTATCCCTAATCTGCATCACTAATAGACAATGATCAAGACCCAACACGTCCACCATAAGTCAGGCGTCTGGTCCACTCGGTCTTAGCGAAAATGGGCCGCAACCCAAATGTTCATCGTAGGACAAACCTGTGACTTTCTAGGTTCATACTATTCATCACATCAAGTCATTAGGATATGCTTGCTAATAGCAATAACTACTTGATTCCTAAGGATCCCAAGGCTCATAAGTTTACTAAATACATCTCATTACATAATACCTTCAAACATTGCACATGTTATTTCTCACACAATTCTCATCCTTACAAAACTCATAATTTACAACCATACATTTACATTATAGCCCCCTTATAATCATATTAACTAGAACTCCCCCCATAACCCCTGGCAACCAAGGTAGCTTCCTCTGTTAGGTAAGCTAAGTCTTCATTGCTAGCTACGTTGGAGCTGGGTACAACAGGTCCCTCTGGTGGCTGTGACGATTCTCTCATGGTGGCTCGAACTGACTGGGTGTCCGGTAGTGCTCCAATCCTGGGCACGTCCTATAACGGCCCCTGGTAGGACTCCCAAATGGCAGTTTGTTGCCCCACAACCCTGGCAAAAGTATCATAATGGGAACGAAGGCTCACATCGTTCATCATTACTTCAATCAGCCCCCTCCACATGTCATTCATGTGCTCACATGCAAACAAGACTTGTCTCTATGATAATCCCCAAAAGGTCTCGTGGGTCGTCTCTTGAAACAACTCGTCAAGCCGATACATATAACTCACTAGGTATTCCTCTTCGTCTTGCCCGCCTCCCCATCTAGAAGCAAATTCCTGTTCCCACTGACACCATAAGTGATCCAATGTTGGGAAGTCATTTGGATTGGGTAGGGGTACACTGGAATCTGGTCCTTTGGGTTCCATTGGGAATACTCAAAATCTGCATACAACACCAAATATCAGGTAAATATATTAAAGTTAAACCAACTTCTTACAAAAACACCTAGGGACAGGCACAGGTCCTAAATAAATCTCATTCATACCACCTCACGGTCCCATCCTAACGTGCACTTATCACCCCTGCACGAATATAAATTGAGACACAGTATCTCACACGAATCAGCGAAACTCAACTTGACGCAACCTGACCCTATTCGATTCACCTAAACCTCCCTAACTCTACTCGACAACCTTGGTGTATAGGAACTCGTCCCCCAAAACTGACCCAAACTACACTCTGATACCAACAATGTAAGCACCCCTGCCTGGATATCCCAACCACCCGGACTACCCGAACTGGAGCACTTACGAAAGCAGAAAGAATGAGACATAAGAAAGAAACCACCCTGACATCATACACAAGAACTAAAACAATGGAAGCTAAGCTATACACATGCATGCATTACGGGTACTTCGTTAGCACAACGGTCACATGATAAACAAATACATACAGACACATGTGCCAACATACATGAGACACGAGAAATGACCTGGCACAATAAAAAATAATAGAGTAAATCCTACTCAAACATCAGAGTCAACTAGGGCTGACGGGGGAATGACAAGGACAAACGGAATTACTTGTACACCATACCGACTCTACTGCTAAATGCTGTCACCCTTGCCCTCAACCCTCGCTACCACTACCTAGAATGATGGAAAGCAAAGTGAGTCGAGAGACTCAACAAGCATAAGGAAAGAAAGGCTGAAGGCTGAACAAATCCAATAAACTTTCCCTAGAACACCAACCCCCCCAAGCACACACAACACAGTATAAAAGCGAAAATAAAAGCACGTATCAGTCCTTGAGGCCCACACAAGATACACAACACCCAAGTCACATACCAACCTACCGCTACCCTGAAAGGCAACATATACATCCAACAAACCAGTGCGCACCATCCTGGGTCGGTCCTCCCATCACCCAAATGCTCGCGTTGGTCCTCCCGTCACCTGTTTCAACGCCTATAGGCTAGAAAAATTCCAGCAAAACCTCCACTACGCGTGTGCACCTGCGGGCTCGAACCTGTCTCACCCCCTTGATCCCTCATGCACGCGACTTCCCGTACTACCACACGCCTTCAACATATATATGCACTACATTAATTTTAAAGTAACTCTCAATCATTTCCGCAAATCATGTTTCAGCACCCCCAATTTCCATTAATTACACACACGCCCAAACTTCCATTTACACTTATTCCACTAACACCCCAAGTTTCCAAAAATTTCACTAAATTAATTTATTTTACTATTTCCATAAATATTCCCAAATAATTTAATTAATTACCTTATTTACCCATTTTCTCAAAATAACATAAATAAATATTTTCTCTTAATTCCTCAAATATTCCATAATGACTTCAAACACCAAAATTAATAATCATTATTTATCTCCCAAATTTCGGGATGTTACACTAAGGGTCTCCTCATTGAGTACTTCAAGCCCCTGAGATCGGTTTGGCTGTTGGAGGTGGTCGTTGTTGGCCGTCGTCGGAGAAGACTACCGGGGAAGACAAGGTGTGTGTGCTCACGCGCGGACTTCGCTCTCAGCTACTCTCTTTGCTCGTGAGGTACGGGAAAAATCTGAAATTAATTTTATTATTTTTGTAAAATTATTTTAGGAATATTTATGCAAAAATATTTGGAGAAACTAGATGTTTGGAATTTATTATAGATTTTCGAAGGAAAGAAAGGTTTGAAAAAATAGAGAAAAATAAGGACCGTCCGCGTCCCTGTACTCTCATAGTCTTCCCTTCTCCGAGTTCATCATGACCGTTCCCTTGCCCGATGGCTTTCGCCCTCCCTACGCCTTAGAACCCTGTGATGGCACTACTAACCCCTAAGATCACATCACCACCTTCAGCGCTGCCATGTTCATAAGCGGAAGCTCAAACCCGATCATATGCCGAACCTTTCCCAGCACCCTGAGAAAATCGGCCATGTTATGGTTCTCGTCCCTAGAGCCAAATTCCATCCACGACTTCTCGAAGCTAGCCGCCCACTTCTTCGCTCACTTTTCCACTAGTCGAGCCCATCACAGGACCTCGACCAGTCTTATCAACCTAAAACAGGTTGAACACGAGCCGCTACGGGCGTTCATGAATAGGTTCTTTCAAGAGGGTCTCTAGATCAAAGATCTCAACCCCGCAGTATCCCTGCACGCCATTACAGCCAAATTGAGAGCAGGTCCCCTCGCCGATTCACTGGCTCGAAAGCCCCCTGCTACCCTGGCCGACCATAGGACATACTCAGCAAGGTACATCAACATGGAGGAAGCCTCGACCTCCCAATGCGCGGAGCATGAGTCACGAATACAGCCGCAATCGGCCCCCCTACTGGGGCCTCCTCCTCGGCATTAACACAGCCACAAGAGGAACCCCTATCGAAACTAAGAAGGCCGAGATCATAACAAAGGACGAACAAACAGGCGCACAGGACCTTGAGCCATACTTGGTCCTCCTTTAAACCGTGCTCGGGACCTAGATCGACATGGTCAGTCTGCCCCGCACGGACCTTGGGCACAACCCCGTCATTGCTCTAAGTGCTTAAAGCTCACCTAAGCCCTATAAGGGTCACGCTTTACATCAGACAGGTGCACAAGACCTTGAGCCAAACTTGGTCTTCCTTAAAACTGTGCTCGGGACCCAGACTAACATGGTTAGTCCTCCCCGCGCAGACCTCGGGCACAGCCCCGTCATTGCTCTAAGCAACTCGAGCCCACCTTGGCCTTATCGAGCCACGCCTTATATCAGATAGGCGCACAGGACCTTGAGCCAAACTCTATCCTCCATTAATCTGTGCTCGGGACCTAGAAAAACATAGTCAGTCCCCCCCAGACCTTGGCCATAGCCCTATCGAGCCACGCCTTATACCAAATAAGCGCACAAAACCTTGAGCCAGACTCGGTCCTCCTTTAAACTGTGCTCGGGACCTAGACCGACATAGTCAATCCACCTCGCACGGACCTCGGGCATAGCCCCATCATTGCTTTAAGTGCCTCGAGCTCGCCTCGGCCCTATCAAGCCACGCCGTATATTAGACAGGCGCACAGGACCTTGAGCCAGACTCAGTCTTCCTTAAAATCGTGCTCGAGACCCAGACCGACATGGTCAGTCCTCCCCACGCAGACCTCGGGCACAACCCTGTCATTGCTCTAGGCGACTCGAGCCCGCCTCGGCCCTATTGAGCCACGCCTTATATCAGATAGGCGCACAGGACCTCGAGCCAGACTCCGTCCTCCATTAAACCGTGCTCGGGACCTAGACAAACATAGTCTATCTGCCTCGCACGGACCTTGGGCACAGCCTCGTCATTGCTCTAGGCCCCTCGGCCTTATCGAGCGACGCTTTATATCAAACAAGTGCACAGATCCTTGAGCCAGACTCGGTCCTCCTTTAAACTGTGCTCGGGATAAGATCGACATGGTCAATCTGCCCTACGCGAACCTCGGGCACAGCCCCGTCATTGCTCTAGGCACTTCGAGCCCGCCTCAACCCTATCGAGCCATGCCTTGTATCCAACAGGTGCACAGGACCTCGAGCCATACTCGATCCTCCTTTAAATCGTGCTCGGGACTAGACCGACATGGTCAGTCTACCCTGCGCGGACCTCGGGCACAGCCACGTCATTGCTTTAGGTGCCTTGAGCCTGCCTCGACCCTATCGAGCCACGTCTTGTATTAGACAGGCATACAAGACCTTGAGCCAAACTCGGTCCTCTTTTAAACCGTGCTCGGGACCGAGACAGACATGGTCAGTCCGCCCCTTACGGACCTCAGACACAGCCCCATCATCGCTCTAGGTGCCTCGACCTTATCAAGCCACGCCTTATATCAGACAAGTGCACAGAATCTCGAGCCAGGCTCGGTCTTCCTTTAAACCGTGCTTAGGACTCAGGCCAACATGGGCAGTCCACCCCATACGGACCTTGGGCACAGCCCAGTCATTGCTCTAGGCACCTCGAGCCTGCCTTGTATCAAATTGGTGCACAGAACCTCTAGCCAGACTCGATCCTCCTTTAAACCATACTCGGGACAAGACCGATATGGGTAGTTTGCCTTACACAGTCCTTAAGCACAGCCCCGTCATTGCTCTATGGGCCTCGAGCCCGTCTCAGCCCTATCGAGCCACGCTTTGTATCAGATAGGCACAAAGGACCTCAAGCTAGACTTAGTCCTCCTTTAAACCTTGCTCGAGACCCAGATTAACATGGTCAGTCCGCCCCGCATAGACCTCAGGCACAGCCCCATCATTGCTCTAGGCATCTCGAGCCCACCTCAGGCTTATCAAGCCATGCCTTGTATCAGACATGCGCACAGGACCTCAAGCCAGACTCGGTCCTCCTATAAATCGTGCTCGGGACCCAGACTGACATGGTCAGTTCGCCTCGCACGGACCTTTGGCACAACCCTGTCATTGCTCTAGGCGCTTCGAGCCTGTCTTGGCCCTATCGAGCCATACCTTGTATTAGACAGGAGTATAGGACCTCGATCCAAACTCGGTCCTCCTTTAAACCATGCTCAGGACCCAGACCGACATGGTCAGTCTGCCTCGCACGACCTCGGGCACAACCCCGTCATTGCTCTAGGTGCCTCGACCCTATCGAGCTGCACCTTATATCAGACAGGCGCATACGACCTCGAGCCAGACTTGGTCCTCCTTTAAACCGTGCTCGGGACCCAAACCGACATGGTTAGTCCACCCTGCGCGGACCACGGGCACAGCCTAGTCATTGCTCTAGGCATCTCGAGACCACTTCGGCCTTATTGAGCCACGCCTTGTATTTATAGGCGCACAGGACCTTGAGCCAAACTCGGTCCTCCTTTAAATCGTGCTCGGGACCCAGATCGACATGGTCAGTCTGCTCCGCACAGACCTCAGGCACAACTCCATCATTGCTCTAGGTGCCTTGAGCCCGCCTTGGCCCTATTAAGCCACACCTTGTATCAAACTGGCGCACAGGACCTCAAGCCAGACTCGGTCCTCCTTTAAACCATGTTTGGGACCCAGACTGACATGGTCAGTCCACCCAGCGAGAACCTCGAGCATAGCCCCATCATTGTTCTAGGCTCTTTGAGCCCACCTCGGCCCATTCGAGCCACACCTTGTATCAGACAGGTGCATAAAACCTCGAGCCAGACTCGATCCTCCTTTAAACCGTGCTCAGGACCCAGACTAACATGGTCAGTCCGCCCTGCGCGGACCTCAGGCATAGCCCTATCATTGCTCTAGGCTCCTCGAGCCCACCTCGGCCCATTCGAGTCACGCCTTGTATCAGATAGGCGCACAGGACCTTGAGCCAGACTCAGTCCTCCTTTCAATCGTGCTCGGGACCCAGACCGACATGGTCAGTCCTCCCAACACGGATTTTGGGACTCAAAAAGACAGGTGTGGCTAGTAATAGATAGGCACGTCGGATCCTGAGTTTCCCCTGGTTTGATCCCAAAAGGTTTCCATCAGGACACAAGAGAAAACAAGGTACCCAGAAAAAGCTTACATTTTTGTTTTAAGTAATTTACATCCGATTACAAGCCTTACACCTATAATAGTTCTACGTTACACCTGCCTATCACACTACAACTATCGCACGATAAAAGTTCTTGGAAATCTAACAAAAGACATGCAAACTGGTAAAGCACGTTCAAGTAGCGATCGCACTCCTCTAGAATATCAACAATCGCTTAACCCGTGAATTACCTAAGCATGGATGGACCCCTTTTGTACTTCCTAGCATCCTGCCCTCAAAGAGATCAGATTCTGCTAGCACGACCGCTGCTGTTGATGAAAATACTGGGCGACCCACCTCCTAGGTGACCTCGGCATTTCCAAGTTCCAACCTTGGAGCAAGTAAACGATCCCCAACCCCAGCCAGATAATATCGACGTTAATGGCCCAAGCCCTCGGATGACAACACACGATATTTCCACAGAAGGTAAACTTCGAGAAAGCCACATCACCTATTTTAGACATGACATGTCTCACCCATAGCAGTACTGCCCAAGTCCTAACACACTCAACCACAGACGTCTCAACCCCTGCCATACCACTCAAAAAACTACCATTTGTGGGGTCACTAGCAAAAACGCCCCACTCAAACAACAAATTCCCACTGTAGAACACCAACCACATCTCTTTAGCCTCCAGAATGAAGATGCAAGCCAGCAAGGATAGCATGGAGCAAAACCATCCCTTTTATAAACACAATCGCCTAACGGTCGGAAGCCCCTCACTGTCTCCTAAACATTTAATACAATCAGGCTCCAAAAAAATGCACCATCAATGCTGCCATAATCCTACCTCAGAAAACGAAACACCAAATCCTACCCTAGCCAATCAACCCCTCTCGCGTATTAAAAAAACGCCCAAAAGACGAAGCGCTTCGTCTCTATAATACATACGACACCGAAAAGTCGCCTCATCTATAACCTCAAAGCCTGTGCTACGTACGCGATTCTCCCTCCCCCAACCCTCTACCAGACCCAAAAGTTTGCACCTCGAGCTTTGGGAATGGACACTAACCCAATTAAGAGCCACCACATCCGCAAAAAAAAAAAAAGTACTGATGCCAAAAAGAAACAAAGAAGGCACCTTACGAAAAAGGAAAAATGGGACGTTCCATTACGAATGGCAAGTCAAAAGACAGCAAAAGGTCACAAACACAATACCACGAGACCAGACAAAACCGAGAAAACGTTGAAAAGCCAACGCAACTACAATCAAAGAAGCAGTAAATTAGCCCCTTCGGTTGGGTCCATAAGACGGTCGCCCTCAACCCTCATATGTGGCTTGCAGGGTTGAAAATCTAGGTTGGGGAACAAAGTTTGTACATGTAGAAGAGCTTCCTCGTAGCCCTCCAGATATTTGACCGTGACATCCAACACCAAAGTCTTACAAGCCTCCGCTATCAATTGGGTAGCCCCGAGCACCGCTCGCAGATGGGCAACCTCCACCCTTGAATTGCGAAGCACGGCCTTAGCATCCTCGTGCTGGCAGACAAGACGACTTATAACCTTACGACAACGAGTCCGCAATGCCTTCGAATCCTCCAGCCGTTAACGCAAGTCAGTCGTCTCCTTTGCCACCATCTCCCTCGCCTCGCTCTCCGCCACCTCTTGGATAAGCTCCACCTCCTCTCGATGCTATCGCTTGAGGGCAACGACCTCCAAGCGGAACCCAAACTCCACCATCTGATACTCTGCCAAAACCCCCAAAACCCGATCCTTCGATGGTACATCGCCTGACGATTCCCAGAGGCGGAGAGCACACCCGTAGACGACTCCCCAATGGATGACTCAGCCCCTTGGTGCCCCTTTCACACTTCCCAATCAGTGGTCGCTCTTCATCAAGAGCAGTCGAAAGAGCAGGCCCGACAATGAAGGATGTTAGACCAAAGATAGGGAGAGTAGCGCCTCCTTCAGCGTCGCCGCTAACGTCCTTTTGATGACTGTCAATAGGGCTAACCTTCAACATTTTTCTGCTAAAGCAAGGAACCACCTTTATTTGTGAGAGAGATTGGGAGAATAGCACGCCTTTAGAAAG
The DNA here is from genome assembly GCA_036245055.1 of Diospyros kaki. Classification (NCBI taxonomy): domain Eukaryota; kingdom Viridiplantae; phylum Streptophyta; class Magnoliopsida; order Ericales; family Ebenaceae; genus Diospyros; species Diospyros kaki. The sequence goes on along the minus strand of BSEG01000014.1, from coordinate 22,058,416 downwards.
AAGTAGTAAGGAACATAGAAACAAGGGAGCGTACCTTTTAAACTGGCTCATACGTCACATCCAAAAGAAAGCAAAACGCCATCAGACGTCTAACAGAATGTTAGGGGCACACCACCTATCACATACCTATCGCGCATTCAAGTTTCCTAAGGGAATTGGAAGTCGTCATGCACACCTACAACGGCGCGCCTTTTTGATATGGCGCCCCATATCCTAAAGTCCTGCAAGGTGTATGCCTCAAGGGATCATCCCGCTGCTAGGGTCGGGCCTCACTTTGCAAGAATCAGAGTACAAGCCATAGTTAAAACCCCCCCAAAAAGATACCCAAAGCTTCGCCGGGGAAAGCACGACCTCTCCTTCCCAAACTCGGACAGCATACATAAGTAGGAACTCGATCGTACTCCAAGCGTGTCCCCGCAATACGAGACCCCGCCGACACACATTCACGATGGCTAACCCTTTGCACTTGGGCGATGCCCAGCTAACACCTTCTTCCCAAACGAGCATCCTCGGATCTTGAAGCCACGCGTAACATCACCAAGCTGCCACCTATCACACAACCAAGGGATTACCACTTACCGCCCAAATAGCACCCCTACCCTCCAGGAAAAGTGCCCTCGAATCTCGAGGCCACGAGCGGCATGGATCGACCCGTAAAGAATATTGCCCCGCTTGCTCGTCTCGGGCCGACCTCAAAATGACTCAGAGTTGTCACCCTAGCAAAAACAAAATCAGCTTAACCAACTACCTTGGTCCCACCTAATCCGACTCTCCAAAACTGTCGTACATAACAAAAATTGCTCAGGCTCCCCCTTTCTAACTCGAACGCTCGTTACTCGAGCATCCAACCTAGGGGGCTGTGGATCGTCTGGGCCCAATCTCAGCCCTCTCCTCAGGCCCAATCTGGTCTTCCTTTTGGACCTAGCCTTGGCCTAGTGCTAGCCTGTTACGGCATCATTGCAACTCTCACTGGATATCCACGCGGCCATCTTAGATCCCATCCTCATTAATGGCGGATCCCAGTGAGGGTCCCGTCACTACCATACTACCACTTGGGAACCTCTACCTGTGTCAGATAGCTAGTATCATCACCTGCCAACGCACGTCTCATGCATGTTGGAGGACATCTCTTCCTTTTGTATCAACCAGCTCTGTTCAAAGCCAAGGTATGTTCTCATATTTGACCTACTGATACACTGCCTCATTTTACTCTCTTACTCACTCGAGCGCCGAAGTGCTCGTAGGTGCCAGCCGCCCCCCGGACGGACCCATCGCTAGAGCCCGTGCCTTACCTCCGATCATCCTCCTTTGGTCAAGAAGGAACACCCTCTCTCTCTTTCTCTTTCTGTAGCAGCGGCCTTCCACCTCCATCATTCGTCCGTCCAGCAATGACCATCCACTTTCTTTCTCTCTCTCTCTCTCTCTCTCTCTTTCTCTCTCTCCATCCTCTCTAACAACAGTCGTGACGTCTCCTCCATCTCTAGTGTCCCTTCTCTCTCTAACATGTCGTTCGCCCACAATAACCCAGCAGTGGCCCTCCACTCTCTCTGGTGTCCCCTCCAGCAGTAACCGGGATCCTCGAACGTCCCCTCCAACAGCGATCGTGGTCCTCGAGCGTCCCCTCCACCTCCGGCATGGGGAGGCAGTTTATCAATTTATTTGGGCTTACAAAGGAGACCATGACTCCTCTGATTTTGATTTTGTTTGATTTAGGTTTTACGCAGTGTAATTTGAACAGCAACATATCATAAATTATGATTTGTTTACTTCTTAAAATCTTTTTAGTACTTAAATTAAACAAATTCATAAAACTATACACCACTATTTAGACATTATAAAACTCAAATAAAACCTTTTTGGTTGAAAGATATTGTTGGGTAAATATTAAACATTATATGTAATAATATATGATAAATATTATGCTCTCTCTTCTATGTATTATAGTGATATCTTCTAACGTTGTTATATAATAAAAAAAAAAATTAAACAGATGTATAAAAAATAATATACGTATATTACTTTTAATAAAAAAAAATACTTAAAAAATATTTAATTTACTTAAAATTACTTCACACTATGGTCAAATATGATATTAATAATTAAATAAAGTTGAACAATTAAGTCACAGGCTTGTATATTATATACTCATGCCAAACAACAAATTCTTTGCCTAGATCACTTCCTTTTAAGCAAATATAAGTATTTTTTAAGTAATTCTTTTATTACTTTGGAAGAAGCAAGAGTCAATGGGCTTGTCAAGGGGTTTGAGACCCTGGATAGTGGGTGCAGAGAACAAGGCAGAGGCCATGGTAGAAGAAGGGAGCTTTAGAAGAAGAAAGAAGATGAAGATGAGATAATGGATGGGAACTATCAAGAAGAGGATATATGTTTTTTTGGTATTTGTGAAGCACAGTCTAGAGAGAGAGAGAGTGTGTGTGTGTGTGTGTGTGAGAGAGAGAGAGAGAGATTCACCATTGGTGGAGGGGATGCCAGAGGTGAAGGGCCGTTCTCCAACCACGGCGGGAGGCAGATGACACGCCGAAGATGGAGAGACACCGTTGTTGAATGAGGGGTCGCTAGAGGTGGAGGAAGAGAGAGAGAGAGTGTGTGTGTGTGTGTGTGTGTCGTGTGAGAGAGAATGAGAGGAGAAGAAATGAGTACTTACATTGGCCCACACATAATTCCATTTGCCTCTCTCCCTCTCTCTCTATTTAATTTAACGGTGGGTAAAGTTACCAACCTTTAAATAGGGTGCACAAAATTGTACTCCACGCCACAATTGGAGAATTGCTTGCAATATAGTATGCTCCACTATTGGAGTTGTAATATATTTAATTATATTCATGTTATTTGTGTGTGACAGGAAGACTCGCCGAGACATTTACGACAAGACTGCCACAAGGCCAAAAGGATGTTGCGGTAAGATTGCTGCAAGAAGATGCTGCTAAGAGGATGTTACGGCAAGACTGCCGCAAGAAGATGTTGCCGAGAGGAATGTTGCGGCAAGACTGCAGCAAAAAGGAATGCCACAAGGATGCCGCAAGAAGAATCGGGGTGCCGCAAGGATATGCCATAAGCCACCAGCAGATTGTCGCAAGGAAATGCCGCAAGCCCCCATTATGTTGCAAAGAGGTTGCAAGAAGAAGAAGCGTTGTGGCAGGCTGCTGCAAGGAGGAATGTCGCAAGACACCATTGTAAAGTGAGGATGTGCCACAAGCCCCCATTGCGCCGCAAGGAGGCTGAGGGAAGAAGAAATGTTGCGACAAGCTGCCGCAAAGAGGAATGTTGCAAGGCCCTATTGTGCCACGAGGATGTTGCAGCAAGGAGACAGAGAGGAGCTTTGGGAACCATGCTAAAAGCCCTGTACTGTTCATTTACTGTGCAATTTATAGGGAATAGTGCCATATTTTCTCTTGGACCATTTTGCCCCCAAAATCATGAATATTTACATTATAAGCGTTATTAATTATTTCATTACCATTTACTCATAGTTTATTCTTTGAAAAAAATACTCCCACTTGGAATTACTCATTTAAAATACACCCAATTAGAATTATTCATTAGAAATACGCTCACTTGTATTTATTCACTAAAAATACCCTTAGTTGGACGATTTTTTGAAAATTTATCACACAACACTTATAAACATAATTACTCTTCTATGGGCTTGAAATACTCGACTAATACAAGATTATACTTGATTATGCACAACCCTTAGTCGATTACAAAGGTATAACACTCGGCTATCACTATGATCATTCGATTGCTTCTGGTATAGCTAAAACCTTGCAATACATACTCAATCTATCCAAAGCCTTACTTAACTATTAACATATATTGCTTTAAATATCATCAAAACAAACTTTTCATTAAAAATAAAAGCATTAAGCTTTCCCATAAAGCACAACATCATAAACATTGAGCTATATATATATATATACATATAGAACACAATTCTCACAGCTCAAATAAACACAAGTGAAGTTTGTGAAAGTTGGATAAACAAACTTTCCAATCACATTCACTTGGTTACATAGGAAGCCTTAGATGATAAATGAGATATTCCTAAGGCACAAATCTTTGATAATCAAGTTGATAACAATATATATTACTCAACTAAGACTGTCCCTTTTCAATATTAAAAAAAGGCTCATCTTTAATGTGCAGCATGTAACCTAAAGATACGACATGCATATTCACATTTGTTTTATGAACCTTTCTTTACTCAAGACAATGAGATGCTTTCATCTTATGGAATTTCACTAGATAATAAGTTGAGTACACTGAATGTCACTCAACTAACAAATATTTCTTTTTGGATCAATTAAAGATCATTCTACTAAGCACACTACATATTATTCAATCAACAAAACACGTTCTTTTATCACAAAGATGCACATTCATATTCACATAAAACACTCATAAGTCAAGCATCTCACTATTACTTGACTAACATAAAACACATAGAGCAAAAAATATATGTTGACCACAAAATATGATACTCACCTACAAAGCATAGCATATATCACAAAGATGTCCTAGCTTGATCTTAATGATATTTCATTCATATTTATCAAGATAAGGGAACAGACAAATATAAGATCAATAAGGCATGAATGATTTCAAACACAAAATATTATTAATGCATATTTTGAGTAATTCTAGAAGGATAGAAACTTTAGAAATCTATTTTTCAAATGCACTGAAGCTAAATATTAGCAACACTAGGAAATATTGCTTAGAAAGCATAAATCATTTAAATACTTTCAAATACTTGAATGATTTTGCTAATCAAGAAACATACATTCAACTTAACAAGTCCTTTCAAGAGATCTTAAACTTGATCACTTAAACTATTTTGACAACATCTAGATGCTTTAAGATATAACTACTTAATTGCATCTACATTCTTATTTGAGTGATTAACCACCACTCTACTATCAGCCTAAGAATATAAGTATTCAGCAACTTAACCAATTACTGCTTAAAGTCATTAATTCTATAAATATTTGAATCACGACAACCAACATACAACTAGTTGATATCAATTATTACATAGGCAATGGAGATTCTATGAATTTAGAACATAGAAACATTGCCTAAGCATATACTCTAGAGCATAGATGAAGAACACTAAAGCATCAACTAAAGCACACTGCTTTTAGATACGAGTGATGCTTTCACATAACTAGAGTGCTTAAGATATTTTTCTACCCTAAGCTTACTCTAAGGTCATGAGGATATATGACATTTATCCATGACACTAATACATTGAGGATACTTGAGATATCCTTTGAGATCCTAGAACAACTAATCAATATATCAAGCATATAAGAAATAACAAGATTAAGCACAATCATAGTAAGGTCATTAGCATAACCTTAACATGAAGGATAAGACCATCAAAACTCAAATATCAACACTTGAGTACATGATCACTTACTTAGACATTAGATATAAAACATAGAGTACATCACTCTTAAACTTTGAGTAATACTACCACACATATCATGAGCTTCCACAAAGCAACTCATCATTATAGGATGACCTCAAAGAGAGGAACTTTAACATATAGGACAATAAAGAATATGGTTAGACTAAGTTTAACACATATGAGAACATTAATGGATTAAACATACTAAAAAATAAACCTATCAAGGTTCTTGACCATATCCTTAATATAAAATAATATAAGACATATTAATAAGCTATGAGAACTTTACATGAGAGGACAGTAAAGTTTTGGCATAAATGTAGTCATCATCAAAACATCTAGAACACAAAACTCAACACAAGTATCAATGCAATTTCTCAACTCTCAAACTTCTATAAAAGACCAAGAGCTTCAAAGAGATCGATGCTGATGAACAATTGGTTCAATCGCCCAATCTTTGTATATAGAGCTATTGCTATTCAAACACAATCAAGCTTCACTTTTTTCTAAACACATCATGTCTATATCTTTTTGGGCCTATATCAAATGCTTAAGTGAGTGTTCTTCATTTTTATTTTTATTTACTCCAAGGAATTATCTAGTAAGGATTTCATGTATATATTTCTGTTGTTGTGCCATAGATTAAAAACCTCCACCTGAGGTGTTTTTGATTAATAAATTCAAGCAGGCGTATTTTTAATGAGTAATTCCAAGTGAGAGTATTTTTTCCAAAGAATAAATCATGATTAAATAGCACGAAAATAATTAATAATGCTTATAATGTAAATACTCATGATTTAGGGGACATTGGTCCAAAAAAAAAAAGTTGCACTATTCTCTATAAATAGCACAATAAAAAACTTTTTTTAACATGATTCCCAAAGTTTCTCTTTGTCTTCTAGTCGCAACATTCCAACATTCCTTCTTGGGTCTTGCGTCAGTTTGCTGCAACACTCCTTGTCGCACAATGGTGGCTTGCGGCATTTCCTTGCTGCAGTCTGTTGCAACACTCCTTGTGGCATAATGGTGCCTTGTGGCATTTCCTCGCGGAACTCACGTTTCTTGTGGCACATTTTCTAGCAGCAGCTGAATCTTTTTGCGACAACTCATCCTTGCGGCACTGATTCTCCTTGCTTGCTTGCGACATTTCCTTGTGGCACACTTCAATTTCTCTCAACAAATAACCTCTCAACAAGAATATTATTTCCTTTCAACAAGGCCAAAATCTCTTGGCAATTGTTGCATCTCTCTCGGAAATATAATATTAATATGCCAATATTCAAATAGCAATTGGGATGCACTTATATTAAAAATATATATTATGCCTTGCAACCCGTGAAGGTGTATATTAATATGCCAATATTCAAATAGCAACCCATGAGCATGTATATTGCAAATATAATATGTAATCGGGCTATAAGCATATCACACGCTATCACTATCTAATTGCAATATCTCAACAATATAGAAATATTCAATCACATTTGAGTATGTTCAACATACATTATATTCAATCATATATCTAAGTATATTTAATTCGATCACATGCAATCCAATTCTTCAATCAAGGGCCCATGGGCCCCACGACTATGGCTATGTGGCTTATCCCTTGTAACCTTCAATTGCGATTCACCCACTATGCACACCCCTATGTTATACAAATATAAAATTACCCATAACGTGCAAGGTGAAGTAGTTAGCAAAATACACAATGTGCATGGACTCTGTGTGTTTATCAAGCCGTTTTAGGTGCCCAATGGCCCCACATTTTAGGCTTGGTCCTTGCACTCTTCAATTGCCCTTAGAATTAAATATATGTATATCACATGAATATAATTGTTTAATTATATATTGTATTACCTGCATTGTAACTCTTTCCGAGAGAATTAATTCATACCTTGCATAATCAAGATGCCATCTCAGAGATATTATACAAAATTTAGAATAATAAAAGCATCCTCCATTGTCTCGAGATTTTGCTCAGACTGGATGCGTAGAGGCAAAGAATATGCTCCAACAGCTCACCATAAGGCCCACCTTCTCTCAGAAAACTCCCTAGATTGTTTAATCCTTCGGAAGGAAATGGGGGATTTCTCTTAAGCCCATCAAAGTGCAGGTTCACCCCCAACATTTGTTAAAAAGTACTATGACTAAACCCTCTCTTGTCGAGAAAGGTACATTTTTATATTCGTTAATTACATCATTTATTTAGTGTCCTATTTTTCTCCCCGTACTGACATAAGTATCCGAGGACATACATGGGTAAGGAATCCTCGCATGCTTTCTAACTTGTTCTTATGAGGGCAATTATACTCTGAATACATAGAGGCTATTCCTAGATAGATTAAACTAGTACCAAAAATACCCCTGAGGGCTTACTCCAAACCTCGACCAGATAATAGGAGACCAGAGCTACTTAACACACACTTCCACAAGCAGACATCTTCCAGCTATTCGCCTTGCTTTATTGCTACTCCAACATTCCTGTCTCATAAATTCTAATTATTGTATTTTTGACAACAACACTTTCTAAACCAAATTCAAGATAAAAGAATTGAGTGCTTCATTCATTCAATCTGGTAACTCTCTTTTGTTCAAGAGAATAGTTGATATCATTATACATCATATATTTTTCTCTTGAGAAATCTTTTTACAGTTTTGTGAAACTTGTAAAGGTTATGCTTGCGCCTTAAAAAGCAATGTCTTGATTATGACTGAGGCAAGTGTGAAAAAACCATATGTATAGGTTACTATTAAGCCTGTGAAAAGTGGGTATTCCTACTTAACCTGTTAAAAGTAGAGGTTATTACTTAGTCTGTAAAAGTGGAGATTTCAGTTGAGCCTATAAAAACTATCTATTGGTTATAGTTAAACCTTAAAAGTTAATATCCTTAGTGGATGTTTTCAAATCCTTAGTAAGGAGTTAAGGTAATGGACTAGGCATGCATGTTGGTCGAACCACTCTAAATTGTTGTGTTCATGTTGCTCTCCTTTTATTATTTTTATTTTAACAACATTATTCTTAATCTGCTAGACATATGTTTTTCATACATAAATACAACTTAATGCATTATTTTTCTAACTGTCATTAAAATGCTATCTTGGTTAGAATTATCTTAAAAGTCATATATTTTTGCATTTTCATAACTATTTTATAAACTCCTCATTTTAAATGCAATTCTTTATCTTTATATCAAAACTATATGTGTAATGTTTACCTTATATTTAATTTTCATAAAACATTTCTATTTCAACTTTCAACAAATTTTATAAAAGGCTTTTCAAGCATTAGTTTCTCTATATATAAGAATTTATTTGAAATTTTCTAACTCCATAGTCATTTCTTATTGCATTCATTTATTTCATATGTTTAAAACTGATTATTATACTTTTAAAAATATCTCTTACATTATTTCTTAAATACATACGTCTTCATAATAATATTTTCATACATAAACTTATCAAATACCTGAAGTTTTTCTCAAATTGTGTTTTGCAAAGATCTTATGTGTTGCATACTTCTTCATGCTTTTCCACCCACCGCTGTATCTGTTTGTAGTTTAAAAAAATTATTTATTATATCATATTTTTTAAGATATTTTCATTATTTGTAAAAATAGTTAAAACACCCAATTTACCCTCTTCTTGGGTAATCTTTCAAATTTTAATTATTATATCCCTGCAACAACACAAAATGACTAAATCAAATCTCAAATTTAGATTTGAAGAACATCACGTAATTGCAATTTTCTTGTATAGTGTTGCTATGTTGCCTACTGGCGGGCAACATAGCATTTGCCCGCCAGTGAGGGCAGTAAGGGCCCCCTGCCCCATGCACGTGAGGCTCGCCTCTACACATGGACCCCATATGCATGGGGCCCTTACTGCCCTCACTAGCGGGCAAATGCTATGTTGTCGTCGTGGGCAACATAGCATTATTGTTTTCTTGTAATGCAATAACTCTAAATTGCAATCATAAACATTTGAAAATGTAATTTTAGATATAATTTTTGAATTAGGGTGTAATTGGAGATATAGTTGATATCATTAATGGAAATAGCATGTCGTCTAACAATTTTAAGATAACATTTGTCATTAATGTGACTTTGAATTTAAAAATAAAGAAATTTATTTGATCATTTTAAAATATAATAACCAATTTGACACTGCTCCCTAATGTAATTAAACATCAAGAAGACAACTGACATAATAGCTAATGTGATTTTAAATTTGAAATATAATAATTTATTTAACCTTATTAAAATACAATTATTAACTTGATCTCCAAGCAGAATGGAACGACGAATTTGACACTTTTTTTTTTCTAGCTGTTTTATCTTTCCTTGTTTTGGGGGCGGTGGCAGAGTCGCTACGTCATCCAATTTAGTTATCTCCCTCGCTCGCTCGCTCTCGTTCCCTGAATATCTGTTGTGCTGCTAATCTAGGTTTATGAGCAGTAGCAGGAGTAATGTCGTCCATTTCTCTCTCATTCTCTTCCTCTCTCCTCCGCTCTCCTCTCCACCAACGCCGACACAAGCGCAGTGCCCCCTTTCCCACCATCCAATTGCACAGATGCCCACCCTCTAATCCCAACTTCGTCTTTCGCTGTGCATCGGCCGCCTCTTCTTCTTCGTCTCCGACTGCGAGTACTGTACAAAAGAAGAGGCATTGGAAGGTGGGTGAATACCCTGGAGTGTCCGAGTCCTCAAGCCCCAGAAATCCAAGCGAAAGGTCTAAGAGTACCCCTATCAAGAACATCAAGAAGAAGCTGGATCGCAGGAACAATGCTAAGGCCTGGGCTAACACCGTCACTGAAGCCCTCTCCGACCGTATCCAGAAGAAACAATGGCTCCAAGCCCTTGAGGTATGCATACGCTTACATATCTTCTTCTTCGCCCTTATCTCTGTCCTTCCAGTTTCATATCATTTTCAGTTTTTAAATTTGACGTAAATGACCCTTGAAATTGTGCTAGGTGCGAATTTGACTCTCACGTGGCTTCTGATACTAACAATAGGAAATCTACTTTTTCCTTCTTTTTTGCATAGTACATGGTGCTCTTTTCATGGTTTGCAGTTGACTGATTTGGTGGCCTGTTGAAAATGTTTAGGCATTTGAGATGCTCAAGGAACAGCCTTTTTATCAACCAAAAGAAGGCACTTATATGAAGCTCCTTGTTCTGCTTGGGAAATGTGGCCAACCGCAACGTGCCCACCAACTGTTTGACACAATGCTTGAAGAAGGGTTAGAACCCACTTCGGAGCTTTACACTGCCTTGCTTGCTGCTTATTGTAGAAGCAATCTCATTGATAAGGCTTTCTTAATTCTTGATAAAATGAAGACACTGCCTCTTTGCCAGCCTGATGTTTACACATACAGTATCCTGATTAAGGCTTGTGTTGATGCTTCTCGATTTGACCTGGTTGAGTCAATGTATGAAGAAATGGGTGAACGATTAATAACTCCAAACACTGTCACCCAGAACATAGTCTTGAGCGGCTATGGGAAGGCTGGAAAATTAGACCAGATGGAGAAGGTGCTTTCAGGGATGCTTGAGAGCACCACATCTAAGCCAGATGTTTGGACAATGAACTCTATTCTCAGCTTGTTTGGTCACAAGGGTCAAATTGAGATGATGGAAAAATGGTACGAGAAATTTCGAAATTTTGGTATCGAACCTGAAACCCGTACTTTCAATATTCTAATTGGTGCATATGGAAAGAAACACATGTATGACAAAATGTCATCGGTGATGGAGTACATGCGCAAATTGTCATTTCCTTGGACAACATCAACTTACAACAATGTGATTGAAGCATTTTCAGATGCTGGTGATGCCAAACATATGGAATACACATTCAACCAGATGCGTGCAGAGGGTATGAAGGCGGACACCAAGACTTTCTGCTGTCTTATTAAAGGATATGCAAATGCAGCCCTTTTTCATAAGGTTATTGGCACTGTCCAGTTGGCTGGGAAGTTGGAGATACCTGAAAATACCTCATTCTATAATGCTGTTATTTTTGCTTGTGCAAGGGCACAGGATTTGATGGAGATGGAAAGGGTATTCGAGCGAATGAAAGCCAAGCAGTGCAGACCAGATTCCACAACTTTCTCTATCATGGTAGAAGCATATAGAAAGGAGGGAATGACCAACAAGATTTATGAGTTGGAGCAAGAAAAACAGCTTATAGATGTTAGTGATCCTAATAATGAGGGCCTTGAAATGGAGACTTACAGTTGATGTGTGATTGAGGTTTAAGAGAAGCAGTCTAGCTAAAGCGGTATTTCAAATGCTACTGGGAGATTGATTGCTATCAATGAAACCGATGTCAATCAGGTCATCAAGTTCACAATTGGGAAGATAGTGCAATTTTTGCAGGCAGTCTGATGTCAGTTTCAGAACATCCAGACATCATGTACATAGAGCACACTGCAATGTTGAATGTAGTGATGCTCTTCCAACTTAGAATCATTATCAATGTTGAAGGGAAAAATGTCCAGCTCTTGTGAAGTTCCCCGCATTCTGCTCACACATCTTTTTTGGGTAATGTCCCCTTGTAATTCAAAATTCAAATGCTTTCATAGTACTCTCTAAATTCATTGGCTTTATTCGTATAACTACAATCCATGATTGCATTGGCACTAATGATGTGCTTTACCTGTTTGACAGATTTTTAATTTTTTTAAATCAAACCACTATATATGCGATTTGCCTATCTACCGCATGCTTGAAACTACTCAAATCATAGCTTACTGGTTTGAGCACAGTTTGAACAGTATAACCGAGTTGAGCTATAGTCCAAGAATATTGGTTTTGAAAGTGGCACTATTGGTTCTTTGGCTAATTATCCAGATTACTGCAACTTGTTCTGGCCACCCCTGGTTGGGTTTCTTAAATAATGTTTGAAGTGCGTGCCATTTTCTGTGTCACACAATTTGCGATTTTTTTGCTGTAGCTTGGTTTGTTCATTTGTTGTACTTTTTCTTTAATTTTATATTACATGGTTTTGGTTTATATTTGAGCTCTTTTAACAAATTCTTTTATCAAAGTGATTTAATCATAATATACTGTTGATTGCATTAGGGTGTGCAGTAGTTGTTCAGAAATTAAAATATTAATATAATGTGCACCATTTTTTGAGGTCTGTTGTAACATTTGTATTAGATTAGATAAAATGTAAATCATGTACTTTGTATTGCTGCCTATTCTTTTTCCTGTTTTATCGTTAGAATTAATTGTTCTTCTGGAATGTCTGTTTCTAGAAGAAGGCAGCCGGCTTTATGATTTAGTTATTCTGTTAGGCGGTTAGTTAGTTTTATTCCTTGTACTCCGCCACCCCTATATCCTATAAATAGGGGTCGTGAATAGGTTTGTAAGGAAGAGAGAGTCTTAGTGTGCCAGAAATCGTGAAGTATTGTTTCCGGTTTACTGTCTTGATTTGGGATTGAGTGCGAGAGGTTGGGAGTGGCTGGTTCTTAGCTTGGATTCCCTATTTTCCCTATAGCTTTCAGTGTATATGGGCGGGAGGGATTAAGTTCTTGTTGTAATCATCCTTGGTTGTTTTCAAGATAGTGGATTTCAGTGGCTCCTAAGCAGTCTAGATGTAGGTCTTGGATTTCAAGACCGAACCAGGATAAATCTTGCTGTTTTTCTTCTGGTTGTGTTGTTTCTTTTATGTTCTCTGTTATCAGTATAACCTTGAGTTAGTTAGGGAGCTGGTTGGGTTGAGAGAATAGAGTGGAAGACTGTGAGATACTCTAACAAGGTCAATGATTTTGTCTATCTTAATAAGAGATTCATCATGTTAATAGGGTTCTTGTAACTAAAATTTGATCAGTATACATTATTACCTGTCAAAAGTGTGATACTCAAAATAGGATGTTGTTGGTTTTTCTATTTCTTCCTTGGGCTGTCTTTCTTTTGCCTTGCCTGCCTTTATATAGCTTGGAGACAAGCATGTTTTTGAAACATCTTAGCTGTCTTATCAGTTTTATTTCAATTTACTGATATATGAAATCACAACTGAGCCAACTTGGTTGGTTTATGAAAATACTAAACCTGGGTGGTAAAGGAGAGGTTGTAAAAGTCGTGCTGGAGGCTGTTAGTGTGGGATCGATTCTTGGAGGAAGTAAAAAATTTGCATCCTTCTGGGAATGGCTTTTGGTAAGTGTCAGTGGATACAGTTTAAAAAAATATATATATATATTCTGATCACCCAAGCACATCCCTGATTTATCTCCCTCATGATGACCCTGGGACGGGTTCGGCAGGGACGCGAGTGATAGTGCGTAATCTAAAAAAAAAAAAATACTAAACCTTAACGAACCAGTGCTTGAGGGAAACCATGTGATGCTGCAACAACAGTGATGGATTTGTCAGCTTGATTGTCAGGCAACAACGCTGTTGGGTTCTTGAACTGGACAGGTCTGATGCATGCAAAATAGCATGTTAGGACTGGTCAGAGGCTTTTCTGGAAAGACCTTTTGATGCTTGTGCCAGTAAACATATTGGGGTGTAGGCATCTGGTGACTTAAAAGGCACGGGTCTTGAACTGGATAGGTCTGGTGCATGCAAAATAGCATGTTAGGACTGGCCAGGGGCTTTCCTGGAAAGACATTTTAATACTTAAGCCAATAAGCATATTAGGGAACAGGCATATAGTGACTCAAAGGCACTACTAAATAAGAGTTAAGAGCTAGAGTTAGCTGTAAATTGTGGGATAAGTGATTACTCGGTTGGAAATTGGAGAGTTGGAGAAGATGAAGTTGGTGGTTGGAGTTTGTTAGGGGCATAATTAGTGGTAGTCCTGGTTTGTTAGGGATGTCGAAAACATTATCCATTCGTTAGTGATGGTCCCAGTTTGTTAAAGATGACATAGATTGTGGGTCCCTGTCTATTAGGGGTGTGTCTGCATTGAAGAGGATGGTTTGTAGTTGGGCTTAGGGAAAGGGTAAAGTCTTGTCTTGATCAATCCAAAGGTGAAAGCCCAGACACACTTTAAATGTAAACCATAGGGATCTCCAGAGACATTTTTAAACCATGAGTCTCCATCAATTTTACCTTAATTAAATATATATATGTTATATATCACAACACATATAATATATAATATGTTGTATAATATAAATTTTTATATATATCCTTCATAATTGAACAATAAATGAAATGTAAATGAACTGGTTCATAAACATAAATGAGCTAAGGTGACTTATGTTCACACTCAGATCATTTATTAAACGAGCTTCAAAATCTTGTTCATTTTTGTTTAATTAATTAATAAATGCACATAAATGAACTCGTTCATGAACAATCTGTACAGTGCATTAGTTTGTTTACACCCCTTACTACTCTCTCTTTGTGATAATTCAGTATTGGTGCACAACTTTAGTCCACATCAAAATTCATACAATGGATGATGTGAAAGAATAATTTTTTTATATCTTTTGCCAAAAAATTGTGATCGATAACATACATGTTTTTTGGAATGTTATTATTTTTTGAGTGTCATGACCCAAGTAGTAGTTAAAGGGCAATATAGTAATAGTATTATAATAATAACTAAGAGATATTTTAGAAGCACATGGGGTGCATGTGCTAGGCCTCTATTGAGCTTGTAATGCCTATATAAGGCTACTGCTATTGGTTTGTGAGGGTATGCTGAAAATTGATATTGATATTGAATCTCTATTTTCTCTCTAAGACTCTCTCTCCAATCTCCATCACGTTCTTCTTGTTTCTCCCCCCTTTCTCTCAATATTTCTCTCTTTCTACTAATTTCCCCCTTCTTTCTATTCTGATTTCTTTCCCCAATTCCTATCACAACCCTAAGTAACCCTAGGATTGTGACAAATGGTATCAGAGCATGTTCCTCGGCTGTGATTTCAATCTATTCTGCAAATATAGTGATATTGGCGAACTGTCGAAGAGCTTCAACAGAATCGATCGGCCAACAATTTCGATCCGATTCATAAGGAACCAAGGAGAGATCGTCATCAAGCGAGGCGTCCCTCAAAACTGATTGAGGCTACTTTGGAGGATCAATTTGGGAGCCGGTCGAGTTACAAGAAGCGATTGGGTAAACTGAACGACAAGTGATCGCGGCTTGTGATCTGGAAGAGTTGTTCGATTTTATTGGAGGCGTCGATATCAGCTTAGGAGGATTTGGAAGTCGTCTGTTCGATCAATAGGCCAATTTCGACGACTCTGCTGAAGTGACGGAGCTGCAGAAGCGTGGTGAACCCTGTAGAAGTGGCCGAACAGTGGATTTTTTCGTGTTCAAATCTAAATCGGAAAGAATCAAGGACTGACCGAAATTGACAGGGGTATAAGGGATCTCGGATTGAACTGTAGGCGGATTCCATTTTGGAGCGGCGGATTCCTCCGACTTCGTTCGTTCGTTGAGTCCTAACACCATAGGCTGCTAATTTCCGATCACCGTAAGTTCCGAATTGGATGGCATCACATAGTGAGGTTATCCTCGGCTTGAGTTTGGAAATTCTTAGCGTCTGATCCACAGTCGTTACGGGTGACCCTCGAAAATTGATTTTGAAGCACGGGGTGGAACGTTGGCTGCTATTTGAGGCTGAAAGTGGAACGCGAAGCAAACCCAGCGAAATTCCGATAAATTACGAGACCGAGCCCGTGGTCCAATCCAAACGGACGGTGATTGGGTGAGGCGAGCACAAGCAAGCAAATCCGATCCAAATGGGTGAGAATCGATTCTGGTGGACGTTTTGAGGGGATCAGAGTCCGTCGGAGGGTGAAGAGTGGGACGGATTTGAAAGGTGAACTCGAGGAGTGCGAGGGGGTCCTCCAACCATTAGTCGGTGATTGGGTTATTCGATTCCAGGCGATCTTAAGGCACGATTCTGAAGCAAGGACAGCAGTGGTGTCAAGGGCCGTTGCAAATCATGATTGACGGCGGATAAATTGAGCTTCCAATCTGATTCAGAAGGTATCTGTTGGACAACAATTAGTCTCGCAGTTCGGGAGGAGGATGTCGACGGTGATTGAGCTAAGAGAATTCCGATCGGTTTTGGGGATATTGTTGCCGACGTGGATATCGAACTGGGAAGGCGAAGCAGCAAGCTGGGCGAACTCACTTGTCAGATCCGTTGAAGCCACGCTAGCTAATTTACGAAGGTGACAGAAGGCGGAATCGGATTTGTTGTTCAGTTTGCTGTTCAGCTATTCACTTATTAGTTGTTCAGTTTGCTGGAGAATTGAAGATCGCTAACTGGGTGAGTTGATTGCTTGTCCTGGGCGACTGTTGTGAAGTGGAAGAGCAGGTGGATTGCGGCTATTTCCGAGGTTGAGCAGCAAGCCGAAGCAGATTTGGCAGAATTGGAAACCAATTCATAGTTTATTGCAACTAGCGATTCTCAATTCTTGAGAATTTTGTTAGTTGCCTCAAAATTAATCAAAGGAGGCGAGCAGCCCAGGCGATTCCACCAGCTATTTGAATTCTGATGGAGGATGACATCAGGATGAAGTCGAGAGAATCTCAATTGCAGCAGAAGTATGCTGCATTTTTAGGGGGATGTCTTGCTCATGAGGCCATGGGGAGTAGTGGCGCACGAAGGAGTCCAATGGAGTCTCAATTGCAGCAGGAGAAAGTTTCCTTTTCAGCTGGAATGGAGCCTCAATGGCAGCCAAAGGAGGCTACATTTTCAGTTGGCAGCAACAAGGACAAAGGAACAAGCAATGGGATTCATGAAGAGTGCAAGGAATTCGGTCGAATATTCCGCGAGAAGCTGCAAGAATTTGCGATGATACTTATTAAGAAATATCATTACAACTTTCCGGTGGAATATTTTGATGATTATCATGGAAGCTTTAACAAGGAGGAATTCCTTGGAATGAAGCAGTAGCAGGAGAAGCTGAAAGAAAGAGCAAACAAGGAAGCAAGGAGCATTGATCATTTTATGAAAGA
Source organism: Diospyros kaki (assembly GCA_036245055.1). Classification (NCBI taxonomy): domain Eukaryota; kingdom Viridiplantae; phylum Streptophyta; class Magnoliopsida; order Ericales; family Ebenaceae; genus Diospyros; species Diospyros kaki. The sequence continues at coordinate 22,041,048 of BSEG01000014.1, read as the reverse complement.
GTTGGAGCATGAATTAGAAGTGAAGGAAAGGCGGAACCAGAAGCAGAACTGCTGTGAAGATGGCCAACTTGTAGTTGAAATATCTTCCAATGTTGTGAAGGTGTGTAGAACTGATCCTAAAATGTGCCACAATGTTGCTGTAAATTTTGAGGTTGAGGAGCAACAACAATTGAAGGCTGAAGGATTAGATAACGTGGAGGGATTTTTATCAAACGATAAAAGGGAGACAGCCCCAGCAGAAGGAAGACTTGCTGATCCTAAACAATGTCACCATATTGCTGCCAATTTTGGAGATGATAAGAAGAGGGGAACATATGTGGTAGCTGGTCGATTAGAGTTTCAGAATGACCGACATTTGAAGGCTGTAGGGTTGCAGATTTCAGCTACTACCTGCGACAAGAAGCGGCTAAATTCATTGAAAGCATTTGATGTGGACACTTTGACAGGTTTTGGCATTATATTGGATCCCCAGACTATGAGTACTAGCAACCTTAATTTGGTAGCTATTACAAACCCAAGGGAAATAGTATGTTACTCCTTGGAGGAAGATGCAGCTTTGATTGCACTGATTATCATTTTTGTTTCAGCTGAAGAGTATCCAAGAACAAAGAAGAAGCGACCTAGAAAGGGAATGATAAAAGAAAGAACAACCAAGCTAGAGAGAGTAGGTATTGGTTGAGGAGCAATAGCTAAATTGTTGTAAGTTCTTGGGGACAAGAACTCTCTCAAGGAGGGGGGAATTGTCATGACCTAAGTAGTAGTTAAAGGGCAATATAGTAATAGTATTATAATAATAGCTAAGAGATATTTTAGAAGCACATGGGGTGCATGTGCTAGGCCTCTATTGAGCTTGTAATGCCTATATAAGGCTATTGCTATTGGTTTGTGAGGGTATGCTGAAAATTGATATTGATATTGAATCTCTATTTTCTCTCTAAGACTCTCTTTCCAATCTCCATCAGGTTCTTCTTGTTTCTCCCCCCCTTTCTCTCAATATTTCTCTCTTTCTACTAATTTCCCCCTTCTTTCTATTCTGATTTCTTTTCCCAATTCCTATCACAAAGTAACCCTAGGATTGTGACACTTAGTTACTGGATAATGGATTACTCTGTAGATGTGACTGTTAGATTAAAATGAAAATGATGTAAAAGTGAAAAAAAATTATCAAATATTCAAATGTTTGGTTTATATATTTAATTTTTTGCTTGCCATTCAAAATGCTTGATTCTGCAAACAGCAAAACCAGGAGAAATGAAAACAAAGAAGGCATCTGTATGAACCTTTTTCAAGAATCTGTTGATGTCAAACGTCTGAAACCCGTTAATATACAAACCCTAAAATGCCAAATCTCATCCTCAGTTTCAGAGGTTCTCGAATGACTTGTTATATGGCAGATTGGCTAAGCATAGCCACCAATGAGTCAGAAGATAGGCAGCTTTGCCAGCGGCGACTGATTGGTTAGAGTGGCTAGTGGTCTCTTTATGAACAGCGATTGGCTTTGAGAATTTGAAATCCTAGCATGTTTTAGCATCTCCATCTATATTCTATAATTAACACTCTTTTAATGGTAAACCTACTGCATTTCTTTATGTCGTGGATTGATCAACTTTTAAAAACTTGCTATCCTTTTCGTGTCATTTTCCTTTCCAATTTTGAGCCTATTTGCTTGCTATCTGATGCTGTGAACTTGTCATATTCGTATCTCAGTGGAGCTGATGTTATTACCTTTCACGCTTGTGTAGGTTGATTAGGTTTATCTTTATCTTGTGTAGTCTATAAATGGTCTTGTACATTGGTCAATTTACAATTCAATATTCTTTTCTATTATTCTGTTTCCCATATTTCTTCTGGCAATGTCAAATGTGGTTCCCCAAAAATAGTGTTGCATGATATTCTCAGGTGAATTGCTCATATATTTCCCCCCGGGCTGCAAATAGAAAATACACAAGAAAACAATGATCACAGACCTTTATCCTGATAGATAGGTGGGGACCATTTGGGAAAAAATATTAAATAAAATAAATGCTTATGCATTCTGTAAGAATTGAATAATCCGTTACCTAGAAGGGAGGGGGCAGGGTGTTTAAATTTTATTGCCATTATATGATAAATGGATGACAAACAAGCTGAGAGTGTAGCCAATGCAATTGACATGTTGAGGTGAAGGATGTATAATATGAAAAATGATCTTCCGAGATAAACTGAACATGTTTTCTTTGTAGAGTTTTTGGGTGCTTCTCAACTCCTGCCGTACAAGTCATTTACTTACATAGGGGTCTCATCTGAAAGGGCAATAAGGTTTATATTTTTGTCTCCATCGAAAATTCAATCTCGCTATTGCATAGGAAAGCAGAAATGCAAAAATACCTGGGAAAGAAAGAATAACGGCCACAACCCTCAAAGAATTATGCCAAAAGCCATAAAATTCTCCAAGAACTGACAATCTTCGTTTATCTCTTTGTTCAAGTCTCCATATTGTGGAGTTAAGAAGCCATTCAGAGACCATGATGTGGGGCACATCCAATAGCACCGAACCCACTACTTGGTAACTTTCTACATGGAAAATAGGAACCTCACTTATCAGTGACGAAATACAGATGCATATAACATTTAAGTGCTACGACCTAGGGTTTTTCTAGGGTTTGGATGGGAAATCGAGAAGAGTATGGAGAAGAATTAGATAGAAATGGAGGGCGACAACAAGAATAGAAGGAAAACAGAGGAGATCGAGTGGGGGAATAGAGAATTGAGAGGGAAATTAGAGAGAATTGGGAGGGAAATTAGAGAGAATTTGAGAGGGAAAATCAGTTTATTGTTTCATCCAACGATCTCCCAAATTCTCTAGGTTACAGTCGATTTATAAGCTTTCTGGTAAAAGCACAAGCTATCAAGTAGTAAGGTACAACCACTAACTAATATATGTAATATATTAAACCTAATCTATCCGTGGGGTCATGACAATCCACTCTCCTTGAGAGGTTTCTTATCCCTAAGAAACTTATTACAACCAAGTTGTTGTTTTTTCATCCGATGCCTATGTTCACCATCTAGTTTCTTCTCTCATTTTTCTTGTTCTTATCTCTTATTTTTCTTTTTCTTTTCTTTTTCCTCAACAGTAACAGTACTATGATTTGCTATAACACCAAGTCCAGCCATCCACCTCTTCCCTATTGCAATTGAAAATACTAGGGAATGCCCGTGCCTAAAGGCACGACGTAAATAATATTAAGACTAAATTTTAAATAAAAATAAAAATTAAAGTTATTATATAACGTTGTATAATAAAAAATAGAAAAGTTAAATTAAAAAATATCAAATGTATAAACAATTGACACACCAACAAAATAATATCAAATATATACGTATAAATATCAAATATACAAAAAATACACTAAATCAAATGTACATAATGAATAATCAAATAATCAAATACACATAATTAACACATACACTAAATTAATAAACAAAACTAAATTAAATTAACACTAAATTAATTTACACTAAACTAAATTAACAAACACGTGTATATTTGTATAATATATTAAATTAATACACTAACATTTTAAAATATCAAATGTACACAAAACATAAAACACTATAAAAAATACACAAAATAATAGGATAGAAATAATGAAATGTACATAAATTAACACACATACGTGTATATCTAAATTAAATTATAGTGTTTACATAAACTAAACTAAATTAAATTAACACTAAATTAATTTACACTAAACTAATACTAAATTAAATTAAATTAACACTAAATTAAATTAAATTAAACTAAATTAACACACATAATCAAATTAACACACACACGCGTGTAATACACTAAATTAAAACATAAAACAGTAAACTAAATAAAACATTAAATCTATATAATACACTAAATTAATAATTTTAAAACAGTAAATTAACATAAAACATAAATTAACACACATATTTGTTTACATAAACTAAACTAAATTAAATTAACACTAAATTAATTTACACTAAACTAACACTAAATTAAATTAAATTAACACTAAATGAATTTACACTAAATTAAATAAAACACTAAATTAAAATACACACGTGTAATACACAGTCAACTAAACTAAATAAACAGTAAATCTAAACTAAATACAGAAAATAGACAACTAAATTAAAACATAAATTAAAACAACTAAATAAACTAAATTAAAACATAAAACAGTCAAATAAACTAAACTAAATTAAACTAACACTAAACTAAATTAAATTAACACTAAATTAAATTAAATTAACACTAAATAAATTTACACTAATTTACATCTAATTAACACTAATTTACATCTAATAAATTTACACTAATTAACACACACACACACGTGTGTGTGTGAAAGCAAACTGCAAAACATTTCTATCTATATAATACACTAAAAAATTAAATAACCAAATACTAAATTATACACATAAATAATCAGTAAATTAACCAAACACCAAATAATCAAATACACATAAACATAAACTAAACTAAACTAAATTAAAATTAAATACATTAACACATAACAGTAACACACACGCCTATATACATTAAATTAGGGTTAAATTAAATAACAGTAATTAACAGTAACACACACGTCTATATACATTAATTTTTTATTTAACAGTAATTCATCATTTGAACAGTCAGTATATACAAATACACACACGTTTATACAGAAATGAACTATATATATTAAACTAAACTATATATCTATATATATATAGAAATGAACTATACACACACGTTTAAACTATATACTAAACTAAACTATATATGTATATATATATAGAGAGAGAGAGAGGACCTAGGAAGTGGGCGGCGGCGTGGCGGGGGGCGTCGGCAGTGCGTGGCGGGGGGCGGCGACGATGCAGGGGCGGAGAGAGAGACAGAGAGAAGGGGGCGGGCGAGCAGCAGCGACGATGGCGGCGATGCAGGGACGATGGCCGCGAGAGAGGGAGAGAGGTAGAGAGAGAAAGATGGCGGCGACGATGGCCGTGGGCGAGGGGCGGGGACGATGGCCGCGGGGACGATGGGGCGGGGACGATGCAGAGAAAGGGAGAGGGGCGGGGACGATGGGGCGGGGACGATGCAGAGAAAGGGAGAGGGGCGGGGACGATGGGGCGGTGAGAGAGAGTCGCGGGTGAGAGAGAGAGAGAGAGGGAGACAAAGATGCAGAGATGGCCGCGGGTGAGGGACGATGGGGCGGGGACGATGTGGGGCGCAGTGGATGCAGAGAAAGGGAGAGGGGCGGGGACGATGGGGCGGTGAGAGAGAGTCGCGGGTGAGAGAGAGAAAAAGAGAGGGAGACAGAGATGCAGAGATGGCCGCGGGTGAGGGACGATGGGGCGGGGACGATGTGGGGCGCAGTGGATGCAGAGAAAGGGAGAGGGGCGGGGACGATGGGGCGGTGAGAGAGAGTCGCGGGTGAGAGAGAGAAAGAGAGAGGGAGACATAGATGCATAGATGGCCGCGGGTGAGGGACGATGGGGCGGGGACGATGTGGGGCGCAGTGGATGCAGAGAAAGGGAGAGGGGCGGGGACGATGGGGCGGTGAGAGAGAGAGAAAGAGAGAGGGAGACAGAGATGCAGTGGGGAAGAGAGAGGGATGATGGCCGCGGGCGAAACAGAAACAGGGAGAGAGAGGCGTGATGGGATCGGGCGGGAGGAGACGTTAATCTCAGCCGTTCATTGATCTCAATTTTGAATCTCAGCCACACAAAGACAGTTTGTCTCTACACATTTTCAAAAACAATGCTGTCTTATTATATAGATTTTCAATTGATCTGTCATTCTTGCAACCATATAATTTCCAATCGTAAAAAAAATTCAAACTTCTCTGCAGGCCAACATTTAATTTAACACTTTAGCTCTTCAACTGAAATATGAATAATCAAGACAGTAAGAGTCTTGTTCCCGACAACATCTTTTTCTTCATACTTGCAGGTGTACACCAAAGGCTCACTTTCATCAAAATTTTCCTCCAGTGGTACCTCAACAGCTTCTTTAGCAATTACTAATCATTTCTCATCATCTTGAATTGTTTGATTCAATTCAGGTTTTCTCTCATTCCTTGCAATTGGCATTCCTATTCTCAAGACCTCATCAGCCTCATACCTCTCATCAGCTGCATGAACACTATCTTTCTCGTAATCCTCCTCTTCCAATGCTATTTAATTAGTTTCTTGCATTACTTGATTAACAACCTTAGAAGCTCACTCAATATGTTGGTTGCTCATAAGATAAGGCCAACTCTTGCAACCTAGCCTTCTTAGTTGCTTGTTGTTACATGGAAGGCCATATCATTTTCACCATAGGGCTCAACGCATTATCAAGACCGTTAATGAATCTTGATACAAAATAAGATTCAATCAAGGTTGGATGGGAATTGAGCACAAGTGCTTTCAATTTCTCAAACCTAACCAGATACTCCATAATCGAGCCCTCTTATTTCAGTTTGTTGAGTTCCTCTTTGTAGCTCTCATCTCTGACTCGGTCTTTTTCTTAGAAAACATCATCAAAGATTCACCAAATTTCCTTGATAGGCCTTCCAACTTTTCTTTAATTCCGTCGAACCTTCAGGTAATTCTGTCTGCTAAGGCTTTACACTTACTGATAAACGCCAAAGTCGACTCATAATTCTGATTGGTCTCCACTCGAATTTGCAGATCATAAATTGTTGCAGTCTTGTGTTGTAGTTATGCTTCGAATCGTATCATGCATGTTCTGCCCGCCACGACCAAAAATCTCACAAGCAGGAGAAGTCGAAGGCTAAAGACCACTCGTCAATCTCCTACGACTCAATCAGTCCTATATCAGTTTGGATAAATCTACTAATAGAGTTTGCCTAGCTTGTCGGACCCTTGCAACTAATCGTTATCTACCAACGATCAAAGCGAATTCAAGATCGCCTAGACTCTGTGTGCAATCACTATGATTTAACGACCCCCCCCAGACTTGCTTCCACTTTGTGCCTTCCTTTCTTGTCGGAATAGGGGCCTTCATCTCACTCAATGATCGTCCAAGGGCTGGAGAACCACTAGCTCTGTTGTAATCTTCTTTGAATCACTATTGGAACTCCCCAGGCCTGCTTCGCGTTCAAGATTCAAACTGAGAATCATTTGCTCATGCTTGCATACCCAAGCCATGACCAATTGAAATCGTTGGATTTTTTAATTTGCCAAAATTACCTAAAATCACTATTCGACTAATTCCCAATTGCTGGCCAGTTAAACGTTCGAGAGTCGCTGATTTGGCCAACTTCAATCAACTTCTAAGAAATGGGTGGCTTTTGATTCGTTAGTGACTATCGCTTGACCTAATTGCTGATGTTTTGCAATTGATATGGTTTTGATGATGAAAAATAATTGTATTTTGATGATAAAATTATTTTGTCAATAGTTATTAACTTAGTGTTCCAAATTACTTTTATATGTTCTATTAAATACCAAAATGAAAATTAATTTCATCATGCAATCCAATGTCAGAAATCTTATAATAAAATTTTTATGGCATTTGGAATATTATGCTTTATCGTGAATAGTGAACAGTAACGAGAATGTTTAGGAATTTGACATTTGGTTAAAATGTGCAAAAATTTAGTTAAATGATTTTTTATCGTTTGCTATAGTGAATAATGACTAATGAACAGTAGTCAAACCGTTGTGAATAGTAATAGCTATAAAAATGGCTAGTTTCTTTTAAAGGCCTTGGGGTATCTATAAATATCATTCAAGGATGTTCTTAAGAAAAACAAGAATCAAGAATAAATTCATTTAAGTTAACATTTGTATTTTTACTTCTTCATTATATTTGTGCTTTATTTTTCTCTCAAAAGGTTTTGGTTATCATTTATATCATTTTGTTCAAGTCTTGTGTTTATTATTGAGAGATTTTGTAACTAAAAGATTTATATCTTAGACTCTTTTTTCTATACATTTTTTGTATTTTCTAACTTGTGAGCTAGAGGGCTTACCGGGTGTTAGTAAGAGGTTGTAATTCCTAATGGTTAAGCTAGAGGGTTTACTTGTGTATAAGTAAGATGTTTGTATTTCCTAGCGGTTTATGCTAGAAGACCTACCGATTTTGGTAGGAGATTTAGTAGATTAATTTGAAAATCTTTAGTGATGAGCTAAGATAGTGGATTAGGTTTGATTTAGCCGAACCATTATATATTGTTGTGTCCCTCTTGCATTTATTTTTGTTGTGCTTCATTGTTTTCTTGTTTAGTTTTCAAAACCTCCCAAATAGTTTTAAATTTTTCAAACATCCAATTCACCCCCCTTCTTGGGTTGTGGTGCCATTGCTATACGATTATAACAATTGCTTCCACCAGAATCACAGTTGAGGATGGATCAACTTTGATACCAAATGCCAAGACCTAGAGTTTGGATGGAAAATCAAGAAGAGTATGGGGAAGAATTAGACAGAAATGGGGGGAAACAGTAAGAATAGAAAGAGAATAGAGGAGATCGAGATGAGGGACAAAGAATTGGGAGGGAAATTAGAGAGCATTTGAGAGGGAAAATCAGTTTATCATTTCATCCAATAATCTCCATAATTTGCTAGGTTACAACCTATTTATAGGCTTTCTTGGTAAAGGTATAAACTATCAAGTAGTAAGGTACAACCACTAACTAATACATGTAATATCTTATACTTAATCTACTCCTAGGGTCATGACATTAAGCAACAAAATCATTATCAAATATCATATTGCAATTTGAATCAGAAGTCACAATGCATATAAATGTCGAGCCTCGAATGTGAGACTTAAACAATTCTGGGATTATAGAGTAGCCGAGGAGGAGAAGAGAGTTTTAAAGGGAGAATTTGAAAGATTGGAGGGAGAAATATGAGAAAGAAATGAGTGAGAGAGAGAATTAGGAGAGAAAAAATTTTGTTATTACTCAATATGAATCCCCATCCTCATACATTATAGCCTTATATAGGCTCTTCCTTTATAACCGAAGGGGTACAACTATCATAACAGTAACTAACTAGTACAAGTGGCCTATGCATTATCACCAAAAAAATCAAATTTGCCCCTAGGGTCGTGACATTCCCCTCTTTTTGAATCAATTATTGTCCTTAAGAATTTAGAGTAGACTAGTAGCTCTCGAAAATTGTTTAAACAAATCTAGTAGATATGCCCAAGTTGTGTGATTGGGGTGTAGGTGTGACCAATGTACCAATACTTGGGTTAGGGGTGCCAAGCCTTGGTAGATCACCCGCTTGTCTATAATGGTCCGGGACTTGAGTGCTTTTTCCAAATCTTCATCTATAGGCGGTAAGTTTTGCCTAGTAAGAGCACTAGACTCCACAGATCTTTTAAGTAGCGAAACATGGAACACTGGATGAGTGTTGATCCTTGTTGGAAGTTGCAGCTTATAAGCCACTTTCCCCACCTCAGACCTTATGGGATATGGCTCAAAGTATTTAGGAATGAGTTTAGAAGTTGGAATGGCTGAGAAAGGTTGTTGTAGGAACTATTTCACCTTAAGGTAGACCTTATCCCCCACATTAAAAGACATGTCATTCCTTCTTTTATTCGTCGTCTCCTTTATCTTGTTCTAGGTTGTAGCCAACTCTCTTTTAAATATTGTTGTTGTAAAATATAATAATTAAATTTATTTATCTTAGGATTAAACAAAACAAAGTCTTTCACTGAGGTAGAGGGTATGAGATGTCATGGGGGAAGTCAACTGGGTCAGGACCGGGTCCACAGCTTGGGAGGCCAAAACTTTAGGAGCTTGGATGGGGCCTTCGAGATAGCTAGCCTGAATGGGTCTTTAAGGGGGACCGATGGTGGGTCCCAAAGAGTCTTTGAGGAAAGAGGCCTCAGGGTCTTCGAGGAGCAAGGTCTTGCCTTAACCTGCAAGCATAAAGGATGTCAGAAAGGCATGCAGGAGACTTCCCCATGCGGGTCCTCCGATGCCTAAGTCAGATAATAGTCTAAGAAGAATGAGAAGAGTACAAGGAAAATATCCAATGTACATATGTAGAGTGTCTTTTGGTGTCTTGAAGAGGGTGTTCCGGATGGGGTTTAGAGAGAGAAAGTGTAGGGTTCAAATGATTCCCAAAAAGGTCCATTTGCTTTGGAGGCGACAAATATTTATAGACAATAGGTGGGACCCATGGTTGAGTTTTCCGACTCTTTTGGGAAATGTATCAAGGAAGCTAGAGGGCCTGGGATGTCTTTGGGGTGAAGCACCCCAATAGCTGTGTCCGAGTGGTCCCGAAGAGGGCTTTGGGGCCACCAGGTGGCTTTGGTTCGGGAGACCCCCGAAGGTGTCACTGAACTTATGCTAAAATACAAGTCAGATTGTTCCTGGGGGACCTATCAGGGGGCCTAGGAGACTACTTCCCCAGAGACTCTCCAGGGAACTTGGATACATTTGGAATTTTCTTAAAACTTAAGGATTTTAGGGCACCCCACAACATTGTTCATCACTCTTGCATTGGACTGAAAGGTGAAGGGAAGAGTATAAAAATGTGGGTGTCTGATATGACTCATCGGGGGAGAGTTTTTGGGGGACTGGCGATGCTTGGTCTATCGAGGACTTTGATTATAAATATGAGGTGGACTCTTATGGGCCATATTTCCCCCGAAGAGCCAAAGTCATCTGGAGCTCCCAAAGACTCTTTACAGCTTTTGGCCTTGGAGATTTTACTTCTCCGGAAGACTCTTGGTTACTAAAAACTAACTTCTTGAGGTAAAATGGCTTCTTTGCAACCTTTCACTGAAATTACTATCTCCCCACAAATGAAACCCTCGATTTCAAAAGGCAAAATTGTCGAAGACTTTGCATGGTCTTATCACATTCCTTAGTCATGGGACTCGAGGGCCTCTAAGGAGGAGTTTACTGCTATTGTTAAGGGAGGATCGATGGCGATACATTTAAATAGCTTATAAGCGGGACTTAGGATTCCATTACACCCTTTTGGGATGTAGTTTTTAAAGGAGGAAATATTGGTGTTGGCCTAGTTGCATGCAAATGGTTGGGTCATGCTAGCGAGATTTTTTTGTTTTGTGCAAGAAGTGTGGGGTGGAACGCACCACGTCTTTATTATGCTACTTTTATCGGGCCCGAACCATAGGAGGAGAGAAAGAATTTGTGTCCCTCTAAAGGACTCCTATTAGGGTTAAATTGTTTAGGGGTAGACCTCAAAAGATAGATGATTTTGAAACAAAGTGGATAGTGGTCATGTCGTCTCCAGGATGCTGGAGGTCATCATGATATTGACGCACGGAGCAAATGAGAAGCGCAAGGTGCGGTTGGTCAGACGTTGATTTGCTAGTGAAGGACCACTAGGATGAGATAAATAAATTGGCCCAAAAGGGTCTAGTAATTTTGTCTGATTTATTGATCCCCTTTAAAGAACGCAGTTGCAGATCAATTAGGCTCTTATTTTATTAGGGGAAGTTGAGGAAGAGGGAGCTCTGCGAGCCCAAAGAAACAAAAGGGCCAGATTAGATGGGGAAGGGCCAAGCACAGTGGAAACTTCCATGGACCCACTTTTAGAAGATTTTTTCAATTTTCCTTTGTCAGATCTTCCGCCATCTCCTCTACTTGTAGGTTGGAATATTGAAGAGGGAAAAATTCCAATGCTGTCACCCTTGAGTTCGTGGGCTCAAGCTATTATTGAGGCTGGCAAGGCTGAATATTAGTGTAGGTGCTCTAGACTCAATCAGATTGGGCATGTTGTACACTGACAATTGCAATAATATTAATTATTAAATAAAGAGTAATTCAATTTCACAAGAAGTCGTCCTATTAGTTTCTTGTTATTATTGTAATGACCAAATGAAACTAGATAGAAGTCCTTATGATGTATACTGTGATTAATTTATAAAGATGTGAGAAGATGCATCACAGTTTGTAAACATCATTAAATGTCCCAAGTCATAGCAATGTCAAGAATGAACATTGACAATTGCGATAAGAATTGTATATGTTATGTTTTTGCTATGTGATAGCATTGGGGGTTCACACCCATAGGCATGGAGATGCTTAGACAAGTACGAGTACATAGGTGACCAATGTTGGAGAACATGTCACTCGATATAACTCGCCATGAGAATTCATTTTGGTTATATGTTGATGGAATTCTCATACGAGATGGGTGTAACTAATCCTTGGACTTGAGGTTGTCATGATCATCTCATAAGAAGATTAGTATGCTTTGATGTCTATACACAAGTCATGAAAAGGAGAGGGAGTTAGCAGTCTCATTACGCTCTCCTCACCAAAGGATGCTTGTCGCGCATTACGAGTTAGAAGCCAGACGCTTAGATAACTCAGATCCACAAATGACTAAAAAATTTAAAAGTTAAATTTATTTTATTATGTATGTGATTATTTTGATTTCAACGTTAATCCAATTACCAGGATCGGGGTAAGATTCAAAACTTTTGAACTATGCTCCTTGCCTTACTTTCACCGAATGGGAGGCGAGAGATGAGGCTAAGGCTCGAGTTGAATTGGAGAGGCACCATGTCCGGAATCAAGCAATTAGCAACTTACCCTATCGCCAACCAATAGGGTAGCCTAAACGAAGGGTGTTGGTGTTAGTGTTAGTGCCCTAAATGTTAGATTTACACTACATATGATGTATGTGTTTTGCACTAATGATGTTATCTTGTATAATATATATACACTAGCATATGCCCATGCCTAAAGGCACGTTGTAAATAATATTAATATTAAAATGTAGTTTTAATTTATACGTATTATATTGAAATTTGTGAAAAATTTGTAACAATTTTGCTTGTATTAAATGCTCCACAAAACTCAAGTAAGAAACAAACATATAAGATTTATAATGTTTACCAATATTACAAATCAAAATATAAGAGCAAGTAAAAAAAAAATTATAAACACTAAACAAAAAATAAAAATTAAAGTTATTGTATACTTGTTAACGTTTTATAATAAAAAGAAAAAAAATTACTAAATCTATATAATAAAGCACATCAGTAAATGCTCTATAGTCTGAACAAATTAAATTGAAAATTAAATATCAAACAATACATACCAGCCTATATTCTACAATTCTAAATAAATTAAATATAAAAAAAATAAATATCAAATAATGTACAACAACCAATACTCTGCAATCTAAAAAAAATTAAAATTAAATTGCACACTAGTTAATGTTACTGACATCAATCGGGGCCTGGGAGGGGGAGGTTCCCGACCTTGAGTGGTCAGGAACCCTTGTGTTCCCAAACCATGGGTTCCTTGACCATGCATGGTCGGGAAGTCTTTGATTTTTATATTATTTTAATTAAGAAAAGATTTTATTATAATAATACGAATAAATGATTTTTTTTTTGAATATTTGCATCTTTAATAATAATATCAAAGCTTCCTGCTTTGATATCATTATATTAAATGCTATAGAGCTCTCATTCGAATGCATAAGAGAAAAGAAGAGATAGCATGAGAGTGACATCCGAATGTACTCCATGCCCCATCCGAATGTTAGACACAAAGGATGAGAAACCCATGTGAGTGACATTTGAATGTGTGGCCTCTCCATCTGAATGCTTCCCCAAGCCATCCGAATGCATCATGCCTTATCCAAATGTGGCCAAGCATCCAACACATCTGAATGGCTCAAGCCTCCTTCAGATGCCTTAGGTTAAACACTACAATTTTCTTCCTTATACACTCGATCACACCCACACCACTTATACATAACACCCAAGCAACTTACACCTAACATCAACATTCAAATCCATTATATCCCACAACATTACATTATAATCAGATAAACATCAAGGCATGCAAAATCATTCTCGATTCCCAACATCAGGTCACTAAATAAATTTACTAAATTTTTTTCAAATGTCACAAATTAATCAAATATTCACATACAAACAAATGTATAATCAATACACAAATTAATCAAATATTCTCATACAAATAAATGTATAATCAAATACACAAATTAATTAAATATTTGTATACAAACAAATGTATAATCAAATACACAAATTAATCAAAATATAATTAAAACCCAATACTTCAATATATACAAAATTTATATAAAATACATAAATAAAAATTACAAACCCAGATTGAAGAGGCAGTCGCTGGATGCTAAAGGAGGGAGTTGTCGCTGCTGTTGCCGCTATTGCTGGAGTTGTCACCGCCGCTATTGGTAGCCAGAGCTAGTTCTTCTCCGACAGGGTAACGTTGCTTCTCCTTGCCGGATCTGGTTCTTCTTCCTCGCCGTAGTCACGCTACTTCTCCTCATCGATTCTGGTTTTTCTTCCTCGCCGTGGTCGCCCATTGTCACTATCTCTCCCACACTCTATCTCTCTCAAACCCACCACTCTCTCTCCCTCTCTCTTTCACTATCTCTCCCACACACACTCTCTCTCTAGCCCACCACTTTCTCTCTCAAACTGTCGCCTCTCCTCGCCTTACTACTGTTGTGAGCACTATCGTCGCCCCCCACAGTCGCGAGCAGCGTTTGTGGTCCGTTGCGCCCTACCTCGAGCACTGTCTATTGTGCCTCTCCTTCTATCACTCGCACTGCCTCGCCCGCCGCCCCCTCCACCTACCACAAATAGTTGTCGCCTCCCCATACCGCCTCTCGCCCCCACTCGCTGTCGTCCCTCCAACCTCCCCTCACCACCGTCGCACCCGCTAACCCTCCCACCTGTCATCATCCCTCTCGCTCCCCTTCACCGCCATCACACCCGTCATTCCCCCCACTTGTAACACTCCACTTTCTCGGGTATGTTATAACTTAAGAATTTTTTACTTTTTTTTAAAAAAAAAAAAAAAACTAACTCATCATGATAAAATTTCAAAATTTTCTTACTACCTGCCTATCATTAGCTCACTCATACTCTATATATACTAGGCTAGGTATTCATCAAATGCGGAAGCAAGAATCGAATCTCAACATAACTCGAATCTTAATAATATTACATGATCATTTCAAATATAATTTATAATACAAGATTAATTATCATCAAAACATAAGTCTTTCAACATAACTTGAAACATGACATAAGTTTTGAAACATGACTTGAAACATAACATAAGTTTTTCAACATGACTTGAAATATAACATAACATTACTGATACATAATAGGATCCTCATACATAAACTAAATGAAGAAATACTTTATTTGCACCCGTAATTCCCTGATTGGTTACATCTCATTCCATTTCTGTGCCTTCACTGCAAACCCCATCTGGAACGTTTGAATGTTCTAGAGGCAAGGCCCACATTAGAAGCTGAATCATCTAAGTAAGAGTACATCATTTTAATGCATGTGTATGAATGCAATGCATATATCATCCTTACTCTCATGTTTGGGTCGACTGCATCCAACTGTTACTAGCCATTTTTACAGTCTCCCTGCCAGACGGAGGTGTATGGGTGCACCATTGGCAAAGCAATAGCGCCAGTTCCTAATCCCAAACCCATGCAACTTATGACCATGAATCTCATCGTGCTCATATGCATATATCATCATCAGGAAATCTAAATGCAATCTACGTGATGCATAGCATACCATGACATGACAACATGATAACAAAATGCTTTCATAAAATTGGGTTTTGGATTGAAAACGCTTACAAATTTTTTTTATAAACTAAATCCAGTTGAGCAGTACCACTTATCTTTCACAAAGTTTGAAATATCTCGAAAAATATGCACCATCTTGATTTTTGTGCCAAATCTCGAAGATAGTACAAACTACTTCATCTCAAGTCCTAAAGCACCCTATCCAAAATATTTATTTAAATAATAATCAAAACCTATTTTTTCATAATTTTCTTGCCTTTTTCTCTATTTTTCTCCAATTTTCTTCTTTAGCATTTCAAAATAAATACCTACATCAATAATTGGATTTTTACACCACAATGAACTACAGGCTTAGTCGATCCCAATGGTACCTGAAATGGCTCGAAATGATGGTCGGAAGTGGCTCAATTGGCAGCTCAAATTCTCAGCCTGACGATCCGCCTAGGGCTCTGGCGAATCTTCGGATCTCGCTCGATTTTGTTCCTTCGCTCACCAAACTCTCTAGAAATGTTCCATTACTCTCAAGGATCAAAACCCCCTTAATCCCAGTTCTTGATTCACCCTCTAACGCATTCAATTTGAGCTTTAAATCTCTGAATCTTTCGGCCACTTTGGATCTCTATTTATACCCACAATTGAACCACCAAACGACTAGTCTCGCACAACCCAAGGCCACCAGCATCCACTCATTCCCTAGGTTAGTCCAAAATCACCGAAAGATGGCCCAAAAACTGATTTACAGTGGTCAAAATTTTGATTACTTTTGGCCGAATTTTGTCCAAATTGATCACTTTTGTCGACCATGGATCACTCTAAGCCAAGCTCAGAGGTCCTTTGGACCTTTACCTCAAGTTTTCCGTGGCCAAAAGCGACGATGGAGTGGGTGGCTAAGAGCTTGGTCGGCAATGGCTGCCAAGGTTTTTCTGAAATTGCATTTTCACCCCCCCAAATTTTGAAATGCATTTTGGCCCTTTCCATAAGGCTCCTAGGTTTTCCAAAACTTTTGTTGAGACCCTCACGACCTAAACTTCTTATTTAACCTCCGAAATTTCGAAATTGATGTCGTTTTGACCTCCCTCAAGAATTTTTCAAAAATTACACTTAGGCTCGAATCTTCATTTTAGCTGTAAACCCTTTTGTTTCTTCTTGAAACCTCTGAAGGGTTGTTCCTTATGTTGTATTTGACTTCTGCGAAGGTCTCGTTGTCGTTTTGGAAGCTCTTACGACAATTTCATTTTTCAGTCGATCGAAGCTGTACCAAAAATTATTCTTGATTTGACTTCTCTCAGCACTAAAAATCTTATTTTATTATGCTTACTATGAATATCTCTCTTTTTTTCTTAACATGCGTGTCCTGGGGTACTTACCCTTCTATCGATTCGGCTATTTAGTACTCTTAATTTGTCTCATAGATTCCATTATTGCCACCAAATATGCAATATTTCATTATATATTTATTCATTTCAATTCGGGACATCACACCACCGGTCGTCGATGGCATGGGTGGGTGAGTTTGTGAGAGAGAGAAAGAGAAAGGGGCAGTGAGTGTTAGGAGGGAAGAAGAACAGATAAGAAGTGGGTGGGTCTGTGATAGAGAGAATGAGAGAGAGAGAGACGCAATGAATGTTGATCGGGAACTTAAATGTATCTCAACCATTGATAGATGTTCAAAATTAATCTTAGCCATTGATATAAAATGTGTCTCTAATACATTTGAGACATTTTCAAAAACCCTATTATCTTATTATATAGATAATAATTAATTAATTAATTAATTGAATTGGATAGAAGGGAAATTGGAATTGATAGTAGGTTTTGCGCACATCTATATATATAATATATGATATTATATTATATATTATTGTAAAAGAAATGAGAGAAAAAGTGGGAGAAATGGGCTACCATGAAATTGGAGGCAAATATTACAAATGCGGAGACGTGCCTGGAGGGCCAAGTGCATACCTGTCGTGTAATATATATAGAAGATTATGTTATAAATTAACAAATAAAATAAAAGGGAAATGAGAGTATGGTCTTCAACCATTTTATTCATTTCAATTTTGAATTGGATGCTAATGGGTTCCTTCCTCCTCATTTTTTCTCTGGTACGTGCGCTGGGCGTGCGTGAGACGCAGCCCATGCCTGTTCCGATTCAGCCCCCTGCTCTTGTGTGCCTTCTTCTTTTTCTCTTCTTCTTCTGTTCTTCCAGGTGCGCTGAACACCATTCTCGCGGTCTTCTTCTCTCGGCTACATTCTCCTTTTACATGTATATATATATTTCAAAGAATGAGAGATGGTGGGGTTGGAGTGTTGTCAGCATAAGCTTCTTGAAGAAGCTTTAATGGAAGGTTACAGATAGCGAGCTTCTCACTGTCAGAAATTAATCGGAAGAATGCAGATTCGAGTAGTAGAATACAACATCTTTGGGCCGAGAGGGGGTTGCAGCGAAAGGCAGAGGGTGGGGTGACGACGACTAATGGGGCAACAGGGGAGAGCCGACGATCATGTGGGTGGGTGGGTTTGTGAGAAAGAGAAAGAGAGAGGTAGTGAGTGAGAGAGTGGGAGAGTGGGAGAGAAAGAGGCATTCATTGCGCAGGGTAGACAGAGGGTAGATAGGTTGGGCGGGAACATTGTTGAGGGAAGGTTAATCTCAACCATTGATATTATATTGAAATGTATCTCAGCCATGGGATTAAAATGTATCGCTAATACATTTTAGATATTTTCAAAAACCGTTTTGCTTTATTTTATAGATTTCATATATATTATGTCATATCTTCATTCATACTCTCCGTTTTCATTTATGAATGAGTCCCTATATTTCTTGGTAGAGATCTTATTCTTAAGTGTTAAGAATGATATAACAGATCTTCTAGTTCAAGATTTCTTAAAGGAATTCTTGATCTTGAGATTTATCAGAAGGGGAATATGATTTATCCATTACGGACCAGCATGTGTGCTATTACCATTATTCAACATGAGATGCTAATGAGTATGGGTGGTGACTCATATACCATCTTACATGAGATGTAGATAGTAAACATGTGGGTGTGTGTTAGTCGAACATCTACTGAATATGACGCCTGTGATAAGTCACATGGCTTAAGGATTCATCTATTACTAGTTCTCAATTGTGTATTTGGTCCTCTAACTGGAGGTGATAGAGTTGTCTTGTGCATTAGTGTCAGAGATTTACCGTTGAGTGAAATCATCCAGAGTGAGATGTGAGAATGCTCTCTGTGTGATCTTCGGGCAATGTTGTATAAAGGCAGATGTTCGCTAATGAGATTCATTGTCCTCCATCAGATGAGGGTGAACATCTTATGTACTCTTAGTTGGTTGTGGTTGGTAGCATGATTGGAAAGGTGTTTTTGATGTCAGAAGTTGTTCTGAGATGCTACCTCGATCACACTATACTAGATCTAACATAGTTACAGAGTCTAGCGAGTTTAATCAGTCCATGTCTCTCACTCAGTCCGGATGTTAGTTAATGGAAGGATTATAGAACATGGTAACCGAAGAACTTTAATAGGTTCATTTAAAGTTCAGACTTTATTGCCATTAGGATCATCTTGTGTCCTAATTAGGGGATACTCAAGATCTTTCAAGATGCTATTGGGATTTGGAGAGATCCTTTTAGTAGGTCGAAATGTTTGACCGGCGTCAAGGAGTTAACGTGTCTTGTCTACTACATGGCTATAAACCTAGAAAGTTGCACGCACACCGAGTGGTGTGCTGATTAGTGATTTATTGTTGTAAGCGTGTTCCTCTTCATTAAAGAGTTAATCATGTCGGTTGTAGTTAAGTGTTAACTGAATTGATCCATTAGTATAGGAGATTGCTAAGTGTTAGCGAGATATATAGTTAAGAGTTAATGGGGCCTTGGTTTCACTAAGTGTTAGTGAAAAGGCTATTAAGTGTTAATAGCGAGGCCAAAGTGTAATTTCTAGAGGCTCCTGGCACAACCAATTAGTAGGGCAGCTTGAGGCTATTGACCAGTTGGACTTGTCGACTGCTTCTGCTGAGCACAACTTCCCATGAAAATGCACTATATATTGAAGTGGAGACAGTGGAGGCAACACTTATGCATTCTGGAAAATAGGATAAGCTTGGAAAGAACTTCAGAGAGCTCTCCGTCTCTTCTTTTCTTCCTTCATGTTGCTTCTTTTTCATCCTCCATTGTTGCAAGATTGGAGGTTGGTTCTTATTGCTAACTCCTTGTTGCTTGATCTCCTTTATTGGATCCTTGTTGTTGGAAGCAAGAGTGCAACCCGTGGAACAGCTCCAACTTTGGGTCACCTTCTTTGAGAGGGCCCTAGCCATACTCTGAAGAAGGGTTTGGTGGTAACTTAGGCGTGGATGGACTAGGTCCTCTTCGTTTGAGGAGGCAGGTTAGCCACACGGTTTGTAGGTACGTGGGAGCTTCTTGGAGCAGCTTTTGAGAACAACCGGCTGCAGTAAATCTTCCTTGCAGGTATAACCAAAACTCTTTATGGCTGTTTTTGATATTGGGCATGTGGATGACTTGTACTGGTGCTGCAACACTCACTTTGTATTGTCATTTTTTGTCTTTTTTGTAGTTATAATGAAGATCATTTAGTAGCTTAAATTATCAAAAAAAGAGTGAGGTGTTTAGACTCGCTAGTGCACAACTGTAATCGTAGCAGAAAAATTAAATTTTTCGGGTAAGATTGGATTGATTCACTGAGAGATTACTCATGGAAGGAGGTAATCACACCAAATCAGTCGGCTTAAAGAATATGAAAAATGTTTAGATTGATAATGATTATCTGTTGTCTAGATATGGAGAAATCTTGGGTCAAGACCATTTAAGTGCCAAGCTCAACTGATTCCCATATAGCTTACTTAAGTATAACCAAATGTTCATATTGCTTGAGGTTTAGTCATTAAATACACCAATGAGATAATGATAACTCTAGTTTAAGCAATCCCCATACATGGCATTGAGGATTCTATATTAAGCAGCTACCATAAATTAGTGTGTAAATAATGTTTTTCAAAGATAATCGTTCGAGCTTGGGTATGAGGACGTTTCTAGGTTAAGTAAGCTTCATACATGGCATGAACACTCTAGGTTAGGCATACGAACCAATCCAAGCCTAAAGTTTTCAAATGAAGAACAACTCTCAAGCTCTCTTAGTTTCTGCTATTGAACATATGAAGTTCGTCTACCTTGGGTAATCAGAGGCATTAGACACTGTCCTTGCCTTACCCCAAGTTTAGAGTTAGCTACTCATCTTCATGGAAAATAAAATAACTTGAATTTAACTTAGCAGATAAGTGATGAACAAAATAGTGACAAGTAATAACAATAACTGTAAGATGAACTACTGTTGTATTGAATACTGAACAAAGCTACGACTGGTTTTGAACTTATAGTAAACTAAAAGAACAAAACAAAGAAGAAGAATTGAAGTGCTAAAAAGTAGAAACAAACATGCAGAATGTAAAGACTACGCTACTGACTCTTATCTGATTCTAAGCATAAAAAAGAGATTTTTGTTGTTTCCCCTATTGTTTTTTTTTTCCGAGGAAGATCATCCCTTTTTAAACTTATCGCGCATGGAGGAGTGGACCACTTGGTGAAAAGTTGCTCAAAAAGTTCATTGAATTTACCGCTTGTGCCACCGCTTTCATTTGCGTATTTGAAAGCTTGCTTCAAGGTATCATTCAAATGAGTGGGAAGAGACATTCGAATGACCGGCTTGATTTCCTTTAGCTACTTGCATCATTCGAATGAGTCCAAGGCTCATTCGAATGAATTTGATGTTTACTGCTCATTTGCACGGGGATTTCCTCTGCCATTCGAATGCAACAGTATCTAAATTCGAATGAATTTTTTATTTTACTCTTTGATTTCTTCTATACGTTCGAATGACTTTGGCAATATTCGAATGGCCTTATTTTCATCCGAATGACTTTGGGCTATACAAACGACCTTGACTTCTTGAATTACAGCTTCACATTCGGATTTAGGCTAACCTCATTCGAATGTATTCTCGATGGTCTTCTCATTCAAATGTCTTGAAGAATTCATTCGAATGACTTGCCTTGACTGCTTTGCATCCGAATTGCTCTATCCTCATTTGAATGTGTACTCGATGATCTTCTCATTCGAATGACTGCAAGGTTCATTTGAATGGCTTGCTTTGGCTACTTCTTTTTCTTTTCTTCTTGGGTCACTCATCTTCATTTGACCATGCTCGATCATGTCCCAAATGAATTATTTTTTATCATTGATCCATATCTCCCATTGAATCTTGCAAACAAGTATTTTATTACATTTTAGTTCATCAAATTGATTATGGATCAATAAAATTGTGGAAAATTTTTGATATTTTTTATCATCAATCACACCCCCCCAACTTAAATATTCCTAGTCCCTTAGCAATGAGATTCAATACTAGATTCCAATTTTTACTTTCTCACAACTGAATAGATATTGAGATTTCATGTGTGAAGTAAAAATGTATGATTGAAAACAAATCAATTTTAAACATACAATGGGATATCTTATTAAGCAACATGCAATCTCAAAGATGTAATTAGATTAATCAAAGCCTCACACTTTATTCTCTAAGTTTTGACTTCAAATCTCACAGTGGATAAATACCCTCTCAAAGGAAGTAATCGCATTTGGCTACACTCAGCGATGCACCTTAATAAGAGTAAGTGAAAATCAAGAGCAAATTGGTGTCATCCCAAATATGAAAAACAACATTAAGAACATAAGGGATTTTGACATAGCTTCATGGTTCGAAATGCATTCATGATTAATATCCAAATTTCAATCAAAATCTCTTCTTCTAAATGCTAATCTTGAGTGTCAACTTGCCTAAGGATCAAGTGAGATTACAAAATAGGTGTAATGGGACTAGGGGTGATGGAATGGTTATGAAAGAAAAAGGAGAGTAGGGATTCAAAGACTGTCTTGTGACCCTTATTTGGTACTTGATATCTCTAAATATATATATTATTTTTTTTAACTCTGCAATAAGGGACAAAATTCTTCCAACATTTTGCTGAAGTAACCATTTTTGTCTATTTTCTTCTTTTCCCCTTTTGCTCTTTTTTTTTTTAAACTAATTAGGAATAGCAATAGTATTAGCAACAACACTCTAGATAATAAGAGGGTTCACGACACACCTAAAGGGTAAGGATATGGTTTAAGAGGGGAGATAGGTCAAGTAAGGGTTACCAAAGAGATTTATTCCCTGTGTAGGCTCAACACGGCTTATCAAAAGGTAAGGTTTAAGGGAACAAAATAGGTTTAAGGCTCAAAAATAATCTCACTCTCATCTCCTAGGAAACGAATCTGTTCAAGGATAACATTCAAAATAGGAAACTTAATTGGAATTCTTTTATTGTCATGTTTAGCATTCAAAGCAATTGAGTGTGTTGAAGCTATTGAAAGAAAATTCAAAGCAAGTAGAAGTATGTTCAGAGTAATTTTTTTTTTTGTTCACTCAGAATCAACGATAATAGGCTCAAATGCTCACAATGGTCAATAGTCTCCATCTTTGTTGAGAATTCATGTAATGCATCAATTAACTAATCAAAATTTCTTTACTTTCATGCTTCACAGATAAGTCAGACACCCAATGCATGCAAAATCCTTATTCTTTACTCATACAGTTCTATTTTCAAACAAGATATCAAAACAAATATGCGCAGGTTGTGAATGTCGTTTAAAATATCCAGTATCCAAATCTAATGCATAGAGCAGACAATTCAATTATTTCAAGAAAAAAAAAAGTGCATTTAAAATATTTGTAGTTCATAGGTTTGATAATAAAGATTAATCATGAAAATTAAATGCTATGACTACTCTGTGCCATTATTGGCATCATCAGAAATGGTGTTCTCCTTAGTGGAGTCACCAGAAGGGGTCTTCGTCAAGGTATCGGCAGAATGAGGAACAGTGGAAGTGGATGGAATGTCAAAATGTGGAAGGGCAGCATGCTCGGGCTGGGGTCGTGTCTGTGATGTGGAAGGTGCACCCTCTGCATCTCGACACATGTCAATGGTCTTCTGCATTCAAGTCTCAGGCTCAACCAACTTGGTCTCTGTAGTCTTCTGTGGTGGCTCTTCAACTGATGAGTCTAGTAGCTGACCCACCTTTTGGTCCAATGCCTTGTAATAGTTGTACATGGTCATCACACCTAAATAAATGACCATCTGCCTTATCTTTAACTCCTCAAAAATAGCCTCCTGCCTCTCTTGCATCTTCTCTAGTGATTCCTCCAACAAAGTCTCATGCCTCTCTTGCATGCCTTTGACTAACTCATACAAATCTCTTAATGAATGATCTTTCTCTGGCCTTTCTATCTGGGTCTCCTGCAGTGGCGGTTCTTGAGATGGTTATTCTCGTTCTTCAACTGGCCTACCTGATGCTTCTCCTTTCTCAGGTGTTATGGCCTCTAGCCTCTTTAACTGCCCCTTACTCCTACATGTGGATGCTGGGCTAATCCTATCTCTAGGGTTGATGACTTTATAGGTTGCCTTCTCCTTTACCCCATTCTTCAACACATAACAAGTAATCAGCCCTCCAAATGTAATACTCCTTCTCCATGTGTATTCTTGGCCACTAAGTTAATAGTATAAAAAATGTGTTTGGCCAAATCAATATGCACCCCTAGGATCATCTTCCCCATGAATGTGGCTTGCTTCAACGAGACAGTGTGTAACACCTGGTGTTATCGGTGTTAAAAGAATGAAAAAGAAAGTGAGAAAATTCCAAAAATTCCCTTGAGAAGGTGTTGGATCCTTGAGATTGAGGGTGCCCTATGAGAGGGGTATTTTGGTAATTTGGATAGTGAAATCTAATAAAAAGGGTAATTTGATAAATTAGAAATAATTCCTATATGGAATTAGGTGTGTAAGTGAATTAAATCCCAATATTTATTTATGTGGAGATAAGGGATTAATAATTCATGAAATGAGAAGTTTGGTAAATTGGAGTGATTCCATAAAGGAATTTAATTATGGAAAATAGGGAAATAGTGGATATTAAATTATGTGAAAAAATAATTAGTTTTCCCTAAATATGGTGAATAAATGTGGGGATGCCATGGATTGTGTTAGTTTGGAGGGTGATGATTTATTCTCACCAAATAAATCTAATGGCTAGGATGCATTCTTGAAATATGGAGGAACTAGTATAAAATGGCAAGAAGAGAAGTCTTGGTTTCTTTTGGCCATTTGGAGAAAGAAATGAAGAAGGAAAGAAAGAAAGGGAGATAAGAAGTCTCCCATGGAAGAAAAAGTGAAGAAGAAGAGAAGAAATCAAGGTGAGTGCATTCTTCTTCTCTTTAATTAGTGTTCTTGAATACAAAGTGAGTGATTCCCTTGTTTGAATGCCATCTTAGATGAGAGAAAATGAAGATGGAAGCTCTCTTGAAATGAAGATTTAAATATCCAAAAAGAGGTAAGGGATGGCCCTATGGGAGGGTGGCCTTGCAATGTGTTATAAATATGTTTCATAAATGTATATGTTGCATTTAACATGTTCTTTTATGTTCATGAGACTTATGACCATAGGTTAGTTCGGAACATGTTGGAAATGGTGGGTTGATGCCTCAACCTTAGAGGGTTGTGAGGGCAAAGAAATCTAGCCACACTTGCATACATTTGGCATCATATAATCTTGTTATGTTCATATTTATTTGGCATTGCACCCTTATTGAGCTTAATAGCTCATGAAGTTTTACCCTCACATGTAGGTTGTGAAAGCATGGTAAAGTAAAGACAATGGTGAAACGGCATGGGAAAGCATGAGAATGAAGACCCAAGAGCTTGTTATGGCTTATGGAAGCCTTTGTTGTTGTGTTGGTTTATGTAATGTATATTTGTTGTTAGTTCAAGTGTATGTTGTATTTAGAAAATGTGATATTGGCTTATGGCATGTTGATGCCTAGGTTGGGTGAAAGTCTCATTTTGGTGTGTGTTGTGAGAAACACTAAGAAATTAAATCATATGATTTTTATTGGAAAAATAGTTGGTGTTTGATGTATGTTGTGTAATTACCAAAGAGGTGGTGTAAGCCTTAATTAAGGAGAAATAAAGGCAAAAATTGAAGGAATGTGGAATATTTTTATTTATGGTAATTTTTGGAAAATTTGGGCTTTTAATGCCCAAGAAAAAAAAAAGAAAGAAGAAAGGGGAGTGAAGGAGCAGCAAGGGGGGGCTGCCAGCAGCAAGACCTGGCCGCAAGGCGGCCAGGCGCGCGCGCGCGCCCATAGGAGGAGGGCCGCGCGCGCAGGCGGCCGCGCGCGCGACCAGGAGCGCTTTGGTGGCCAGTGGGCCCTGCAGGCTAATTTTTTTAAAAAAATTAGAAAATTGGAGAATTTTGGGGTATTTCTTAATTGAGTTTGGGCCCCGGAGGAATTTAAAAAAAAAAGATTTTTCAGGCATTTTGGAGAATAATGCTGAAATTTTGAAAAATTGAAAATGATGAGTTTTTCCTCCAAAATTTGGTGATCCATCAATGGATTGATTTAAATGGTAATTTTTATGGAGTCCGGTAAAATTCTTGGTCGGAAAAGAATTTAAAAATAATTGAGAGAACGGTGTTTGGGCGTCCGTAGGAGATTTCCTTTTTGCCAATGTCGTGTGGTTAAAGCCCATTGCCGCTAATGAATCCTGGGGATAAGGGAAGGGAAAGACGAGCCTAGTTCCCACCTAGAGCGTTTCATCTTGAAACATGGTCTACCCTTCACCTAAGGCCGGGAAGGTGGACAATTTGGGCAATTGTTCATGAATAACACCCGTAAGTGGGAGCGGAGCGTTACAGATTGGTATCAGAGCGTGGTTGGAGCATAAAGTGGAAGATGCTTGGAGAAATGTGGTTGAAGGTTGATCGGAAGGCCTTGGAAGTAGAACCACAAGTGACCCGAGGACCCTAAGAGTTGGGTCAAGGCATTGAGGTTTATGGTAATGTGAATGAAATGCTCGGATATTCCTGTTATAGGAATAGGGAAAATATCATGGGTTGAGATGATATTTCGTAAGAGATGTACGGGTCGAGCAAAGAAGAATCAAATGCCCAAGTGTGGGATTGGTATTGAGGACCCGAATGTGAAAATTTGGGAGTAAGTGAAGCATGCTAAGGATAAGAGTTCCTTGCGATTGAAGTGTTGAGGCTTATGTGGGGACACAAAGCCGAGTTATGATAAGAGTCATGATGGGACAAGGAGAGCCGAAGTATATCTAATCTGGGAAGGGATTAGCGGAGCACCCCTATGTTGGGGGAGATGATCAAGCAGTTATGGGGGAATGGAGTGGTTCCCGTAGAGGTGGCGTGCTAAGGGTAGTGTGCTTGAGCTAGGGTGACCTAAGGTTGAAATTAGCTCGAAGCCCAAAGAAAGTAGTCGTCAATAGGTTGTGTGACGAGCTCCAAGAATGGAGTAAGCAAAAGTTGCTTGTAAAAAGGCTCTAAGCAGAGTGAGCATGTGAAGCATATACCAGTCATGGTCAAGGTAGGCATGACGTTGGTAGCTTGCAGAAAGACTCTGAGGGGAGTCAGGTGTGCGTTATGCATAAGGGATGCATCTGGTGCCATGTTATCGTATCGTTATGACGATCCTGGAGGGGACGTGCCTAGGGTATGAGTGGGCCCTAGTCGAATTCGTGATGAAATGGGATATATCCTAAGAAAGGATAGGTATGTGGAAAATGGACCCTAGCGGGTGCTTGTGTGAGATGGAAATCCCAAGTGAGTCAAGCTGGAATCCAAGGGAATCCAGGATTGGGATAAAGGAGTTGGGCATGCGTAGATATGCGCGTGGGAGCCATGGGATTAGGAGTCCTAATTGCGAAAGGCCAAGTGATCGTTCATGTGAATGATGGATGAGGAGTCAATCTAAACTCTCATGGACACTTGGGGTCAAGCGAGATGCCTAAGGTCGAGAGATGAGAGGTGAATAAACCCTCATTATGATGCCTGGGGTCGAGATGACGCTTAAGGTTATGAAACCCTTGATGGGAGACGAGGAGGTCACCCAATGAAAGGTATGAACGGTGTGTGGGCCGAAGGTAGTGAATTGTGGCAACAGGACATCCGTGGGCTATGTGTGCACAAGAAATGCCAACCAAAAGGGCAGAGGCATGGTAAGCAATGTGGAAGCCTGGGAACTTTAGTTCCAAGTCAAGGAGACCCGAGCGAGGCGTGCAGGAAGGCCAGGCCGAGCGTAGTGACTGAATGTATTCATGAGTGTGCAAGGTGAGACGAGAGGTCTCAATTTACTTAGAAGGTAATGGTTGGCGCTCCATGGTTATGGGTGCCAGAGCCTGAGATGGGCTCAGCATGTCGATTGTGGATTGAGAGATCTATGATAATTAAGCTCTAAGATGAGCTGGGTGGCGAATGAGTCATGATGGACTGGGATCCATTGTCGTGGAAAGTTGGAGCTCTCAAATGTTGAGTGAGAGCTGTGAGGTGTGACCTTATGGGGTAAGATCATGAGGCGTCAAGAGGTGAAATGGTTTGAGAGTGTCTTAAGCGATAAGAGATGCAGAGTCTGGAGGAGTAGGGCTTATGGTATGAGCTTGAGGTTATCAAGGTAAAGATAACCAAGTAAGATGGCTTGGTAAGATGGTGGCGGAACCATCGTAGCTCGAGAAGGCTTTAGGTAGCTTCGATGTTATGGGTGCAAGGCTCGATATGACGAATCGGATGCTATGGACCATGTGGCAGAGGACTAATGAGTGGGCTTGTGATTGAGGGCAAGTGGCCTATGGGCCTGAGCAAGTTAGTGAACTGCAGGTGACGGTCAGATGCTGAAGATGTGGAGCAGCACCTTAGGAAATTTGGTCAGGTGAGATCGAAAGTCTCCTGTAAGGGATAAGACATTTAGAGTAGTCCTAAGGAGGAATCGTGGAACGCGGTAGTGATATTTGTGGTCGAGTAGGACGCCTGATAAGAATAGTGGCTGCGAGCGTGGCGAAGTAGTCATACCGGGTTCGATACCAAAGGTGTGACTGGAAGGTGAAAGTCACGATACGGGGTGCGAAACAGATCAGAGTGGGACCTGAGCCATGCTGTAGAAAACTGTTGTTGGGCTAGTGTAAGGGACAACACAGTAAAAATGATTTGGTGTTAACTTTCTGAAGCACAGGGCAACACGATGGGGAACCAGTGTTGGGCCAGTGTATGGGAGTGACACGTGATTGGGTGTTGACTCTCTGAAGCACAGGGCAACACGATGGGGAGCTAGTGTTGGACCAGTGTATGGGAGTGACACGATGATGGTGACCAGGTGTTGGCGCGCCTAAAGCACAGGGCAACACAGTAACTATGCAGATGGTCAGGGACTAAAGATCTATGAGATGTTCGAGAAAGCAACCCAGGGAAAAGCAACGGGTCTAGCGTGGGAATAATGCTATGGTTGGCGCCTATCAGTGACGGGTCTAATTCTAGGGACCACGGGATGCAGACGGTTAGTCCACAGGAGGGACTGCAGCCCTCTACGTGGAGTAACTCGTCTGTAGTGGAGACGATTAGACGCCGAAGACCTGGGGTATGTTGTAGGTTATGCCTGAGCCAGACCTAAAATTCCGTAAGGGTTGAGGTATGGTGGTAGTGTTGCTGGTGTCAAGGCAGCAAGAAAGTTTGTGAATCGAGGGAGTGATATCTTGTGGTGTGATAACAAGAGGTGTGGCGATGCTCCTTGCTAAAGGATGCTAAAATAATTGTGGTTAAATTTGATCGAAGTGATCTAGTAAATTGCGATGATGGACCCAGTGTGATCTTGTAGTAATGCATGAAGATGGGATTGATTGGTAGAGTTGGTAAATGGCTCGAGAATGATACGTAAGTGCCGTGGAGGGCGAGACTTACGAAATCGAAGCCAACCATCAGATAAGGAAATTGAAGCGTGCAGAGGTTTCAAATAAAGCAATCTCTAATCCAGTGATGTGATTTGTGGTAGGCTGAACGCATGGCTAAGGACAATTTGAAATCCGTGAAGGTGCACAATTGCACAGTCTGGTGTTAGTCTTGGTTGTGTCGATGCGAGATGAGGAAGTGTCCTCATGTAGCACTGGAGGGATTTCCAGTTGATGACGCACGAGAAATTGCCAGGTGGTAGCACCTGATGGCAATAATGGAGCGTGAGGCTCGAGGGCTGTTGTGTAAAGCCTTGTTGGTTGTTGTGTATGCAAAAGGTTCAGCAGGTCCTGGTGGTTAGACTAGGCAAATTGTGAGAAAGAGATGCAAGGTGAAAAAAAATAAAGATGGTTGGTCAGGGCAGTGTTGTGACGCTTGAAGGAGTGTTACTCCGTAGCGAGGGATGCAAATAACAGTGTTGGAAAGTGACTTGGGTAGAACTTGAGATGTTCTCCCAAGAGAGGTTGAGCATGAGGCAACGGTGCAGGATGAACTTTCTAAGGTGCTACAACTCTATTCGGAAAGATCACCCGGGGAAAAGTCAGCGTAATGGCAAGTGCCTGAGTAGGAAGGTGAGTCCTACAGCATCCAGTGGAAGTGTGAATTCTACAGGAGTGGCAGGGGTGATTTCCAGTGAATAGAGTTTAAATCGAAGCAGTAATTGATGATTACAAGTGCAGTGCCTAGAAGAAGGTTGTGTGGGTTGTGAGCCGAGCAATCCGACTAGAGTTAATCGAGTTGGTTAGATGGAAGTTGTGGCGAATTTAAGATATCGCCAATGGGTAAAGAGAGCTTGAAGGAAGAGCTTATGGGACGAGATTAGTTTCCAGTAGTGGTGTTGAGGTGATGAAATTACCTAATGGCTGTGAGTGATGCAGTTGAAGGGATGCCTTAGAGTTTGGGCAATTGATGAGAATTAACCTCGTGTCTAAGGTTAATGGTTGTGAAAGGAAATCGGCTAGTGAAGCTGTTGTGGTGATAGAGCCATGTGGTCGCTCACCGAGTGATGTGAGCTAGCAGTAGCAAGTGTATGAGAAATCTGGGAGAAGCCAGAGTCTCTTAGGGAATTAGCTAGCTGCTATAAATATAGAGAAGTGAACTGTGGAAGGCAGCCTAAGAGTGGGGTCGTGTTAGTTGAGATGACCAGTGAGATTCAAGGAGCAGTGAATCCTTTGGGATGACATAGTGGTGTCATCGTCGCTGTCAGGGAAAAGATGTTGTCAGGAAGGTCAAAGGTAACCATTGTGCATGGTAAGACCTTGAAGCCGAGTGTGAATGGCCATGAAGGCTGGTATCTGTGAGTTTTGAGATGCAACGACCGTGGGGGAGAAATTTGTTGTTGTCATGGTGTTGTCCTTGCCGAGGAGGACAAGAGGAACCGTTATGCATGGTTTAAATCCGGTGTCTATTGCGGGTTGAGAATGAACCTGATGTAGGATGGCTAAAAGTTCGTGCCTCAAGAGTAAGAGGCTTTGTTGAGAAATGGTGAGATTTGAAAAGTCCCAATGAAAGCGAAGCTGGGCGAGAAAATTTGGCTAGAAGACCGCTACAAGAGTGGGGGGTGTAACCATAATGGCTTGTTGTGGTGTGGACCAAAGGCACGAGTCATCCTACAGGTGCGATGCATAAGTGATTGTGCAGATGGTAATAAGCCAATCAATTGTGCCACACATCGTGGGTGATGACAAGGGCTGATTAAAGGTTCCACAACCTTAAGTGCAATGGTAGGATCCTTGACTCGTGGTAGGGTAAATAGCCAAGGTAAGGCCTAGTATGGGGACATGATTGTGAAAGCTGAATTGGGTGAAGTCTTGAAGAGGGGTGCTCAGTGAAGAGTTCCCTGGTATGGGTATGAGACCCTACTAGCATGTGATATCGGCTAGTAAGTATCTTGTGTGCTTAATGTGAAGAACTCCTGGTTGGGAGAAGGTTGTGGCCCAAGCATAGTTAAGCTCGAGGTGAGATTGTAATGGTGCGTGCATCGCCAAGCTCGAGTTGGACTCGGGTAATGCACGTATGGTGGAAATGTGTAATTACCTGGCATAGTGTTAGGTATGTCGATTTTGCGTAATCGTATCAATAAATGAGGGTCGGCTGGTTAAGGTAGAAGACCATGTATGAAATGGTCGAAGTTGGCAAGGTGGGCCAAATGGTTGCTTCCCAGGTAGTGTTAGCATGGTAAGTTGATCGGTAATGAGAGGTTGCCATGAGGATCAACTCAAGCTATGCAAGCGTGTGATTAGTGGCGGTATGCCATGGTGGAATGGGTGTCCGAGTGTCTTATGGGCACTAGAAGTAACATTGCGGCGAATGATCAGTGCTAAGACGTTGCTGGTTGGACCAGCATAAAATCGTGGCCATGTGTGATTGGCAGTGAGAAACGTTGCCGTGTGTGATCGGCGTAAAATCGTGGTAGACTGATCAATGATGCAATGTTAGCATATGTGGTTCCGATTGATGGGAAAATGGGAAGTTGGACAGTAAAGCAATGCTTCGAGGCAGAGGAAATCCATCTAGAGATGGATATTGTTGTAGTAAGCATGATCAGCGACCAGTGGTGCGATTTGGCAAGAGGCTAAAGCCGTGTTCGGCTGTTGAATGTCCTCGAGAATCGGGGAACCAAAAAGCCTAAAGCAAAGCCTTGAGGTAGGTGTAACCTGAGGTAAATGTGAGGAATGCGTAGGCTATGAGATTCTCGAGCGCGAGAATTTTTCATGTAGCCCGGGAATGTGATTGTCTGTGGCAGGAGATTATGGTAAGACAAATTTCGAGGACGAAATTCTTTTAAGAGGGGAGGAATGTAACACCCGGTGTTACCGGTGTTAAAAGAATGAGAAAGAAAGTGAAAAAATTTCAAAAATGCCCTTGAGAAGATGTTGGATCCTTGAGATTGAGGGTGCCCTATGAGAGGGGTATTTTGGTAATTTAGATAGTGAAATCCAATAAAAAGGGTATTTTGATAAATTGGAAATAATTCCTATATGGAATTAGGTGTGTAAGTGAATTAAATCCCAATATTTATTTATGTGGAGATAAGGGATTAATAATTCATGAAATGAGAAGTTTGGTAAATTGGAGTAATTCCATAAAGGAATTTAATTATGGAAAATAGGGAAATGGTGGATATTAAATTATGTGAGAAAATAATTAGTTTTTCCTAAATTTGGTGAATAAATGTGGGGATGCCATGGATTGTGTTAGTTTGGAGGGTGAGGATTTATTCTCACCAAATAAATCTAATGGCTAGGATGCATTCTTGAAATATGGGGGAACTAGTATAAAATGGCAAGAAGGGAAGTATTGGTTTCCTTTGGCCATTTGGAGAAAGAAATGAAGAAGGAAAGAAAGAAAGGGAGATCAGAAGTCTCCCATGGAAGAAAAAGTGAAGAAGAAGAGAAGAAATCAAGATGAGTGCATTCTTCTTCTCTTTAATTAGTGTTCTTGAATACAAAGTGAGTGATTCCCTTGTTTGAATGCCATCTTAGATGAGAGAAAATGAAGATGGAAGCTCTCTTGAAATGAAGATTTAAATATCCAAAAAGAGGTAAGGGATGGCCCCATGGGAGGGTGGCCTTGCAATGTGTTATAAATATGTTTCATAAATGTATATGTTGCATTTAACATGTTCTTTTATGTTCATGAGACTTATGACCATAGGTTAGTTCGGAACATGTTGGAAATGGTGGGTTGATGCCTCAACCTTGGAGGGTTGTGAGGGCAAAGAAACCTAGCCACACTTGCATACATTTGGCATCATATAATCTTGTTATGTTCATATTTATTTGGCATTGCACCCTTATTGAGCTTAATAGCTCATGAAGTTTTACTCTCACATGTAGGTTGTGAAAGCATGGTAAAGTAAAGACAATGGTGAAACGGCATGGGAAAGCATGGGAATGAAGACCCAAGAGCTTGTTATGGCTTATGGAAGCCTTTGTTGTTGTGTTGGTTTATATAATGTATATTTGTTGTTAGTTCAAGTGTATGTTGTATTTAGAAAATGTGATATTAGCTTATGGCATGTTGATGCCTAGGTTGGGTGAAAGTCTCATTTTGGTGTGTGTTATGAGAAACACTAAGAAATTAAATCATATGATTTTTATTGAAAAAATAGTGGGTGTTTGATGTATGTTGTGTGATTACCAAAGAGGTGGTGTAAGCCTTAATTAAGGAGAAATAAAGGCAAAAATTGAAGGAATGTGGAGTATTTTTATTTATGGTAATTTTTGGAAAATTTGGGCTTTTAATGCCCAAGAAAAAAAAAGAAAAAAAAAAGAAAGAAGAAAGGGGAGTGAAGGAGCAGCAAGGGGGGGCTGCCAGTAGCAAGACCTGGCCGCAAGGCGGCCAGGTGCGCGCGCGCGTGCATGGGAAGAGGGTCGCGCCTGCGGCCAGCCATGCGCGGGCGGTGTGCAGCATGCCCGGCCAGCGGCCAGCGGGCCTCGCCAGCCAATGTTTTTTAAAAAAATTAGAAAATTAGGGAATTTTGGGGCATTTCTTAATTGAATTTGGGACCCGGAGGAATGTTTTTTAAAAAAAAGGATTTTTCAGGCATTTTGGAGAATAATGCCGAAATTTTGAAAAATTGAAAATGATGAGTTTTTTCTCCAAAATTTGGTGATCCATCAATGGATTGATTTAAATGGTGATTTTTATGGAGCCTGGTAAAATTTTTGTTCGGAAAAGAATTTAAAAATAATTGAGAGAACAACGTTTGGGCGTCCGTAGGAGATTTCCTTTTTGCCAACGTCATGTGGTTAAAGCCCATTGCCGCTAATGAATTCTGGGGATGAGGGAAGGGAAAGACGAGCCTAGTTCCCACCTAGGGCGTTTCATCTTGAAATATGGTCTACCCTTCACCTAAGGCCGAGCAGGTGGACAATTTGGGCAATTGTTCACGAATAACACCCATAAGTGGGAGCGGGGCGTTACGCAGTGTCAGTAAATGTGTGAGGCATAAAGTGTGAGCAAAGAAATCTATGTAGGATGATGCATCTAGGGGGCAAACTTTTCTTAGGGAGAGTAGGCCCTAACCACACAGCATCACTCTTCTCTGTCAAAATCCTAGCCAAGTTCTCCTTCCCTAAATCCACACTTGACTTCTTAGGGTCTCTACGTGATGCCTCTCTTGAAATTTGGAATGTTTCAGCAATATCAGAGGGCCTTAATTCAATTCTTACCTTCCTCACTTCAGAAATTAAACACTTGTTCCCCGAGTTATCTCTGCTACTTGTCATATTCGCATAGAACTCTTTGATTAGGGGAATGATGGGCTTGTGTTGGAATCTCACCCACGACTTCCATCCTTTTGTAGTGATTAATGGCAATAAATCACATGGGGGTCCCTCAAATTGCTCAACACAATCCCTCTCTCACACAGAACAGATCTCTTAGCATATCCTTCGTTGTAATTTTGCTCAGCACTTGGGCTAATGAACCGTGTGCTTGTAAAGGGTGGGGGGTTATTCTATTGGCTCACTGGCAGGCAGATCTTCCCTTCTTCTTTGCCTCTTGGGTGCTCTAGAACTCTCCCCTGCAACTGTAGATCATTTTTGCTTTGGGGACATGGCTAAGTTTTGGGTGTTAAGCCTTGGGGGTTGGTTAAACACTTTTATCGAACACTTGGCGGGCATAATTTGTTTCCTCCTTTGTCCTCTTCTTTCAAACAACCAATCCTCTCCTACTCGTATTAATCCCCTTTCCTCCCTCTAGGCAACAACTCCTTCACCCAACAATATGCTCTTCAAATGTAAACGATTTAAACAACCCTTACCTCTCGGCCATGGTCTTCAAAATACATTCGAATGTGTGTTTCCCAGATTCGAATGAACGGTCACTGTGCTTTCACCTTGGCAACCTGTAATGATCCTCAAATGAATGCTCGGAAGATGAATGAGGATGATTTGGAATGGATGATGAGATTTTATATGGAGGTTACGAGTGTGTTGGATGAAGGTTCGCATGGATTGAAGAGGAGGTTTGAATGCAATGGGGTGTGTCGATTCGGATTGAGGATTGGTTATAAAACCAACAGAGGTATTATTCGAATGATTTTGGGTTCATTCGAATGATAAAGACATATTCGAATGATCGCTGGCGATTCGATTGAGGGTTCGAGTATCAAAACAATGGACAAAATGTAAAACCCCAAATTTTCTAAAGGGCTTAAGAGTAATTTGAGCTTGGGCCATAGGAGAAATTATCAAAGGATTAGGGGCTTAAGTGTAATTTCTTGTAGTTATAAGTGCTGAATCGACTGCAAGGAATGCCCTGGAGTGTAATTGTCTAGGAAAAATGACATGGTCTCGATGAGCGTTCCGAGATAGGATTTATAGAATTAAAAGAATTCAGAATTGAGACTATTTTCGGTACAGCTAAAATACAGCTACAATTTAGGCTGAAAAATCGAATTATTGTATGGGACTTCTGGGAAGTCAATGGAACCCTAGTGTGGCTCCGATTTTTCGTAAGGATCAACCTTGAGGTGGTTTCAGGATGAATCAAGGGCCCGGTAAGGACACTGGGGTGAAGTCAATTTTTTTGAGTAATTATCGATTATTAATTTTGGAGAAATTAAGGCTTTAAGTGGCTTAAGGGTAATTATTTTAAGGCCTTGGAGGGTCTAAGAGCTATTATCAAAACCCCTAAGAGTAATTAAGGTGAATTATAGGGATTTAATGTGAGATATATATTATATATATGTATATGCAAGCACATGTGGGGGGCAGGGGGAAGCTTCAAGAATTTTGTCTGTGCGCGTGAGGGGGCGGATTTGCAGCATGTCTCCTCATGGAGAGCTTTAGGCTGAGAGATGTCAAGAGAGAAGTGTTGGCCAAGGCTTCAACAGTGCCTCATTTCTTAAGATTTAAATAGAGAGAGAGAGAATGGCAGAGAGAAAAAGCAAATGGCAGCAAACAAAATGGCCGAGAGAGTGACAATAGGGAGAAAGCTTTAGCTAAGCATGAGATCGAGAGAGAGGTTGAATCAGAGTGACGCTCGGAAACGTCGAGGGTCTGTTGCAGCCGCAAGCGGCCATAACCACAAGCTCCAAGTGACCATGGCCGCAAGCATCAATAGCTAGACACGAAGCAAGGGTGGGCCAGCCAAGCAGGCGGCCGTTGCTGAGTGCGTGGTTGTAACACCCCGTCTCGCCAGGCGTGTCACTATAAGGGTATTCTCGGGATTTCTTTTTTTTTTCTTCAAGTTCAACACACGCGGTATATCAAGAACAATCTTCACATGCAGATACAAAACCCCGCGAACCCCAGCCCTGCCCGTTTAACTATCAAGATCAATAATCTTAAACTAAACGAGTCTTAATACAACGCAGCGGATACATTAATACTAAAACACCAAAGTTCTTACATTGTATTTCCATGGAAAAATACGTAATACAGATCAATTGATAACATTGCTAATACACAACTGTTCATTTACAACCTGTAATACATACTAAACCTCCAAATGTTACAACAACTAACAAACTAAGCACCATTGGCCTTCAACCGGCCACATTCTTGCTCTCGCAGCAGTCCTTGCCTGGAACATTAAACGTTCCAGGGGCATAGCCCAAGTTAGATGATAAACATCTAAGTGATGGCATAAAACAGTTTATACAATGCATGAGAGACACACGAGCATGGCATACTCAGACAACGAAAATATGCAAGACACGTCTAACTTGAGAAATTCCCTGACACACTTAATCCCCGGGTGCCCTACCGTGTCACTCGATTACCAGTCCCGGATGCCCTACCGTGTCACCCGATCACCAGTACTGGCCCCGGATGCCCTACCGTGTCACCCGATCACCAGGACTAACTGTGTCCCATTCTCAAGAAGACTCCATCCCGTCCCATACAGAAAACAACATTGACACGAATATCAATACCCCGATGATATGAAAATCACTCGCCATGCACCGACTCTTTTGTAAGTAAAAACAGTTAATGCAATGTTTCACATGTTCAATATGCAAATGATGACATAAATATGTAAGTGAAACGCTTTCGCAGAACACACCAAGTTCCGGAGGGTAAAATCGCTCACTAAAACTGGCCCCGTTTGCGTCTAACCTAGGTTCGGGAGGGTAACACCGCCCACTTGAACCCACTACACACTTTCCAACATGTTTTCAAGATAAGGTAAAGATAGGATCAGACCACTCACCTCGAATGTATTCGGATCGCCTCGATCCTCGTGCACGGCCTCGATTTGCGTGCCAAACCCCAAATACTTGAACTTGTACTCAACCTCAAGCCAAGATACTTCCTAAGCATCATATTTAATTAAGAAATCATTAAAATCTATTTTCCTCAATTTTTTCATAATTTTCTCTATTTTTCTCCAATTTTCACCTAGATAATTCCAAAATAATTATCTCCTCAAATATTTTCCAAAATATTTTAACATGTTAATTCCTAAAATAAATTAACAAAAATACTGGAATTAGAATTACCGAAATTCCCCCATCCACGCGCCCTCACGCGCCTAGCGCGTGGGTGCGAGTGAAGACTGGCGCGTGCAGCCACGCGCCACCGTCTTCTTCCTTAGATCCGGCCGCCGGCGACTCTTCCGATGACCAAAACAAGGGTACCGCCTTGAAGCCCTTCTTGAATCGATCCCATTGGCACCGCTTTGAGGCCGAAAGGCCACCGGAAAGTGGCCCAAACGGCCAGTTGCAGGTGGCGGAAGGCGGTCCGCCACCCATTCTCGGCCGAGCTTCGATCGGCCTCTACACTGCTCCAAAATACCTCAAAACACTCCCATTTTCTTCTCCTTGTTGCAAGGATCATAAACCCCTTAATCAATTTCCCAAAACCATCCGAAAACGCGATCGATTTGAAGCCCAAAAATCAAAACCCTCGGCCTCCCTTTTATACCCAAAACCCGACCAAAATCCGGCCAATCACCGGCCACCCTTGCTCCCCAAGACTCCCACGGCCGTATACGACCTCCCCCAAGCAAGCCTCGGCCGTCCCATCGCCGGAAACGGCGGCCATGTGCGTGGAAGGCGGCGGCCGAATTCTCCCTTGCGCGTTCACACTATGCATTTTCCATTTTTTGCACTTTGGCCCCTGATTTCTTCATTTGACTTTTTAGCCCCTACCAATACACCCCTGATCTTTCCAAATATACCACTAAGGACCACAAGTCTTGTACTATTCATTTCATTCTTGAAACTTCCGAAAAATTATCGTTTTGACCTCCCTCGGGCAAATTTAGAAAACTACACTTAGGCCCGACTGGTCAAATTGACCTTAAATCCATTTAATTCAACCCGAAATCGCTTAAGGGTTGTTCTACACATTAAATATAGGTCCTTGACACGCTCTGTTGACTTTTCGGATGTCTCCTACGTCGATTCGGTTTTCTCAGCTCGGTCGATAGCTGTACCGAAAACTGTTCCTGATCCAATTTCTTTCATCACTAAAAATCATAGTTTAAATCGCTTGTCAATACTGTACAATTATCTTTAGCTATCTGAGGTTCGGGTTACTCCCTCCGACTGATTTGATCGTCTAAAACTGCGTTAATGTGCCATATAGCCTTATTCTTTTACTAATTCCAATTATACCCTTCCTTAAAAATCATTTATACTCTTAATAACTTCCCGGGTATTACATTCTCCCCCCCTTTAATAAATTTCGTCCTCGAAATTTGATCCACGATACTTGTATCACCACTATTGCGATTGACCTTCGATTGCAATGTCCTAAATACCATTGTTAGTCTTTAACAATCATTCATAATTTATATCTTCATATGGTTTGAGTTTACCAAACTTGATTTCTTATCTTCCAGAATATCCCGTTATAGCTCCATATCAGCGGCTACTCAACTCCCAAAATAATTTATAAACCCTAATATCATTCCCAATTGTGTCCTCAAACTACTTTTTATCTAGCTCTTAAATCTCCCAACCCAGTGATCACACCAAGATTGAACTACTCAGCTGCCATGATGGCACATAAATTGATAACATTGAACTATCTTGACGTATCTTTCTTTCAAATATCAGTACCTCGATTTCATATTAGCTTTAGAGATAATTTCTTAGCCTTTTACAGCTGGTCATGCAAATTATCCATTTAGGTTTCCCAAATTTACAATTTCTCTTACAGCAGCATGACATCCTGACACGTTACTATTTCTCTTTCAAGCACAATCCATCAATCAAACTAGTTTATCTCAGCACAGAACTCCCATGTCATTTCAATTTATCATCAACCTTCCACATTTATATTCGTCCTTCATTTGTGGCTCCTCAACTCGGTATCGCTAAATATTTTATTTCATTTAAACGGTGCTTTCCATATTTCTCCACATGAGTCATAATCTCTCTATTGACTTAAACAAAATCCCATTTTTCCTCGATTCTTGAAATAGGTTTAATCTCGTCTCTTTTAGGCGATCTACTTTCCACACTACTTCATTAAATGAAAACTTTGTTGAACAACTTTTGATTCTTACCGGTTATTTGGTAGCACTTAGTATAACTTAAATAGCTTAGCCTACTATCTTACGACCCAAATAAAATTTTCATAGTGCAACTAAAACTCACTTCTTCCTTTATAACAACTTATTGTATGTTTCCTCAAATCATAACATGTTTCTTGGAAAGATAAACACTTTTGTTTACTCATCAACTTATATCTTGCCATATCCTTATGTTAACTTTGTCTCTTTCAACCTGTCAACTCATGTTCTCAAGGGTACCTAAGTATACTTACCATTGCTCCAACCTTTATATGTCACCAAAAGCATGGTTCGAAACAACTAAATCGGAGCCAACTGCTCACAATTCTTGGGGTGCGTATTATTAGGCACACGAAACTAAAAGTTAAGTCAATAACTAGGGTTAAATTTCTTCCAACTGCCACATCCAGAAAGCACATTTACCTCAGTAAGTTCATAACAAATGTCTATATAAAAGATCGTTCTATTCCCGATTAGAACCTACCTTGGTCTATGTACACAATTACTATTTCACCACAATTCCTAAATTTCTTGAGCGCACTCCTCTCTTCTTGGTAACCTTAACTTCACAAATTTTTATCATGGATGTAATTATCCTAGAAGAATCCTTTACAAATCTCCGTTAACAGCTTGCTCAACATTGTTTGGTCACTCGAGATTTACTTTTCCTCCATTCGATTCTCTTTTGATTATCGATTACCATATTCCACATAGAAATTATCCCACTTAGATTACAATCCAAGCCTTCAATCTTTTCACCACGATTAAGAATCCTACCACGATGCTCTGGTCCCTTGGAACTTGGACTCTAAACCATACATAACATCCTCAGTGTCGCCCAAACTTTGGCACCTGACCGTCTCCACAGTTCACTGTGTTGCTCCGACTCGTGGGTATCACACCCCAAACCGCGAGCCAACCACCAGTCCTCTGCCTTGGTCCCTAGGCTCAGTTCCATTGTTACAGACTAAACACTAATGGTGTTATCGCTATGCTAGAATTCCTTGTTCTATCTCTGAGAGCTACAATGGTTCTTATTAATACTAATCCAATTCCCTGATCTTTTGGATTCCTAATGTTCTTTTCCAGAGTAACACTCAATCGCATCGAGCACCCTTGTCCTAACCATTCCTAAGACTTCGGATTTCTTTCTTAATCTCCTTATATGTTTATTCCACGTTTGACTTTCAACTAACACTCACTATACAGGTCATTATGTCAATCATTCCTATTTCTTTGAATCTATTAGGACCAACTTTAATTTTTCTAAGACCTAATCAAATCCTAAGATATCTTTACGAGCTTATTCAAGCTTTAGCAAGTCTATCTTATTGCTTGGTGCCTTAAAACTCAAACCAAGTCTTTTATGACTACCCCTCGGTCCTTGACAATCATCGTTATGCTAACTATTTTCTTTTGAGTTTGAATTTTCTTAAATCGGCTAGGATCATTTCAAGCTTATAATATAATCGTCTCCACAGGTTGAAATACCATTTTATCTCCAAGTATATACAGTACGCGTAATTTTTCTCTTAGCAACATCAAAGTCATACTCGTAATTTCCTTTTCCCAAAATGTTTTCTAATTTCCAAGGTTCGTCATAAATCTCTAATCTACCGTTGTTCCTTATATTATTTACAATCTCAAAATCATCAAGTAAGGTTTCATTTTGCAAATCCTCTATAAGCCAAAAGATTCTCTCAAATTTCCAATTTAACAGAAAAGTTATAATCTTCAAAACATGCGGATCCTACGCTTGATATCCAAGTAATTTTTCGATCGCTCCTTGACCCTAACTATAGCTGATTTATAGTCGATCCCTCTTTGTCTTGTAGTCACTATTTGAAATTCCAAAATCCTAAATCATCAAAATTTTACTCAAAAGGAAAATTCCTGCTACATCCTAGAGCATTTTATTCAAGCC
The DNA here is from genome assembly GCA_036245055.1 of Diospyros kaki. Taxonomy (NCBI): domain Eukaryota; kingdom Viridiplantae; phylum Streptophyta; class Magnoliopsida; order Ericales; family Ebenaceae; genus Diospyros; species Diospyros kaki. Next base: position 21,999,183 of record BSEG01000014.1, on the reverse strand, counting down.
AATTACTATCGAGAAAAATTTCTAAACACCTCAAACAAGAATTCGATCCTCAATTAGTTCCGATTTGTTTTCCTCGTCTGATCCTAACTAATATCCTCGATATAGTTCTCTTTTCTGTCATCTCCCAAAACTTTCATAAAACTTAAATCTACGCCTTAACTCTCTTTGTCCTTGAATAACATATGACTTGTCCCTATGAGTCGTTTTCTTAAGGTATTATTTCCTTATTTTCTCTTTCATCAATTCCGATTTTTCTATCTCAATATCCCCATCAACACTTCCGGATTCCTAAAATCCTCAAGCTCTGTTCTCTAAAGCACTTATTGAATCTTCCTGAGTTTCTTATTGGGTCGTTCCTTAGGATCCTCGATCTATACCAAGTCATTCTTTCCCTTGAATCCTTATACCATTCGATCAAAACCTGACTTTCAATTAGGTTATGTCATATCAAACTAATCGTCCACAATTTCCTTAATAACCACCAGTCATCCCAACATTTAGTGAGATTGATTTTAACTAATGATCTCCAATCAACGGTTTCCGATTCTTATGAATCCTCAGTTATGGTTTGTCGAACCAACCTTACATTCGACCCATATTGTTCGATGTTAACTCCCAATCCAACGTTTCGTCACTCAGCAAAATCTAATATTCTCCAATTAATAATTTCAAAGACTTCAACCGATAAACCCCCAAATCTCCAAGCAGGGATTTTGTCTTTATGATCTACCAGTTCCTTTCCCCTAAGTCTCCATTCGTGATTTTTACTAGTTAGCCCTAACTGAATCCGTTCTTCTTAGGTCCTCAATTCGGATATCCAACTTAACCTTAAGATCTTCAAGTCGTTTCTTTTTCTCACGCCCTCGACAAGTTCTCCTAATAACCTCTGTCACTTCACTTTTCTTTGTCAGGGCATGACATCACCATCGTTTAACATGTCCCAATTGGGAGGGTATTAAGACAATTCACTAAGATTCTTCCGAAAGAGATTTTATACTATACCTCAAGTTGTACCGGAATTTCCAAAGTATTTATTCCTCAAAGGTTTGAGATCATATATTTCTTTCATTTCGACGACCCTCATTACTGGCTTCCCAATTTCCAAAAGATGTGAATTGATCTTGTTTATCTCCACTTGACGCTGAAAGTATATTCAAATTGAAAACCTCAAATTTCACATTTTAGAGTCTCCATACCATTTTCAACTATGTTCCGAATGTCTCTTAGAATCCATAATCCTGTTCTAAGTTCTTGTTCAATAGTTCTAACCATACTAAGTTCAACAACCTAACCAAATCGTCCTAGGGCTTTAACCTAGGGCTCTGATACTAATTGTAACACCCCGTCTCGCCAGGCGTGTCACTATAAGGGTATTCTCGGGATTTCTTTTTTTTTTCTTCAAGTTCAACACACGCGGTATATCAAGAACAATCTTCACATGCAGATACAAAACCCCGCGAACCCCAGCCCTGCCCGTTTAACTATCAAGATCAATAATCTTAAACTAAACGAGTCTTAATACAACGCAGCGGATACATTAATACTAAAACACCAAAGTTCTTACATTGTATTTCCATGGAAAAATACGTAATACAGATCAATTGATAACATTGCTAATACACAACTGTTCATTTACAACCTGTAATACATACTAAACCTCCAAATGTTACAACAACTAACAAACTAAGCACCATTGGCCTTCAACCGGCCACATTCTTGCTCTCGCAGCAGTCCTTGCCTGGAACATTAAACGTTCCAGGGGCATAGCCCAAGTTAGATGATAAACATCTAAGTGATGGCATAAAACAGTTTATACAATGCATGAGAGACACACGAGCATGGCATACTCAGACAACGAAAATATGCAAGACACGTCTAACTTGAGAAATTCCCTGACACACTTAATCCCCGGGTGCCCTACCGTGTCACTCGATTACCAGTCCCGGATGCCCTACCGTGTCACCCGATCACCAGTACTGGCCCCGGATGCCCTACCGTGTCACCCGATCACCAGGACTAACTGTGTCCCATTCTCAAGAAGACTCCATCCCATCCCATACAGAAAACAACATTGACACGAATATCAATACCCCGATGATATGAAAATCACTCGCCATGCACCGACTCTTTTGTAAGTAAAAACAGTTAATGCAATGTTTCACATGTTCAATATGCAAATGATGACATAAATATGTAAGTGAAACGCTTTCGCAGAACACACCAAGTTCCGGAGGGTAAAATCGCTCACTAAAACTGGCCCCGTTTGCGTCTAACCTAGGTTCGGGAGAGTAACACCTCCCACTTGAACCCACTACACACTTTCCAACATGTTTTCAAGATAAGGTAAAGATAGGATCAGACCACTCACCTCGAATGTATTCGGATCACCTCGATCCTCGTGCACGGCCTCGATTTGCGTGCCAAACCCCAAATACTTGAACTTGTACTCAACCTCAAGCCAAGATACTTCCTAAGCATCATATTTAATTAAGAAATCATTAAAATCTATTTTCCTCAATTTTTTCATAATTTTCTCTATTTTTCTCCAATTTTCACCTAGATAATTCCAAAATAATTATCTCCTCAAATATTTTCCAAAATATTTTAACATGTTAATTCCTAAAATAAATTAACAAAAATACTGGAATTGGAATTCCCGAAATGCCCCCATCCACGCGCCCTCACGCGCCTAGCGCGTGGGTGCGAGTGAAGACTGGCGCGTGCAGCCACGCGCCACCGTCTTCTTCCTTAGATCCGGCCGCCGGCGACTCTTCCGATGACCAAAACAAGGGTACCGCCTTGAAGCCCTTCTTGAATCGATCCCATTGGCACCGCTTTGAGGCCGAAAGGCCACCGGAAAGTGGCCCAAACGGCCAGTTGCAGGTGGCGGAAGGCGGTCCGCCACCCATTCTCGGCCGAGCTTCGATCGGCCTCTACACTGCTCCAAAATACCTCAAAACACTCCCATTTTCTTCTCCTTGTTGCAAGGATCATAAACCCCTTAATCAATTTCCCAAAACCATCCGAAAACGCGATCGATTTGAAGCCCAAAAATCAAAACCCTCGGCCTCCCTTTTATACCCAAAACCCGACCAAAATCCGGCCAATCACCGGCCACCCTTGCTCCCCAAGACTCCCACGGCCGTATACGACCTCCCCCAAGCAAGCCTCGGTCGTCCCATCGCCGGAAACGGCGGCCATGTGCGTGGAAGGCGGCGGCCGAATTCTCCCTTGCGCGTTCACACTATGCATTTTCCATTTTTTGCACTTTGGCCCCTGATTTCTTCATTTGACTTTTTAGCCCCTACCAATACACCCCTGATCTTTCCAAATATACCACTAAGGACCACAAGTCTTGTACTATTCATTTCATTCTTGAAACTTCCGAAAAATTATCGTTTTGACCTCCCTCGGGCAAATTTAGAAAACTACACTTAGGCCCGGCTGGTCAAATTGACCTTAAATCCATTTAATTCAACCCGAAATCGCTTAAGGGTTGTTCTACACATTAAATATAGGTCCTTGACACGCTCTGTTGACTTTTCGGATGTCTCCTACGTCGATTCGGTTTTCTCAGCTCGGTCGATAGTTGTATCGAAAACTGTTCCTGATCCAATTTCTTTCATCACTAAAAATCATAGTTTAAATCGGTTGTCAATACTGTACAATTATCTTTAGCTATCTGAGGTTCGGGTTACTCCCTCCGACTGATTTGATCGTCTAAAACTGCGTTAATGTGCCATATAGCCTTATTCTTTTACTAATTTCAATTATACCCTTCCTTAAAAATCATTTATACTCTTAATAACTTCCCGGGTATTATAGTGGTGGTGCGGCGCGATGGCCAACGAGGCCGAAGGCGATCAAAACAGGCTACCACAGAAAGCGGCAGCCATAGTAGCGGCTATGCCAGCCCGCTGCAGGCTGGGTGCACAGCTAGGCAGCTCGTGCGGGGGTCAGTGGTGGACGCAGGGAGTTGGAGGTGACCGACGATGGTTAGGCTGGCTGAGGCAGCGGCTAGCGGTGGTTTACGTTGGTGCTTGAGGCGCATGGCAGAGTTACAGGTGGTGCGCGCGCAGGAGTCGCAGGAAGGAGAAGATGAATTGGAAGAAGAAAAGAAAAAGAAGAAAGAAAAAAAAAAGAAGAAAAAGGAAAAAGAAAGAAAAGAAAAGAAATAGAGAAAAATTCTGAAAAATGCTAGTAAATTTCTCGAAAATAGGAAATGGAGCTTTATAATCATTCCGGAGATTTTGGCGAGAAAAAACTGTTCGGGCATGCATTTCAAGGCAGTGCACGAAAATCGATGTGGTGTGCGAGAATCGAAGTACTGTGTGAGAATGGAGACTGGTCACGAGAATCGAGGCAAGGCTCAGGGATCAAGGTGCTGCACAAAAATCGAGACATATCATGTATACCGAGAAAGCCTGAGAGGCTAAGTTAAGGTAAGTAAAATTTTCTAAAAAATTCTAGAAAATTAGGAAAGTTATTTTATAAATTGTTATAGAGAAATATTTGAGGAAATATTTGAGAAATATCTAGTTTAGATTTATTGAGGAAAAATAAGAAGAAATAAAGGGAAATTATGAGGAAATTAGAAAATAAATAGAATATTGATTTCTTGGATAAATATGATAGCCAAGATATGTTGAGGATCCGAATTGAGTACTTTAGAAGTCTGGCACGAGAATCAAAGATGTTATGAGATGCGTATAAGGTAAGTGGTACTTCCCAAACTGGATTTAGATTTATGAAAAGATTTGATTTGAAAGTGGTTCAACCCAAAACCCGATTTTATGTGAACGATTTTATCATGTTGTCATGTCTTGATGTGATTATGTCATGTAGATTGCATTTACATGTATTGATGATGAAATGTGCATGCATTCACGATAATATTATTGGATCATGCATTGCATAAGAGTTTGGGATTATGGACTGGCGTCGCTGCTCTACCAAGAGTGCACTCATATACCTCAGTCCAGGAAGGGGGCTGTAAAAATAGGGAGCAACAGTTGGGTGCTGTCGACTCAAACTAAAAATTGATGAGGACATTTTGCATACATGCACGAAAATGATTTTGTACCCTTACTTAGATGATTTATCTCTAACTTGGGCTTTGCCCCTGGAATATTCAAACTTTCATATAGAGATTGTAGCAGAAACGAGGATGAATGAGGCATGAAATGACACTTAGCAAAGTGCATTGAATGATGTTATATAGCCCATGTATTTAAGTTCTGCTACTTTGTACTTTGAACGTTTTGAAAGTCCATGATTGACGTTTGAGGAATGATGATGTATAACCCTAGTTAGGGTTAATGTTAATTGAAGACGTATGTTATGTATTAATGTTAGTTGAGAACTTATGCTATGTATTAAGTTATGTTGAGAACTTATGTTCCATTGATGGTTAGCCTTGTATTGGGGATTAAGTTCGAAAAGCGGTCATGTATAACTTTATTTATGGCTAATGAGGATGTAAAAACTAATTTATGATTAATTTTAAGATGTCAAGTTCGATTCTAGCTTCCGCATTTGATGTTTATGATGATTATCTTTTGAGATAGATATATGGAAATTTTGGGATAGATATGAGGAATATTGTGGTTTAACATTTGTTTGGAAGAAAAAAATTTATTATTCTCGAATTATCCCAATTTATGACAGGCTCAAAAAATAAGGTGTTTACACAAAAGGTGATTTGAATGAGTGAGGGGTTATTCAAATGTTCACTAAAGGTTTTCAAATGGCTGGACACCTCATTCGAATGTGGGCAAAATTCATTCAAATGAATTTTAAACAGTAACTTCATTATTGAAGGCTTTGACCCGCTCATTCGAATGAATTTCTCGGTCATTCGAATGACTATGAGGGTCATTCAAATGTTTTCAGCAATACACTCATTAAGGACAAATGACCATTCGAATGTGCAACAATCATTCGAATGTCAAAAGAGAAAATTTTTTATCATTATTTTTATTTATTTATTTTTTTTATTTTAACGAAAATAAATCAAACAAACAAACAAAGCCACATTCGAATGGATTCGAATGAAGGTCAGGTCATTCGAATGACTGCTTGAGTTTTAGAAATACAAGCAATGGGTTACTCGAATGAACGTAAGGCTATTCAAATGTGTGTTGAGGGCTTTTTAAATGAGCGAACACTTCATTCGAATAAATTTGGCTCTCATTCAAATGAATTTCAAACAGTAACCCACTTAACGAAGGTTTTGCACAAGGCATTCGAATGCAACAGTAACGCATTCGAATGAATTTGACGGACATTCGAATTTCTTTGAAAGCATTCGAATGGTTTTGGCGTTATGCTTACTGAGGCCTTATGGGTCATTCGAATGTGCCTGAGTTCATTCGAATTCTACAAAGGTCATTCAAATTTGAATATCAAAACTCTTTCTTTTCTTTTCTTTTTTTTTTTTTTGAAATGAACTACTAACTAAGACTTAATGGAAATAAATTGCATCAAATTAAACAAAGGCAACTAAAGAAAAAATCAAAAATAAGCATGGCTCTGGCATAGGAACAAACATACCTTATTTCTTCCCACTTTTAACAACATGAAATAAATCAGAGGGAGTTGGAAGAATACCTAGTAGTCTTCAATGCAGATGTGAATCCATGAGCTTGCTACAATACTAAAATCAAAATAAAGAGTGAGAACAACACATCAAAACAAGACACTATTTATATATATAGATATACACACACATTTTTTTGTTTTTTTCATTTCCCTAGATCTGCAAGATCGATGCTCGTTTCCTCATTAGATAGGAGCTCAAGATAAGCTTTCAGTCTGTACCCATTTACCTTTGTCACTTGATCATCCTGAAGATCCTCTCTGTCATAGGCACCATGATTTGAGATAAATTGGATTCTAAAGGTCCAATCCATCTGGACTTCAACTTTCCAGGAAACAGATGAAGCCTAGAATCATACAACAACACATATTTACCTACCTTGAAATCCTTTCTGCTTATGTGTCTATCATGCAGGCTCTTAATGTGCATTTTTGAAATTCTAGCATTTTCAAAAGCTTCTTTTCTCACTTCTTCTAGTTCATTCATCTACAGTTTCCTGTTGTGGCCTACCTCGTTTGGATCTTCATTTATTTTTCTAATAACCTAATAAGCCTTATGTTCCACTTTCATAGGCAAATGGCAAGGCTTTCCAAATACCAACCTATAGGGAGATATGCCTAAGATTGTCTTGTATGCAGTCCTGTAAGCCCATAGAGCATCAATCAACCTTAAAAACCAATCTTTTCGGTTAGAATTGATAGTTTTTTTCAAGATTCTTTTTATTTCCTTATTGCTTAGTTTAGCTTGACCATTAGTCTGGGGGTGATACTGTGTGGAGACTTTGTGCACTACCCCATATTTTCTCATGAGCTCTGCCACTGCCTTATTACAAAAGTGTGATCCTTCATCACTGATGATGGCACGTGGTATCCCAAAACGACTAAAGATGTTTTCTTTCAGAAATTTCACCACTGTCCTATGGTTATTGTTTTTGGCAGGTATGGCCTCAACCCATTTGGATACATAGTCTACAGGAAGCAAAATGTACTCATATTCAAAAGAATTGACAAACGGACCCATAAAATCTATTCCCCAGCAATCAAAGATTTCTAGGACATGGATGGGTTGTAGAGGCATCATGTTTCTCTTGGTCAAACTTCCTAATCTTTGACAACGGTCACATGAAGAACAAAATTGATTCACATCCTTAAACAGTGTTAGCCAATAAAATCCACTCTAAAAAAATTTTGCAATAGTTTTTCTTGTGGAGAAATAGCCTTCGTGAGAAAAAGTGTGACAAAAGTTGATCACACTATGTTGTTCATGCTCTGAAATGCATCTCCTAAGGATTTGGTCAGCACAGTATTTGAACAGATATGACTCATCCCAAACGTAAGTCTTTACTTTTCTAAAGAACTTCTGTTTGTCTAATCTAGTCCAATGGTTTGGAATCAACCCTACAACTAGGTAATTTGCAATATCAGCATACCAAAGGATATAGACTTTACTAGAAACAGAGTTTACATGAAAGAGTTGGTCATTTGGAAAATTGTCATGCATTGGTAATTCTGATTGGGTGAGATCTTGACCTGGAATTCTGGACAAGTGATCAACCATAACATTTTCTACCCCTTTTTTGTCCCTAATTTCTAAGTGAAATTCTTGAAGCAGTAAAATCCACCTAATGAGGCGTGGCTTAGCATTTTGTTTTGAAAAGAGGTATTTCAGTGCAGCATGATCAATGTACACTATGACATGTGACCCTACCAAGTATGATCTAAACTAATCCAGGACAAACACAACAGCCAACAACTCTTTTTTAGTTGTTGTGTAATTCTTTTGGGTCTCATTGAGTGTTCGGTTAGCGTAGAAAATGACAAGAGATTTCTTTTCCTTCTTTTGCCCTAAAACTGCCCCTATTGCAAAATCACTTGCATCACACATCAACTCAAAAGGTAATGTCCAGTCTGGTGGTTGGATGATGGGTGCTGAGATGAGGGCATATTTCAATTTATCAAAAGCATTTTGACAAGCAGAAGTCCATTCAAATAGAACATCCTGAGACAACAAATGGCACAAGGGCCTTGTTATGGTGCTAAAGGAAGCAATGAATCTCATATAAAACCCTGCATGTCCTAAAAAATTTCTGATGTCTTTCACATTCCTAGGGGTTGGGAGGTTTTGAATGGTTTCAATTTTTTACTTGTCTACCTCTATTCCCCAAGATGAAACGATGTGCCCTAAGACAATGCCTTGTTTCACCATGAAGTGACACTTTTCTCAGTTGAGTATCAGATTTGTTTCCTCACATCTTACTAAAACCCTTTTCAGATTCTCTAAACATGCCTCAAAGTTGCTTCCATAAACAGAGAAATCATTCATGAATACTTCAACAATCTGCTCAACCATTTTACTAAAAATGCTCGTCATACACCTTTGAAAGATGGCTGGAGCATTGCATAACCCAAATGGCATGCGCCTGTAAGCAAATATCCCAAATGGACATGTGAAAGTAGTCTTCTCCTGATCTTCTAGAGCAACTTCTATCTGGTTATACCTTGAGTACCCATCTAAGAAGAAATAGTAAGCTTGCCCTGTTATTCTTTCTAGAACTTGGTCCAAGAAAGGTAGAGGAAAATGATCTTTCTTGGCCATGGAGTTGAGCTTCCTATAATCTATGCACATGTGCCACCCAGTTTGGGTGGTAGTTGGAATGAGTTCATTTGTTCATTTTGCACTACAGTGACTCCAAACCTTTTTGGCACTACCTGGGTTGGACTTACCCACTTAGAATTAGAGATTGAGTAAATTATTCCAGCATCAAACAGCTGAAGCACTTCTTTTTTGACTTCTTATTTCATGTTAGAATTCAATCTCCTTTGCATTTATCTCATTGGTTTTACTCCTTCTTCCAAGAATATCCTATAAGTACTCATTAAAGGACTAATACTTTGCAAATCTGTGATGGTCCATTCCTATGTGCCTTCGGAACTCTTATCATTTGTTGCTCTTGCCGAGGTGTCAAATTAGAAGAGATAACCACTAGGAATGCTTCACTTTCTCCTAAAAAGACATATTTCAAATCACTTGACAATGACTTTCTCTCAGGAATGGACAGGTGGCTAACAGAAGTATTGAGCTTACTGTCCAAGTTCCCTAATGGCTCTAAACTAGGCATACATGTGGGCTTCTCACTCTCTTTGCCTATGACTTCCACTTCTCTTATTTCCTCAAAATCCTGATTTACTTATTTGGTTCTTCTCATTAACTCTTCTTCAAAATAGTCGTCGATCAGTGTTTGGATCAAGTCTACCTCCTTCACTTCACTCTCAGTGTCCTGATGTTTGGCTACCCTGAAAATATTCATTTCTACAGTCATGTTCCCAAAAGATAACTTTAGCACACCATTCCTACAGTTGATGATGGCATTTCAAGTTGCTAAGAATGGTCTACCCAAGATGACAGGAACAGAAGGTTGAGGGCCCTGATGAGGCTGGGTATCCAACACTATGAAATCTACTGGAAAGTAGAACTTGTCCACTTGGACTAAGATATCCTCCACTATCCCTCTAGGTACTTTGACTGACGTATCCGCCAACTATAGAGTGACTCTAGTAGGCTTCAATTCTCCTAGACCCAATTGTTGATAGACACTGTATGGCAATAGATTTACACTAGCTCCTAAGTTTAAAAGTGCTTGATCAAATTTCTAGCTTCCTATGATGCACGAGATGGTTGGATAGCCTGGATCTTTGTATTTGGGAGGGGTCTTGAATTGTAAGATAGAATTGACCTGTTCAGTTAGAAATGTTTTTCATACACATTTATTTTTCTTTTTACAGTGCAAAGGTCTTTAAAAAACTTAGCATATGAAGGTGTTTATTTTATTGCATCCAAAAGTGGAATATTGATTATCACTTACTCAAACACTTCATATATATCAGCATTTTGTTGCTCTTTTTTCAAGTGATTCAACCTTTGTGGAAAATGTGGTTTGGGTCTATATTGAATTTATTTTCCTAAAATGTTATTGTCTTTCCCATCTTCTTTTTGTTTTTTATTTTTTTTCTATTTTTTTATTTTTCTCCACGGTGAGTTCATGATCTTTTGGTTCTTCCTCTTCATCAGCAGGTTGACTTATCCTAGGGTCAGTTGGTTTTTCAATTAATCTTCCACTTCTTAGGATAGTCACTGCTTGAACTTGTTCATGAGTGTTGGTTTCCCTATTTGAAGCTTCTACCTGGTTGGTTTGTCTAATTGGGTTAGGATTTGGCTAGGATGGAAACCTTTCGGGTTCTCTCACACTCAATGTTTGTGTTAGCTTTGTCAACTGGCTCCTAATGTCTTCCATGACTCTGTTTGTTTGCTCCTGGGTTTTGGCAACCTGATTATTGATTCATGTTTGTCTTTGGATGAATTGATGAAGGTTGTCCTCTAAAGGTCTTCTATGGGGCGGTTGGTAAGTATTGGATGAGGAACCTTGATTTACTTGGAAAGATTGTTATGCGGGAAAGGGTGGCTGAGAATGATTTGCAGAATTATTTCTCCAAGAAAAATTTGAGTGGTTTCTATTGTTAGGATGATATGAGTTATAGTTTTGGTTATGCCCGTAATAGTTTCCCCCTTGATTTTTATTTTATTTTCCGTCAAAGTTGTGCGTGTGTGTGTTATTAGTATGTCCATACAATACTTCTTTGAAAGCAAGTAACATAGGACATTCCTTAGTCTTGTGCTCTATTATGTCACAAACTGCACATGTCACTTCCACTTGGTTAATAGATTGTGTTTTTTTGGTTTCCAGACTTTCAATTTTTCTTGTTAAGGAAACTATCCTAGCATTCAGATCATCACTCTCACTCAGTTGGTACCTACCTCTAGACTGTGGATTTTCTCTTGAGTCATTAGAAGATATTGGTCCTACTTCCTAATTTCTAGTGTTTTCTACTAAGGTATGAAAGAATTGGAATGCTTTCTTTGGAGTCTTCTCATAGAACTCACCATTACACATGATGGACACTAGCATTTTTAAGTGAGGACTAAGAGCATCGTGAAAGAAACTGACTACTCTGCATTGTTCAAAACCATGGTGTGGGCAAGCATGTAGAAGGTTCTTAAACCTCTCCCAAGTTTGAGCAAAGTTCTTATTGGGTGTGCACACAAAGTTCATAATCTGCCTCTGTAGAGTGGCAATTCTATTGGCTAGAAAGTATTTTTTCAAAAAAGTTGTTTGCATTTCCCTCCAGATTCCTATGGACCTAGGTGGAAGAGTGCTCAATCACATTATAACCTTATCCTTGAGTGAAAATGGAAAGAGCTTCAACCTTATGACATCTTCATTTACTGTGTAATCCATACAAGCGCTACACACTTCCTCAAACTTTGTCATATGGGTGTATGGGTTCTCAGAATCTATGCCTCAGAATCTATGCCATGGAAAGTTGGCAACAGTTGGATGGTGTCAGGCTTGAAAGAATGCAAGAGGGAGTTGTCTGCTTAGGAGGATGAAGATACTTCCTACGGGGTCTAATCATTTCCTGATCAATGGGATCAGGGTCATCGTGGCCATTACCATGTGAAGACATGTTGTTGTGTTAAGACATGAATGAATACAATAGTGAAAGCTTAAGATTAAACAGAGTGTTTTCTAAATGCAATTCTTGTTCCACCACTCTACCAAATCTAAGTCTCATGCACAACACGAAATTAAAAAGAAACTACAACAGAAAGAAAGAAAGAATAAAATAAGCAGAATGAAATGGGAATGATTACTTTCTTACCTCAATCTCCTCGGCAGCGGTGCCAAAATTTGTTGCAACACTTACCCTGTATTGTCACTTTTTATCCTTTTTCTAGTTATAACGAAGATCATTTAACAGCTCAAATTATCCAAAAAAAGAATGAGGCGTTTAGACTCGCTAGTGCACGACTGTAATCGTAGTAGAAAAATTAAATTTTTCGGGTATGATTGGGTCGATTCACAGGGAAATTACTCATGGAATGAGGTAATCACACCAAATCAGTCGGCTTAAAGACTATGAAAAATGTTTAGATTGATAATGTTTATCTGTTGTTTGGATATGGAGAAATCTTAGGTCAAGACAATTCAAGTGACAAGCTCAACTGATCCTCATATAGCTTACTTAAGTATAACCGAATGTTCAGATTGCTTGAGGTTTAGTCATTAAATACACCACTGAGATAATGATAACTCTAGTTTAAGTAATCCTCATACATGGCATGGAGGATTCTATATTAAGAAACTATCATAAATTAGTGTGTAAATAATGTTTTGCAAAGATAATCGTTCGGGCTTGGGTATGAGGACGTTTCCAGATTAAGTAACCTTCATACATGGCATGAAGACTCTAGGTTAGGCATACGAACCAATCCAAGCCTGAAGTTTTCAAATGAAGAACAACTCTCAAGCTCTCTTAGTTTCTGCTATTGAACATATGAAGTTCGGCTACCTTGGGTAATCAGAGGCATTGGACACTATCCTTACCTTGCGCCCCAAGTTTAGAGTTAGCTACTCATCTTCATGGAAAATAAAATAACTTGAATTTAACTCAGCAGATAAGTGATGAACAAAATAGAGACAAGCAATAACAATAACTATAAGATGAACTACTGTTGTATGAATACTGAACAAAGCTACGACTGGTATTGAACTTATAGTAAACTAAAAGAACAAAACAAAAAACGAGAACTGAAGTGCTAAAAAGTATAGACAAACATGCCGAATGTAAAGACTACGCTACTGATTCCTATCTGATTCTAAGCATAAAAAAGAGATTTATGTTTTTATCTCTACTGTTTTTAATTCCGAGGAGGATCATCCATTTTTAAACTTGTCGTGTATGGAAGAGGGGACCACTTGGTGAAAAGTTGCTCAAAAAGTTTATTAAATTTACCGTTTGAACCACCGCGTTCATTTGCGTATTTAAAGGCTTGCTTCGGGGTATCATTTGAATGAGTGGGAAGAGAAATTCGAATGACCGGCTTGATTTCCTTTGGCTACTTGCATCATTCCAATGAGTGCAAGGCTCATTCCAATGAATTTAGTGTTTACTGATCATTTGCACAGCGATTTCCTCTGTCATTCGAATGCAACAGTATCCAAATTCGAATGAATTTCTGATTTTACTCTTTGATTTCTTCTATACATTCGAATAACTTTGACAACATTCGAATGGGCTTATTTTCATCCGAATGACTTTGGGCTATATGACCGACCTTGACTTCTTGAATTATAGCTTCACATTTGAATTTAAGCTTCGAATGTATTCCCGATGGTCTTCTTATTTGAATGTCTTGAAGAATTCATTCGAATGACTTGCCTTGACTGCTTTGCATCCGAATTACTCTATCTTCATTTGAATGGGTACTCGGTGATCTTCTCATTCAAATGACTGGAAGGTTCATTCAAATGACTTGCCTTGGCTACTTCTTTTTCTTTTCTTCTTGGGTCACTAATCTTCATTTGACCATGCTCGATCATGCCCCAAATGAATTATGTTTTTATCATTGATCCATATCTCCCATTAAATCCTGCAAACAAGTAGTTTATTACATTTTAGTTCATCAAATTGATTACAGATCAATAAAATTGTGGCAAATTTTTGATGTTTTTTATCATCAATCAACTGGGTCTTGCAAGGGTCATTTTACTTCTGCTTTTTGTTCTGGTTTTGAAAAAATTTTAAAAATTAGTGTCCCTTGCATTGATCCATCAAGTTTTGGTTTTTTGGGCCTCGCCCTTTCAATTTCAATCGTATCAGAGACTTGGCTCAATATTTTCATCCCATTCAAGTGTTTGGTGCATTTTGTGTATATTTTGGACCTTAGTAGCTTGTTATTTTTGTTGTAGGTATGTAGTGAGAGTTAACAATTTAGTCCAAACTGTCAATCGGTTTGGTGTTCGTGAGGTGACGCGATCGACCGGCCTATAAGGGGTTGTCGATCGTTCCTTGTGACCCTGTTTCAGTTGACCGTGTTTGGAACATTGTCGACCAGTTATGCACACGGTTTTCTCTCGGCAACGCATGGTTCTCCGTAGGCCCCATTATTTTCTCTCGGCAACATGGTATTCTCACAGCAATCCATGGTTCTATCGGCCACATGATTTTCTCTCAACAACATAGTGTAATACTCGGTATTACATGGTGTTGGAAAATATATGATTTTTAGGTTTTTTTTAAAATGACATTGAGTGGTTTGGAAAGCCCAAAAGTTAGTTTTGAGAAATAAATTAATAAATTTTTGAATTGACGACAGGGAATGCCTTAGGACTTGGATGTCCAGGAATGAGGGCACGAGATTGGTGAGCGTCTCAAAATGAGGATAATGAAGATGAAAGCAATCAAATTGGAAATAGTTTCTAGAATAGTTTCTATATAAGCCTGAATTGTTGACTGAACTAAATGCTTGTAAGGGACATCCAGAAAGTCAAAGGGACCCTAAGGGTGACCCGATTTTGTGAGTGAGACAACCCTGAAGGGTTTTCGGGTGAAGAAAAGGTCCTGTGCAGGCACATGGATGAAATCGATTTTATCGAGTTATAGTTACCAAAATACAACAATTAAAATTTGTGATTAGACACCAGTGGCACCCGGTAGGTGGGAGCGGGTTGTCACACATAGTCTCTCCGTGAGACCTATTATTTTTACTCGGCACTCATATTTCTATCTACACTCAGTCTCTTCGCGAGCCCTATTATTTTTTCTAGGCAACAATTTCTTCGAGGGCCCTATTATTTTCTCTTGGCACTAATATTTCTCTCAGCTCTCCTTGTAATTTCTCTCTGCACCGATGCCTCTCTAGATCGCACCAGTGCGCACCACATGGCATGTAGTAAAATAATCCCAAAACGGCATCGTGGTAGTGTTGGAAAATAATCCCAAAACGGCCACATGGCAACGTTGGAAAATAATCATAGCGTTGCCCCTCAGGGCTTAAACCCTCACCACCAGCGGCCCAGACACCTATTGCACTCTCGACCGCCTGACCTGCAAGCCTCCTCAGTATTATATGCACACATATTAATTTTATAGTAAATTGATTGTTATTTTTTGTAATTACACTTAGACCCAGAATATACCAAAAAAACACTCAATGACCTCCCCACTTGCCTACAATCCCACGTAAGCCCCCTCAACTAAGTTACGTGTTTGCCCCTAAGCTCTCTTCTTTTCAATTAGGCAACACGTGCAACCCCCGTGCACTATGTAGTGTCGTACAATCTTTAATGGGGAATAATCCCTCTCGAAAAAATCATGCTAAATTCAGAATAATACACAACTCCATGAGGCATCCCTTAACAGCCTGGAATCTTACCTGGGTAGGCCACTTAAAGGCCAAGAACCTATCCCGGCAGCTCGTTGTAAGGCCTATTTTCTCTTGGAGGACTTCTTACGTCATTTAGTTTTCCCAAGAGGGGGGGTTCCTCTTAAGCCCATCTAAAACCCAAGACCATAGTCTTCATGCTCATCGTGTGCATGTTGATCCTTGAGATTTGGTAAAGTGCACCATCAACTGCTCTTCTCTTGTCAGGAAAGGTAGATGTTTATATTCATTAATTACATCATTTATTTATTGCACTATTTTCCTTCACATACTGTCTTAAGCATTTGGAGGGCATACATGGGGGTGAGGAATCCCTACGTGTCTTCTAACTTATTCTTGTAAGCGCAATTATGCCCTAAACACATACGAAGATACTCCCGAATGGATTAATTCTCTACTGAATATGCACATGAGGACTTTTTTGAGACCCCGACCAAATAATTTGAAACTGGAGCTACCCAATGTATATTTCCACAAGCAGACACCTGCCAGATGTTCGCCTCGCTCTTTTGTGACTCCAGCGTTCCCGTATATAAATTATGATTGTTATATTTTTGGAAACAACAAAAATACTCCGATCTGATTAGGGTGAAGAATACTTGAATATTGAGTTTTGTGACTACCTCAAGGCTTATGGCATTATCTCCACCTACTACTCCATAGTTAAATGGGAGTCTGAGCATTGGAACTGTACTCCATTGGATATGATACGTTTGATGATCACTTTTAGAGATCTGCCCATCTTTTTTATGGGGTCATGCACTTAACACTGTGTTGTATCTCCGTAATGGGGCTCCAACTAAGTCTGTAGAGACAATGCCATTAAGATATGGTATGAGAAACCTCTCAGTCTTAAGTATGTTAAGGTCTGGGGTTGTCCAGCTTTTGTCAAAAAGCTTAAATTAGATAAGTTAAAAGCCTGATTTGATAAAGGTAAATTTGTGGGGTATCCTAAGATAGCTTAGGGTATTAGTTATATTTGCTTAGCGATCACAAAGTCTTGATCAACAAAGACGTTGTATTCCTGGAAAAAGAGTTTTATTCTGGAAGGCGGTGTCGGCTGGATGATAGACTTAGAAGATGAGTCTTCTAAGCCACAGATTCAACCTAATCAAGATGTTGAGCCAGTTGGTCTGCCAAAAGTCATCCTCGAGGCACTTCATAAGTTGAGTAGAGTATCTCACCCTCTGAAAAGATATGGATTTAGTATGAAAGTGATTCAGGAAGCATTCTTGTATGGAGATATTAATCAAATAGTTTATCCTACCACTTATAAAAAAATGATATCTAATATTGATTCCAAGAAGTAGCATGAGGCTATGCATTCTGAAATGGAATCTATGTATTCTAATCAGGTTTGGACTCGGGTAGATCCGTTTGAGGGAATAGTTCCCATAGGTTGTAAATGGATCTGTAAGAGGAAGATCAATGTTGATGGGAAGGTGCAGACCTTCAAGGTGTGACTGGTGGTAATGGAGTATCACCAGTGTCAAGGTGTTGACTATGAAGATACATTTTCATTGGTCGCTATGCTTAAATCTATCACGATTATGTTAGCTCTTGTCACACACTATGATTTTGAGATCTGATAGATGGATGTCAGGATGGCATTCTTGAATGGTTATCTAGATGAAGATATATTTATGGAACAACCGCACGGATTTGAATCCACCGATCCGAATCAAGTGTGCAGGCTAGAGAGATCCATTTATGGTCTCAAATAAGCTTCTCATTCTTGAAATATATGCTTTCATTATGAGATCAAAGAGTTTGGTTTCATTAAGAATCTAAATGAGACTTCTGTCTACAAGAAGGTAAGTGGGAGTGCGAGAGCCTATCTTATCTTGTATGTGGATGACATTCTCCTTATAAGGAATGATGTTAGCACGTTAATATCAGCTAAAGTTTGGTTGCCCAAGATTTTCTCTATGAAAGATTTGGGAGAAGCGACCTACATCTTGGGAATTTGTATCTATAGAGATAGGGTAAGGAGGTTGATAGGTCTATCCCAAAGCCTGTACATAGATAAGATGCTAAAAAAGTTTAGCATGGAGAAATTTAATAAGGGTTTTGTACCCATTCAACATGGAGTTCCATTCTCTAGGAGTTTGTCTCCAGAGATTCCAGAAGAAAGGCAACATGTGGAGAGAGTTCCTTATGCTTCAACGATGGGGAGCCTCATGTATGCTATGATATGTACAAGGCTTGAAATCGCTTATGCAATAAGTGTTATCAGCAAATATAAGTTTGATCTAGGTGTGGAGTGCTAGATTGTTGTCAAGCATGTCTTCAAGTACTTGCGAAGGACTAGAGATATGGTTTTGGCATACAAAAGAGGTGATCTTTGTGTTGATAGGTTCACAGATTCAGAATTTTAGTCTGATCTCAACAATAGAAAGTCTATGTTGGGATTTATATTTGTCATGAATGGTGGAGCAGTTAGCTGGAAATGTTCCAAGTAGGATATAACTGTGGATTCCACCACGGAAGCTGAGTACGTTGCAGCATGTGATGCTGCTAAAGAAGCTGTTTGGATAAGGAAGTTTATTTCTAAACTATGAGTGGTTCCATCCGTTGATTTGTCTATACCTCTGTATTGCGACAACAATGAGGCTATTGCACAAGCTAAAGAGTCCAAGTCTCACCAAAAGTCTAAACACATCGAATGTTGCTTCCATTTTCTTTAACGTAGGCTTAGCTGACTCACCATCTTGATGCAGTGATAGCTTGTAAATTAGCATTAGTGTAAGTAGAAGTTTGTTAGTGTTAGTGCCATAAATGCTAGATTTACACTACATGTGATGTATGTGTTTGACACTAATGATGTTATCTTCTACAATATATATTTCATATATATTAGGTCATATCTTCATTCATACTTTCCATTTTCATTTATGAATGAGTCCCTAGATTTCCTAGTCGAGATCTGATTCTTAAGTATTAAGAATGATATGACATAGATCTTCTAATTTAGGATTTCTTAAAGGAATTCATAGTCTTGAGATTTATCAAAAGGGGAATATGATTTCTCCATTACAGACCAGCACGTGTGCTACTTCCATTATCCAGTATGAGATACTAATACGTATGGGTGGGTGAGTTATATACCATCTTACGTGAGATGTAGATAGTAGACATGTGAGTGGGTGTTAGTCAAAACTCAATGTGACGCCTGCGATAAGTCACATGGCTTAAGGATTAATGATCTATTGTTGGTTCTCAATTGTGTATCTAGTCCTCTGATCGTAGATTATAGAGTTGTCTTATGCATTGGGGTCGGAGATTTGTTGTTGAGCGAAACCATCCGGAGTAAAAGATGGGAATGCTCTCTGTGTGGTCTTCGGGCAATGGTGTATGAAGGAAAATGTTCGTTGATGGGATCCATTGTCCTCTATTAGATGAGGGTTAACATCCTATGTGGTCTTAGTTGGTTGTGGTTGGTAAACCCCTGGCTAGGGTGAGCATGATTGGAAAGATGTTTCCGATGTCGAAAGTTGTTCTGAGATGCTACCTCGATCACACTGTACTAGATCTAGCATAATCATCGAGTATGGTGAATTTAATCAATTCATGACTCTCACTAGGTTGGGATGTTAGTTAATGGAATGATTATAGAGCACAGTAATCGAAGAATCTTAATAGGTTCATTTAAAGTTCAGACTTCATTGCCATTAAGATTGTCCTGAGTCCTAGTTTGGGGATACTCAAGGTCTTTCAGGATGCTCTAGGGATTTGAAGAGATTCTCTTAGTAGGTCGAAGTGTTTAACCAATGTAAAGAAGTTGACGTGTCTTGACTGCTACATGGCTATGAACTTAGAAAGTCACATGCACATTGAGTGTAGTGTCAATTAGTGATTCATTAAGAGTGTTCCATTTCATTAAAGAGTTAATGATGAAGGTTGTGGTTAAGTGTTAACTGAATATATCCATTAGTACAGGAAACCCTTAAGTGTTAGCAGGATATACTGTTAAGAGTTAACGGGGCCTTGGTTTCACTAAGTGTTAGTGAAAAGGCTATTAAGTGTTAATAGTAGGGGCAAAGTGTAATTTCTAGAGGCTCCTGGCACAACCGGTTGATAGGGCAACTTGAGGCTATCGACCGGTTGGACCTATAGATAATTTCCTCATAGCTATCAACTGTTTCTGTCGGGCATAACTTCCCATTAAATTGCACTATATATTGAAGTGGAGGCAGTACTTACGCATTTTGGAAAATAGGATAAGCTTGGAGAGAACTTTAGAGAGCTCTCGGTCTCTACTCCTCTTCCTTCTTATTGCTTTTTCTTCATCCTCCATTGTTGCAAGATTATAGGTTGGTTCTTGCTCCCAACTCCTTATTGCTTGCTCTCTTTTCTTGGATCCTTGTTGTTGGAAAGCAAGAGTGCAACCCATGGAACAACTCCAGCTTTGAGTCACATTCTTCAAGAGGGCCCTAGCCATACTCTAAAGAAGGGTTATGTGGCAGCTTCAGCGTGGACAAACTAGGTCTTCTTCATTTGAGGAGGTAGGTTGGTTACCTGGCTTGCAGGTATGTGGGAGCTTCTTGGAGCAGCTTCCAAGAACAACTAGCAGCAGCAAACTTTCCTTAGAGGTATATCTAAAACCCTTTGTGGTTGGTTTGACTTTTGGGCATGTGGATGACTTGTACTGGGTCTTACAATGGTCATTTTGCTTTCACTGTTTGCTTTGATTTTGAAAAAGTTTTTAAGACCTGTGTTCCTTACATTGATTCACTTGGTTTTTCGAGCCTCACCTTTTCAGCTGGCCACGTAGTCTAGAAGACATCCACCTTTTTTTCCAGATTTGGGCCTTATCCACCAAGGAATGGTGCTAGTAGGGGACAAACAGTTGAGGGGACATGATTTTTTGGCTCACCCGAGGCTCTTGGATACAAACTCTATTGTAGTGTCAGGGGTCGCAACAAGGTTGATGTATACCTCCATAATGCCGCACGATGAGTGGAGGTATTCGGGGGACACTTGGAGCCAACTGGACCTAGTTGAATTGTATCTGGCCGAGGTATGAAAGACTTTAAATTTCTTGTAACATTTTTCCCTTTTATTCATCGCAATTCCTGATATTTAGGCTTTTATTTGGTAAGGGATGCAGCACTAAGTGATGGCTACGGCCAATGCTCGGGTGGAGCTAGCTAGAACCTAAGCAAATATAGCTATGATGGTTCAGGACTTCCTTTGCCAAAGAGACGAGACAAGGCGACTGGAACATGAGGTTAGGAACCTCAGGGAGTACAAGAAACAAGCCATTCAACATGAGTGCGAGGCCGAGGAGGCAAAGAGGGAGATAGACTCCTTAAAGAGCGATAATGAGGGAGAGTGAAGGAAACATCGAGAGGCCGAAAACGATGCCCACAGAGGCCAACCTTTCCATAACTACTGAACACAATCAGGCCTTGGAGGAGAGAGATAGCGCACACACCCAATTTTAGGAGACATAGTTGAAAATTGAGGAGCTCTCAAACTAGCTCGAGGGGGTTAACATCGACGCCATCTGAACGGAGGGGTTGAAAGAATATTGGTCGTTGCGGGTATGTCACGAGGAAAAGGAGAGGCATGCCTCAGGCTTCACAAAGTATGGATTTTATTTGGCCTAGGGGTAGTTGGAGAGAACATGCCCGAACGCCAATTATTCTGACGTCATTTTCTTGAGTGACAAGATTATGGGCATCCACGACTAGTGAGAGTATGGGGATCCTGACCCTATAGCACCAAAAGAATTTTTGAATGTCGAGTTGAATGGTCTTTCCAGACTTGTAGGCCCGAAAAGTCCTTCATACCAAAGCCGAATTCAAGGTATTTAACACGAAGCTCCCCAAGGGACAGAGACAATTGATGCCTTAGAAGACATTGAGTTCACTGACTTGGATTTCACAGAAGGACTCCCTGCTCCAAAGGGCGAATTTCCTAGGGCTTTGATTTAGGATAGGTTTCATTTCGCCCTTTTTTGACTTTTTGTCTCATTACACTTTTTGTATTTTGGGAATTAAACAGATACTAATAGAATGAGCATTCTTTTGAGCAACAAATTGGTGTTCGGTTGGCTAAGCGAGCCTAAGGGTTTCCATCCCATTAGCTCCCAGTCCAATTCTCAGTCTTTCCTTGAAATGATCCGTGATTTATAATAAGTTAGTAACGTCTTCACTTGGTTGCTTCTGTTTGTGACTTAATAGCTTCCACTTCCAACCTTGGAGCCATTTGGCTATGCGTCTTTGGATATGGCATTCTTGAAGTGATCAATATAACGTTGTAGGCGCTTACATTGTTCCCTTACCTTTAGAATGTGACGAAGGGTCATGAGAAACTTTCGTCACAGCTGATCACGAGGGCGGAACGGCAAACACCTTCTAGCAAAAAAAGAGAGGAGATTGGTCCAGGAGTGGTTGCAAAAAAATGCCACTATAGAGTTGTCTTCTTGGATCGATAGTTTAGCTTTTGTGTGGCTGTTGCAGAAGGTGCTAATAATGAATCTCCTCTCATTGACACTTTGTGCAGCTTTACCAACTATTGCCTACCCTACTATGCTAAAATCTCCCTGAACTTAGAAAATATATTCGAGGAAGCCGGGAAGTTCAAGGAGACGCCTTCTTTGGCATAGGCGGAACATATTTGAGGGAACTGACATGCCAGAGGAACTACCTCCTGGGTTCATAGAACGCTTTTGCAGACATATCCTAGTAGGTATTTTCCCGTGAAACAGGTCTCCACGTACTTCATTCTTCACAATAACACTCCTCCGAGGGCGCCGACATTGCTAGTGAAGATGACCCCTTGGCCTTCAGATATCCTCTAGGGGTTCATCCTCACTTCCCACTTACCTAGACTGGATCACTGCTTTGATGAACAACATGGACGACTAGCAAAGATATAGGGTGGGAATGTGTGTTCTTCTCCCAAGGGTTGGTGTAATAGCGGGAGATGAACCTTGGAAGGCTCATAATAGTAGGAGTAAAACCTTGCAACAAGCTCCCAAAGGATTTAGAGTGTGGCTTATTGGAAAGAACTATAAGATGAAGCAAAAGCATAACATCTTCACACAACTGACCCTTATGTGGCACCTAAGGGATGGATTTTTGCTCGATTCCCATAGATGGTGCAAAATTGTTATTGCTTAACAAAAAAATAAATTTATTTGTCTTGGGATTAGTCATAGTAGAGTTCTTTACCATGGTGGAGGGTTCAAGATGCCACAAGCAAGATCAAATGGATCTTCGGGGAGTCAACAGGAATGGAGCTCAATGGGTCTTCGGGAGAAAGGGCTTCTAGTCATTAGGGTGAGCTTGGTTGGAACTTAGCTTACGGTTATAAATAAAAGTCAAAAAGGCACGCGAGAGACTTTCCTACATGGGCCCTCCAATGCTTAAGTTAAACAGTAGTCTGAAGTATGATGCATGATGCAAATGTATGTCTATTACATGTCCTAAAGGGATACTTGTGGTTTCAAATGGGATTTAGAGAGAGAGTGAGTGTCAGGACAATTGTATAAAGTGAGTCCATAAAGGTCCATTTGTCTAAAAAAAAAGTTTGTTTGCTTTCGAAGAGGCGATCATTTATAGATGAAGTGGTGAGACCAATGATTGAGCCGAAAGACTCTTTCAAGGAGTGTCTTAAGGAGGCCAAAGGGCCTGGAGAAGTCTTTGGGGTGGGGCACCCTAATGGCTATCTCTGAGTGGCCTCGAAGAGGGCTTTAGGCCACTAGATAGCTTAGGTCTGGGAGACC
The DNA here is from genome assembly GCA_036245055.1 of Diospyros kaki. Lineage (NCBI taxonomy): Eukaryota > Viridiplantae > Streptophyta > Magnoliopsida > Ericales > Ebenaceae > Diospyros > Diospyros kaki. The sequence continues at coordinate 21,975,568 of BSEG01000014.1, read as the reverse complement.
CCGAAGGGTGTCTTTGGACTTGGGTAAAAATGTTATATGTTAAGCTGGTCCCGAGGGACCTATCAGGGGTCCGGGATGCTTTTGTCCCAGAGACTGCCTAGGGAATAATGAACTCAAAAATTACTTTGAAATTTAGGAGAATTTTAGGGCACCCCACAACAGTTAATGATAGTGTTCTAAATGATAGATTTATAGTTAATGGGATGTAAGTGAGTGGCACTATTGATATATTATTGATATTAATAAAATGTTATATATTCATTCATATCTCTACATCTCGCCTTTAGGAATGAGTCCTTAGACTTCCTGATAGATTTACTACTCTTAAGGTGTTAAGATTGTGTGAGTTAGATCTCTAGTTTTGGATTTCTTAAAGATATTTTCGGTCCTTAGATTTATCAGAAAATGAATATGATTTATCGATTAGTGAACCAGCATATAGGCTACTACCATTGTTAGCATGGGATACTAATGGGAATTGGGTGGTGAGTTACACGCCACATTGCATGGGATGCATATAGTAAACATGTAGGTGGGTGTTGGGAGAACATTCACTAAATGTGATGCTTGTGATATAGATCACATGAGTTGAGGATTAATGATCTATTGCTGGCTTTCGATTCTATACATGGCCGTTAGAGCAGATGCAACATAGTGTCTTATACACTGATGTCAAGGATTTGTCGTTGAGCGGAACCATTCGATGTAAGAAGTAGGAATGCTCTCTGTGTAGTGATGTATGGAGACAGATGTCCGCTGATGGGATCCATTAACCTCAATTGGATGGAGGCATACATCCTGTGTTGTTTGTGTTAGTGGTAATTCAAAATTCCCTAGCCAGCCAAGAAACAACCGAGGAAGGAACTGCTTAAGAGCTTCAGGTTACCTCTATCGAGAAGGTTCTAGCACGACTTCATTGGAATGTTCCGTGGTAGTTTGGGCATGGACCAACTAGGTTCTCTACTGTAACACCTGAGAAATTCTAAAAGACTTAAGTGTAATTTCTATTAGGGTATAAGTGAAATCTTTAGAAGATTAGGACTATAGTGTAATTTCTCACAATTATGAGTGACTGAATCAACTACAGGGGATGCCCTGAAGCCTAGATATCTAAGGAATATGATATGGTATTGACAAGCATTTCGAGACAAGATTTATGGTATTGAAATAAATCGGATTGGAAACAGTTTTCGATATAGCTGTGATTTAGGCTGAAAAATCGAATGGTCGTAGGAGACTTCTCGAAAGTCAACGGAACTCTAAGAAAACTTTGATTTTGCAAGAAGAACAACCCTAAGTTGGTTTCAAGTTGAAACAAAAAGATTAGCGATCAAATCGCACAATTGGGCCTAAGTGTAAATTCTTAATTTTGCCTGAGGGAGGTCGAAAAGATATTTTTTCTGAGTTTTCAGGGGTGAAATGAAGAGTCTAGAGCTTGTGGGTCTTAATAGAATTATTGGAAAAATCAGGGGCTTCAAGGAAAGGGTTAAAATATAATTGGAAATCGAGAAGGGGCCAAAGTGCAATTTTTGAAAACTTGCAAAGTCGGTGGCCGTTGGTGAAAGTCCATGATTCCAACGATGGGACGGTTGAAATCTCATCAGGGGTAGGTCTATCATGACCTAGGTCACTTAGAGGCCAAGTCTTGGTTGTTAATTGGCCAAGGGATGCTGGGTTTTTGCTATAAATAAGGACCGAGGGTTTACAAGTTTTGGGCATCAAATTTCTTGTGTTTCGTAGTGTTTTTCGGTGAATTGATAAGGGGTTTTTGTTCTTGAGGCATTGAGGGTCGTTTCTAGAGTTTTTGGAGGGTTTTTGTGAGATTTTAAGGAAATTTGAGGCTTGGTCAGAAAACGCAAGTCATCGAAAGTGAGCTTTTGGGCAAGCTTTTGAGTCTTTTAGCCATTGTTTCAAGCATCTAAGGGTACCAATGGGATCTACTTGAGGTGTAAAGCAAGGAGAGGGAAGAAAATCATCGACCGGAGCAAGTTTCAGGTCGTCGGCGGTGAAATATTCACTGGAGAAGACAATGCCCATGTAGTACATGTGTGGATCGCACATGCAGCACACGTGCCTAGAGTGTGAGGGATTGTGAAGTCTGGGGTAAGGTTGGAATTTTTTTTTATATTTTTTAGAAAATTATTTTATGATTTATGGTGTTGAAAAATTTGAGAAAATGTTTGATGAGGTATTTATTCTAGAATTATCAAGGAAAAAATAGGAAGAAAATAAGTGAAAATTATGGAAAAATTGAGAAAAATAGATATTTATATTCTTTTGAATAAATATGATGTCAAAGGATCGTTGAGACTCGAGGTTGAGTAATAGTACGGTTCTTTGAGACTTGGCACCAAAATCAAGGATTTGCACGAGAATCGAGACGTTCTAAGTTAAGTTAAGATGAGTGGTTCTATCCTAAGACTTGGTTTGTTTTGGGTGTTTTGACCCCAAACTTGTTTGGTTTCATGTAAATGGTTTTGTTGAATGTAAATGGTTTAACCTGTAGATGGTTGGTTTCATGTGGGAAGTTCGTTTCAAAATGTTTATTATATGTGCATTGAATTTTGTGTATTAAATTGTGTGCATGAAATGTTATTTTATACGGTGCATTGAATCATGGCATGTGGCATTGGCATGTTTTTGTGTTGTCCATGTAGGATGTCAATCTAGGATGTTGCTCGGATAGTGTAGCCGTAATTACCCATTGGTATTTGTCGAAACAACGTATAGGGGTATCCCGTGCTGTGTGTGCTTGCTGAGATGATTGCCTAGGGTTTCGTGCTAGGCTGGGTAGTCAGTGAAGTTACACTAGGGTGACTGCTTGTGCATGTGGGATGTGGAATGTCAACCTGTGACGTGACATTTGAGTGATAGCACTAAGGATGCGTGTTAAGGAATAATGCTCACTTGTGGCAGGGATGAGAGTGGACACCACCCCGAATCGACTCAAGTGGTAGGGCTGAGAGTGGACACCCTTTGAGTGGTAGCATTATTATCGAGGTGACGTTGATTCTTGGGATAGTGTTGATTTTCTTGTGGCCAAGATTTGTGTTGACGTGGTTCAGAATGTTTTTGAGTGGAAACATAATCCCTAACATGATCGTGGGGTGATTCCCCGAGTTGCTGAATTGACGTTGACCATTCCGTGTCGGAAGTGGTAACAATAGTTTTTTGTTGTGTCAGGGAGAGGCGTTAATGTTGCCTTTTTAAGCTAAGACTATGTTGTGTTAAGGTGGTTGTGTTGTCTTTAGAGAGATTGCATTTTCTCCGATCAAGGTTAAGTGTTGTGTAGGACTTTCTTAGGCTAGGACATGTCGAGAATATGTCAATTTTGTTTCATGTCTTGTATGCATTTATGAAATTGTTTTGAACTCACTTAAATGATTCAGCATCTAATTTGAACTTTGTCTCTAAAATATTCAAACATTCTAGGTGAAGGCAGCGACGCCAAAAAAAAAAAGGAATTGCTGAGGAGTAGCAGCTATTTGTAGATGGTTCATAGCATGTCTTTTGGTTTATGATGTATTTTATTTTGATGATGTCATGTTAAATGATGGTACGATTTCCACATTATGAATAAAGTGGTTTCAGCTATATACTATTTGAGGTATCGATCTAGCTTCTGCGTATGTGATGTTAATACCTGTCTTAGCTTATTAATTTTTAGTTTGGTATGCTGAGAAGTCACAATGGGATTGTTGGGAATTGATTTATGTGTGTTGGATTGGAAGTATTATGCTGAACAAAATATATATTCCCAAAATCCTAAGTCATTTAATGCTCAAGAAATTTGGGTGTTACATCCACACTTGTAGAAGCAGGCTAATCACCCAAACGCTTGTAGGCACAAGAGAACTTGTTGGATAGAGAAGGAGCGACCATTGTGTGGATAACTGACACTGGATCTTCATCTAAAAGGTATATAGAAAATCCTCTTATGGCATGGGTTTTACTGTTTTGCATATGGATGATGTATATTGAGTCATGCAAGGTCGATTTTGTATCCGCTGTGTATGTTTTGTGCTTCCACTATGCTATTTTTTCTGTTGAAAATGTCTTTTAATGTAAAACACTTGCAATGATCCACCCAAAGTTAGTGTTTTGGCATGCCTCATTGCGTCGCTCTTCACCAAATTAGCACTTAAGCCTCAATCAAATTAGTTTAACCTTACTGCTTGGGATCTTGAAGACATAAAAAGGATGGTTGAGCAAGTTTTAGAGCAAAGGAAATTGATAACTGCAGAAGAAGAGCTGGATGGAATAAAAACCCTTTTCACCATAGAAATCATGGAAAAACCACTTTTTCCTAAGTTTAAGATGCCCAAGATCAATTCATATTCCGGTAAGGTGAATCCTCACAATCATATACATAATTATAAGTCTGCCATGATGTTACATGGTTGGGAAGATGCTATCATGTGTTGAGTTTTCTCTTTAACTTTGACAGATTACGATCGAATTTGGTTCAATAACCTTACTAAAGGATCTATATTCTCCTCTAAGCAATTGAGGAAAGAGTTTATAAAAACATTCATTATAAACTGCCAACACAAGAAATATATTACTTATCTACTTAGTATTCAACAAGGAAATAAAGAAACCTTAAGACAATACGTAGATTGTTTCAGAAATGCTACGTTAGAGATTCAAGACTTACATGTTTGCGTGGTAGTCACGACAATGCTTCAAAGCACCAAATTAATATCTCTATAGGAATCCTTCTCTTTGAAAAATATCATTTAGTCGAGTTATTTGTATGGGCCAATGAGTATATATTAATTAGGGTTATCATTGGTAATAAAGAGAAAGAAAGAAAAATAAAAGATAGAGACCGATGATTGTAAGGACAAAAGGGAAGAGAAGTCTAGAAAAATGATGGTCCTCTAAAGTTATAATATAGAAACTATACTCAACTCAATGAGCCTGTTCTAATATCTTAACAAAATCTCTGTTGATCTTTTCTATATTCTTAACTTTACATCGATCATCATCTGACACATCAAGCTGTTGGATTTGTCGATAGCTAAGATGCTACTTTTTTATTTTCTTTTTTACACTGTATTTTGAATAATTTTAGTTTTAATTTGACTTTAATTAGCGTAATTTTGGTTCAAATGACTTAAAAAGGTCCAAGGGTCATTTAGACCAGATTTAGTAGTAGTTTGAAAGGAGCGGGTTTGGAGGTGAGACCTGAGAAAGGAAGCCGGAATCTGGTAGAACCGCGACGAATGAACAACCGGTTTGTGCCGACGTACACGTGTCCAGTGAAATGACAGAAACACCATTCTCCGGACTGCATCTTCGTCTTCTTCTTCTTCTCCAAAATCACTCCACCTTGGTCAGATCGCCATCGCAGAACTATCCATCCAGCAAAGGAAAGGAAACTTCTCGCCGGAGAGAGCACTACCAATCAGAAGAAGAAGGAGATGACGCTCGGACCGACGACGACAGCGACGCAGGCCTACGGAGAAGCATCGTACTGGGACAACCGCTACGCACAGGACGACGGCCCCTTCGATTGGTACCAAAAGTATCCCTCTTTAGCTCCCCTCCTCCGCCTCTACACTTCGCTCCTCCACCGTGTGCTTGTCGTTGGCTGCGGCAACTCCGGTACGCATCCTTCCTTCTCTCTCTCCCCCTTTTTTTTTATCTCCTCCGGTCTCTCTCTCTCTCTCTCTCTCTATATATATATATATCTTTCATCTCAGTTTGTAATGTTATATCCACTAGCTCCACTGATCCGACAATGTCTTGCGACAAATCTCTGTTTCTCTCTCCCCTATTGACTGAAATTTATAGCTAATTAAGCTTATCATGCTCAATGCCACTGATTTGATTTCAGAGGAGGAAATGATGAGTGTCTGGTGGGCGCGCTGAATTTGGTTTTCATACGCTAATAAAAGCAAGAACATTAACCACAATTCTAGGCTTTGTTTTCTAGTTGTTTTATTTGTTATTTTGTTGCAATACTTGTACTCAAATCTGATGCTGCAACCTTTTGATTTCGACATGAAAAGAAGGTCTTTTTGTTCAACAAAATGTACCAGTCTTAACGCTCCAGTTCTCTTTCCTGATAGATTGAAATGCCTGATAGATACATTCTTGACATGGCAGCTTATTAGTTGTTTGGATTGACAGCCTCATGGGGCCATGACCATGTTGCTTGTGCTTGCAGCATTTAGTGAAGGCATGGTGGATGATGGTTATGGGGATGTTGTCAACATCGATATATCCTCTGTGGTGATTGAAGCTATGCAAAAGAAATATAGTAATCGTCCGCAACTGAAATGTATCTTTTGTTTATTTTTTCTGGTGCAATGCGTTTTACCTGACTTTTCTTCAGTCTATATCAGTAGTTGCCTAGAGCAGTGGATTTTGAGGATTAAATTCTGGAACTTTGTATGCATTTGTATTCATTTTTTAAGAACATGCTTTCACTTTCCAAAACCCTGAAGAAATTGTCCTTACTCTCCTTGTCAAAATAACAGTCAAATTATCATGTATAAAGCAAAGACTAGTTATAAAGAATGTAAAGTTCATGTCACAGTTAGTGCTGTATCAAAATGAACTCGATGTGACTAGTTTTCCAAAATTCAGACTTAAGATATATGTAGGTTGAAGCAGCACAATTAGCAAAGAGAAAAAATGTGGGCTAGGAACTCCTGTCCTTAGAAATTTTCTGCCGTCATGAGCTGCATATTGCTATTGCAGTTTCCTCAATATTGAGCAGATAGTCAAATGGATGTCTGCGATATGAGTGCATTTCAAACAGGTTCCTTTGATACCGTTATTGACAAAGGTACATAGCATTTGCCTTTTAGTTTTTGTTATGTGACTTCTTAACATTTTTTATGAGAGTCAAGGTGCATGTTCTGGATATGGTTTTAGAAAAATGCCTGATATTATTTCCATTTTTGTCTCCAGGAACTCTAGATTCTCTTTTGGTACGTTCTGTATTTGGTAATAATTTTATATCTTAAAAGAGTGAACTCTCAAATTGAATATGTGTTTCTAGTGTGGAAATAACTCACGGATAAATGCTGCTAAGATGCTTGAGGAGGTTGGAAGGTACAATGACATCATTTTGCTACATTTTCACTACACCATTGTCTTTTTCTTTGTTGATCTGTTCATTTATTGAAGCAGTTGATGATAAACTATAGGGTCCTCAAGGATAAAGGAGTTTATATTCTGGTAATTGTACCTTATTTTTTGTCTAAACAACCAGATTATGCATGCTTTCTACACAAATTAATTTCACCCGTAACAAGTGTCTGGAGCTATGCAGATTACATATGGAGCACCAATATATCGTTTACGGTTGTTGAGAGAATCATGGCCATGGACGATAAAACTCCATGTCATAGGTCAGCAAAAGTCTCATTTGTAGTGATTGTATTGCATATTAAAGTAAATTGAAATATAGTGTAGTGTTACTACCTATTCATGGTACAAAATCACATTGACATGTATATGTTGACTTGATATGACAATCAATTTTTACCGTTTTGATTTACATATAATATTAATACAATTTGTAAATTGTTTATGTAGTTCATGCCTGAATTGCTATGTCCTCAGCTCTCCTGAATATATTGGGAGGTAATGAGAAAAAAATAAAAAGGGTTTCATGCATCTCCTGCATGGTTGTAAGCGCATCTAGAACTCATAATGCAAAAATTCCTGATCCTATACCTTTTTTTTTTCTTCTAATTGAAAATTTGTATGATTTTGTTTTTTCTCTTCATCACTGACATACATATGCTCATATAATGCCAATGTAAATGCACAAGGACATGCACTCAGATACCTACACACAGTGCAAGAGTGCGTACTCAGGGTAACACATATTTCTTCATTTCATGCACATATATTGAATAGCCAGTACAAGGATTGTATTGAACAGCACTGGAACTTATGATTTTATTTTTTTTTTCATCCACCTTTAGCTAAGGAAGTACCCAAGAAATCTACAGTTAGGATTTACTGTTTTCTAGAAAAATGGCCTTACCCCATTTTTCTATTTTGGACCTTATTAACTGTGTGCATTATTATTTGCTAGCTGGTGTCCTCTTTCATGGCTTCTTTTTCCTAGTAGTTAAAGTATGAGAACAATTGTCATACTCTGGCTGATTCTTAACATGCGCAGATAAACTTCTGCCAGGGGAAAGTTCGGGACAGCAGAAATGGGAGTTGACCTCTCCAATTCCATTGGATGATGATGGAAACTCATTAGAAGCAGCTATCGGGAAGAACCCGGATGTCCATTTTATCTATGTTTGTATTAAGGTGGGGCTTCTCTTCTTTTCTGCTTACCCTTAGGAACCCGTCTCCTGAATGTTATTTCAGAGATTGTCTGTTGATTTCATTTTACACACAGTTGGGGCAACTATGTCCTGAACTGGGACAAGGTTCGATACTTGTAGAGTAAATTTTTGTTTTCCATTTGATTCCAGGATGATTCTTGAAGGCCAGAATTGAAGTTTGAAGCTTGAGTAATGGAGGGATTGAGTAAGACTTAGCACCTTCTGCTTGTTGTATCTGGGTTGTTTATGCTTTACTTAAAACTCTTGGAATTTCTTGTCTTGAAGTTGAGAAATGTAGATTATGTTGAATTCATCTATTGTCTTCCACTCACAATTTGTCCTCCAATTAGAAAAAAGAAAGAAAAGAAGAGAAAACCAGCCATCACCCGTTGACTGTTCAAACAGTTTTGCTTATGATAAGATATTGTCTTAATATTTAACCCTAGCCTGTTGAATGTTGTAATGCTCCTGGTAATCTAACTTAACCAATTCTATAATGACCCGTTAAAAGTAAAATGCCAAGTCAAAAATAGGGGGGGCCAATGGACAACTATTGAGAAAATTGTGCAAAGCAAATTTAAAATGCAGGGCCATGAGGCTAGCCACTAGGAGGGATGAAAACCATGTAGTGCCCCATGGTTGGTTTACTAGGAGAGTCCTTGGCAGGGGTGTTCATTTGGTCTAGACCAAACTGAACTGGCCTAGATTGGACAGGAGTGGCATCATCTAAATTCTTGACCATCCACACCCCCCCCCCCCAAGACTAGACCAGTGTGCCAATCCAATATGTCATTTTCTTGTTTTTTATATGAATTTTGAATAAAAAATAATACAAAAATATAACATTCATTATAAAGTAAAATTTGCTTGTTGCAAAGTAATTCATAACACGGTATTCATTACAAACAAACAATCATAATTGCAAACTGCAAAGTAATTCGTTGAGACCTTGGGTTAATGGATGTGTTGGACCTAAAATTTAAAATTTTTAATTACATTTTCAATATTTGGTTTAGAACTATGGTTAACCAGGATTGGTACTTTCCAAATGTTTGGATCGAAGACCAAACTGAAAATCTGGTCTGAAGTTGTCACACAGGTGGTCAAATTTGGCTTGGCCCTGCTTGAATTACAAACTTTGGGGGGGGAGGGGGGAGGAAGGGGCTGCACAGGCCTATGCCCCTTAATAAAATAGTTGGACCTGGCTGACCTTTGGTCCACTGTGCCAATATTTGGACTGTAAAATGGTATATGTTCTGGAAGTACTTTGGGGTTTTAATGGTATATTTTGTTGTAGTTAATTTCATTGAGTATCCTAAGCATATATAGTGATTGTCACGCGTCACCAGCTCTAATACCATATATTTTACTGCCGATTTAATTTTCTTTGCATTAGCTATATTGCCGTAACTTTTATTTCAGTATTTCTTTATTAGTGGAGTGGACAAATAGAATATTCTATGCATGTGGCTAGCTGGCTGTTTGTTGCAATGGCCGGGCTGGGAATCTGCCCTTGGGCAGCCTACATATAGTCAGTTATCTGGCTATGGATGGTATGAAATGAGAAGTCACTGAATTCTACCTCTTCCTACCGTTCTTCTCTCTCTCTCTCTTCTCTCTTCCTTCCTCACAAATCGTTTCTATGATTGCTCTGTTTTGAGCAACACCTATTCCGATCCTAACTGGATTGGAAATCACGCGATTGCCACGCTTGGGTCGTGACAACTTGGTATCAGAGTATCGGTTCTCGGTCGAGAACACTGAGCCAATAGTGGACGGGACTAGGATGAAGGGATTAGAGACGCAGTTGCAGCAAGTCAGTTTGTCATTGGTCGACGTCCACAACCGAGTTGATCAATTGGAGTTGGGAGCTACGAGGGAGCACGAAGCAATCGTAGCATTGGACCACAAGGTCGAGAGCTCTATGGAAGGAATGGAACGCAGGTTGGATAGTTACATTGCGAGAGTGCGGGACGAGTTGGGAGCTCAGATGCAACGATTTATGTTGATGTTCACCGGGTAGCAAGCAGTAAGGCTCTCACCTGACTTCCTTCCCAGGGGAAGAACTGAACCCATTCTAGGGGATAATATAATGAACCAAGGAAGTGACCCCCGGGAAAATGAGATTGAACAAGAAGAGGAAATGGAAGGATCCGTGAGGAGAAGGGGAGACGACCAAGTTAATCACCAACCACTTGGATTTCCGATGCCTCGAATGGAGATACCAACCTTCGAAGGAGTCAATCCCAGATGGTGGATCAGGAGGTGTGAGAGAGTGTTTGAATGGTATAATATACCTGAAAGGTAGAGGGTAACTTTGGCTTCTGCCTACTTTAACGAGTTGGTGGATGCATGGTATCAAGGATGTGTGGGAATGGGAAGGATTCACACTTGGGAAGAATTTGCAGCAAAATTGAATGAACGCTTCGGGGAAAGAAGCATGGTGGACGTGGTCGAAGAGTTTAATAAGCTGAAGCAGGTCAGAAGTGTAGAATCCTACCAAAAACGGTTTGAGGAGCTTAAGTCACTTATGATCCACCATAATCCTCACCTTTCTGAAGCTTATTTTGTGTCTAGTTATTTAAGCGGGTTGAATGAGGAATTAAGACTTATGGTAAAAGTGTTGAAGCCCAGAACAATGAAGCAAGCGCCCGAAAGTGTGCGGCTATAGGAGATGGTGGTTGAAGCTCTAGTGAAAAAGCAGAAGCAACAACAGAAGAGCATGGGATTGGGGTCGTTCCCTCTGGGGAGTAGGAACCCCACTAGGGAGGCAACCAAGGAGAGCGCTGGGACAAGGAATGTGGCTGGAGGATGATTCCCATCCTACGGTGGCCAATTGGGAGATCAAAGGAGACTGTCAAGGTTGTGCTATAGGTGTGGGGCCAAATATTTCCCTGGACACTAATGTAAGAGACAAATTTTGCTATTAGAAGGCGATGAGGAAGGGGTGCACGAAGGCGAAGAAGAAGATGCTGAAGAAGATTGTGAAGGGGAGCACGATGGAGAGATTTCCATACATGCACTCAAAGGGGTCCCTAACAATAAAATAATTAAGGTTGAAGGGAAGGTGAAGGACTATAGCCTAATGATCTTGATTGATAGCAGAAGCACTCACAGCTTCTTTGATGAACGAATGGTGGGGAAGCTTAAGTGCAAGCTGGCCAGTACACTACCACTGAGTGTAACCGTGGTCAACGGAAGCAGGGTAATAAGTAAGTCAACATGCCAAGGATTCTGCTGGGAGATGCAGGGAGAACCGTTCGAGGCAGACTTGAGACTATTGGGCTTAGGGGGTTTTGTGATGTCGTTTTGGGCATAGATTGGATGAAAGAAGTTAGTCCTATTAGTTTCGATTTTAATAGGATGGAAGTCTCCTTTGAGAAATGAGGGAGAAGACTGACACTGTCTGGAGGAAGGGAAGCAGGAGTATGCAAGATGATAACTGGAAAAAGGCTCCAAAAGGTGTTTAAGAACAAGTGGGGACAGTTAACGCAATTGTTTTCAATTGTGTCAATAGAGGAGGCGTCGGGCAGTGCTAGGCCAGGAAAGGCCTATTTCAACATCAAGACACTGAACACCCCTGCGGGACAGGTACAAAACACTGCCTTCCTTGATAAATTGCTGATTGAATTTAATGATCTATTCCAAGAACCAAAAGGACTACCCCCCAACCAAGAGTTTGACCATGTTATTCATCTTAAGCCCAACTTGGAGCTTGTTAATGTGAGATCCTATAGATACCCACCCATTCAGAAATCTGTTATAGAAACCATGGTTAGGGAAATGTTGCAATAGTCCATCATTAAACCCAGCCATAGCCTCTTTGCTTCTCTGATTTTATTGGTGAGGAAAAAGGATGGTTCATGACGCTTTTGTATGGATTACCTCCAACTTAACGCCATAACTATCAAAAATAAATTCCCTATACCTTTGGTGGAAGATCTCTTGGATGAACTAAGTCAAGCCAAATTCTTTTCTAAACTTGATCTTCACTCGGGTTATAATCAAATTAGGATGAAACTCGAAGACACCCCTAAAATAGCATTTAGAAATCGTCATGGGTTTTGAGTTTTTAGTGATGCCATTTGGGCTCACCAATGCCCCTGCCACTTTTCAATCGCTAATGAACCGAATCTTTGAGCCTTACCTAAGAAAGTTTATATTAGTTTTCTTCGATGACATACTTATCTATAGCCCCTCTTTTGAAACTCACCTAAAACACCTTAAAACCACCTTAAAGGAGGAGGGTTGTGTTAGGTAGCCGACAGCTAACGTAAAACTTAGTCGGATCCAAAACATGAACTCTAGACAAATTATGAAAAATCGTTTGGGCGTGGGCGTAACCCTTCATAGCGACGCGCTACACTGCCAGCGTATAGTGTCAAGTGAGCTAGGGCCGCTGCATCGGCGCCCGGATGTAGCGACAAATGAGCAAGAGTCCCCACATTTGTTTGGACGGATGTGGGTAAAGAAGTTAGTCCAAAATCAAAATCAAAATCAAAACCAAAACCAAAATAAAAAACAAAATCAAAATCAAAATCAAATTCAAAGTCAAAGCCAAAAACAAAATCATAGATTAAGGATTGGGTCATGGAACATAGGAACATTAATAGGTAAAGCTATGGAAGTGGTAGATGTGATGATTAGGAGAAAGATTAATATTATGTGCCTTCAAGAGACGAGATGGGTAGGGAAAAAAACAAAAATTTTGTCAGAAACTGGATATAAAATATGTTACACAGGAAATGATCAAGCGAAAAATAGAGTGGAGATTATTATGGATAAAAGCTTAGTAGATGAGGTAGTGGACGTAAAGAGAATAGGTGATATGATTATTATGGTGAACGTTATTCTAAAAATAATGACTATGAATATCTTTAGTACATATGCACCACAAGTGGGGTTAGGTGAGAAGATAAAAGCAAAATTCTGGGAGGACCTAGAGGGACTCATACAAATGATACTAAGAGGAGAGAAAGTGATTATAGGAGGTGACTTAAATGGTCACGTGGGCAGAGACGGAAACGGCTATAGAGGGGTACATGGAGGGTATGGATTCGAGGAAATTAATAATGAGGGTAAGTCTATTCTAGATTTTGCAATGGCATATGGGCTCATCATAACCAATACCAGGTTCAAAAAACGGGACAAACACTTAATCACATATAAAAATGTCACATCAAGCACCCAAATAGATTACTTCCTCATGAGACAAGAGGATCGGGTATGTTGTAGGGATTGTAAGGTGATACCAGGAGAGTGTTTGACTACTCAACATAGACTTCTAGTACTTGACGTCAAAGTAAAAAATTAGAAGAGAAAAAATCACATAAAACAAAATCCAAGAATTAGGTGGTGGGATTTAAAAGGAGAGAAACAACTTATCTTCAAAGAAAAATTAAGGGGTAGAAGAGAATGGAATGGAGAAGGACAGGTAAACCAAATGTGAAGAGAAATGGCTAATGCCCTGAGAAACACAACAAAGATAGTGTTTGGATAGACAAATGGTAGAGCCCCTAACTTTAAAGAGTCTTGGTGGTGGAATGAAGAGGTACAATTGAAAATTAAAAATAAAAAAAATTGCTATAAGGCTGTATATCAGTGCAACAATGAAGAAATTAAAAAAATTATAAAGAATAAAAAAAGGCAGCAAAAAGAGCTGTTAGTGAAGCAAGGTCAAAAGTATATAAGAATCTATATAAACGACTTGATACAAAAGATAGAGAAAGGGATATATATATATAAATTAGCTAAAGCAAGAGAAAGAAAAACAAAGGATTTAAATCAAATGAAATGCATAAAAGATGAAAATCAAAATGTATTAGTGAATGAGGGAGCGATTAAGGAGAGATGGAAGGAGTATTTCACAAAATTATTCAATGATGATGGCGACACAAGAGTTAGGTTGGGACATCTTAGTAACTCCGAAGGGAACGTGAGCTATACATTTTATCGACGCGTAAGTTCAAATGAAATAAGACAAGCATTAAAAAAGATGAAAAATCATAAGGCGGTGGGACTGGATAATATACCAATAGAAGCATGGAAATGCATGGGAGAAGAGGACATCTCTTAACTAACGAAATTATTTAACGCGATTCTTAAATCAAAAAAGATGCCAGATGAGTGGAAGAAGAGTACTTTGGTCCCTATATATAAGAACAAATGAGATGTTCAAAACTGTGAAAATTACAAAAGAATTAAGTTAATGAGCCATACCATGAAACTCTGGGAGAAAGTAATACAACAGGGGCTTAGAAAAGGTATCGGGATCATCAAAAGGATCTACATATGGTGTTTATAGATCTAGAAAAGGCCTATGATAGGGTCCCTAGAGAAGTATTATGGAGGGTTTTAGAGAAGAAAAGAGTCCGAATAACCTATATACAAGCTCTTAAGGACATGTATCATGGTGCAGAGACAAGGGTCAGAACATGCGAAAGGAATACTGGACCGTTTAAAATTACAATAGGATTGCATCAAGGTTCTGCACTAAGTCTATACTTATTTGCTTTATTAATGAATGAACTCACTAAAGATATTCAGACAGAGGTGCCATGGTGTATGCTATTTGTAGAAGACATAGTGTTGGTGGATGAAACAAAAGAAGGAGTGAACACTAAGCTTGAGTTATGGAGAAACAATAAGGGATTTAAATTAAGCAGAAAGAAAACAAAATATATGGAATGTAAATTTAGTAAGAATGCAAGAGTGGAGGATGTTATAATAAAATTGGAAGACCAAATCTTACAAAGAAAAGACCATTTTCGATATTTGGGATCAGTGATTCAAAAAGATTGAGAAATTCACGAGGATGTTACACATAGAATTAAGGCAAGCTGGCTAAAATGGCTAAATGCATCAGGGGGTGTTATGTGATGATAAAATCCCATTAAAACTGGAAAGAAAATTCTATAGGACAGCTATAAGACCAGTCTTGTTGTATGACTCTGAATGTTGGGCAGTCAAATATCAGCATGAGCAAAAGACGAGCGTAGCAGAGATGAGAATGTTAAGATGGATGTGCGGCCATACAATAAAAGATAAAATTAGAAATGAAGTTATTCGTAATAAGGTAGGAGTAGTGCCAATAGAGGAGAAGATGAGAGAAACTAGACTAAGATAGTTTGGTCATGTGAGAAGGAGACCAAGAGACGCTCCTGTGAGGAGAGTTGATGAAATGGAACAATTAGTCAAAAAAAGAGGTAGAGGCAGACCCAAGAAAACTTTGGGAGAGACATTAAAGTTTGATATGAAGTGTATGGTCCTCAATGAAGATACGACAAAAGACAGAAATACATGGAAGTCTAGAATTCATGTAGCCGACCCCACATAGTGGGATAAAGGCTGGATATGTTGTTGTTGTAATCAAAGCCAAGTGGAGTACTTGGGGCATGTGATATCAGAAAATGGGGTTAGCATCGACCAAAGCAAGATAGAGGCAATGTTGAATTGGCCAAAACCCAAAATAGTCCGTGCTTTAAGGGGTTTCTTGGGCCTCATAGGTTACTACCACAGATTTTTCAAAGGATATGGGGTCATTAGCAAACCATTAATTGGACTCTTGAAGAAGGAAGGGTTTAAGTGGGGTGAAGAAGTTGACATAGCCTTTGAAAGGGTAAAAGAGGCGGTAAGTAGAGTACCTACTTTGGGGCTACTTGATTTTGGCAAACATTTTGTATTGGAGATCGATACTTGTGCAATCGGCATTGGGGCAGTGTTGATGCAAGAAGGGAGATCGTTGGCCTTTCTTAACCTTGCACTAGGACCAAAGCATGTGGGGTTAAGCATATACGAGAAGGAGTTCCTGGCTGTGTCAATGATCGTTGATAAATGGCAGCATTATTTTGAAGGAGGGAGTTTTATAATTAAAACTGACCATGAAAGCTTAAAGTTTTTATTACAACAGAAATTGCACACTTAGCTGCAAAAGAAGGGGATGTCCAAGCTTATGGGGTTGGACTATGTGATTCAGTACTGAAAAGGGAAAGAAAATGTGGTTGCCGATGCTTTGTCCAGGTGTCATGAGGTTGGGGAAGTGGCCCTTATAACTATGGTAGTCCCTGAGTGGTGCAAGGAAATTATTGACAGCTATGAAGGGAATGCAAGGATTAAATAGATATTGGAAAGAGTTGCTACGGGCAGCAAGGAGGAGGATGGATATAGCTTAGGTGGAGGAGTGCTGAGATACCATGGAAGGATAGTTGTTGGAGATGATGATGTTCTCAAGGAGAGGATAGTGCGATCCCTTCATGAGTCAGCCTTGGGAGGGCATTCTGGAGCGTAGAACACCTATCTAAGGGTAAAACAATTGTTTTATTGGCAAGGTCTTAAAGCAGAGGTGAAGAAATTTGTCATGGCCTATGAGGTGTGCAAGCAATGCAAGAGTGAGACGGTGGCCTATCCTGGGCTTCTACAGCCCTTATCAATTCCGGACCAAGCTTGGGAAAGCATCTCTATGGACTTCATTGAAGGGTTGCCGAAGTCCGAAGGAAGGGACATCATCTTGGTAGTTGTTGACAGGCTCACAAAGTTTGCATACTTCATAGGGCTGATGCATCCTTTTACAATCCAAGATGTGGCACGGGTTTTCTTGGATCAAGTGGTTGAGGTGCATGGGGTCCCAAAGACTATTATTTCTGACCGGGACAAAGTCTTTACCAGTATTCTATGGCAAGAGCTCATGAAGGCCTTGGGAACGAGGTTGAACATGTCCACAGCTTGTCACCCTCAAACGGATGGCTAAACCGAGAGGCTGAATCAAAGCTTGGAATCTTATCTAAGATGCATGAGTTTTTTGCACCCTAAAGAGTGGCATAAGTGGTTACCAATGGCACAATGGTGGTACAATTTTAACCACCATTCATCACTCAAAATGTCACCATTTGAGGCTCTTTTTGGTTACCTACCTCCCCTAATACCGGCTGTGGAAAATTACTCAACAGTGGCTAAAGTGGAAGATTATTTGCAGCAAAGGAAAAGGGTATTGCAGCAGATAAAAAGGGAGTTGGCATCTACTCAAAATAGGATGAAAAAAATATCTGATCGCAGAAGAAGTGACCGAGAGTTCGAAGTAGGTGAGGAAGTCTTCCTAAGGCTATGATATCCTCATCTTAAATCCATTTTGTCCAGGCCTGTATCGAAGCTTAGCCCAAAGTATTTCGGGCCCTTCCCTATAATTGCCAAGGTTGGCCAAGTGGCTTATCGACTGAAACTCCCAGAGGAGTCTTGCATCTACCCTGTATTCCATGTCTCGCTATTGAAGAAGTTAGTCAGATCACAGCTGGTGAGTCCTATGCTGCCACAACTACCTAAAGAAGTCAAGAGAGTAGTTGAGCCAGAGGTGGTATTGGATCGCTGAGTCATCTACAAACAGGGGGCACCTATCATACAAATGTTGGTTAAATGGCAGGAGCAAGAGAGGAAGAGAGCACATGGGAATACCTACCACAGTTGCTGCAGTAGTTTCCTAAATCCGCCAGCCTTCCTTGAGGACAAGAAAAGGCTAACCGGGGGGGGGGGGGGAATTGTCAAGCGTCACTAGCTCTAATACCATATATTTTACTGTCGATTTAATTTTCTTTGCATTAGCTATATTGCTGTAACTTTTATTTCAGTATTTCTTTATTAGTGGAGTGGACAAATAGAATATTCTATACATGTGGCCAGCTGGCTATTTGTTGCAACGGCTGGGCTGAGAATCTGCCCTTGGGCAGCCTACATATAGTCAGTTATCTGGCTATGGATGGTATGAAATGAGAAGTCACTAAATTCTACCTCTTCCTACCGTTCTTCTCTCTCTCTCTCTTTTCTCTCTTCCTTCCTCACAAATCATTTCTGCGACTGCTCTATTTTGAACAACACCTATTCTGATCCTAACTAGATTGGAAATCACGCCATTGCCATGCTTGGGTCGTGACAGTGATTAATTGAGAAGATATACATTCCTTTTATCTCTTGTTATTTGCCTTGCTGAGACATGTGTTCTGGCTCTTGCTGGGGCATCTGGTTTGCCTCTCTTAGACTATAAAGGAAAAATCTGAAATTAAACAATATAAAACTCCATTTATGTAGAATGGATAAGTGTGACAACATTCATACCTTGGGAGGTCTTGGTGCAGCTCCTTTGTTCTTATTTGGGCAACCTCTCTTATTGTGGTCAATTTCCAAGCAATTAGCATGTCATATGCATGCAATGCTTGCTGAGCACACCCTTGTTTTGTTTATCTTTAGCAACATCTCTCTTTCGATTATTTTTTGGTTTGCTAGGCATTTTCCTATATGGCGGAGGCAGTATGGGAGCAACATCAACCTTTGGCCACATGTTTAACCCATTCAATGGCTCCAATATATACTGATATACCTTAAAATATTATGATTTGCTGTAATATGAATCTACGTATGCAATCGGATCATGCTTCATGAAGTAAATAAAGGCCAAAGTATGGGAGCATGGGATGCCACTTAAATCCCATTGTCTATAAGAGCAAGTGTGTTGATCTAGACTCACCACATAGCCTTAGTCCCCAAGACCAACTTGGAACTTATTTCCCATAGCAAGTTTTATAGTGCACTACTTTCTCCCCACCTTTTCCTTTTCCAACTTATCCCTTAACTATGGACAAATTTCATCCAAACACTTCATCGTCGTCTCCCTTTTTTTGTACATTCTTTCCATTAAAGCTGTCCAGATCTCTTCTAACATGTCTATAATTGGCATGCTTCTGGCCTTGCATACATAACTATTGAATGTTTCAGCCAAGTTGGACTTGATCATATCACACTTGGGCCAAGTATCGATCAATGCCCTGCAAAAACTGTTTAGCTGCTGCTTGATAAAATTTTTATGTGCAGTGGCATCCAACTCTTGCAAATCCTGCGTGCACCTCAAAAAACCTGCCTCATGGGTTGCATTCACAGCCTTCCAGAACAATGACTTAAATTCTTGCCCCTTGTGCAGCTTTTTCCAGTTGGCATAAATATGCCTTGCACAATTTCGATGCTCTACATGAGGTACCAAATCCTTTATTACTTTGACAAGGCCCTTCTGTTGATCACTAACAATTGTTAAGGCATGTTCATCAACAATGTTAAGGTCCTCCAACAACTGCTTCAAAAACCATCTCCAACTATTCTCATTTTCACCCTAAACCACAGCCCAATCGATAGAAAACATTTGATTATTATCATATCTTCCAATTGCATTCAGTAATGCACCTCCTATTAGGGTCTTTTAAAAGCACCCATCAAGACGAATACAAAGCTTGCAAGCTTCCATATATCCCTTCCTCAAACCTAGAAGGCGCACATACAATCTTTTGAACACAGGTTGCCCACTAGGTCCCGTAGAGTCTGTCTCAATTTCAAACTTGCCTTCAGGGTTAACCCTTGTTAATTCAGCCTTGCATGCATGCAGTTTTGCATAATAAGCTTCCAAACTACCCCTCAATATGTTTAGTGCCTTTGTCTTAGCTCTATTGCATGCGCACTTAGACACAGTAAGTGCATATTTATCCTTCATATCTAGGATCATGTCTTCTACTCCATAGCAAGGATTTCTTTTAAACGTTTGAAGGAATTCTTTGGCTAACCATGTCAAATTGGCATGTCTATTGGTAAGACTCCTAAAACAACGTTCTGCATTGTACCTTCTTACAACTAGGGTTCTCTCTCCTTGCTTCTTGGCAGCATATATGGTTCATGGACAACCAGTCAAACACCTTGCTTCCATGTGTTTGACGTACCCTTTTCCATCCAATATTAAAGCCATTACAAATTCCATATCTTTGAACACATTCCTTAAATTATTGGGCATTCTCAAAAAGCATACTAGTTTCAAATTTAAGAGTAGTATGATCATATTGTGGGTTGTAAACCAAACACCTTTTCTTCTTTTTCGTTATGCTCAACCAATCATTTTCATCACTATTGTATGGACTGTCAAAACCATCATCATTAGACTCCATATATTCACTGACATATCCATCATTATTCTCCAATTCATAACCTAAACTGTTATTTGCACCACTATTGTTTACCCTTATAGGAACATCTAAGCCTAGCCCTTGACCGTTGTCAACAATGGTAGATTTAAAAGCACAATTGTTTTGCCTTGCAATTACATACTCCTCATCATTTGTCTCACACTCCTCAACGAAGCTCTCATCACTTTCAGACTCATCCACACTAACTGTATCAAGATTGAAAACCTCATTCTCTTCATTGTCATCACTTGTGTCTTGAGCATTAGGTTCATCCTGTATTACTACCTTAATTGTTGCTTCATAATTAAGACCTACCTCAGAATCCGCACCTACCTCATCAACGCGAATATCATATGCTCCATGATCCACACCTAACTTCTCTACCCCATCATCATGTACCTCATTTATTCCCTCATTCACCTTGACCTCGCCTACTTGTGCCTCATATAGTCTATGGTTCACATCCTTTCCACTTGACTCACCTTTACATTCAATGTACATCTTCAAAAAACCAAACTCTGCTTCCTCTTCCCACATCCTAAACACTTTATCATCATTAAAGATTAAAGTTTGATAATCCCAATCTCCCCTAGGTCTGTAGTACTCTAACTTAGACAATTCACCATAACCTTCCTCCTTTCACTTAGCCACAATATCCTTATAAGATATTTCAGTACAATCCTTCCATCCACCCAATACATAGGTACCACCAACATAGATATGCAATGGGCCCTCAGTGAATTTACCACCAACCCATATTTTCACAAGACAACTGTTATACAAAACCGCAAACAACAATATCAATATAAATCCAGCCATTAACTATAAATCCAATTATCCATAAACAACATTATAACAAATAAAAACAAACCCTAATTAAATTCAATGTAATTTAAATAACCCCCTTAATGAAAACATAATTAAAAGGTCCCCCAATTTTGGAACCCTAATTATAGAATCCTCAATTTCTAAACCCTAATTACTGTTTCCCCAAATTTAAAACCCTAATGCATATCAGTGAAAACATATAAGAGAAATATAGAAGCATAACTAGATTTCTTTTGAAACAAATATTTACTTTTTCAATTGAGATTGGATGATGCTTTGAATCAAAGAATGATCAATAATATCAAAGAATATTGTCTATTCTTCGACTAAGAAATTCAAGAAAAATGACTATATCCTCTATTCAGAGTACTGACTATAAAGGAATTGAAGAATTTCATGTTGTAGCAAAGTAGAAGGACAACTTACCTTTTTTTTCTTTATGGGAAATGAACCCATGTTTTCTTTACGACTCCCTTTCATCATCAAACTGCAGTCAATGGTGTTGTTTCTTCCTTTGCGTCTCCCTTTCTCACGACCTCAAAACCCTAACCTCCTTCCTTCGATTTCTTCCTCTGCATCTTTCTTTTTGTCACCATTTAACCCCAGTTAGCCATTTAATTTTTCATTTAATTTTTTATTTTTTTCATGTGTGTACATGTGGGTCCCACTCATATTTTTTTGTGATAGGTGGTGTACCACGTCAACAATGACACACGCCTGCCAAATTGATTTCAGGTGTTGGATAAAATTGCACTCAATTGAGCCAATTGAGTTATAATTGTCAAAATTGAAATGTTTGGATAAATTTGCAAAAAAGCGAAAAGGTTTGGTTTTTTTTTTTTTTTGGTTATTTTCCCTTTGGTTAACTCTAATAATAAATTCCTTTACTTACCAACATTGAACAAAGAAAACATTTTTAATCTCATATTTCTATCATGTTACCTTGCAAAAACAATAGTAATCTTACAAACTTGCCGTGTAGAAAAAGACATCATATTGATATGATAATAGCATTTTGAAATTATAATTGTTATAATAAAAATTTTATTTAATAAATTAATATGAAAACTTACATTATAATTTGATCATATGTTGTATATAAAAATTGTATTTCTGTAACATGGACTTTGTTGGATCAGCCTCCTATCATACACTGTTTGTGCTTTGTACAGCAACAGTGATAAACATGTTGAGCTTGAAGGATTCACCATTTTCTTCTGTTCATCTGGTTGGGCGTTCTTTTTTTTGGGGGGGGGCTCCGGTAAGTTGCTCTTTCTTGATTCTCTTGTTTTTACTTGGAGATCACTGTTCTTGTGGTCTTGGAGAAGAAAATTCACTGTAATGGACTGATTCTTTCATCTTAGTTTATTGGCCTGTTCTTGATCAAAGGAGCCCAATTTTTGTAGCAAAGTGGGTATCAATTTTAATTGACATTACTAAACTTGAAACTTGTTCCATCTTTGATTCGGTAAATTTTAATGCCCATGTTTATTTGCTGAACTTGAAACTTAGATTGATTGGTCTTAACTTTTTTCTTGTCTAATTGAATATTGCTTGAAGCTTCTTACCAAATGTCCAAGAATTTTTCTCCTTTTTCATGTTTCTATTTTCTTATCATTTTTTCTCTCTCAACATACTTCCATCTACATTACTATTCTTATTATTTTCCTTTTCTAATTGATTCAGACATTTCCTTCATTTTCTTCATCTTCTTCTTCTTCTTTATCCAACAATATATTTACTCTCTCTAATCAAATGATTATGAACAGAAACTCTAGGATGCCAAAGCTGCTACTATTTAATGCACTATTAACAAAAGACTACGCAGATTTGCAGCCGACTGAGGAATCAAAAATGCTGTAAAACAACCACCAAAATATCACCCAAAACCAAGTAGTCAAGCTACATTTTCCATCACAAAACATGAATTGGACGATAAGAGGGTAACGAGTTCAGAAATAAGATCTTCTTTCATATTGTTTAGTTCCTTCCTAATTATGCTTGTATTACTGCTGTATTGTTTCTGTTTCTTTCCCAGTGTTCATCTTGGATTCTGCCTATATGTTGTATCTTCTTCCCACATTGTGGTTTAGCAAAAAACAGGCGTTCTTTCTTTTTGGAGGAATTGGCTAATAAGAATCTCCTCCATCATCAGATATTTCCTTCATTTTCTTCATCTTATTCTTTACTGGACAATGTATTTCCTCTGTATGGATCACCCAAGAGGCAGCAACACGATGACATGTTGTTTTCCTCCCACTGAAATCCACGCCTCTAACTGCACCAGCAAAAACCAGCAGATAAGAGTTAATGGAGATACATTAGACAATCTGATGGAAACATCGACCATCCTTATAGAGTGAGATTAACAAGCCTTCTGATTCTGGCTCTGCCAATAGTAAGTTTGAAACTTGTGCTATTTGTTCAGAAGATATAGAAATTGGCCAGGTTTTCTTAGTTGATGGTGTTATTGCTTTTCTTGTATGAAACATGTGGAAGTTAAGTTGCAACATGGATAGTTACCAAATGCTCTCATGAAAGTTATAGTGCTGAACTGAAATTGAGAGGTGTAGAACACGTGAAGGAAGCAATCTGTGTCTGCATCTGCAAAGGCAAATGGATGCTTCCTTCATGCATTTGATCATTATCTCAATTAATCTAGGAGTCAAGAATTTTCTACACCTCTCAATTTCAGTTTAGAGTTACAACTTTGATGAGAGCATTTGGGAACTATTTCATGTAGCAACTTAACTTCCACATGTTGTTTCATACAAGAAAAGCAATAGCACCATCAACTAAGAAAATCTGGCCAATTTCTATATCTTCTGAACAAATAGCACAAGTTTCAAACTTACACTATTGGCAAAGCCAGAATCAGAAGGCTTGTTAATCTCACTCTATATGGATGGTCGATGTTTTCATCAGATTGCCTAATTTATGCAGGTGTGTTTATGAGAGTTGTGCTGTAGGGGTGTGTATTTGAGTGGGAGTAGAACAACGCATCGTTGTGCTCTTGCCTCTTGGGTTGTGCTCTTGCCTCTTGTTTGATCCATATGGAGGAAACATATTGTCCAATAAAGAGGAATAAGATGAAGGAAATGCTTGGTGAAGGAGATTAGTTGATCCCTCCAAAAAGAAAGAACACCCACCCGCCTTTTCTTTGCTAATCCACAATGTGGGAACAAGATGCAATATTTAGGTGGAATACAAGCTGAGTACTGGAAAAACACAGAAAACAATGCAGGCGGAATTAGGAAGGAACTAAACAGTATGAAAGAAGAAGGCCTTACTTCTGAAGTTTTTACCCACCTATAGTCCTCCTCCTATTCACCATTTCTGACAGAAAATGTAGCTTAACTAGTGGTTTCTGGTTGTCGTTTTACAACATTTCTGTTTTCTCAATCAGCTGCAAATCTGCTAGTCTTTGGTTAATAGCTAGGCATTGGCATCCTAAAGTTTATGTGCTTGATCATATGATTAGAGAAAGAAAATGTATTGTCGGATGAAGAAAATGAAGCAAATGTCTGAATGAATAAGAAAATGAAAATAAAAAAGAAAAATTAGTAATGTAGATGGAAGTATATTTAGAGTGGGAAAAAAATAAGTAAGAAAATAGAAAGACGAATATAGGCATTAAATCTACTACTGAATGAGACATGGAACAAGTTTCAAGTTCTGCAATATGAATTCAAACTAATACCCATTTGGCATACAGAATATTGGGCGTTAAAACTTAATGAATCCAAGTGATCTTCTGATCAAGAACAGACCCATAAACCAAGATGAAACAAAGGATCAGCGCATTGCCATGAATTTTCTTCTCCAATACCACGATGAAAAGCAGAAGAACTTTGGAATTATCACAGTAGATCAACAAAGTAGAGGAACTTACCGGAGCCCCAAAAAACACCCCAACTGGATGGATGGATGAGGAATCCTTCAAGCTCAGTATGTTTGTCATTGGTTTCTGTACAAGGCACGTAACAGTGTATAAAAATAGCATACCATGTTATAGAAATACAACTTTTATACATAGCATGTGAATGTGATCAAACTATAGTGTAATGTTTTCATATTAATTTATTAAAATAGAAATTTTGTAATAGCAGCTATAATTACATAATGTTGTAATAACATCGATATAATAATATCTTTTTCTATACAACAAGCGTTTAAGATTATTATAATTCTTTCAAGGTAACTTGATAGAAATTTAGGACTATAAAAGGTTAGGTTTTGTTTTTGTGTTGATAAATAAAGGAATTTATTACTAGACTTACTAAGATAGACATAATTACATCCTCCAGAAGCAGCCCAAACTACTTCCGGAACATGCACCATTTTACAGCCCAAAAATTCCCCCGAAATGCGCCGACCTTTGCAAGTTTTGAAAAATGCTTTTCCTTTTTAATTTGTTTTTAATTATTTTAAAATACAAAATATTGTAACAAATAAATAAAATTTTATCAAACATATATATATTTATAAAATTTTAACATCTCGAAAATTGACATTTAAGTTTTATTTGAATGCTAAACGAAGTGAAATAATATTTTAAAATTGAAACTTAAACATAAATGTTAAGCATAACATTTATTTAAAAGTTTAGATTATTTAGAATTATAATTGTTGTCGCTTGAATATAATAATGAATTTGTGAATTGGAAGCATCCTAGTCAAATGTCTAAATCTGCAAGGGAGAAAAGAGTTGAGGATGCAGAGAAATCTTTATGCAAATATTCTGATATATAAGTCAAACACTGAAGATGTTAAAGGCTTGAGACTAGTATTCTCACTAGTATAAAAAACGTAACTCTTTTGGAATGAGCAATTGCTTATTTATAGTGGAACATTGAGTAATCCTAAGTTCACAATGATTAGGACTCTCACAGATAATGTTCACCTCTTACAGATGATGTTTATCCCCTTAGAGGGATTTTCAGATGTTAGAGTTATCTTGATTTGTGTGTTGTGCGAGACCCCTCCTTATTCAAGTAAACGTACTAGCGACCAACTCACCTTGGAAGAGGCGGAAGACTCCGGTCTCCCGTCTATGATATTGTTGTTAGTGAGGAGGGCGAGCGATGTCTCTTGTTATTTGTCGTCATCAGGAGGCCAAAGGCCTCCCATTTAAAATGAGGCTACCACCGAGAGGTGTCTTGCCCTATTGCCAGTATCAGATATAATGTGAGGCCAAAGGCCTTCTGCCTTTTATACATTGGTTGGTAAAGGGTGTGAGAGGTCTCTCGTCCTTGTTGCCAACATAGAGGTCATTGCAGGAGGCTGAAGGCCTTCCCCTGCCTTGGTCACGGTTGATGGCATGGGGTAAGAAAGATCTCCCACCCTTGTTGTCGTTGCTTGTAAGCATCGTGGGAGGCTGAAGGCCTCCTATCTTAGCTATGGCCTACGACATAAGGTGGAAAAGTCTTTTGTCCTTGTCACTGCCACTTGAAACAGTGTGGGGGACCATGGGTTTTTTGTCGATGAGGCGCGGGAGAAGGCTCCTACCCTTGGGTATTTGCCCACTCTTTTGGGTTAACCCACGCCCACGTGGTCGACCCATCTTTAATTTTTGTTTTCTTTTGTTTTTCTTTAATTCCTTTTAGCAATATTTTTATAAGAGACAGATGAATTTATCCCCACTATTTCTTTTGGTTTTTCGGAAAGAAAGAGTAAGTCTTCTTTGCAAATTTTTCCTGTACGCATCCCTTGAGCTGTATAGCTTCCTAGAGGCACTTTGCGTACAAAATTTTATTTAGAGTCTATTGTTTTTGTGTTGTCCCCCATTATAAAAGGAATGACCCTTTCCCACTTTTTCATCTTTGGCTCTTGTCTTTTTGTGGGCAATTTTCTCTCTCTAGTAACCTTTTCTAGAGATTCTTTTCTTTTGCTTGGGATTCCCTAGACCAAAATTAATTTTGGTCCATTGCTGCTTCGTCATTCTCCTTCATCCTCAGCCTTGTGTGGTCGCCATCACGCCATGAGTCTCATGTGGATTGTCTCCCGTCGTCGACAACATTGTTGCCCTCATGCTGTGAGTTTCCCACTGTTGATAACGTCGTCGCCACCATGCCACGAGTCTTTTGTAAACGGTCTCCTATTTTCGACAGCGTCGCTGCCATCACACCTTGGGTCTCATGCGGGTGGTCTCTAGCCATTGATAGCGTTGCTGCCATCGTGTCGTTAGTCTCCCAGCATCGGGTCTCCTGTCGCCTTAGGTTTTTTGTCACCTTGGGTCTCATGTTGTCATTACGGTCTTCCACTGCCTTGGGTCTCCTATTGTCACTGTGGTTTCCTACTATTAAGCCTTGTGCCCAAGGTCTCGCGCCCTTGGGTTTTTGGCTTCATTGGTCTTTTTTTCATTATCGTCCCAAGCTCCCTATTTTTATGGTATCATGTGGTCCTTGTCTTCATCGTTTTATTTTTCAAAAAGTTTATAAGTCTTCCTTCTGTGCATTTGTAGGCTTGTTTTCCTTTAAGTCTTGTCCCCCATGAGAGTGTCACCACCAATTCTATTTTTCACATTATGAGGTAAGAATGTATCCAAGGAGGTCCCTCATCCCATAACTAAGAGGTTTCTTGTGAGAATTGCCTCATCATTTACCTCTCTCTCTCTCTCTCTCTCTTCTCCTCTCCCCCCCCCCCACAATGAGATGAGGTTACCTATTGAGTAGAGGTGTTCGGCCTTTGTTGGGTTAGGATGGATAGCCATGTTGAAGCATCCCTAGCGACAGGCCTCGAGTTTCCATTATCTAGTTTTGGGTAGGAGTTTTTATAAGATTTTCATCTTGCTCCTACTCAAATCCATCCCAACAGATGGCTGCTTTTGGTAGCTTTTTCCATTTTGTGTGAGCTGGGAAAGGCGCTAGCGACCCCAAAACTTTCTAATTGCTTTTATAAGCTTCAGGGAGTGAACAAACTTGTTAACTTCTATACCTTTTAGTGAGTCCTCGACATGTAAAGACTATTTATCGACTCACCACAGAAAGCACACAACTTAGAAGATAAATGATTCATACTCATGCCTTCTTACGACTTCATGACCCTTCACTAATGGTGTTGGGATTCTGATCACAAGGAGTATGATATCAAATATTGCTACCTCGTGAACCTCCAAGCCTATTTTGAGGATGAAATCCACAAGTTAGTGTCCGTAGGTCTTGTCCATCTCCAAGACATTATGTCCAAAGAGAATATCGCCACCACGGCTTATGGCATCTTACCAGGCAATTATGTCGTCCCCTCTAGGATTTTACATGATGTATCCATTGCTGGCTTCCCCTATGACGATGATGGCGTCGATGAGGCTGTTTCTTTGGTAGGAGAGTTGAGTGAGGGATCCCAGCCCAACACTCGTATCTCTAATGGGGAACTATTAGTTCTATATAATGACAAATATATTCCAAGAGGGGGCATGAATCCAAATTTGGGTAAATTTTTGATAGATTAAAAACTTATAGCATGCAGGACACTATGTTTCAAAACATAAGGAAGTATGTTTCGAAATAAACCTTTTTGTTAAGTATGTTTCGAAATATAAGTAAGTATGTTTCGAAACCTACTATGATATGTTTCGAAACCTTCCTCTCTGTTTTGCTTATTTTAAAACTTTTAGCTTTTGAAAACGATTCTTTTGAAAGCATGAACAATCAGAATAAGCAAGTAAAATAGTAAAGCAAATTGCACACGAGATTTATAGTGGTTCGATACTCGCCTACTCCACTACCTTCAAGCTTACCCACTTGAAGGATTTGCAAACACAATCATTTTCACTACCAATCAACGACACCAAAGGTTTTACCACGGTTCACCTTAAAACCTTACACAATGAGTTTTTACGGGCTCAACTCAAATCTTACAACAAGAAAAATAACACTTATCTTTTACAACCCAACAATTCGAATGTAATTAAATAACTTACCAAATAGTTATTACAAACCTATTGATATAGAGTGAGAAGAGCTTGAAAGAATGAGAGCTTCGATTTCAGTTTGCTTCTCCTTTTCACACCACAATGCACACCAAGGATTAATTGAAAGGATCTTCGTTGAGTCCTTGTTGAAAGAGTTGTGTTTGCTTGTGCTTGTGTATGTAACAATATCTCTTGTAGGTGTGTAAACTTGTGTATGCTTGTAAGAGGTGCTTCTTGTCTTCAAAGAACTGATATATATCAAAGAGATAGAGTTTTGACTAATTATAACCGTTAGAGACAAGGTGATAAAATAGGTTTTGAAACACACATTATAGGTTTCGAAACAACACATTTTTATACAGAAGTTTCGAAACATACATATCATGTTTCGAAACATCCAGCCTTTATAGCTAGATATGCACCAAGAGACAGAATGAGTGGGAGGCATTGCTTTAAAACAAAATGATTTTGTTTTATTCTCCATTTCCAAAATATTTGATATTAAAACATCAGGGTATGGAGATTATTTCAAAAGTAAGCTTTTAAATAGGTTTTGAAATGAAGTGCAAAAGCATGTCAGTTTTTCAAATATTCTTCTAGCAAAGTTAGATATTTCGAAACATGCTATGAAGGTTTTGAAACATACTTCAAAAATATCTTTCAAAACATGTTAAACAAAGTTTTCAAATGCTCTGCTGACAGAGATGACAGAGATTTCGAAACATACTATATAGGCTCCAAAACATATGCTTAGTTTTCAAACAGGTTTCGAAATATAGCATGTAAACTTAGCAAATACTAAAACCTTATCAAAAGACATTTTGAAACATGACAGAAAGATGTTTCGAAACATGGAAAGTTGATTTCGAAACATGATGCATGAATTTTGATATTTTCAAACATTTGAACATTCGCGCCAAAACACTAGTTATGCATGTTTCAAAATATGAAAAACTTATTTCAAAATATGAGATTCTCATACAGATTTTTCATGCTAAGATTGGTTTTTCATCAAACACATTTTCACATATATAAAAAAATATGATACAACAAGAACAAGTTTCTCCTGAGGGTATTCATTTATTTTCCTCTTCGATCTCTGTGTTCATGTAGTAATTTCTTCATTTTTGTTCTCTAAGTAACTCTGGCCAATTCGTGTGTCTTTTTTGGCAAAGATGGGACTATTTGGATATGCTTTTAAGAGAAAGAAAGCGGCAACCAATAGCTCAAACGGGTCTTCGACCACCAAAGGTGACGATGTTGGTAAGCACTCTCGATACTTTTAAGAGGATATTGGTGCTTTGCCTGGCTCAAAGGCGCTTGCCCTGGAGATCCTGCTTCCATTGCCAACCTCTACGGCCCAATCAACGAGTGCTCTGGGCTCCCTAGATCCCCCAACTACTAAGTCTCACTTCCAACCCAACTCTCCTCATCCTCGAGATACTGCAGGTGTTGGCATCAACCTTCGTGGTTCTTCCTAGGCACGCCTTGGTAGGTCTCATTGTAGATGCATCAAGCCCTCCCTACTCATTTAGATTGCATCTAACTCAAGTCGGAGAATAACTTTCATCCTCCCATCCTCCTGGAGGTCCAACCCTTATAACTGACTATTTGCCTGGAAGATGGTCGTCGACTATGAGGTGACCACTTTCAAGTAAACCCTAGTGTAATTAACTTTGACTTGGTGACTAAGTTTGGAATCGGTGCTCGCCTTTTTTATTCCACTGTCCTCCACCACGATGAGAAAGATATGTTTGGCGAAAACTTTATCGACTATATGGACAACTCGTAGTGTGAGCTTGTCCACGTAAGTATTTTTGTCCCTTTTCCTATCTTTATCGCTTACACTTTATCCTTTTCATCCCTGATCTCTTTCTTCATTTAGGATGTGTAATGCATGGTGGTGCAAATGCACGCACTCGTGCCCATCACCATTTTATGGAAGATCGGATGGCTTACTAGCTTTAGGAGCGAGAGAAGCGGGATGCAAAATCTTAGTGTGCATACCAGTGGGCTCGTGAGGCCCAATGGGAGTACGAGACTTTGCGCCAAACATCCTTGGAGCTCTAGGGATAGCTTTCTTAGAGTGATCCCATTTGTGCTAATTAGGTTGACATTTTGGAGTGAGAGATTAAGAGTCTTCGCTTGGATATCGACCAAAGCCAAGTAGGAGACTTAGAGGGAATTCGAGGCATACCACCAACAACATTCACAGGGTCGTGACTAGGTCCAAGCCGAAGCATTCTAGGAATATTGTCTCTCTTGTGATTACTTCGAGGGGAAGGAAGAGTATGCTAGGGGCTTCATCAAGTTTGGCTTTTACTTGGCCTATTTCTTTCTTAAGTTGAAAAGGCTTGGGGAATCCTTTGATAACTTAGTTTTCTCTTCCAAGGCCATCGATAATATACATTCCTTGGACTGGTGTCGGTATGAGCTCGATGCCTATAGCTCGAATTCATATCTCCGCAACTCCCTGGTAGATAACTTAGAGAATCTGACGAGCCCCTGGGAGCCAATGTGGGTAGTTCGATCGTCCCTTAAGACTGTTGACGATCTAGCTCCCTCCGTGGCTCCATCCATCCCCTAACCTCTTATCGACGATTGATCTCCTGGAGAGTTTTCTTTTTTCTTGGTTGTACGAACTTTCTTTTTGTAATATCTTGGAGACTTGAATGTTTTTGACGATTCTATCTGTTATTGATGATTGTTTTTCTAATGATGCTTTGCTATATTGTACAGTTGTTATCTCTTTCCTTGCTTTTACATCTCATGTGATGATGTATGTACATTAGTTTTAGCAAAGGTTGCTCTTAGATTCTTTGAGAGAATGGGTTATGTCAAAGAACTCCTTGTGAGTGTTGGTTATGCATTGGGGATGGTGGCCTTGCCACTCCTCAATTCTATTACTTAGATGAGGCGTTTATTTGTGCTTAAAATGCCATGAAGGCTTTCTGCAGGCATTTCATTATTTGTGTGTGTTTGGGGCAACTCCTTTGTTTGTTGACACAAGTGACCCCCAAACATCTTAATGGTTTCTCATATAATCTATGTGTGCTCGGGGTGAGTCCTTTGTCCATCGACACAAGTGACGCCCAAACATCTTAGCGATTCCTCATGTAATTCGTGTGTGTTCATGGCAAGTCCTTCGTCTGCCGATGCGAATGACCCTCGAACATCTTAATGGTTTCCTGCACAATCTGCGTGTGTTCGGGTGAATCCTTTGTCCGTCGACACAAATGACCCCCGAGCATCTTAGCGGTTTTTCTCATAATCCACTTCTTCGGGGGCAACTTCTTTATCTGTCGACGCAAGTGACCCCCCAAACATCTTAATGGTTTCTCGTGTAACCTACATGTGTCTGGGGCAAGTCATTGGCCCGTCAACACAAGTGACCCCGAACATCTTGACAATATTTTTCGCATAATCCATGTGTGTTCAGGGCAAGTATTTCGTCCGTCAACGTAAGTGATTCCTGAACATCTTAACATTTTTCTGTTGTAGTCCGCGTTTGTCCGAGGCAAGTGCTTCATTCTTTGTCCATTGACACAAGTGACCCCCAAAAATCTTAACGGCTTTTTCTTGTTGGGTGGCTTAAACTCAATTAAGTTTTTCATATTGTTTTTCCTTGGTGATTGCATATATTGGTTATTTTTACCTGCAAGATATATTTCACAAACAAAAAAGAGCATCCACAAGATCATGTTTTTTACGTGGTTTGCCTACGTCCACAAATGTACTAAGGGATGCCTTTATTATCTTGAAAGTTACGACAAGAAGTCCCTAAAAAACTCTCCTTACATATCAAAAGAGAGACATAGTTTCAAGTGATTCGTGTTTCATGTTTTGTCAATGTCATCCCCCTGTAGGGTTTGTAAGATGCATGTGTTCAACCCAATCATTTTTGTGATCTAATACGGTCCTTCCCAATTGGCTTATAGCTTTCCTTTCTTACAGAGTGCTTTCGTGATGGCAGTCTTTTGTAACATGAGATCTCATTTGGATAATGGCTTGGTTTTTATTTTTGCGTTGTAATAATTAGGAATTCTCCGTTGGTAGGTAGCCATCTTAAGGCTTGCTTGACCTTTTTTCTTGTCGATCATATCCAAGTTTTCTGTTTGTTGAGAAATTTATATTTTGATTTATTAAGAAAATAATTTTTCAAAAATATATTTTTAATAAATTTAGTTTATTGATGATTTTGAAAACATTTTATAAATTCTCTTAAATTGGAGAATTTCGTGCTCATATATATCTCTTTCAAATTAGTCGAGCATGATTTTGTATTAGTCGAGTATGATATAAAGTTTGTGAGAAAATCTTTTTGAAAATTAGCTAAGTATGAAAAAGCCTCTTGATAAAATCAATTGAGTATATTTTTGTATTAGTTGACTATGTTATAAAGCTTATGAAAAACTTTGTGAAAAATTGGTTAAATATGAAAAAACTTTTGATTTAATCAATCAAGTATTGCTCAGTATACTTTCAAAAACAAGCAAGTATTTGAATTGATTCAATCGACTATCATAGTTTCCTATTTGAGTATGTTTTGCAAATGCTCTATTTCATTAAAACTAAATCGAGTATGGTGCTTTTATAATCGAGGTCATGATCTTTCATCACTCGAGTGACTTTTTTGAATAATCAAGTATTTCTAAAGTTATGAAATTTGAGCACATTTTCAATCGAGTAAAGTTTTACTTTAATCGATTAATGGATTTGGATAATCAAGTATATATATATATATATATATATTAGTCGAGTGAAGTTTGGTTTGTCTCTGACTAAGTCTTTGGACCTAAAAATAATCAAGTAACCAATGTTGGTACTCGAGTAATTTTCATGCATTAGTTGAGTATTTTAGCCTAGTAATCAAGTAAGTAATGGAAGGTCTCTATGGCCTTTGAGTTAGTCGAGTAATAATTTGGTCATACTGGAGTAAGCTTTCTAAATAATCGATTACTTGAAAAGTCTAATCGAGGAAGTGCTATATTAGTCGAGTAATCCTATACGATAGTCAAGTATCCTTTGTCAGATTTTAAAAAATATAGTTGTTACTCAGAGAAGAAAAAGAGAATAGTTTTGACCGTTAGAGCTTTATTTGAATATTTTATGAAGTTTAATTATGTTCTCTAATAGACAAATAATAAATATGTTTATGCATGGTTTGCAAAAGGTTTTATCTTTATAATATCCATATCATTCTTAACTAATTTGACTATTATCAGTCAAATCAAAAGAAGTTGAGTATGTGTAGGTATCAAGGAAAAATCCAAGTCTCAAAGCTTCTATAAAAGGTGAAATGTTGCACGAAGTCATGTGGCTGTTAGCTGATGTCCAAGCAATGTAGAGCCAACCTAAACTGAGAAATAGCAAAGCCTAATTCTTTTCTGGTTAAAGTTCACTACTTGAGTGACAATCTTTTGTACTCATCTTCTTTCACTTCAAGCCATTATCTGATTTTCATGTAGATCTTCTTAAACCAGAAATTAGAAAGTTGAGTGTTCTATTCATTCATATTCTTATAACTCTTTTTTATTCAAAAGAGTGTTCGAAATCATTGTATTATCTTATATTTTTTTCTTGAGAAATCTTTTCACAAAGACTGTAAAACTTGTAAAAGGTTAAGCTTGATTCTTTGAAAGGCTATGTATTGATTGTGGTTGAGCCTAGTTTGAAAAAGTCGCATGTAGAGGTTATAGTTGCTCATGTGAAAAACTTGGGTTCTACTTAACCCATAAAAAGTAAAGGTTACAACTACTCCTATAAAAAGTTGGGGTTCCTACTTAGCTCATGAAAAGTAAAAGTTTTACTTGAGCCTGTAACAACTATGTATGGGTTATAATTGATCCCTAAAAGCTAAAATCCTTTAATGGATGTTTCCAAAATCCTTAGTAAGGAGTTAAGGTAATGGACTAGGTTTGTTAGTTGAACCACTCAAAAAAGTTGTGTTCATATGGTTTGTTTCTTATGTTCTTAAATGGTTTTGTTTCTTCTCCTACCATAAAATGCTTTCACATTTGATTCAACTTTATTAGCATCATGCAAAATTGCTTTTCTTTCCACTGCATGTATAAAAATCTTTTTCTAGTATCATATTTCATGTTTTCTCTTAAAATATATATGTTTGTTTATAAGACCCATTCAATGGGCACATCTTTTTCTTTTATATTTAATTATATAGGATGCCTAAAGATAAGGTCTTTAGGGATACTATATGTAGAAAAGTATTGAAGTGTGACTTATTTGTAAGGTCTTTGATACACACAAGAGTATACCTTAAAAAGTCCCTGGTCGAAATTGTCATTGAGATTGGATATAAATAACGCAAAGAAATCGATGCGTGCTATGCCATTACCTTATTGAAGGTGGTAATTGATCTTATAGACTGTGGGCATTGGATGCCTAAATTAGTACACAGGTGCTTATTGAGAACAAGTTCACTAGATAGTAACCTGACTCAAGGATTCCAAATGGATCTTGCAAAGAGTGTCTAAGGAAACCTTTTGTGGCGGTTTTTCATGTTAAGTTTGCATAAGTATGTCATCACACACCTAAGAGGGGAGTCAATTGGGTGTTGTAAAATTTACTTGGAGATTTGAAAATTTTTACTTGAAATGAGGTTTTAGTGTAGTAAAACAGTAAGTGTAAGATGGTTTTAGTAATGCAAGAAGAAATATAAAGCAAAGATGAAAATGACAATAGATTTATAGTGGTTCAGCTTAACCAACATACTCCACTACCTTAGAGTCTGTTCTCTTTCTTGTTTTCGGGCCATTTTCTGTTTTCAGTTTTTGAAAACACTGAAAACATGTTATTTTTGTTATTTTCAAAAATATGTTTTCGAAAACAATTAAAACTTTTGTTAAGGAAACCCAAAACAAATTTGTTGTTTTGGGCGTTTTTAGTGAAAAAACACTGAAAACACAAAACAAGTGAAAAACGCGGAAAACAACCCCTCTCCCCCCCACCCGCACACGCACAGACCCACTCCTCTCTCTTTCTATCCTATCTTCTCTCCATTCTCCTATCCTCTTCTAGACATCGACAGCCATCGCCACACCCGTCGACCTTCAACTTCAATGCCACTGCGACTAGTGCCCCCCACCGCAACCACCGTCATCGACCTAACCCCCCACAACCACTGCCACCGCGACTAGCGCCCCCCATCACCAATGCCCCCACTACAACCACCGTCATTGACCTGGCCCCCCACAGCAACCGCCACCGCGACCAGCGCCCTCCACCATCACTGTGACCAACGCCCCCACAGAAAATCCTAGATGAAGAAGATGGGTTGAGGCTCCCTGATTTTTTTTTTTTTTTTTGTTATTTGATTTTTTTTATTTATTTATTAAACTGAATATGTGATATGTTTTGTTTGTATTAATTTTTTTAAATGATATTTCTAAGGTTGTTGATTTTTTTGTTTTATTTTATTTGAATTTTATTTTATAGTTTAAAGTATTTGAATCAAAATTATAATTTATTAATAAATATTTATTATTTATTTTAAATTAAATTTATTAAATAAAATATTATAATAATAAAAAAGAAACCATTTTTAAAATTTCAAAGCAAACACGTTTTCTAGTTTTCTGTTTTGAGAAATAATTTTTCAGAATGACAAAAGAATACATTTTCAAAAATTTCAAAATAGACACTCAAAACACAAAACTCAAAATGAATTCAAAACTCAAAACACAAAACTGAAATACAAAGAGAACACCACCTTATCTTCTCACTAAAGATTTCTAAAATCACCAAAACTTCCTACTTGAACTCAAGTAGGCGCCCTCTAGTAATACCACTAGAAAATATACAATTAATAATATGAAGAGAAGATTTGAGAGATGAATCTCCCAGTTACAATATCTCTCGAAATATACATAGAGGCTTAAACAAATTTGTATAAATGATATACAAAGCAAAGCCTTTTGAGAGAAAAGATTAAAAAACGTGAGTGCACTTGAAGAGAATGATGCAACTTTGATGCTTGCAATAGTTTCTTCTAACTCTTCAATGCTCATTTGAGCTGATATTTATAGGTTTCCCCAATGCTTTGAATTTATTAGCCATTGATGGTGTCGTTGGATGCATTTAATGTATGAAAAAACAAACTGTTTAAAATTGTCAGTGAAGGAACTATCAGCAGATACCCAATCCGGTCAACATTTTCATCGAGGTATATGAAATTTCATGAAGGCTTTTGAAAACTTTTGTGATTTTAAATGAAAAGTCGACTTCATTAAATGAATGGTCGATAGTTTTGAATAATAAGTCGACAGTTTTGAAAAATGTTGACACTATGTAGTTCCTGTCAATCGATTTTCAACTTAGAACAAGTGGAACAAGAGCATGAAATTTATCTGTCGACAAATCATAGAAATTGTCGACAAATCATAGAAATTGCCAAACCTCAAAAACAGTTGACTGTTTCCTTAAGAAAGTGGACACTTTTTGTTTGTGATATTTAAAAGAAATCTTAGAATATTCTCATAAATATAACATACACAAAAATTCAAATGAGTTTAAAAGAATTATATGAAAAACCAAATTAAATGATTACACACGCATCCTTAGGCAATAATAAATTCCTTATTTTTCATTTTCATTTTGGGAATCCAAAGATTTTCATTATCAAGATATTTTTTAAGATATAAAGATAGTTTATCATGAAAATATCAATTGGATAATCTTGAAGTTTTTCATCATCAAAGTAATGTCAAAAACAAAATAACAATTTTTCCCTTTTAGATGATAACAAAAATTTTTAGACAAAATCCAAAAAGAAATTCCTATAATTCTCCCCTTTTTGTCATAATAAAAAAAAAAATGGTAGGTTGTAAAACAAATACTCTCCCTTTGGTGATGAGAAGAATACAACTTACAAAGTTAACTTGAAATTTGAAACTCCCCCTTACTAAGCAGGGAACATGCACAATATAAGAATTTATTCAAAAGAACTTTGATCATTCAAAAGAGTAACACTTCATTCATTCTATTTCATTTTACATACATCCATTTGAAAAAACAAGCATAGATTAAAGAGTTGTCAAAATACATTCAAAAGCAACAAGATAAAGATACATAAAAGTATCAATTGTGAACAACATTAGATACAAAAGCAAATAAAATGCTATGGATCACAAGGAGAAATTAAAGGATCTGATGAAAGGATGCAAGCAAGAATAGAATGCACGAGAGGTAGGGGTTTGCATAAAATCGAGTTAATCGATTTAACCGAACCAAACCGACCGGTTTAGTTATCCATTGTGGGCGGTTCGGTTTTGGTTACCATTTTCCACAAATATTGAGTAGTTGGCTCTGTTCGGGTATCTGGGCAAAAAGAACTACAAAACTGAACCGACCGACCTGAGATGGCCACGAGTCTAAGATCGCGTCACCCCCCCAAGTCCAAGTCCATTCAGAATTCTTTCTTCTTACACACCTGCTAGCCCAAGACCGTCTCACCCCCACCCATCGTCGAAGCATCAAACCCTAGGTCACCGGTTAACCCTCACCTGGACGTCACCGCTAGACCCAAATGCCTTTGTTGTCAGCTTCTCCCCCACTCAACACCTAGCCCCCTTGCACTTGAGAGTCTCCCCCCACCCATCGAAGCATCGAACCCTAGGTCGTTGGCTAACCCTCACCTCACCGCCGTCGTTAAACCCGAACGCCTTCTCCGTCGGCTTCTCTATTAGTTCAATATAATGGCAAGTATATCCCAAAAGGGGGGTGAATTGGGATTTGGGTAAATTTTTGATAGATTAAAAATTTATAGCATGCAGGACACTATGTTTCGAAACATGAGCAAGTATGTTTCCAAATATATGTAAGTACATTTCGAACCCAAACTTTCTATCAAGTATGTTTCGAAACCTACTATGATATGTTTCGAAACTTTCCTCTATCTTTTGCTTATTTTGAAACTTTTAGCTTTTGAAAATGATTCTCTTGAAAGTATGAACAATGAAAATAAGTAAGTAAAATAGTAAAGCAAATTTACACACGAGATTTATAGTAGTTCGGCACCCGCCTACTCCACTACCTTCAAACTCACCCACTTGAAGGATTTGCAAGCACAATCACTTTCACTAGCGATCAACGACACCAAGGGTTTTACCACAGTTCACCATAAAACCTTACACAATGAGTTTTTACGGGAACAACTCAAACCTTACAACAAGATAAACAACACTTATCTTTTACAACTCAACAATTTGAATGTAATTAAACACCTTATCAAATAGTTATTACAAACCTGTTGGTATGGTGTAAGGAGAGCTTGAAAGCATGAGTGCTTTGGTTTCAGTTTGCTTCTCCTTTTCACACCAAAATGCACACCAATGATTAATTGAAAGGATCTTCTTTGAGAGTTTGTTGAAAGAGTTTCGTTTGCTTGTGCTTGTGTATGTGGCAATATCTCTTGTAGATGTGTAAACTTCTGTATGCTTGTAACAGGTGCTTCTTGTCTTTAAAGAACTGATATATATACCAACAAATAGAATTTTTGGCTAATTATAGTCGTTAGAGATAAGATGATAAAGTAGGTTTCGAAACACACATCATATGTTTCGAAACATCCAGCCTTTACAGTTAGATATGCACCAAGAGACAGAATGAGTGGGAGACATTGTTTTAAAACAAAATGACTATGTTTTATTTATCCACTTACAAAATACCTAAAAATAAAACATTAGGGTATGGAGATTATTTCAAAAGTTGACTTTTAAAAATATCTTTTGAATTAAAGTGCAAAAGGATGACAAATTTTCAAATATTTTGCTAACAAAGTCAGATCTTTCAAAACATAATATGAAGGTTTCGAAATATACTTCAGAAGCATGTTTCAAAACATGTTAAACATAGTTTTTAAATACTCTGCTGTCAGAGATGACAGAGGTTTCGAAACATACTATATAAGTTTCAAAACATATGCTTATTTTTCAAACAGGTTTTGAAATATAGCATATATACATAGCAAACATTGAAACCTAGACAAGGACTATTTCGAAACATGTAGAAACAATTTAGAACAATGTTTCGAAACATAGAAACTTGGTTTCGAAACATGATACATGAACTTGGATTTTTTTCAAACATGACAAATAGCATTTCGAAATATATATAGAAACATGGTAGAATGATGTTTCGAAACATGATGCATGGATTTTGGATTTTTCAAACATTTCAACTTTCGCGCCAAAACACTAATCTTCCTTATTTCGAAATATGAAAAACTTATTTCGAAATATGAGATTTTCATAAAGATTTTTCATTCTAAGGTTGGTTTTTCTTCAAACACGTTTTCTCATATATCAAAAAATATGATACAACATTCTCCCCCACCCAACACCCAGCCCCCTACACCCAATAGCCCGAAAGTCACCTCTCCACCTGTCAAAGCATCGAACCCTAGGTCACCGACTAACTCTCACCTCGCCGTCGCCATCGGCTTTTCCCCTACCCAACACCTAGCCCCCCTGCACCCAATAGCCCGAGAGTCACCCCCCAACTGTCGAAGGCAACAACAAACCCTAACCCATTTCACCCTCACCTTGTCGTTAGCGATCTGGTTGGTTTTGTCGTCAATGATTTAAGAAGGTAATACGATTTCAACAACTTAATCATCATATGGTTTTGATTATCATGTCTTATCTAGTTGGTTTCTCTTACTGTTTATTTAATCTTTTAATGCTTTGACTTGGCTCTGCGACTTCGTTGTTTCTGTTTTTTTATTTGTTTCGGGTACTTAGTTAAATCAATTTTTTGTTTATATTCGGTTCAGTTCGATTCGATTTTTGGGATACATTTTTGGTTTGGTTTTCGGTTTGGTTAGTTCAAAGTCCAAATCGATTAGTTCGATTTTGGTTATTTTGGTTAGTGTATAAAGTTAGTTCGATTCAATTCAATTATATCCTTAAGGAAGGTTCGGTTCTGTTAGCTAAAATTGAGTGGTTTGGTTCGATTATAACCGAATGCACACCCCTAACGAGAGGAATGAGCTGGGTGAGTTGAGATGACATCTCATTTTGGCTAGCCACTATTTGATCCTGACGTAACTGAATAAGGCTCATTTCGCTCTTGAGATTAGCAAGGCCATGAATGACTATCTGGAGATCATCATCACAAGGCAATG
This sequence comes from Diospyros kaki, assembly GCA_036245055.1. Classification (NCBI taxonomy): domain Eukaryota; kingdom Viridiplantae; phylum Streptophyta; class Magnoliopsida; order Ericales; family Ebenaceae; genus Diospyros; species Diospyros kaki. The sequence goes on along the minus strand of BSEG01000014.1, from coordinate 21,934,396 downwards.
TGTCCTCTCTCTGTTGGGATGATGATGGACTTGGTCCAAGCTAAGAGATGGGTTGATCTTCCTCATGGTCTTCATCAACAACAAATTTCCTCTTTCTACTCCGAATCCATTCATTTTCGTTGAACTCTATTCTCATGGTTGTAGCAGCATTAACATGTTGGGCAAGATTGATATGAACTTGTCGAATGTTCCCTAATCCTTAAATATGATATACTATAATCTCACTAACTGCCATTCCATAGGATAGTGACCTAGTCTTTCCATTGAAAGCTCGAATCATCTAATTCACCATTAATAAGCACATATTTGGTCTCATTTATGCACTGCATGAGCCACAAGTCTTCTTTGGTGATTTGGACAAAATTTTCACTTCTAGAAACTAAGACTTGAGTGTAGATTATATGTAATATCCTATTGTCCAATGACATCCTCGTTGTGTCAAAAATGTACTCCATAATCGAATCATCTTCAAAAATCAATTGACATGTAGCTGTATAATTGCAGGACCAACTAAAGTATCTTTCCTCTTCCACAAGAATCCCAAACAAATTATGGATTAAACTTGTATTTACTTCAAAGTCAATTGAACCTATGTTGGTTTTGACCCTCTTGTCAGATTTTTCTCCATTGTAGACGTTATTTCCATTGGAATAAACCATCTTAACTAAGTCTACAGTAATATCCCTATCTAGAGACATAAAGTTCTACCAACTAAATTCCTTGAATGTATCAATGTAAGGAAATTTAATTGATTCTAGGAATTGAATTTCCAAGTATCATCCAAGTAATACCTCTCGGGAATCGAAGCTGTGATCGAATCTTTCCTTTTGGTGTTGGTTCCCAAAAAGCTCGAGAGATTGAAAATGAGATTGTGGTTGTGAACTCGCCTTTGCACTCTCATTCCCTTTCCCGGTGTAATTGGTTCAAGCCATAATCAAGTTTGAGACGATAATCGATCAAAAGGTTGAAAAAATTCAGATGAGATGACTTTGAGAGATTGAGCGAATGGAATGGGAGAGGAATGATCGACTTATTAGGGTTTAGAGATAGAAGAAAATTAATTGAGTTCAGAACATATATAGCCGCAATCGATAAAATCGGTCAACAAATCAAGTAAAACAATGAACTTTCTAATGAAACGATTGACAGTCATGAAAATGGTCAACAGTTTTATGTTGTTCTTATTTCTTTCGACATAAGTGAAAAATTGTCAACATATATAGAGAATAGGTTGATAGTTTTTCTATGTCTTAAAAAATTTTAAAACATTTTCCAGAAAAAGAAGAATTAAATTTAAACAGATAAATATTTGTCATATTTATATTAAAGCAATCAATATTTTGTTATGCCAACTTGCTCCATTCAATCTTTAAACAAGTTTTGATGATTAACAAAAATAATATTTTGAAAAAGTATATTAATTTGAAGCCCTTAATTATTTCTGTTAAGCTATAAAATATTTTCATATTATCCATTTTATTAAACATGTTATTTTCCGTAAAAAATATTTTTAAACCAAACAAGGAACTAAAAAGATAAGTTTTTCCTAAAAAGCTGGACCAAGAGTTGACTCCCAGCAATGGATAGTTGAATGTTAGGATATCGGTCGACTATGGTAAAGCCATAGTTGATCTAACCAAGAGTAGGTTATGCAGAATCGATCTAACTGAGAGCTACTCTTGACATTCAACTCCCGTTTGAATGGTAGTTGACTTTAGCTACCTGAAAATCGATTAGAGTTTAAGTGATAGTCGATTGTGAGTTAGGATAGTTGACTGTCCTAGTCCAGCGGCCAGATTTTTTTTTGAACAATTTCAAGTTTCTATAGTTGTCTCTATAAATTCCAAAAGCACTAAATCAGAAAGGAAAACGCACTCTTGCATACAAAAGCATTCTCAAGCTCTCAAGCTCATTCTCTAAAGCACTCCAAGCACCCTAAGGCTTCAAAGCTTCCATTGCCAAATCCTTAAGAGCCACAAGGCAAGTGGAAAAGAGGAATTCCTAAAGATTCATCCAAGTCTCTCCTTTAGTTGAGGTCATTGTATATTCCATTATATCTTTATTGCTTTATATCGTATTTCATTTGGTGTTGATTTCATTTTTGTCCAAGTGTGAACACAGTTTCTACTTGATAAACTTGTTTTTGTGGATTGTTTGGGTGCCTATAACCTAAGAGAAATCTAGATGTGTAACTAGTTTTCAAGGTCAGTTAGGGTGAAAATCTCGATGTGTTAATATAGTGGAACCCCAAGGGTCTAACCCACCCTTGAGGGAGTGGATGTAGGTGCATGGATCACCAAACCACTATAAAATTGTTGTCTTGTCTCTACATTTTCGTTGATAACTTGTATAAATTCACTAAAATCTCAAACAATCACATTAGTATATATATTTACACAAAATAATTTTCTTATAACGTTATTTTTAAAGAGATTTTTTAAAATTTATTAAAATTTTAATCATTCAATTCATCCCCCCACTTGAGTGGTCATTGTTGAAAGGACCAACAATTGGTATCTGTTGAAGGGGGCGACAACTTGCGTCCTTGTCACCTTTTGCTCTCCTCCCCCCCCCCTCTCTCTCTCTCTCTCCCTCCCTCCCAGTTGATTCATTTGATTTGGGATGCCTAAGGTTTTTATGGGTTTCATATATAAAGCTAAGAAGAAGAGAATGACAAGTAGAAAAGCCTTTGCAATTGTTGCTAATCTCTCTTAGCCCTTTGCTCGTTTTCTCTCCTTCTTCCAAAACCCACAAGCTTTCTCCATAAGCTCCCTTCATTTTCTCCTTGTTTCTCCATTACTAAAGTAGCAATATCCTTTCAATAGTGAGACTATTAAGTGTCAAGAAACCATTTGTTTTGAAGCACATTTTTAGCCTAATCTCCCTCATTCTCTCTAGCTAGCACATAGAGTGAGTAGAGGGATTCATCCACCACCAAGGAGCGTGAACTAACTAGGCCCCCTGTGCATTCAGAGATTGGTTTGGTCTAACTAAAGTGTTGTTCGGGAGGAGATTGGAGGCGTAACGGCTACTGCCCAGGCGGTTATCAAACTCTACATCACCTTCAAACCATTCAAGAGGTATACCTTGAATCCTCCTATAGAATGCTTTGTTTATGTGTTGCATATGAACATTGGAAACGAGTCTTGAAAGGTGATTCTATGTTTATTTTTGCTGCCTTTGTATGTGTTTTCGAAAAATATTTTTGAAAACCTGTAAAACCCTTGCATGATACACCAAATGTTGGTGTCCCTCTTCAGATAGATCATAGATCCTCTCAGCCATGTGATCTATCATGTACATCACATTCATTAGATGTTCAACTAAAATCTACCCACATGTCTACTATATCTATATCATGGATTATGGCATACGACTACCATCATTTATCATTAGTATCTTATACTAATCAAAAGTAGTAACCCATATGTCAGTCCATAATCAATTAATCATATACCACATTTGGAAAATCTAAGGACTGGGATTAGTTCTAAGAAATCCTCAACCCGAGAGTCTTTGTTGCATATTCCTAATACTTAAGAATAAGACTGTCATTAGGAAATTGATGAGGAGAATGCCCTTGGTCACATAATTACGCCAATACCCCGGAGAGATATCCAGTGGCGGCTAAGATATATGTTTCCTAATAGGGAGTTTTTCCCACGATCATCTTGCTCAGGTCTAGAAGACACGTGGCAGATAAGCATCACCATACCAATCGGATAGACACCCAGTAAGGAAACCTCTGAGATCGTAGGAATAGACTAACTCGTCGAAGGTCACAGAGGCGGTAGTTATCCCGAACCCTTCAGAGACGGACGCTATTATGAAATCCTTATCAGAAAGGTTTCGAGAAAGGCAGAGGGGAGATCCCGAAGATCTCTCCATGATCCCTTTCCCAAGAAAAGGTTAAAAGGAGAAGGCGAGGTAAGAATAAGGGGGCTTCTTTGCTTTTTCTGAGAGACAACTTTAAGTAACTATACTGTTTTTGTCCTAAAAAGATATCTGACTTGATCGTCGGAGATCGACCGGGGGAGCAAGTCCCCGTCTCCATTGCAGGTGCGTCCGAAGAGGTAGAAAATGAGCGTACGGCTACCACTTTAGAAGATCATCATCAATACTTTAAGTAACTATACTATTTTTGTCCTGAAAAGATATCTGACTTGATCATCGGAGATCGACCGAGGGAGCAAGTCCCTGTCTCCATTGCAGGTGCGTTTGAAGAGGTAGAAAAGGAGCGTACGGCTACCACTTCAGAAGATCATCATCAATTGGCGCCCACCGTGGGGCCGAGACATTCTTCTTTTCTATCTCTCCTGCGCAGCAAGTTGTGATGATCTTTGATAATCCTTTCTTTGCCTTGAATGGCAACTAGAAGACAGCAATCTCGAGCCATGGGGGGCAACCCTATTCCAGAGCCAAGTCAACAGAACCCTCCTAAGAGCCTACCGGGCAGGGATCGGAGCCCGGAGGGCCCTCCGCCCCCGCCTGATTGGATAGCGCTCCTAGAGGGTCAAGTGCAACGATTGACGGAGTTACTCACGGACCTCTTGGATCGCCAACATCAGCAAGTCCAGCACTCCCGGACGGAGGGAAGGCAAGAGCCCCGAGGGAGGAGGAGTCCTCTTTGTAGGAGGCAAACCCGCGGAGGCCAAGACAAGATGACGGCTGTGGCGAAGCAGCTGAGTCTTCTGACTTGTCGTTTGTGCAGCAGCGGCAGGAGAAAAGATTACGACAGCTTGAGGAGGAGATTGCTGCCCTGAAGCCCAGGGCTGGAGGGGTTCAGGGGACAATGACAAATCAGCCCCTTAGCCCGGAGATCATGGCGGTCATACTGTCGGAGCGTCTCCGCATTCTGGCCATTAAGCCTTATGCCGGGACCTCCGACCCGATGGATCACCTTGATCTCTTTACCTCTCATATGATGGTACAAGACGTTTCGGACCCGATGTGGTGTAGGGTTTTCTTGGCCGCCTTAGAAGGGCACGCGTGGGCTTGGTATTCCAACTTGGCTCATCATTCCATCGTAAGCTTTGCACAGCTCCGAGGCAGTTTTCTGGCACATTTTACACCTCTCCGGAGGCATTGAAGGTCCACCATGGCCTTGGTGAGTATGAAGCAAAACCAAGGAGAGCCCTTGAAGGACTTTGTCTCACATTTTAATATGGAGGCCCTGAGCATAGAGAATTTTGACCACAGCGTAGCTATGGTGGCGTTCCAGAACGCCCTAAGGCCTGGTCCTTTCGCCCAGTCATTAGCCAAAACGCCCTCAATTACGTTCACGGACATATTGGGCCGGGCTACGAAGTACATAAACGCCGAGGAGGTCATGCAAGCTAAGAGGGCGGAACATGTGGAGAAGAAAGATAAAAAGAAGCACCCTAAGGAAAGGAAGAGTGACAACCGAAGGGAAAAGTATCGTCCTCAGTGGGACTGGGTGCAAAATTGTATATATATCTGGTGGTAGCCAATGAGGCCGTAAGTTCGGTGTTGATACGAGAAGAAGACAAGATCCAGGGGCCTGTTTATTACGCAAGTAAGCGGTTAACAGGGGCCGAGGTCCGGTATCCTCCTATGGAAAAACTGGCTTTCGCCTTGATAATATCGGCAAGAAAACTCTGACCTTATTTTCAAGCTCATACGATTATCGTGCTTACTAATCAACCTTTGAGGCAGGTCCTTAGCAAACCAGAACTTTTAGGGCAGATGTTGAAGTGGGCAGTGGAGCTTACCGCCTTCGATATCGAGTATAGGCCGCGGCTGGCTATCAAGGCACAGTCGCTGGCCGATTTTATCACCAAAGGGATAGGGGCTCCTGAAGGTGCCAAAGAGGATCAAAGACCATGGATGGTGGCAGTAGATGAAAGCTCAACCTCAGGTGGTGGAGGAGATAAAGGGTCCCGAAGGACAGATATGGCCTTATGCTCTACGTTTTGAATTCCGAGTATCTAACAACGAAGCGGAATATGAGGCCTTGTTGGCTAGTTTGAAATTGGCTGAACAGTTGGGAGCACAAAGGGTCGAGGTGAGTTCAGATTATAATTTAGTGGTGCAACAGGTGAATGGAGAGTATGAACCTCAAGAAAATCACATGGCCCGATACTTGACCATGGTCAGAGAGCTGATGGCGCATTTCTAACACGTAAAGGTGGAGTATGTCCCTCGGACTATGAATACGGAAGTGGACCTATTGTCCCGAATCGCCTCTTCCTCTTTCCCTACGAGCTTTTGGGAAATTCGGATCGAGTCGCTTCCACATAAGAGTATCGAAGAAGTCGCTGATCAGTTATGTGTAGAGGACGAGCCCAGCTGGATGGATCCTTTGCTGTTGTACTTGAAAGAGGAAAAACTCCCTGAAGGTGATTCTGAGGTTCAGGAGGTCAAGCGAAAAGCCTGAAGTTTCGTGCTAGTTGGGGGGGAGCTATATAGAAGGTCTTTTTCACAACCATTGCTCAAGTGTATCTGACCCCGCGAAGCAGATTATGTCCTACGAGAGATCCATGAAGGTATATGTGGAAGCCATATCGGAGCCCAAGCTCTTAGTCAAAAGGCTCTACGGCAAGGGTATTATTGGCCAACGATGGTACAAGATTTGGAGTAGCTAGTCAGGACTTGCGACCGATGCCAGAGTACATCTAACTTAGTCCATGTGCCAGCGGTCGCGCTAGCTCATCTGGCTACGCCTTGCCCTTTCGCTCAATGGGGTATTGACATCCTAGGACCTTTTCCCCCAGCGGCTGGTTAAGTTAAGTATATCATGGCCGCTATCGATTATTTCACAAAGTGGGTCGAAGCGGAGGCAGTGGCCTCTATTACAGCTCGGCGAGTGAAACAATTTCTATGGAAGAGTCTGGTCTGTCGCTTCAGAATTCCTCGGGTACTAATCTCCGACAATGGCACTTAATTTTCTGATCAATCTGTTCAAGAATGGTGCCAGGAGTTGGGAATTAGACAGTAGTTTACCTCGGTAGCCCATTCTCAAGCTAATGGCCAAATTGAGCTCACCAATAGGACTTTGTTGCGTGGTCTAAAAGTGAGGGTGGACAAGGCGAATGGTAGCTGGGTGGAAGAATTACCGAACATCCTGTGGTTCTACCGAACCACGGTAAAGGCCTCCATGGGGGAAACTCCTTTCAGCTTATGTTATGGCTCGAAGGCGTTAATCCCAGTTGAAATCGAAGTACCTACGCTAAGAGTGGAGCTTTTCAGCCCTGAAACCAATGAACAAAATTTGAAGGACAACCTGAACCTCCTTGATGAATTCCGTGATCAGGTGAAGATTCGACAAGCTGCTTACAACCAACACATAGAGAGATACTACAATCGAAGAGTGAAGGCGCGAAATTTTCTACCAGGAGATTTGGTATTAAGGTGAGCAGGTGTTCGCGGAGCCCAAGAAGCAAATAAGTTAACACCAAATTGGGAAGGTCCTTACAAAGTGACAGGAGTTCTCAGTCCTGATGCCTACAAACTACAGACCCTCGAGGGTATACTAGTAAAAAAACGTGTGAAACGTGCAGAACTTGAGAAACTTCTATCAGTGATGATTCTTTATTATTTTCACATGATCTGTTAGTAATAATTCTTTATTACATATCTTGTCGGTGGTATTTTCTTTGTTGCTTTCATATGCTATTCAGGAATAAATTCATTCTTCCCCCTATGCGTAAGAACTCGTCGTTTCTAAAGACTCATCAACAAAAACAAAGGATCAAATGTGATCCTCGGGGGGACCGAACCCCCAGTCAAACAAAGGATCATATGTGATCCTCGGGGGGCCCGAACCCCTAGCCGAAACAAAGGATCAGAGGTGATCCTCGAGGGGCCCGAACCCCCAGTCGAAACAAAGGATCAAATGTGATCCTCGGGGAGCTCGAACTCTCGACAACAACAAAGGATCAGATATGATCCTCGAAAGGCCCAAACCTTCGACAAAAATAAAAGGATTAGATGTGATCTCCCCCCAAAGATAAACCCCCCGAAGACGATATGGGGATCAGACGTGATCCTTGGGGGGCCGGGACCCTTTGGAGGAAAGTGCGTGATCAAGTTCTACGGTGAACAAAATAAACAAGTTTGGCAAGAACATAGGATCAAGCCTGATCCCTGGTGGTCTTTTCTTTGTCTTAACAAAATGCAGAGAAGACGACAAAAAGATAATAGCAAAAGAAAATTACACAAAAAATCTAAAAATTTTATTATTGCAGCAACTGGTTTACAAAGATATCTACTCTAAAGAAGATAAGGCGGTAGTAATATCGAAAGGGATGGAGTCTACATCCAAGTTGGGGAAGCGCTCCTTGGTGAGCTTCTTCATATGTTCGAACCCACCCCGAAGGACTCCTTCCAGCTCTGCCGCATAAGCTTCGGAGCTTCAGAAATCCTCACGACCATTTTGAAAAGCCACTTGGGCATCCTTGAGGGAGAATTAAAGTTGGGCATGGGTAGTGCGAAGGTCTTCCTTGCACTGGGAATAAGACTCCAGCGCCTCGACCTGTCCCTTCTTGGCCTTCTTCAGCTCTAAAGTAAGCCTTTTGATGTCCCCTTGAAGCTAATTATTGACACCCTTTGCAGCGTCCAGTTCCTCCCCGAGCCAAGAGTTGGCCTGATTAGCCTCGAGCATGTTTTTCTGGACTAACTCCAGGTCCTCGCGTGCTTGAGCTTCGACCTCATTGGCGAGCCTGGCATCTTCTTGCGCCAACTCAACAGACTTGGTCAAAATGTGAACGCGGTGTTCGAGACCCGACAGCTAGGAGAAGAGGAACTCAAGCACCCAGAGCCTTTCGACCTCGGACTCCAGGGAGATGATCCAGGCACGCAGTGCAGATTCTCGCCGAGAGACTGGATCTTGGAACCCTGAAAGGTTCTGAGGAAGTGGAAACAGAATATGGGTTAAGACTAACTCACATAAAAGAATTTCAAAAGAAGAAAGACTATGATCATACCCTTAGAATCTCGGCATAGTAGTCGGGCTCATTCGGGGTTCGCAGGACGCTGGGCAGGTTCAGAGCGGTTGAGGGGGCATTGGTGGCTTTAGGAGCCGAAGGCTCGGAGGAAGTGGCAGCTGAGGAGGTGATCTCTGTCCTGCGGCGCTTCGTCCAGCGGGATAATATTTCCTTCGTGGACAACACAGAAGCCTCTTCTAGAGAAGCTTTCCCCGTCAGTTCTGAGCGCCCCACTGGTCCTAATAGCGTTAATATTCGTTTAAAAACAGAGCTGATAGGAATGTTGGGAGACGTGGCAGTGGGCTCCGTACCTGCCAAAGCTTGTTTTTCTTGTGCCTCCGTGCGAGCCACAGCAAGCACTTGCGTGATAGTTGCCGAATCATCTTTAGAGGGGATTGGCGTGGGGGCAAGCACGGCGGTGGATCTCTGCTGTGCATTCGGGGGGTCTCTGGCTTTAGAAACGAGGGGCTCTGAAGACGGGTCCCTCGAACCCCCAATAGAGTCACCCTTGGAAGCTTCGTGGAAAGTCCGAGGATCTCCTTCCACCATTCTTCGTGATCTAGAGGGTGTTGAGGGTTTCTTATTCTTCCTACTCTTCGGAGCTCGCTCGGGAGGTGCAGCCCTTTCTGACATCCTCTGGTGGCTAGAAAGAGCCGAGGGGCCCTTACTCCCAAGGAAGTCCAAGATGATTCCCCAGTGATAGGAGAATATGATATCTCCCAGAGCTCTTCAATTGAGAAGGACATAGAAATAAAAATCAAATAGAAAAAGGAAGAAGGGAAGTAAAGAAGAAGGGGAAGGAAGAAGAGCTCACAGTTTTTGCCGTCTAAGCCCCCCTTGGTAAGGCTGGGGTTGGAGAGCCATCCCTATTCCCAGTTCTGGCTATTCTTCATAAGACGACTGGCAGAATCTTCGATGGCCTCGATGCTCGGACGCTTGTGCTTCGTATCTAGAGTCCACTCATTGCAGACGAACCAGATTTCTTGGGAAGAGCTGGATGACCTAGGGCGGACGAAAACGAAGCGCTCTTTCCAATCATCAGAATCTTTCGATCCACTAGATTGCATGAGCGTTGAAGCAAAAAGCTCAAGTTTGGGGCGCTCCTTACAAGCGAGGAGACGACCATCTTTTACAATTCGAGGGGAGATGGAGATCCAACCTCCTGGGTCGCAGTTGGTGGTGAAAAAGTAGTCGAAGAGGTCCCCGGATGGCTAAATTTTGCCAGTATGGCAAATGAGAAGGAATCCCATCAGATATCTCCATCCGAAGGGGGACAGCTGGGCAGGAGCAATGGTAAGATGCTGAAGTAAGTACATCACTCTTCTTCGGGGAGGAAGCCGAAAGCCCCTATCGAAAGCACACTTGTAAACATAAAGGCGGCCGGCGACGGGATGGCATACTCGCAGGTGGCTATTGAACTCCACCTCCCACTCTTCGGGGATGTTGTACTTCTCTTTGAACTGCTGGCACTCCATCTTGCTCATCCATTGACATGGAATAGAGGCGGCAGGGTGCTTTTCCCATTCAATAAGCTCCGCGCCAGTGGAGTTGAACTTCCCAGAACCAGTTATCGCCATAGCAGAAGGTAGTAGAAGGAGATGCGGAAAAAGGGAAAACGCTTACCGACACAAGAAGAGCTAAACCTGAACAAAAGTCAAGTGGGAAAAGAAGAAAAGGGGTGGAGAGTTCCTATTTAAACTGTAGGGATAAGAGACCAAAGGGCGAGCAATAAATGGGTATTAATTACCCCAGGCTAGTGTGGCTCGAAAGACGAAAAGGCTTTGGACAACGCATAGGGAAGGGATATCGCCGTTGAAACCAATCGATTCCCGTGCCCTCCAGACACGCGCAAAAAAAGGAAAGAACACGGCTAACTCTCTAGACCTTATAGATATTAGTCGACAAGAAGTTAAGAGGAGGAGCCTTGTGCAATGGCACTATTATTGTCACAATATAGGGATATCGACAACTCAATGGAAGGGACCACTTCAAGTTTGGTAAGAAACTTTCTCATCTAAACAGTCTCCTTTGCAGCATTGCATGTCGCAACATATTCGGCTTCCGTAGTGGAGTCCTCAATTATTTCTTGCATGAAACTCTTCCAACTAACTGTCTCTCCATTACAGACAAATACAAACCCAAATATAAACTTTCTATCATCCATATCAGATTAAAAATCTGAATTAATGAACCCATCAACACGAAGATCACCCTCTCCATACATCAGTAATAAATCCTTAGTCCTTTCCAAGTAATTAATTACTGTTATCCAATGTTCCAAACATGAATTAGACTGATATCTGCTCATGACACTCATAGCATATGTAATGACCCGTTAGCGGGCCCAGTATTTAATTAGAATTATTTTATTTATTAGTGAGGTATTTAATTAAGAGAATTTGCCATTTAATTTTAATGTGGCAATTTAGAATATTTTTAATTGAGAGATCAGCTTTTAAATAGCATTCAATTCTTTATTTATTGTGGGAATTAAATGCTAGGTCATGAAGGTCAATTAGCAATTTGTGATTAGAATTTAATTATTTAAATAAAGTTATTATGTTTTGAGGAGTCCAGCATGAGATAGCTTTGGGTTGAAGTCTCCTAGTCCTCGTAAGAGAGGGTTTAAGAGTCTCCAAGTTCGATTAGGAGAGGGAGATGGGCATTAGGGCTTCTCATAAGCATATGTATATATATAAAGTCTCATTAGCCATATTGTCTTCATGCCGTGTGAAGAACAAAGGAGCCAAGAGATAGCAGTGTCTTGCAAGAGCCTTCAAGATCAATTAAGGGTGTGATCAGAAAGTCTAAGGCAAGTATCCTTCCCCTGTAATCCTTTCTTACAAGTCTCGATTGAGTTTCAATATCAGATTTCTAGAATTAAATCAGTTCCAGTGCATGTATACATACATATATGCGTTACAATGAGTTTATATCAGTTATGCATGATTTCTTCTAACGATCTTTGTCAATATTACTGTTGAATCATTCATAGTGTTGTTCCTCATCGATTGGGATTTGATTTCCCAAGTTTTCTTTCGGAATTGTGTAGTTTATTTAAGTTTGAATCAAGAACAGAGTCTCTGTGAGCGTCGTTTTTTAGTTTAAAAGTTGCAGACATCCGAATAGGTTCCCTCATATCCGGATAGATTTTTCAGAGCATGTGAGTAGCATCCAGATAGGTCATAGGCTATCCGGATGGGTCAAAAAGTTTTATGTGAATGACATCCGAATAGCTCTTGTTCATATCCGGATGGTCCAGTGATATCCGGATGCTTCGTTTTCATATCTGGATGTGTCCAGTAGTGATTGTGAGTAGTATCCGGATGCCTTGAGTTGTATTCGGATGTGTTTAAATTGTCTGTGAGTGATATCCGAATGCTTTGTGTCGTATCCGGATGAGTCTAAGGCTTTTTGAGAGTGATATTCGGATACCTCGTGTTGTATCCGGATGTGTCCAAATATATTTGTCTCATATCCGGATGAAACCTTGCTCATTCGAATGTCTTTCACAACTTATCCAAAGTTTCATGTGTCTTGTATCCAGATGAGACCTTACTCATCCAGATGTCTCTCACAATTCAATTCAAACTCATGTCTCTTGTATCTTGATGGATGAAATTCATATCCCAATGAGCCTAGGGTGTATAACACTCGTACCGAAATTCCATCTTTTCTCATATTAGTTCCAATATCTTTAAAAATTCCAAAGTTAAGCGTGCTCGGGTGGGGGTAATTCTCTGATGGGTGACCCCTGGGAAGTCTTCATGTTGTAATAAATAAATCATTAAATAATTAAATAAATGTCAGAAAACATTACAATTCAAGGAAAAATACGAGTAAATCTTTATATTCCAATATATTAGATCAAATTACATGTTTAGCATTTAATTTGACATGATCAGCATTATTTTGTGAGTTTATGTGCATACATCTTGGTATGAGTATTGAGCATGACCTTCTATGGAGCACTACACATTGTGTACTAGCATGTACGTGAGCATTATATTATGTGCACCAGGTGGCTAGTCTGTCAGGATCCCACCAGTTTTAGTTTGAGTTTATGTTTTGCTCGCTTGATGTCGACCAGGGGACTAAGGGCATATTACCCACAGTATGTACTTACAGTTTTTATGTTTGAAGGTTTCAAATTAGTCAGGTATGTATTACAATTATGTAGGCCTATGTGCCATAATTGCATATCTGTATCTATCTTACAATTTATGTGCATTATATTTATGAATGCAAACAGATAGTGTTATATTCAGTACAAGTTCAGTAAGTTTTCTTTAGTATCGATATTCTTCGATTCAGTTTCAGTTATTCTTTTCAGCTTATTACTTGTTGAGCTTTGTAGCTCACCTTGTACTTTTCACCATTCCAGGCCCTAACGGGGGAGTACCAGACGTGGGGTCTAGTAGCAATGTCCAGTAGTGTTTGTACGTGAAGCCACTTAAGACCAAAGATGTCTGGGAGTTTTATCAGTTTGTTAGTTTAGAGCGTTTGTCAGTTTAGTATTAGTTTATTTTTCAGTTGAGGGATTTTCCCTTAAACAGTATTTATGGTTTTCAGTTTTTTTACTCGAGCGTTTGTCAGTTTAGTATTAGTTTATTTTTCAATTGAGGGATTTTTCCTTAGACAGTGTTTATGGTTTTCAGTTTTGTTGACTCAGAGTTTTATTTTAGTTGATTGAGATATTTATATTGGTATTAGATTTCAATTATCAGTTAGTTTTGTTTTATTTCCCCGTAGCACCTCTTCTCGTGTAGTTCTAGGAGATGGGGTGTTACAACATATGCAATATCAGGTCTAGTACATAGCATATCATACATCAGACTCTCAATAGGTAAGGCGTATGGAATCTTCTCCATTTTTTCTCTCTCTTCAGGTGTCTTAGGAGACATCCCCTTAGAAAAATGGATTTCATACCTGAAAGGGATGAAACTCTCATTGGAATTCTTCATGGTAAACCTCTTTAATATATTTTCTATGTACAGATTTTGGGAGAGACCTATTAATCTCCTCATTCTATCTCTATAGACTCGGATTCCCAAGATATAGGTCACATCTCCTAGATCTTCCATGAAGAAATTATTGGACAACCACAATTTTATTGGCATCAACATGCCAATGTCATTCCCCATTAAGAGGATGTCATCCACATACAAGATTAGGAAGGCTCACACACTCTCACAGACTTTCTTGTATGTATAAGTTTCATCCGGATTTCTAATGAAACCAAACTCTTTGTTCTCACTATAGAAACAAATGTTCCAAGACCTTGATGGTTTCTTAAGATCATAAATATATCTCTTAAGTTTGCATACTTGATTGGGATTGGAAGATTCAAAACCACAAGGTTGTTCTATGAATATATCTTCCTCAAGATAACTATTCAAGAATGTCGTTTTGACATCCATTTTTTATATCTCATAATCATAGTATAAGATTATGGCCAGCATCATTTTGATGGACTTAAGCATCACAACTGACAAAAATGTCTCCTCATAATCAATACCATGTTTCTAACAATATCCTTTCACCACCAGTCGTACTTTGAAGATTTACACCTTCCTATTAGGACCAAACTTTCTCTTGTAGATCAATTTGCATCTTATGGGAACTATTCTTTCAAGTGGATCTACTAGAGTCCCATAGATTTCATTTCAGACTACATAGCCTCTAGCCATTTCTTAGAGTCAATGTTCAACATCGCCTCTTAATAGTTAGTAGGATCAGCATCTTGACCATTACCTCCATACAGAAACTAAGAACGCTTCATGTATCTCCTTCATTACAAAGTCATATCACTCTAGAGGACGAGATACTCTACTAGATCTATGAGCCTCATGTGGAATGGCACTACTTAGACCTACTGGTTTTGGATTGGCTTCCTGACTAGGCATAATATGAGGCTCAAAAGACACATCTTCTAGTTCTACTTTCTTTCTAATGTCTCCTTCCTAAAGAAACTCTTTCTCCAAGAATATGGCATCCCTACTGATCAAAACTCTTTAATTACTGGGAAAGTAGAAATAATATCCCTTACAATGAAAGGGATACCTTACAAATTTGTCTTTGTCAGATTTGGACTCTAGCTTATCTATCTTGAGCTTTTTGATGAAAGCGGGACAACTCCAGATCTTAACGTGCTTAAGACTAGGCGGTCTCCCATACCATATCTCATATGACATACTCTTGATATTCTTGCTTAGAGCCCTATTAAAGAGATAAATGGTGATAGAGCATAACCCCATAATGATAATGGTAGATCGACAAAGGCGATCATTGATCATACCATGTCTAATAAGGTATGGTTTCTTCTCTTAAAAACACCATTCAATTGTGGAGTAGTAGGAGTAGATAACTAGGATAAAATGCCATTGAACTTAAGGCAGTCATTGAACTCCGTACTCAAGTATTCTCCATCTCGATCCGATCAAAGTATTTTAATACTCTTTTCGGTCTAGTTCTCTACTTCAACCTTAAACTCTTTGAACATTTCAAAAGATTCAGACTTATACTTCATCAAATACACATAACCATACCATGACAAGTCATCAGTAGAGGTTATGAAGTAATGATAACCACCTCTTGCCATTACAAAGAATTACCCCTCAAACATCCGTGTGGATTAATCCTAACAACTCACTAGCTCTCCTACTTTGTCCAACAAAAGATAACTTAGCCATTTTGCCAAAAAGACAGGATTTACAAGTTAGCCCTAGTTCAGAACCCATTGGATCAATCAATCCTCTTTTGGTCAATTCGTTTATCCTTCTCTCATTAATATGGCCTTGTCTATGATGTCATAAGTGTTTAAGGTCAACACTATCACTGCAAGAACGCTTCCCACTGCTAGTGGATGCAACATTTACATCCCTCTGTCTGACACTTTCATGCAACTCTAATATGTAAAGACCATTCACCATAATGCTCAGGCCAACTATCTCATTACCATAACGAATATGGCATGCATTGTTAGAAAAGGATAGTTCATAACCAGCCCTAACAAGTCTAGGAATAAGCACTACATTCCTAAAAGCATTTGGTAAAAATAAAGTCTTTAAGAGTCATTACATGCCCTGAATGGAGAGTTACAGAAATTGTCCCTATAGCTAATGGCTCTGCAAGAGCTTTATTTCCCACTCTGAGGACAACTTCCTACTTCCAAAATGGCCTACTCTCCTCGAGATCCAGCATGTAAACACAAATATGAGAAGTTGCACCTGAATCAAGAATCCACGAGATGGGAAAATGACCAATTGGATTGATCATCTGAATAAAATAGAAGGAAGATATACCTGAACCCTAGTTCTCTGAGCGCTTGACTTTCAAGCTAGAGAGATAAACCAGGTAGTTCCTCTTCCAATGCATATCCTGTTGTCAATGGAAACACTTTCCCTTTACCCCCTTTACTTTGTGCTTGTTCTTGGAAATATCCCTCTTTGGCCCGAGCTTCTTCTTCCTTTTAGAAGTCTTTGATGATGAAGCTATAGCAAGAACTCATTCTTGCTTCTTGCCCTTTATCTAGGCTAGGCAGTTATTAACATATTTAAAAACTCGGGGAGCTAGCATTCGAACTTGTTCATATTGAAGTTGAGTATGAACGAGGCAAATGATTCTAGGAGAGACTAGAGGATCAGGTCAACCTACAACTCCACATCCATATAGAATTATAGTACTTCTAGCTGACTAATCAAATTAATCATCTTCAATACGTGGTCTCCCACATCAGTGCCTTCTACCATCTTGGCTTTAAACAATTACTTTGATATCTTATATCTAACTGTTCGACTGTGCTCTCTATAAAGCTCCTGCAAATTCAAAATCATGCTAGCTATGTCAGTCATATACTCATGTTGACACTGGAGCTCGTTACTCATGGAAGACAAGATATATGTCCTCGCCCTCAGATCTTGATCCCCCATCACTTCCCATGTTGCTCGCTCCTCCTCACTTGACCCCTCAAGAAGAGTCTCAAGCAAGAGTTACGAAACCAATCCTTGAAATTTAATCTAGTTAATATGTTTTTGTCCAAAATTCAAAAAATTGGGTTTGAGTTTGCCATTTTGAAAAAAAAGAAAGCTACATAAATAAATAAATGATTGTCAGTTTGATTTAATCTTGCATATCCATTTAGTTTCGGTCTTAAACCAAATGGTACCTCCTGCTCAATTTTTTTTCGAATCCCACACTTTTCAAGTGAAAAATGCAAATCCCTAGGAAGATTCTTGGTAGGTGATCGAGTTCTCTCATACATGAATACTCCACAACGCTATGGTGGTTTCTTGGGATACTCACATATTCGAATAGGCAACTCTTGCCTTTCATATCTCACGTGAGGTTTGATCTTTGACCCCATACCGTCTGTTTGAAAAACTATGGTGGTTTCTAAGATGATATATGGTTAGATATGGCTCATCACCTTAGTTAAGATCCACTTGAACGTCTATGACCGCAACACTAAGGTGGTTTCTAAGCCATATTTGCGTGGGTACACCAACAACATCACATGTTTTGATAGGCATCAATATCCTCTCATGAAATGCACCCTCTCACCTATAGGCAACTAGAGTGCACGCAATCGAGTTGACGATCACCTACAACGATGGAGGGCCAATGATAAATCTTATTTACCGTATCTAAAATTTGTTTGCACAATTTGAGAAGATTTTTGTCTTTATTTTTAGAGGTCTTACTTTGTACATACATTTAAGTTTTCCCATTATATATCTCATACATAACCAACTCATGCATTCAAAATAAATCTAAATTTATTTTGAAGATTTCACTTTGCACATGCATTAAGTTTTCCATCATGTATCTCATACATAAAATAACTCATGCATTCATATTGGATGATCATGGACTTTTATGCTTATTGATTAAATTCGAGTCTCTGGATCTAATCAATAGCACTATTAGGGACAAACAACTAGCACTCATCTCATGGGCAATTATTTCTCTCTCAATCTTTTTGTTCCTTGGAGTCACCAACTCTTGATAGCTTCATCTTCATTTTACATAGAATTTTGTACTATACAATTTTTCTACTAAAATGAAAAATAACAAGGAGACCTATGCTTCATTATAGTCCTGAAAAAAATGAAATAAATATACTTACAGACTATCAAATACCTATAACATTCATTCATTCATCCATACAATCACATTACATTGAGTCCATGATCATCTTTCCATTCAATCTCATTGAATATAATGGCATTTAAATATAAAATCCATGTTAATTTAATATGCATAATTTTTCAGGCTACTAATATCTCGTATCATGAGCATTAACTGGTTTTGTATCATAACAATCTCATTGTATCAAAACAGAAACCACAAAGAAATCGAAACGTTTTGCCAATGCCTAAAACGATTGACCGTTTCTAGATTGCTCGGACCGATCAACTGTTTTCTCAGAATTGTTGATTGGCTTCCTGCTATCGATTGAGTGGTCTACCTCGAGTCGACATTTTACAAGGCCAAAGGCCAAGAATTGTCGACCAATGGTCGTACACGGTCGACCGTTACTGCATAAACTAGCAAAACAGAGAGCATTTATTACTCGAAACACATACACATTACAAAACATCTAGCATAGATCATTGAAACCAAGTTGAGGCTCTGATACCACTCAAGAGGAATGCCAACATTTGGTGTATCCATACAAAGATTTTATCGATTTTTAAAAACATTTTTGAAAAATCATACAAACGTAGTGGAAATAAACATAGAATCACCTTGCAAGACTTAGTTTCCAAAGACCATATGCACACCAAACCATAGGGGGTTTACAAACATACCTCGTTGTCGGTCTAGATTCGAAGTACAGGCTAGAATCCTCCCTATGGCAACAACGGCTTGCTCTTGAGCAACTCTTGAACACACCTTCGGATAACTAGTCCAACCCCTAAAAACACGAGGGGCCTAGTCAGTCCATGCTCCTAGTGGTGAATAAGACTAACAAAAATGCCCAAAATATGCATCTCAACCATAAGCCTCATAATAGTTTCTATATGTCCAAAATTTCGAACAATGAAATGCCAAGGAACGCACTTGTACCTGTAAGACCATTTAAATGCGGCTTGGAACAAATGAGAAACAACCCATTTATCAATATAAGGGTTTTGCATAGGCAAAAATCATGATATTAACATAGGAAGTGTAGCAACACAAGAAAGAATTTGAATCTGCAATTTTTTGAAATTTCCAAAATTTAAGCAAGGATTAACTAGGCTGCTACGAGCTCAAATCTTAACCAAATGATTCAAGTTTCATATCAAAATGAATCTTGTGAAGTCTAGTTTACAACACAAAAATCAAATCTTGAATCAGATATAACCACAGAAACTTATATCCCAAAGAATATAACATGGGCAATATGGCCTAAAATTAAGAGATCATTGTACTGAAATGGCTAAGTATCTTAGGCCAATCGAAATTAACTTAGGTCAACCGAAAGTTGGACAGAATGCTAGCTTCTAAGCTTAAGTCGACTGATATTCGACTTAGGTCGATCGAAGTTGAGCAAAATGCTAGCTTCCAAGCTTAGGTCGATCGAAGTTAGGCAGAATATTGACCCATGATCTTAGGTCAACCGATCCTTCAACTAAAGTTACACAAAAGGGTACTGGAAGACTTAGGTGACTTAGGTCAACTGAAGTGGCAACTTCAATCAACCGAAGTTTGATAGGAAACATGAACGAACACGAAACCAACAATGCTAGCAAGACACACCTAGTTCTTGCATTGCTCCTAACTCTAAACAAATAAAGCATCATTCCTTGGGTATTATAGGGTGAAACAAACCCTATTTTGAAATTCAAAAGACCCAAAAAAGAATAATCAATAAATGAGGGAGATTCACCAACTTTTCTGCATATTCACATTGCAAGAACATCATTTTCAAAAATAAAGAACTTCCATGCTTAAATGAATATAGTGCTTATAGATATCTTCCACAAACACCCATTCTAAAATCTATTAAAGTAATGAATATTACTCCTTTTAATTTCCTTAAATCTAATTTAGAAACTAGGAGAAATATACCTTATTAACGATAAACTAATGTCCTATAAATAAAAACTGATACTAGAGATACAAAATAAACTGCAGATAACATAAATTAAGAAATGAACCAATAATAATAAACTAAATTCGCATTAAATAAGAGAAACTGTAATAAGGTAATTATAAATTAAGTACAGAAATTAAAGTACAAGAATTGTAATTTGAAATACCAAATCAATAAGATATAATTCAAATACTTAATTTTAAAATGCAAGAACAATGATTTTAAAATACCAATTTGACAGAACATAAGTACAACAAATACTGAAATAATATACAAGCAGAGATTAAAAAAAAATGGATATTATAAAATGACCAAACAGATAGAGATACTTCCCTTTTAATGATTATATCAATATTATAGTTTGGGTAGATGAAAGTTTGATTTCTCATTTATCATTTGAATAAAATACCCTTTGAAGAACTTTTCAGAAATCAGTTTTAAACAACTTGCTGATGATATATTTGAAGATATCACAGATTTTAACACAATCAATTAGCACTCTTTTTGAATAATGCTAAAGATATTTAAGTAAAAAGTATACCTAGAGCATACTTTACCTTGGAAGCACACTCTAATAGATCATTGCTAGATGAAGATGATATTTCTTTAAGCCATGTTCTAGCTTTGGCCATATTTAAGAATATGTCAGTATGATCATTAATTATTCAAGGCTGTCCTTCTTGGATATGAGACTGTAAAGCACACAAAGGAAATTTTTGGATACCCATTTACTTGGGTCCCTAAGGGTTAGTATGATAGATAATAAATAAGAATAACCCTTTATCAAATTTATAAATAAGTTAGATCCACATAATGATTTTAAATAAATATGCAATGTGGTCTAAGCTTTTTGCTCTTTAAAAATAATAAGGATAAAACATGATAAACCTTTGTTGTGATATGATAGCACTTTTTGATAGGAACCTGATTTTCATATGCCAAAAGAAATTTGATATGAAACTCATTTTGAAATAGATATTTTTATGAACAATGCAGAAGATTTTGAAAAATGTAAATGAAATGCACTTTTCAAAATCTGCATTTCTTGATAGCACATGACAAATAAATTCATGAGATTTAGTGATATCATTACTTGTGCACTTCAACTCATGATAAACAACAAATGTAGATATAGAGACTATCTACTCTTTCTCATACTCATTTAAGCACACTTACATGATTGATGCTTTGGGAGAAATGCTTTTAATGCTTAACATGTTAGCTTTTCATAAAACAATGAAGCTCACTAAATGGCTAGGATCACTCTTGGTGGTTAAGCCAAAAAACATAGAATACCTACTCTGATACCATTTGAAGGTCATGAGATGAGTGAATTGGGTGTTTTTACAAATTTACAATAAAGAAAATATTTGAAGTATAATACAGTAAAGTTATTTAACAAAAATATTTTTATTAAACTAAAAAAACCTTTGTAGAAGCAGATAGATTTTGTACAAGAATATATGCATCATAAAAGATTTTTCATAGGGTTCATTGTTTAAGAAATTTTAATCAATTGATGTAAATAGAAATTACTATATGAGAATGTATATGAAAATATAGATATCCATATATGCATTTATGAAAGAAATTCAAGAAACTTTTATGCACCAAAAATTAGTTGTTTGAAACATATAAACTAAATGTGTGCATTTAAGAAATATGAGTATATAAATAGATTTAGAAGACTTTTGCATATGCCATGAAAAATTGATATTTGAAAAGCAGAAATGTTTGATAATATTAAGGGAATAATTTTTAAAATAATTCCAACCAAGAAAGCAATTATAATGGCAGTTCAAATGAACTGTTATGGGATGCATGAAAAATATTCTTACAACATTTAAGAGAAATAAAGTTAAAACAGAATTAAAAAGATAAGCAGCATCGACACAACAATTTTTAAGTGATTCGGCCAACTGCTTAGTCCAATATCATATCTCCTCACTAAGGATTTGAGAACATTCACTAAGGATATTAGTTTTTACAAGTTCAACTATAACTTCCACTTTTACGAGTTAAGTAGGAACCTTAGCTTTTATAAGCTAAATAGTAACCTCTATTTTTCACAGGTTGAGTGGAAACCCCTACTTTTACAGTCTAGCAATAACTTTTTACATAAGGTTTTTTCATAATTGGCTCAACCACAACTAAGGCGTTGCTTTTCAAAAGTGCAAGCATAACCTTTACAAATTTCACAATTCATGTGAAAGGATTTTTCAAGAGAAAAATATATGATGTTACAATGATACCAAATATTCTCTTAAATAAAAGAAAGTTACTGAATGAATGAAGTACTGAACTCTCTTCTGTCTAATATCTGGTTTAAAAATGTAAGTATGAAATCTCACCAGATAATTACTTGAAGTGAAGAAGGATGAATGATCATGGAAGAACTTTCACTCAAGCATTAAGCTTTGGCTCAACTAGATTCAGCTTGTTGTGTTAAGGATAAAATTGGGCTTCATAATGCTCGAAAAGCAACACCTTTAGATACCAATATTGGTTGTCTAAACCAACCATTCATCAACACCTTTCTCTTTAAAGCTCTTAGTTTTTTACAGAAGTTTGAGACTTAGGATCTAGCATTGAAACCTACACTCACTCTTACACTCACAGGTTCTTTGATTTGACTAATAATAGTCAAATTTGTTAAAAAAAAACATGTGCATATTATTTGGATAAGCATTAGGCACACCATGCATATTCATTTTTATCATTCTTATATAAGATAACACAGTTAGATTTCATAAAGTAAATAAATAAAGCTCCAACAGTCAAAATTGTTTTTTGAATAACGACTATATTTTTTAAAAACATATGCTAGTTACTCAACTAACTTCTTACGAGCATACTCTATTAGATATCTCGCATAATCGATTATATAAATGTCTCACTTGAGTATGACTAAATTATTACTCAACTGACTCCAAAGCCATAGAGACTTTGCATTAAACACTCGACTACCTTGCTAAACTTACTCGACTAACACAAACATATTCTCGAGTACAGATAACTAATACTCGATTATTCTTAAGCATAGAGACTTAGCCAACATTCATTCAACCTTTACTTAACTAATACATAAAAATACTTGATTATGAAAATACTTTAGTCGACTAATGAGAAATATATACTCGACTGAGGAGATGCTTGGATTTTTTATATCAAAACAATACTCGATTGAAAATCATCCTTACTCGATTGATTTTAGAAAAATAGAGAGTTTACATAAAATACTCAAGTATGAAACTTTAATAGTCAATTGAAAGTACATTTTGCTAAAACATAGTCGATTAATTTGAAACACACAAAGCAATGCTCGATTTTTCTAAAAGCTTACTCGAGTGAAAAAATATCCATACTCGATTATAACTTTAAGAAATATAGTTTTATAAGAATATATTAAGTTTTTATGACAATTGATTAACTATCTTCAATACTTGATTATTTTAAAAAAAAAAACGTACTTGGTTATTTTGAAAACAACACTTGATTTAATCAAAAGCTATTTTATATTAAAATAGATGTAGAAGCTTTAAAAGAATAATTGAATAATTTGCCTTCAAAAGTTTTAAAAATACATATACTTGGATGAACAAAGGGTTTTTGTACTAAGCTGATTTTCAAAAATATTTTCTGGAGAGCATTTCAGTATGCTTAATTGACACAAAACATATTTTTGCTATTTTGAAGAATATAAGTACATATAAATTTGAAGTTTTCTAATTTAAAAAATATATATTCATAAGCTTCAAAATACTTTGATCAATCATGCTTGACTTATACAAAAACATATTTTAATTAATTTGGAAGATATAAATGAAGTTTTTCAATTTAAGAAAGGTCTAAAATGTTTTGAAAATCATTAATAGAAATATTTTAAAAATTATCAATAGAAATGTTTTGAAAATTATTAATAAATTAAATTTTACTGAAAATATATTTTTTAAGATTATTTTTTTCATAAATTAAAATATAAATTTCTCAACAATATCAAAAGGATAAATTAGAGCTTGTACGAGCATTCCAAACGCCTAAATTTGCATTAAAAGAAACACCAAGAATATTTAAAATCAAGAGAAACCTAAACACCTCGGGCGGCACAGCAACGGCCGTCGACTGCCAGTCCCTAGAAAGAATCTAGCTCTAGTTTACTGCCAAAACCCAGCACGGTCGACTGTGAATTAACACGACACGGCATGAGAACGCTAGCTAGCAACCAAAGATCTACAAAATATTTAAAATTTCTAGTCTTCGATCATTTAATCTAATTAATGCAATTTGACATGTTGAAGTGATGAATTTGCTGTTTATATTTGATGGAATTATTATAGCATAATAGCATCAACATATCGGTTAAAGTTTCATATGCTTTAACGTAGGGAAAGGGTAAATTCCATGAACACCACAAAATTATTCCTGTTCAACTAAAGGACCATAAATTCTTATCAAAATCGACCACTAATTTTGTTAACTTATGTGCATCCAAATACTGAATTGGTAACTTCAATCAGTAGAGTAGCCCCAACGAAATTGGAAGACATAAATAAGGCCAAAAATAAAGAGAGAATAAAAAAGAAGCAATGTTTCAAAGAGAGAACTTCATCGTCATATGCGT
The DNA here is from genome assembly GCA_036245055.1 of Diospyros kaki. Taxonomy (NCBI): domain Eukaryota; kingdom Viridiplantae; phylum Streptophyta; class Magnoliopsida; order Ericales; family Ebenaceae; genus Diospyros; species Diospyros kaki. The sequence goes on along the minus strand of BSEG01000014.1, from coordinate 21,909,747 downwards.
TTAAAAGGATGGCAGCAAAGTCTTTTATCAACACCACTTCCTGCTTACAACACTACCCTCTCTCTCTCTCTCTCTCTCTCTCTCTCTCTCTCTCTCTCTCTCTCCTTAGTTTCATGAAACAATATTCAAAAAACAAAACAAACAGAGAAAAGACATGTAGAAAAAGGTCCCCAGCCTGCCCAAAAACAAAACAACACAAAAATTAAAAATAAAAAATAAGCATGGACACTGTAAATGAGTCCACACTTGAAAACTAATATAAGCCTCTAAAACCCATAATAGTCGATTTACTGAATTCACCCAATTAAGTTGCTGCTGTCAATTGAGGAGCCTTGCCCCTGCCAAAGCAAATTCCCATCATAAATACATATGTCATCAGTCAGTCGAAATTATGACATTATTACTATTATGAATATGCATCATCAAACTCGCACCTCTAAGATGATGCCTCATCAAATGGATTGCCTTCTGGTGCAGCTTCTGAATGTCCTGCAGCCGCCGCCGCCACCTCACCGATGCCAGGCTCCACCCCAAGCGGAGGGCCTCCTCCAGACAATGCCGCGTTTCCCTGAGTGCCTGGGGACATCGGAGACATCCCTGTTTCCAGGGGAGCAGCATCAAACTCGGGCACCGAGGGTTCCATCTGATCAAACTTTGTCTTCCGGGGCCTCCTTTGTCTTTCATAGCTGCGGCTTCGGCTTCGGCTGTAGCTGCGGCTGGGGCTACGGCTGCGTGACCAGCTCCGGCTGCGGCTGCGGCTCCTACTCCAACTCCGGCTACGGCTCCGGCTGCGGCTATAACCCCATGTTCGAACCCTTTCAGGACTAGAGCTATAACTCCTGCCCCTACTCCGGCTTCCAATATCTCTTCTGTTATCAAAACGTCCCCCCCTCCATCTGCCACGACCGCGTCCACGCCCCTCCGTATTGTTGTATCTGTCATTTGGGCCTCCTCTTTCATTCCTATTCCAACCAACATGAGCGCCACCAGGGCCACCAAAACTGCCATCCCGCATCCCTCCACGACCACCAAAGCCGCCATCCCTCATACCACCACGGCCACCAAATCCGCCGTCCCTCATTCCACCACGGCCACCAAAACTGTTACCCATTCCACCACGGCCACCAAAATTGTTACTCATTCCACCACGGCCACCAAAATTCCCATCCCTCATCCCACCACGGCCACCAAAACCACCATCCCTCATTCCAACAGGGCTACCAGAGTCCCAACGTCCACTAATACCACCACCAGAATCAAAACGGTTAGGCCCAGCGCCACCACCCCGATCCCTGCCAAAACTGGGACCCCCACGCAAAGCCATCTCCTTTATTTCTGGAGGCACACGCTGATTAGCTCCCTCAAGAACTTTTACCAAATCAGCAGCATACTTCCAGTCCTGGTCAGAGAAAAAGGTGTATGACAATCCGGTGGCTCCAGCCCTCCCAGTTCTTCCAATCCGGTGAACGTAATCCTCAACTCCAGTTGGAAAGTCATAGTTGATCACAACCCTACAATGTAACAGAATAATAGGTGAGATAACAGAAGATTCTCCAAGAAAACACATAAAACCTTACTAACTACTTTGGTGAATAAAACAGGGGTCTTGGCCCGTAAGAATAATTATATTTGTCAATCTCTTAGCTTCTTAAAAAGGTTGTCTAACCTTATGTCTTTTATGTCAAGTCCACGTGCAGCAACATCAGTAGCAACTAAAATAGGGGACTTCCCACTTCGGAATTGATTCAGCACCCAATCCCTCTCGCCCTGAGACTTGTCTCCATGAATTGCAGCAGCCCCAAAATTTCGTCCAATACTACGTGCAAGCTGGTCGCATAATTTTTTTGTGGAACAGAATATAATGATCTTAGAACCCCGTTCTTGGGACCTGAGAATTTGCTCCAAGCGTCTTTGCTTCTCCATTTGAGGGACCACTTCAACAAACTGCAAGATCATAAGAAGTTCCATGTCATGAGGAAAAGATTTCAGATCAGGGAGTAAAAATAGCAGGACATTAAAAAACATTCAAATTTCAGTAAATATTTGAGATACACAATCAATAATCTGTGGAAAATCATAAATAATTAAATTCCAACTATTCCAAAGCTTGGGATAAAGGAAAAATCATTAAGAGGCATAACCCTCTCAACAACACGCTTCGTTGCCAGAGTACAATGAAAAATCAGCACCTGAACGTAGTATTAAATTTGCAAGGATTCTCGCATTTTCATAAATGGATGAAAGTAAAGATGCTAGACCAAAATCATAAATTAGAGATCAGATTATGGAATCTTGGAACTGACAAAAATCTGTGGAAGTGGTGGACATGATTACTAAGAGAAATATTAGTATTAGCTGCCTCCAAGAGACGGGATGGACTAGAGAGAAGGCTAAATATTGAGTGAATCTGAACATAAATTTGACATTCAGGGAAGGATTATGCAAGGAATGGAATCGGGGTTATTCTGAATAATACCTTAAAGGAAAGGGTAACGGATGAAAAGAAAAGAATATAGGATTATTGCAGCTAAAATTATTAATAGGAGAAGAGACTGAATATTGTTAGCACATATGCCCCATAAGTTGGGTTGGGAGAAGAGATAAGGACAATTTTGGAAAGATTTAGAACAGTTTGTATAACAAACACATAGATGAGTTATAGGAGGTGACTTAATGGTCATGCATGCAAAGAAGGGAATGGGTATAGAGATGTACATGGAGGTCATGGATTTGAAGAAAGAAATATCAAGGGCAAAGCTTTTGGGATTTTGGCACAACGTATGAGCTCATCATAGCCAGCACTGGGTTTATTTAATAAAGGGGGCAAACACTTGATCACAGCTTATAAACTTCATAGCCAGCACTGGGTTTATTTAATAAAGGGGGCAAACACATGATCACAGCTTATAGACTATCCAAATAGACTACTTATGAGACAAGGGCATTATATTCTAAGGATTGGAAAGTCATACCAAGAGAATGATTGATCACTCAACATAGACATATGATCCTTAATCCATATAAAAAAAGGGAGAAGAAAAAATGATACAAAACAAAGCCTAAGAATCAGATGGTGAGATTTAAAAGATGAAAAACACACTATTTTCAAGCAAAAAGTATGTGGCGAAAGAGATTGAGCTGTAGAAGGAGAGTATGACCAAATGTGGATGTAAATGGCAACTGCCATTTGAAATACTGCAAAAATGATTCTTGGAAAGTCAAAAAGGAAAAGTTCCAAGCCCATATTATTCTGGTGGTGGAATGAAGAGATATAGGAAAAAATCTAAACTAAAAGAGCAAGCTACAAGACTTTACATACATGTTGCAATGAAGAAAAATTGAGGTATTTTTTTTTTTTACCAAAAAGAAGCAAAAAAGCAGTTGGTGAAACGAAGTCAAAAGGCTTATGAAAATTTATAACAACGACAAGACACAAAAGAAGGGTAAAAAGATATACGCATCAACTAGCTTAAGGAAAGAGATAGGAAAACAAGGGGTTTGAATCAAGTCAAATGCATAAAAGACAAAAACCAAAAACTACTAGTAAATGAGGAGCAGTCAAGGAGAGATGAAAGCAGTATTTCTCAAAGTTATTCGATGAAGGTAGAAAACAAGTGCCAGGTTGGGGCATATTAGCGGCTTTGAAGAAGATAGAAATAAAACAAGAATTTAAAAAGATGAAGGATAGAGAAGTAATTTGACCAAATAATACCCAATAGAAAGATGAAATTGCATTGGAAAAGAGGCTAGTTTTAAGTCGATAAAATTATTTAATGTGATCCTAAAATCAAAAAGGAGTTGGTTGAATGAGTGGACGAAGAACAATTCAGAGTGAATTTATAGGGAAAAAGGAGTTGTGAGAATTATAGAAGAGTCAAGCTAATAAGCCATGCTATGAAACTATAGGAGTGAGCAAAGGATAAGAAAATCAAAGTCTCTAAAAACCAATTTGGTTCCATGCCTGATTGGTCGACAATAAAACTACATACTTGCCAAGACGCATAATGGGAAGATACAGACATAAACAAAAAGATTCACAGGGTGTTTATAGATTTAAAAAAAAAGGTTATAACAAATTTTCTATAAAAGTCTTATAGAGGATCTTAGAAAAAAAGTCTAAATTGCTTACATACATGTTATTAAAAACATGCATCATCAAGCAGAAACACGTGCCAAAATGTATAGAGAAGACATTGAAGCTTTTCCAATGACAATTTAACAACATCAAGGAAAAGGTGCCTTATGCCCTTGTCGCTTTGCCCTAGTAATGGATGAACTCACTAAACATATCTAGGAAAAGGTGCCTTAATGTATGCTATTTGCAGGTAACATTCTATTGGTGGATGAGACAAAAGGAGTGAATACTAAACTCAAGATACAGAAGAATACTTTAGAATCTAGAGGTTTTAAGTTTAGCAAAATGAAAACTGAATATGTAAAATGTAAGTTTATTAGAAATATAAGTGTGGATGATGATGTTATAGTGAAAGATAAAGACCAAGTCGTTCAAAAAAAAATTAAAAAAAGAACAGTTCAACCATATATCTTGGCTATGAGACCAGATTTTTGTTGCATGGCACAGGTTGTAGGATAATAAAACACCAACATGTGCACAATATGAGTGTAGTGAAGATGAGGATGTTAAGATGAATGACCAACCATACATGGAACCTATAAATTAAGAAGGTTTGGGGTCATGAGAAAAGACAACCAATAGAGGCTCCCCTAAGGAGAGTGTATGGAATGGATTAGGAAAAAAAAAAAGGTAGGGAAAGCTCAAGAAAACTTGTTGGGAGACTCTTAGCTATAATATGAGTTATAAAGGCCTTATAAAAGATAAGGTCATAGATAAAAGTGAGCGAGGGCCTAGAATTCATGCAGCCAACTGCCAACCACACCTAGTGGGATTAAGGCTTGCTATGTTGTTATTCCAAAACTATCAAATACTACAATTTTCAACTTTCACTACAAGGACTAATATTGTATTGAATCTTAAAATTTAAGCAAAATGCAATATAATCAACTACATGCAAATAAGCCCACTTCAGCAGCTGAAACAACCCCACTTCAATCCATAATAACAAGTCCCATATACTTCAGTAGACAAGTTATATATATTGAAAATAAATACAAAGAGAAATATACGATAAATCATTACCAATTCAATATTATTTATCGTATGACAGGCTAACTGATTAAATGTATTGTATTACAAGTATACTCTACATATGATAAGTCAATATGCTTCTTTTTCCTCCAGAATTCAAAAATAACAAATTCTTGATTTAAAAGGCCACAAAGATGAAGTTACCTGAGTAATTGATTTATTTGCCTCAAGCTCATCAACACTGCCTATGTTCACTTGAGCAGGATTTACAAGAAGATCACTTGCTATTTTTCTAACTTCTTTGGGCCAGGTTGCTGTATACATGAGAGTTTGCCGTCGGGGAGGAATCTCGTTCACAATCTTGCGTATTTGCGGTTCAAAACCCATGTCGAGCATTCTATCAGCTTCATCAAGTACAAGAAGAGAAACTTGTGCAAAATTAATCTTCTTCATTTCAAGAATGTCATTGAGCCGACCAGGAGTTGCCACAACAATATCCGCTCCTCGATCTAATTCTTTTAACTGGGGGCCTTTAGGAGCTCCACCATACAAGCACTGAAAAAGAATTCTCCGATATGATAAAACCATAATTCTGTAAACGGAAAATGAACTGATTTAACATAATTAAAAGGAAAATACATTCGTGTACCAACCGTGCAAGATACCCTAGAAGATCTACCAAACTTAATGGCCTCATCTTGTATTTGCGTGGCAAGCTCACGGGTCGGAGCTAAGACCAATACTGTTGGTCCATTCTGAGGATTGTTATGGCGCTGTCGAAGGAGAATGAATGCAGGGATCAGATAGCCCAATGTTTTTCCTGATCCTGTTTTTGCAATAGCCACTATGTCCCTACCTTGCAGTGCAATTGGCCATGTTTGTGCCTGAATAGGTGTGGGAGAAGAGAAACCGGCAAAATGTATCTGCAAAAACAAAACAAATACGATCAATCCTGGGAGTAACAAGCAGATTAGATGGTCAATATTTCATTTTTAATACTCCGACATAAAGAACTTCTCGTATCTATAATAATGTATCTATCTTAAAGGGGAAAAGAAGATTGCAAAAAGAAAACTCATGGGTGCGTGTTGCTTACTGAAGCAACTCAAGCCAATAAAAGGGACCAATTAAGACATAAGAGGCGGAGCAAATAAGCTAGAAATCCCAGTCACATAAGTGTGATTTGGAGGAAGGGCGAACCACCCTTCTTGAAAATGCCAAAGGCAGGCTCCAACTGTCCATTTTGCAGCCTCCAAATGTCAGAACAGTAGTCACGTAAGAATGCAGATACCAGTGCAGCGTACGACATATGCTCCTCCTCTGGAGCAAATATCGCACCTGCGACAAGTGAGAACTGGTAAGCTTTAAGTATAATGAAAAAAGAATATGCACAAAAAGAATGGAACAGATTTGCAATTTACAATGTAAAACTACTATAAGTACAAACAGCAAGTCAAGGTGGAAACAAAACTTACCTCTCTCAGTATCTCAGGAGGAAATCCAGAGGCTTCAAATGTCATGAAAGGAGCTGGTACATTACCACCCTAAGAAATTCATTTCAACAATCAAACTCACACTTGGAATTGATATTGACAGGGAACACAAGAGTAGCATATGGAAAGTCAGATGGGAATAGAGTTGGAATTTCAATCTCAAAATGATTATACACAGTTCTTGTCCAATGTAGATAAACAAGCCACATTAAGGGTGCCAAAGCATTTGGCAATAAAAAATATCTACAGATCCATCAGATACATTAAATAATAAGATAAAATTTAAATTAACAAGATATGGCCAGCCATGTTCCAATCAGGATCTTCCAGCCTAAAAAAGTTTACCTCATATAAATTGACAGCTTTGTGAAGAAGTTTTGTTAGATGTGAAAATGAAATTATAGAACTACTTACCAGTAATGCCTCACAAATACCCAACCCCAGAAGTAGTAACAGTAGAACAGAGAAAAATAGATAGAATACACACTCAATTAATAAACATCATGGAATAATAAAAATTTCAATACCATATGCTCCTATAAACAATAAGGGTCACTAATCAACACTAGTAAGTGCAAGACTGAGCAGTTAAAACCCCAAGCACAGAAAGGGGTAAATTCCACAACACATAAATAAAGAGAGGAGGCAAGCGGAGATGAGATGTTGTGTCCAGTGTTCTAAAATGCTCTAGGCGCTAGTCGGGCACCAGATGGGGGCCTAGCGCCTACGCGGGGGGGGGGGCTAGACGGCACCTAGGAAAATTTGCTTTTTTTTTTTTTTTTAACATTTTGATGTTATTTTCAGATATATCATTCTGTTTCTTAGCATTTGACTTCCTTTTAAGAATTGAGGAGGCCTCGGACGATGTTCCCATACTCCCCCATCGGACACCATTGATTTTTTTTTCTTTTTTTTTTCCGAGTATTTGAGTAATTGACATTGAATTAAAATGTACAGCTAAGAAAGATTAACAGCAATTTGCTGCTTGCTTAGTATTCAAAAATAATTTTTTTCTTCTTTTTTTTTCCTGAATATTGTCACTACTTGCCAAGCAGGAAGTTGGCTTGCTGCAAGCAGCAACGAGCAAGGACTTCCTCCTTGCTGCTACAGCAAGCAGCAAGCCATAGCAAGGAGCAAGGACCGGCGGGAGAGAACGTCTCGATCAGTGGCGAGAGAGAGAGAGAGAGAAACAACGAGATTGACGGTGAGAGAGACGAGAGAGACAGAAACGACAAGATCGGTTTGAGGAGAGAGAGTGAACGGGAAAGCGAGAGAGAAGGGGAAAGTGGCGAGAGAGTGAGAGAGTAATGACAAGAGAGAGATAATCAGCCTAGGCTGCAACCCAGGCAGCGCCTAGCCACCTGGCCACCAATCAGACCCGATCAATCGGGCCCGGCGCCTAGGGGTGCCGACTAGGGCTTAATCACGGCAGCCAAGGGCCACCTAGCACCTAGGCGGCCGCCTTGGCCGCGTTTTAGATCACTGGTCGTGTCATAAATAAAAAAAGCCAATTTTATAAATCCACATCCTAGAAATTTCAAATTATTGATGCCCACACATGAGAATTGGTGTCCAAGCTGCAAGCAATCTCATAGTGACAGATGTAAAACAAAAATTAAGTAAAGTGATATCTGAAACTCCTCCAAAAAGAAATAAGGATTTAGTACTAATCAAATATATAAGTAGAACTTTATTTCTCGAACAAGAAAATACAACTAGGCTAGCTCTTTCATAGCATTCAATCTTCTAATTAATATCCTTTGACTAAGATCTAAGAGCATGATTGTTCTCCTTGGACATGTCTAAAAGACCTTCACAGGAAAAAAACCCTTGCAGAAGCATACACTAGCATCTAGCTCACAAAGCAAGCCTCTTATTTTATCCAAAAATTTCTTGAACGTGGAACGTGTACCACAACTCAGCTTGACATTCTTTAATCGTCGTCATCTCAACAGCTGCACCTTGTCCTAACCAGGTAAGGTAGGTGACATAACATTCATAATGTGAGTGACTTTCAGAGTAGAAACCACATTGACAATACAAATCCATGCAAAAGAATAGTGTGGCACAATTTTACTTGACATGCCCTTCCTAATGTAACCCTCTAGCAAGGGAATAATGAGATAAAGTTCCAATGCCATCTTCATGTGGAAAAGGGGTATGTATTTTGTACACAAGGAACATAAACTCCATTTTTTCTTAGTGAGAAACAAAATGCATTTAACACCACAATGAAGATAATGAGGTGCTACAAGGCATGTTAGGGGATATAAAAGTAAATGCGAAAATCTGGGGGAAGATCACCCAAAAGAAGAAACAGTGGTTAGTTACAACAATATATCAAACCTTTATCTCACTATGCAGGGTTGATTACATGAATTCTAGCTCTCTAATCATTTCTGTCTATGGTGTTATCTTCTATAAGCCCCTTGCATGTGTGTGTGTGTGTGTAAAAACCTCTATCAAGGTTAATCCTATTTTCTTGACATAGGGAATCAGCCCAAAAAAAAAAAAAAAACTTTTTTTAGTCTGGGGAAGTTGGGGGACTTAAGAGGAGAATGGCTTCAACAGTGAACTGTATGTAAGGCCTCCCTTTCCACTACCTCGTACATTGTCGCCCTGAGTACTTGTTTTTCTTGTTTCTCTCATAAATGTAGAGGCTTTCAACTTCAAATATCTAATGCACATTCCATTGCTCATAAAACTCTTCAAAAACAAGATGGGATGAAAAAGGGAGAATCCGTTCTTTTATAGGGGGGAGGGGAGAGGGTTGTTGGGGGTGGAGAGATAAGAAAGTATATGAAACTGAATGGAAAAAAAAAAAAAAAAAAGCTGACCAGTATAACAATGGAGGGGCAATCAATGATCTTTTCAAACATAACAAGGTGTACATGTGACCGCAGGGTTTTGACTTTTAAGCCTCTTAGCAAAAACAGAAGAGGACGGTTGCATAGCAATTCTGCCCTCACAAAGCAAAGAGCCCCATGTAGTGTGGCGCCCTTTGCCCTTTTTTTATTGGATGGGTATTACAAGCTAAGTGAAAAAGTTCTATTACTGGAGAGGTACAAACGAGAAGTGATTTATCATCATTATCATCATTAACTGCATCTTATTCTAAGTTAGGGTCAGTAATCATGGTGTTCATAATGTCAAATGACTTTTAAAAATCACATTATTAGTACAAATCCATACAAAAAAAACAATGTGGCAAAATTTTATGCAAGAATGCCCTTCCTAACACAATCCTCTAGTGAGGGAATGGAGGAATTTAACGAGGCGGATATAATTAACTTGAGATCCATATCATAGTTCTAAAAGGTGATAGGCGCACGAGACGCAAAGGGTCCTAGAGTCTTGAGGCACGAGGCGAGGCACGCCTTTTAGAAAAAAAAAACTCAAAATCTTGTAAATCATAAACAACTATCAAATTATCAATAATAACTCATGCATATCAATCATGATTCATCATCTTCAAATTCTAAACTAACATCAAAACTGATTCATTCATCATGCAAATTCTAAACTAGAAATATCATCAAAGTTCAAACTCAAAGTCTCGAACTCAAACTCAAACTCAAACAAGTACCAATCATCATGCAAAGTTCTAAACAAACACATAAACACTACAAGTCCACAATCAATAAAATGTTTTCATTTTGAAAAATGTTATTTTTTAAAACCTAGAAGATTAGCACATTATAACGAGACATATAAAAAAATGTTTTCATTTTGAAAAACTATCTTCCCGTATTTTGATAGCTAATATTCATTGTTGTTAAAATGATTTTTAATTAATTTTTCAAGAAATAGTAAGTATGTATTTTGGGGGTGGTAAAATTGTTAAATCCCAACAACAACATATCCAGCCGTTATCCCACTATGTGGGGTTGGCTACATGAATTCTGGACTTCTATGTAGGTTACATCCCAACAGATAGTAAGTTTGTACAAAAACCAAAATTATATTTTCTTATTGTTATGAATTTTGATTTTTTAGATATTTTTATTGAATCCAAATGAGATGTACTTTCTTATTTACATTTATGTATTAAAGTAAATGGAAGGTAAAATATAAATTAAAGAAAATGTGGACATTTACTGGTTTCATGAGGCGCGCCTCACCGTGCAAGGCGCACACCTCCCAAAAAACGCCTCGCCTCGGCCCAGTCAAAGCGTCGAACTAGTGCCTTAAGGCGCCTTGCGCCTAGGCGCACCTTTAACATCCATGATCCATATATATATATATATATATATTCTTTCCATAAGTGATTGTGAAATAATTATCATTGATCAAAAAGAGGATAGGGTACTACCCATGTATAACAGGAGATACAAACCAGAAGGCCCATGCTATAGACAGAAAAATTAATCAAGGGTGTTGATTAAAATCTAAAACTGATGTAATTGTGGCTAGCCCTGTATGCAAATTGGAGCAATACATCTCTTGAAAAGTCCAACATGGACATGAAATCCAGGTATAGAGATGTCAGCCTAATATGTTTGAACTTTTGAGAAGTGGATCCATCAATGTCCACCAATTCCAATTCATCCAGAACATGAAGTGGCTCTATAAGCCAGTAACTCTCCACAGGCAATGGCTCCCATTCAGGAACTAGAAAGTTCAAGTTCAACTGCCAAGCTGACCACCTAAACAATGAAAAATGCTGAGTACATGGAAGCATTAATCATGTACCATCAAGCAAGGGCCAAGGAGCCAGCAATTGTTTACAAAGCCTTAGTAAGAAAGCATCTTACCCCCACTTTTCCAAGTAATAAATGGATATTCAAAATCTATTTCCTAAATGAAAGAACACAAAACAACCCCCTCCCAACCCAAAAAAAAAACAAAAGAGGGGAGCTGAAAAGTTGCCCAGTTAGACAAAAAACCTGGATAACTAAATACGATTCACCACAATTTTCAAACGTCCATTCCTCTATCCCTGCCCCCACTGAGCCACTCAGAAGAGGGTCTACCCTCCAAATCACCTGCATTGGAAGGATCCATCGCATTATGCCCTCTCTATTACTACCTAGTTATTCTATTACTCTTATAGTAAACAACCACCTAATGCACAAGGATCTTTCCACAGTGAAGTCTATGAAGGCCAAAATGTAAGCAATTTCAAGGAGAAAGAAATAGCAAATCTCAAATTCTAAACCTAAAAAGGAAACTGTTCCTTTCAACTTACATTATTAAATATAATAAAAAGTGTTAAGAACCAGGACTGCTATTGGAGCAATTTTTTTTCAATTGCACTGATATTCTATCAATATCTAGTTAAGGAATAAAAAATAGAAGGGGCAAGATGAAATAGAATTTAATTTCCCAAATGTGCAAACACCTTCCATGTCCAAATATGTGGACACACTAAAAAAAATGAGAGGCACTGTCATGACCCAAGATTCCATAGAAGGGCATTATAGTAATAGACTTAGCAAGTTGTTAGGAGATATTTTGTAGTGTTATTACAGCACATGGATGCTGTTATTTTTTTTAGAGGAAGCCTATAAAAGGTTGTTGGTAGGAGAAAAGAAGGCAGCTGTTGAATAAATGAAAATCTTATTTCTATCTCTCTCTTAATTCTCCTTCCCCTCTCCCGTCTCTCCCTCTCATTCTTCTTTCCCCTCTCTTCTGTTCTTTTGTTCCCCCCCCCCTCTTCTTCTTCTGATTTTCCCCCTCATTCTTCTCATTTCCTCCCCTTGGTTCTCCCCCAAACCAAGAAATTCTTGGTTCTAAACCTATCGGATCCTTTCGATTTCCGATCTAATCCTAGATTAAACCCTAGGATCATAGCAATTGGTATCAGAGTAGTCCATCCTTGGCTGTGGTTTTGATTCAAGTTCCGACGGTGATTATCGATGAGTTCCAATGGTGATTATCGGTTTGTTGATAGGTGATTGTTTCCAATTCAATACGAAGGATATTAAGATCGATAGTGAACGAGAGAGAGCAAAGCAATTCTTGCCAACTGCATCAATTAATCCTAAGCAGTTCGAAATTGAAAAGTAGAGTAGCGTCAGGAGGTGACGGCCACGATTCTCAGCAACCCAGGCGAATTCAAGGAGCTACCATCGGCTAGTGGTCCTCTAGCCCGTGGTCAGTGATTGAGTGAGAAGGAGGAGTCGGCGGGAGGCGATTGTTGAATCTATAGCAATCGTGAGCAGAGTTGATTCCGGACAGCGGCAATAGAGACGGTGGTGTTGGACATCGGGTGCAGAAGTACCGAGCTAATAGCAAGTCCGCTGGTGTTAACGCGGAGGGCCAAGAGACTCACTACTAGAACAGAAGGACGGTACAAGAGTTCCGTTGCAGTGGCGACGCGGACAAGGAAGGTGTTGCGGCCATTATCAATCGCAACCAATGAGTAGGCAGCACCAGAGGAAGGATCCGAGGTAAGTCCAGTAGTCCGGACGAATGGTTATGGACTTTCAATTCTACTTACCGATGATGATTGCTACTAGGCGATTCCTCGCAAGTAGATAGCGAACAGTGTAGGGGCTCAACTGATCAATTTGGATTGAGGAGACGAAGGTGCCAATTCCGACAAGGAGGGACGATAACGGAACCGATCGAAGAAAGTGCAGGCCCTGTCATTCACATCCAGTTCAACTTGCGAGCATCACAGAATCGGTCGAGTTGCAAGGGGCGGTTGGGAAGCTGAGGTACAAGCGATCGCGGCTTATGATCTGGAAGAGTTGTTCGACTTTTCTTGGAAGCGAGCAGAAGGTTGACACTAAGCCATGAATTGCAGTAAGTTTGTTCGAAGTGGATGGGTGAAGCAACTTAAGTGGATTTGAAAGCCAAGTCATATACTACAGCCATCGATTCTCAATTCCGAAGAATTCGGTTGGTTGCGTCACAATCACTCGAGGAAGGCGAGCAGCCCAAACGACTCTCGGCTGTGTTGCGCGAATTTCGAACGCAAAGTAGGAGGATTGGCTTTCAGCTTGAGAAATCTGGGAAGTGTTGACAGAGCAACCAAGGCAATTCCGCTGGTGAATTCCAATCCATTATTGGCTGTCATTTCTGTTTGGAATTTGAAGGGGATTGGGCCGATTCCGACGAAGCTTCCAGCGACTCTTAGAGCGGTTCAAGTTGATCAAAAATTGCAGACGAAGAAGAAGCAGGGAGTTGCGAGAAATTCCGATGATCGTTGCGGCAAGCAGAGACAGGCAACTTGTGGCGATCTAGGCAGTGGAACAAGGCCAAGCAACTTCAGCGCTACAGTAATTCTGATCTGACATTATAACTGAGCAAAATAGCTTACAGAAGGGGAGAATTCATCATGTATAGAACTTCTAATACTTGAACTTCGAAGTATACGGTTTGTGAAAAATCAGACATGGGAACAAGAAGTGTGGTACATGAATCGAGCAAAGAATCAGCCAAATGATACATGAAAAGTTGCAAGAGTTTGCAATGATACCATCTAAGGAGTATCATTACAGTTTTCCCGCTGAATACTTTGATGACTATCATGAAAGTTTTAACAATGAGGAGTTTCTTAAAATGGAGAAGCCAAAGGAGAAAACAAGAAGGTGGGAAACTGATTCATCATTGACTTCCGAGTATGTGCTTGGGTACTTTGAATTAGGCAGCAATATCAAGAAGGATGTTGACAGCATCAGAGAAGATATTGGTGATGGATTACATCCTTCAAAGGGAACCTGTAATGAACAGATTGATAAGGCAGCCAATGCAGAGGGATCATTTGATATTGCTGAAAAAAAAGTCCAAATAGAGGGGAATTGCAGCCAACAAAAGGGAAAAGAAGTTGCTGAATTACTTGCAAGGAATCAAGAGATCATAACTGAAACTGCAGTCATCATTAAGGATGTTCTAGGTGATAGTCGAGGAGGTCCAAACCAAGAAATGATTGGGGAAGTCAATCAAAAAACAGTACTGATGGGAGCTAACAAGAAATTGGGAGATTTGGACATGAATTCAGCCACAGCTGCTTTGCAACCAGCTCTGCAACAATGAAAAGAGCTAATACCTCGTCAGAACTGGTAGTTAAAAAATGAAGGATTATTGAAGGAATAGGAAGCAGAGGATTTAGTTGATAAGCAAGCTATAAATCGTGTGGGAAAAAATGGAAAGGATGAAGTACATATGGCAGCCGCTGAGAAATCATTGGCAGGGATTAAAGTGGCAGCAAATCCTAATTCAAAGCTCACAGACAACCTGGAACTGCGTATCCAAGGCAAGTCTACAGTTTCCCAATGCTGTATGTACAGGATGTGGTGGATATTGCTAAAACAGAGCAAGGCCATGGGATGAATGAGAATAGAGCAAAGGTTGCTATGGAGGTCGGTACGTCATCCTTCCTCGTATTGGATGGGGGGATTGAGTGTAATTGGACAGCTATTGAAGGACTTGGGTGCATCGGACTTGAACTTGATAAAGTTTATTCTGCTGGAGTCTTGCGCCAACTTAGTCTTGGAATTAATCTTGAGAACCTACAAATGAAGAAGAAGAAGCCTAGAAGAAGAAAGAAGGAAAGAGGCATGACAGGGATTGAAAAAGCTGGAATTGGTTAATAGCAGTGACCAATAGTTGAAGTTCTTGGAGACAAGAACTCTCTCAAGGGGAGGAGAATTGTCATGACCCAAGATTCCATAAAAAGACATTATAGTAATAGACTTAGTAGTTGTTAGGAGATATTTTGTAATGTTGTTACAGCATATAGATGTTATTTTTGTTAGAGGAAGCCTATAAAAGGCTATTGGTAGGAGAAGGGAAGAAGGTTGTTGAATAAATGAAAATCTTATTTCTATCTCTCTCTCTTAATTCTCCTTCCCCTCTCCAGTCTCTCCCTCTCGTTCTTCTTTCCCCTCCCTTTTGTTCTTCTATCCCCCCCCCCTCTTCTTCTTCTTCTGATTGTCCCCCTCATTCTTCTCATTTCCTCCCCCAAACCAGGCAATTCTTGGTTCTAAACCTATTGGAGCCTTCCGATTTTCGATCTAATCCTAGATTAAACCCTAGGATCATAACAGGCACCTTATCATCGAACACTCCATGGAATCCTAATTAGAAGCCTTGTCACATAAACTTGACCCCAGGTATTCATATTCAAGCCGTATGACTAGGCAACTAAGAAAAGATGAAGCCCCAATTCTAGAGTTTATACAAGTATAGGCACCACAAAACTCTATATGGCTTGCTAAAATAGCATTGAGGTGGCTTTGTATGTTCAGGTGCCATGGAGCTTTTATTTGATGATTGAGAGATCGTCCTTTTATGAATTTAACATATTTTATTTTGTTTCCCTTTCATTTTTTGCTTAATGAAACTGTAAACCCTAACTAGTATTATTCACATACGTTTCCCTACTTTATATAATTAATTAATATTTGACCTAACTTATGTATTGAAGCAACATGGAGGGATTCATTCGTTCACCCATAAAGTAGGCAATTCAGTATTCATCCAAAGGTGTCTTTTACCACAGAAAGGAAAAGTATATCACTATCACCAGGTCAACATAATACACAATAACATAGACATACTCAAGAGACATTAAGTACAAACCGTTGCTGTAACTTCATGCTTCTGACGGTAGACTTCAACAGGTGAGAGATTAAAACAATCTGAAGGTTCCATGTTCATTGGAGGCCTTGTCACAGCACTACTTGGAAATGGTGGCCCACCAACTGCATGACCATATATGTTATGCAAGGCAGGACCCGGTGCAGAATTTGGTCCACCAGCAATACCAGGTGTGATGTTTTGAAGTGGAGCACCAGCAAACCTCATATCCTAATTGAAATAACGAAAAAAATCAGTAGGACATACTCTCATAGCATAA
This sequence comes from Diospyros kaki, assembly GCA_036245055.1. Classification (NCBI taxonomy): domain Eukaryota; kingdom Viridiplantae; phylum Streptophyta; class Magnoliopsida; order Ericales; family Ebenaceae; genus Diospyros; species Diospyros kaki. The sequence goes on along the minus strand of BSEG01000014.1, from coordinate 21,893,339 downwards.
TAAGATACATTGGGTAATAAAGAAGCATATAATTAGAAAAGGGAATTGCTCATGTTATAAACAGAGAATTTGGACATATGTAATACATAAGATTGCCAAATCATAAAAATGGTCAGACAGTGATCTAAAAAACAATTATAAATGTTCATATTTAGAACATGCCTGGTGATTCCTTGCCATAGGTATTGCTGCAAGCTTCGGCTGCTGTGGGACCATACCAAGCCTGTCATTGCTACCACTCAAGTAATAGTCATCCCCACCCCTTTTAGGTACACTCTCTTCAAAACCTATCTGTGAATTGACAGGGGCCACATTCGGCTGTTGATTGTGCATTCTTGCTGGGTCCAACTGGTTCTGATACCTCATACCATGTTGCTGATGAACTAGGTCAGTTCCACTTTGCAGCGGTGGAACCACAGAGCCTGGTTGTTGCATGTTGAGAGAGGCTCCACTGTACTGTTGTACTTGACCAGACTGAACACCCATCTGTTGCCTTGGAACAGAATTAGTTCCTGTATGAACAACTTGAACAGAAGGGCCAGTAGGTTGTTGGATCTGAGATGGTGAGAATCCAATTTGCTTTCCTTGTTGAGAATCAATATCCTCCCTGTGCTGGAATACTGCTTTCTGCTCTTGCTGCTTGGGGAACAGATGCCCATGCATAATAGGCTGAGTCTGTTGCTGCATATTTTGTTGCCCCTGTGGAATGGATGCCTGCTGATAAGACACATACTGCATCTGCTGTGTAAATTGATGCCCTTGTGATTGCCCCATTTGGGGGCCTTGATAAATGGGCACTTGTTGGCCCTGCAGCTGCTGAATTGACTGCTGTTGGATTTGCTGTGCTGACTGTTGTGACATGTGCTGTCCCGACGGCAGTAGCACTTGCTGGTTTGCCTGCTGCATATTTTGTTGCCCTAGTGGTTGCGGTGTCAAATGTCCTGTCTGTTGCATGGCCTGTCCCAACTGTGATCCCTGTTGTTGCATGGCCTGTCCCAACTGTGCACCCTGTTGTTGTGCAGCTTGTGCTAACTGTGAGCTCTGCTGTTGAGCAACTTGGGACAATAACTGTGGGTACTGTTGTAAAGAGGTTGTTTGTTGTCCTTGGAGTGGTGGAGTCTGAGTCATTTGCTGCCCTGGCTGGCCCACATCATTAGCTGGAACCATCCGAGGCCCCGGTATAGGAGCCAGCTTAGGGGTCGAAGCTGAGGGAGGCATACCCGGTGGTAATGGAGGAGGTAACGGGGATGGTTTTTCATACTGAGTAATATTTGTTTCAGGATTCCAGTAGTATAAAAGCCCAGTGCTTCCATCAATTAATCCCTTCCAAGGTTTTGGCAGAGTAGGATCCTCAGGTGCATAACGGGGACCAACAGAAGCAGGCGCTGGCTCCGCAGTTGCCATGCTTAGATTTATCTGGCAAGTAAATCTCAAACTTATTAAGGTTAGACAACAAAAGTAACATTGAACATAACAAGGACTTGCAACCATGAATTTTGAAATAAAAGATGAATAAAGTAGACTTTGGGGCTCAATTTGTAGAGCTAAGCCAGGAGATAGCAAACTGTTTGTTTCATTCTCAACTGAGAATTGTTAAGGTCAAGCATTCAATCTCCTACTTGGAATATGTTGGGTAAAATCAATCCTAAACTGACAAATATTCAAGAGAATATCCATGGAATTATTATTCTGGAAAAGGAAAAAAATCTTATCAGCTAACCAAATTTGTTTCCATGTGCTGCCAATTTAATAGCACGCAACAGAACCAAATTTCAAATCTTTTCTGTGTTCTAACAGGATCTCTACAAAAAGCTAGAAAGCATCACGAAAATCCTAGAAAAATATTTTTCTTTTATTGTAATCTGATGCTATATATGAAACTAGGGACTTTTAAGGGTCAAAAGGATGGAATTACTGAGACAAATACATTTCTTATTCGACGGCAAAATCAAAAACTTGATTGTTTTTTAAGCAAATATCAAGTTATTTTCTTATTATATAGAGAACAATGACGACACTTTTCCAACCTCAAAATGTGAGAAGGCTCACGCACGGTGCACGCTTTTTATCTTCAGCACAATAACAAAACCCTGAACTAATCCCACCATCGTATACTTTATTTTCTTCCCATTATCTAAAACAATATAAACTATATACGCACACAATTTCAATCGTTTCAATTTCTTTTCAGCTTTTCAATTTATTTTTCTGTGTTTTACTCCCCACTTGTTTTCCTCAAGAAATCCTAGCTCCAAGCACACCGTTATTGGGGTTTCCATTTCTTTTCTTTTTTCTGTCGGGCGATCACACATCACATTTCGGGTCGAGGGTTTTACGAATATAATCAGCACGGAGAATCATCACTTAGCAAGCTCCAATAACTCAGAAGACCAAAATCTTAAGGCCAATCAATGCTCGGGAAAAAAAAAAACAAGAAAGGGAAAAACACGGCTCATCGCATCAAACAGCTCAAACAACTCCCGGTCTCAAAATCAACCATACAAGCAGAAATCAAACAATAGCAGAAGAAAAGCTAAAACGAAAGCTGCTTACCTCGTTCGGGAAATCGAGCTTTCCCGAATCCTTTCTCTGCACTGAGTGGCTCTCTGCCTCTCTCTGTGTACTTGTAAAACTGGAGACACGATAAGCAGGAGATTGTGAACCAAAAAACCCTAGGCTGTGTATCGTGCTCAGGATTGATTGTGTCAAGAGAGAATTGGAAAGAAACGGAGAATTCAAAGGGACGGATCGTCGCCTCGAGCCCTTTTTGCTGGTTAGGGTTCGGGAGGAGAGAGGAATGTTGAAGGCCGGGGCGGGGCTATATATGTCTGTGCGCGTAGCGTACCCTGATATTTTTGCCCGTAGCCATAGATGGTCTATATGTTATCTACTGGCGAATCGGACGGTTCTTACCTACAACCCGGTCTGGAAGTGTTTTAAGAGGTAATTTACCTTTTAATTCTTCTATAATAATTTCGATGGAAATTACAAGCCCGCACAAACGGACATGTCCTCGTCTAAATTGTTTTTACGGAGATTTCATTTGATTTAAGTTTAATATTTGTGGTCCCTTAATTAGATGTATTCCTTGATGCGCTCTTTCCCTTTTTCAAGGGACACCTTTGGCTCATTTGGAATTTAATTTTTCATTAACAACCTTATTAAAATGGGATTGTTTTTAATAAACCTCAAATGCTAAATTTAAATTCCAAAAATACTTATAGAATTTTGTCATATCTTGTTACTATCACTCTTCCTTTACCATAAGACACTTGCCTCTACCATGGTGGTTGTTGCCATTATTGTCTTTCCGCCACCATTTACCTATAGTTGCCTCTCGTGTTGTTTACTCCACCACCACTCATATCATTTGTATATATCACCAATTACTCCCAAATCCACATCTTATTGTTATTTTTATATCGCTATTCACCCTCATGCCGACCACCCCCCACCATCAGTCGCCTCTTTTTACCTCACTCTCATCTTTGTATCCTACAACCATTAGCCCTTCCCTCACTCTACCCTTCCATCTCTTTTGAAAATCCTTATTGCTTTTTCTTTCAATCACATATACTTTTCCATCACCAATGCCCCTTACTTTCTCATGAGATTGGCTTCTATTGAGATATTCCCTTGCATCTCATTTCTAAGTGAAAAAGGCCTCTTATATTTGGAAAGGTTAGATTTGCCTCAAATACGATTTCTCAGCCATGGGATCCTAAAGCCTTTACTTCATATGCTAGTCTCATCCTAGACTAAATATTAATTTCTCCAAATACAACTTCTCTAAAATTAAATCTTTTAGTAAATAAATCGAATATCCCCTATGACTATTAGTATAATAGGTATCATTTCATCTCTTCCATATTTGACCTTATCTTTTAGCCCAAAAAACCTTTATGGCTGTTGACATAACATTGGCATATTATAAAGAGTGGCAATGCTCTTAAATAGTCATTTTCAACCCATTGTGGACTTTTAAAGCTATCTAGAATAGGTTTTTTTTTTTTTTATAGACTTTAATCCATCTTGTTTGGACTAGTCTGCCCATAGCCCTAGGGGTTAGTAACTAGAAGGGTCTAATCGATCTTGTCAAAACAAATTTACCCATGCCTTAAATGCCCAATCTCATTTTTTTAGCTAGATGATTGTTCTTGAATTCTTATTGTTTAGATGTGTAGTTGATTTTCTAATTGGTTTGGCTTCAGCTATTGTTTCTTGTATTTTTTGTGTTTCACAAATTATTCTTGTTATATTCTATTATATGTTTCTATAGTCAAATCTCATGAGACATAGTCTATTGGATCCTTATGTTGTAATGTAATCGGATAGGCTAACTTTACTTAATATTTTACCCAGCAAAAGAAAAAGGTAATATGGGTCTAGTGGAATTTATCCTACTCTTTTTTTAACATTATTAATAGTTTAATTGAACCAAAGGTTTATTTGGAAAACAAGCAAATTATATGTATCTCAAAAGCTAAATTCAAACTACAAGAGTCCATGTAAAAGTTACCAGTACCATTTGGGGTTTGAGTAGAATTTACCTTATTCTTTTAGGGTTAATTGGCAAAGCCTTGATTAGTTGGTTACTAGCAATTCATTCGAGGTCTCTTTACAATTGAGAAAAATTTTTAGGCTCTGTTTGATTGTATTATCTAGAAAACAAAAACCACCCCACCCCCTTGAAAAATGAATTTTATGGAAAGAATTTTTAAATACTTGTACCAGACACATTTTTTCCATAGAAAAGTTAAGGGTATTTGATTGTTTCCATAGAAAATGTGTAATAATTATACATGATTAGATATTTTCTATAAAAAATGTGTGCTATCAAATACATTCTTAATTTTCTATTTTCATTTATAATTTGTTGTATGCAATTTTCATTTTCATTTAAGAATAAAACTTAATATGTTGATTGACAACTATGGTTCATGTTTATTTATTTATTTATCTATTTTCAATTGCATTTGTTATTGTATGCTTGGAGTCACAAAGGTTATCAATTTCAATAATGGCTACTCCCATGCTAGTCAACAACTTTCCAAGGGCATGGTAGGTAGTTGTAGTCATGACTCCCAATGTATTTGGGATCTGTTTACAACTAACTACTATTATAGATATATAGACTTGCATTATACATCATACATTATATTTTGGATATACCTTGGACTATTATATGACTTTGGCATTGGAGGTCCTGCGTGAGGAAATCTCCCGCATGCCTTTCTAACTTCTATTTGTGACCGTAAGCTAAGTCCCACCTTAGCTCACATGAAACACCGAAAGCCTTGCCTCCCAAAGACCCATCGGCATCCCCTTTCTCTTGATTCCCCGAAGGCCCATCCGGGAAGCTCATCCAAAATCCCCTAATGACCTATCCAAATTCTTGCCTCTTTGAATTCTAGCTTTGAGCCGTTCCATATTCGTTTGGCCTCACTCATAGCATCTTTGACCTTTTACTGTGGTGAAGGATTCTGTTCTAACTGATCCCAAGACAAATAAATTTAATTGTTGTAGTTAGCCAACAACAATTGATATATGGAGACAGGTATTCAGGGATAAGATCTATCACCCTCGTCCTCATTGATAAGATGAACATCCTATGTGATTTACTGTCAGTGTGATAGGACAATCCCTGGCTAGGGCAGTTTGATTATTCAGGAAAGGTGTTTCCAAAGCTGTCATCTAGTCACACTGATAAGATTTGACACATAGTTATTGAGTTTATGAGTTTATCATTCGATGGGTTTTGCTCAATTGAGACGTCAGGTGACAGAAAGATTATAACACACGATAATCGTCAACTGTAATAGACTCACTTGAAGTTAGACTTTATTGTCTTCTATATTATCTTGGATAGCTGTTAGACGTTTCCCATGACCTCTTAGATCATCATCGGGATATGGAGAGATTTTTGTGATGGGTTAAGAAGTATTGATTGGTGCCAAATGGATTTTGGTGCTATCTATTTGTTAGTGGGCAATGAATCTAGAAAGTCACACACTATATAGTGTTGCATCAGGTATTGGCATTGTACACACATTGTGTCTTGAATATGTCATTAAGTGTTAATGATGACAGTACGTTAACAGTTAGCATGTTGAAGCACTTAGAGTCGACTACCTAGTGTAAGTAGTTAACTGGCTAAGTAGTCGATTGGCAGGCGGTCGAGAGACGACTCCCGGTGCTACCTTAATCCTCCTTAGTATGGTCCACATGGCAAGCAATTGGGGAACGAGGTGGGGTGGTCAAGCATAGCATTTTGACGATGAAATTGCAAATTATAGAGGCTGTAATTTTAGCTTTTGTTTCCTCTATTCATTTATCTTCTTCTATTCCGTCTCTTGTAAATTCATTGAGCATGAGTGTTACGCGTGAAGAGACACATGGGTGCTAGTGATTCAGAATCTTTAGGCTAGCATAGGAAGAGGTGCATGAAACGATGTTAGATAACACGCTAGGTGTGAACAGACTAGGCCCTCCACACAGTGAGGAGGATTCAGTCTCAATATAGAAACAATTTATGTACTTCATCTTGACATCGGGCTTCAGGAATGTCTTTATTGTATTTCATGTTATTTCTAATGCCTTAATGTTGGATTTAAATGACATCCAATAGTTGTATTATGGGAACTTATGATGTAAATCTTACAAATATAATAAAATATGTTTTCATATTTTAAGGTCATATCTTCATTCATATATCTTCAATTAATAATATGAATGAGCCCATAGATTTCCTGATAATAGTCTTATTCTTAAGTGTTAAGAATATGTGACAAAGACTTTCGAATTAAGGATTTCTTAAAGGTATTCTAGTCCTTAGATTCCTTAAAAGAGTGTTATGATTAATCAATTACGAACTGACACATGAGTTACTACATTTGATTAGTATGAGATACTAATAATAAATGATAGTGAGTCGCATTCCATAATCCATGAGATGGATATAGTAAGACATGTGGGTAGATGTTAGTGGAACATCTACTGAATACACAAGTGATAGATCACATGGCTGAGAGGATCTATGATCTGTCACTAGCTTTGATTGTGTTACTGGTCGTTAGACCGGAGGCGACACAGTTGTCTTGTATATCAGTGCCCGAGATTTTCCTTTGCTAAGAACTGCCTGATTATTGGGTAGGAGATGCACTGTGTGATATCTATATAGTAACATATGGAGGCAAGTGATTGCTAATGGGATCCGTCAACCTTCGACGTGAGGCGAATATCCTATGCAATCAGTGGTGGTTGTGATTGCACAAACCTCTAGCCAATGTACACATGATTGGAAAAGTGCTTTTAATGTCGGACGAAATTCTAATGTGTTATCTCAATCACACCACATTAAATCTTGGCATAGCTATAGTGAGTTTGATCAGTTCATGACGTTCACTTGATCAGGATGTTAGTCGGTTGAGGGAGTATAGTACACAGGAATCGAAAGCCTAAATAGGTTATCTTTGAATTAAGACTTCATTATTGGTAGGATCGCCCTATCATAATGTTAGTTGTCACTCAGGGTCTTTCGAGGTACATCGGGGAGATGAAGAGATCCTTGTTGTAGACCAAAGTGTTTGGTCAGCGTCAAAAGTTTGACATGTCCTGATTGCTACTTAGTGGTGAACCTAAAAAGTCACACGCATATCTGAGTGTAGTGATTGACTAAGCGATGAAATCTATAATTATCATTAAAAGTTAATTATGTCACCATTAAGAGTTAACATGTAGAGTTCAATGATTAAATTAAATGGAGCAATTGTCAAGAGTTGACAGGCATGCCATTAAAAGTTAATGGGGGCCTTGATTTTATTATGAGATCATGAAAGGACTATTAAAGGTTATTGACAGGCTTAAATGTAATTTATGGAAACATGGAACAAGGGAGAAGTTTGGTTGACTAACTCTTGGGTTCGGTTGATTGAACTATGGAAGAATCGATTGGCCAGTCCTTGCAAAATGGTCAACCATTTCCCAAAACTAGTCAATCGTTTCTATCGGTGAGGGTCATGATTTTGCAGTCTTTTTATCATTTCTGCAAGAAATAAAATGACACGTGGAATAGGATGACAGCATGCATCCTTGGTGATTTTATCTTGTCTCTCCCTAGTAGTTTGTCCAATTTGGGGCGTTTAGGGTTTTAGGCATTCCATATATAAGGTAGAGAAGAAGAAGAATGTAAGTAGCTTCTGATTTTGCAATTGTTGCACATCTATCTCTCTCGGCTAATGCGTTTTTCTCCTTCATATAAAGAGCCTTCAACCCTCGTTAACCTAGCTCCTCTTTTGCTCCTTGTTCCTCATTTCTATTGTAGCACAATACTAATCCAATAGTAAGACTGCTTGGATTTGGTTTTCTTTTATTAGAACCCATTTCCAACTTGAATCATCGATAAGAAGCCTGACGAGCACATAAGCATTCTTGTTGGTTTCATCCTTTACTTGGAGCGTGGACTAACTAGGTCTCTCATGCTTTTGGGGGACGAATTGGTCAGCCAACTTACTACTTAAGGCAATAGGAGATTGATCGATAGAGCTACTAGGAGCAACGATTGTTGCCTTGGGAGGATATCCGGCCTCTTTATCGGAATTGAAACTCTCTGTAAGGTATATTTCTAAATTCCTTACATAATGGTTTCAATATTTATTGCATATGGTCGCTAATACCGAGTCTTGCAAGGTGATTCTATCTTATTTTCGTTGCGTTTTGTATGTGTTTCGAAAAAGTTTTGAAAACTGGTAAAACCCTTGCATTGATACACCAAGAGTTGGCGTTCCCCTTCATTTCATGTGATGAAATAATGTATTACTTAAATATTCAAGCTGTGTATGGTGTGTGTATTTATAACTCTTGTTGTGTATTTTTGATGCACATAAAATTTTTAATTTTATCTACACCACCATATGTGAATTCCATCATGCCTTGCGCTCGATTCGACATCAAAATCCTATGCTTATAATTCGAGATTTGGCTAAGTCACAAATTATGAATAAATGAGATATGAAGGTGTTCAGATAAAAGACATCAGAGCAGCTGCTGAATTCTTGTTTGGAGTAAGAACCATGATCTTGATATTGCATAAACTCCTTAAATTAGAGAAATGACTTCTGTAGTTAAATGCCCCACCATAGCTTATACGTCATGTTAAAGCATAAGAAGGCAATCTTATCTCTTGACAACAACTATGCCATATGATTGGCTGACAGTCAATTTCATTGTGGATGTAGGCGCTCAGCTTAACTGCCAAAGCAAAAATATTGATATTCTTCATGATTGCGGACATAGGCGCTATATTGATCTACCAAACAAAAATATTGACATTCTTCATGATTGTAAACGTAGGTGCTTTGCCAAAATTGCTGAAACAAAATAGGCACGAACATAGACATTAGGTCGAACTGCAACACCAAAATAGAGTGCCCCAGCGCATGCCCTACATCATTTGGTAAGGTTTGTGTCCTTTCATTTGGGATTTTCCCCTTAACTTGGGCCACTGGGCAACCCTCGCGAGACCAATTAATTTGTCTTTGGACGCAAAGACAAATCTCCCTCCCTCTAAATTACTGTTCTTTGCCCTGCACACTTATGCAAATGGTGGAACAAACGGGGTTTAGGAAACATTCTTTTATGCAAGTCCATTAGTACACACCCCCTCCATTGCATTAGCATGTCCTTATCGTGCGATTACTCTTTGCTGACCAAACCTTTCCACAAAGGGACTCTATAGGCTTTAGCATCCTCTATCTCGATTAGCCCAGGGGATGAAGCGGTGATGACCAAGCTACATACGAGACTGATAGGTTTAAGGCGATCTAGGGACTCAAGCACGTTCAATACCCCTAGTTGTAGGTGGCGACAATGGTAACCTCGACAGATCTACTTGTTGAATGGTTCACAAAGCTCTTTGTCTAATGATTATCTTAGATGCCTATTGGAATTATGTCTATATATTAAACATTCACTTGAGCTAAGTATTTCATAGCGCCCTGACAGGTACCCTAGTACCCTTGAAGTTATTTCACTGTTTCAGTAATTTTATATATAAATTGTTTTACCCTTCACATGTTGGGTAGGCCGGCATCCCTAGAACAATTACATTGGGGAGTTGGGTTTTCTTTGTGTTTGTGAGTATATGTAGGAACACAGGTACTTGTGGAATACGCCGCCCCTGCTTATAATAAACAGGCATTTCACACCGTTGTTGGTAACTCCTTACTATCCTTTAATATTTTATTACTATATGTTCTTACTCTATTTTCATGAATGCATACATAACATACATGCACTTACATCAAACTCGTATGCTTAGCAATTCAATCATCCATCTATTCCCTAAAAAACCATGCTCATTCATTATTAACAAGTATGTGATTCCAAAATACAAAATGTAGAATGAGCCAAAAAAAAGTTAAAAGAAGCTAAGGTCAAAGTTGTTCTCCAAAAGAATTGCCCTAAGGAAAAGAGGTGGAAGCTCCTTCTGTAAAATCTAAGGCCGTAAAGTCGATGTCAGCCAAAGTGTTAATCGTTTCGGGAGTTATAGGGCCTGCTAGCACTAGAGAATCCAAGTCTGGCTCAGGCACATATGGGCTCCACGGACATACAGGGTTACGTAAATCCCCCATCTCGGTGTTCAAGTTGTTTGATTACACATATGGTGGTGTAGGTAAATTTAAAATTTTTTGCACATCTGATATACGCAATGGATACATAAATACACACATAATCTATAGATTGGGTATTTAAGTAACACGATATTTCATCCCTTGAAATACAATAAATAACATACTTGTAACCCAATGTCAAGATGAGTACAGAAGTGTTTCTATACTGAGATCGAATTCACTTCAAGTTGTGGTGGGTCTAGTCTGTCCACATATAGCCAGCTACCTAGTACCATGTCGTGGTCCTCGTCCTGAGCTAGCTTGAAGACCTTAATTCACCAACACTCGTGTATCTCCAGATGTACTGCGCATGACGCTCACACTCTATGAAATTAACAGAAACAGAAGCAGAAGAGAACAGAAAGCAAAGGAGGAAAAAGCCAAGCACCAAAACCTCATTCTTCCTCTAATCCAAATTCTTTGCTTTAGGCACCCCCACCACCCCCTCTAATTTGTTGCCATGTGTAATACACTAATTTCTTGCTTAAGTGGTGTGGGAGTCGACTAGCAGCTTCAAACAGTTGACTGTTGCAACAATCGACTCTCCGAATGGGGTAATCGTGTAGGATCCCCACCCAAATTCCCTAACTAAGCCGAAGAATCTGAGCAAGTGCCCCCAAAGGAAAAATAAACCAAAAGGAATGGTAGACCTGCCATGCATGCACACCTGATTCATATATACCTACCTGATCATGAATCTGACAACGGAAGCATAAACCACAACCTAGGCATACATCTCAATACACAACTTGTAACATCTCAGAATTTGGAGATAAATACTAATTATTAATATCGGTGTTTGAGGTCATTATTAAATATTTTGAGATTTAAAAGGAAGTATTTACTTATGTTGTTTTGAGGAAATAGGAAAATTAAGGCAATTAATTAATTTATTTGGGTGTATCTATGGAAATAATGAAGGAAATTAAATTAGTGAATTTCTGGAAATCTGGGGTGTAAGTGAAACAAGCGAAAACTGGAGTCTGGGAGGTTTGTGTGAATCTCGGAACTGCTAGGGGTGTTGGTGTAAATTTGGGAAAGAGCCAGGAGGTCTCTTTATAATTAATGGATGGTGTTTATTTAATAAGGGAAGTAGTAGCCTAGGCGGTCGCGTGCGCGTGTGTGAGGGAGGTGGTCATGGGATCAACCCGCGGCATGTGCGTGCGTGCGAGAGAAACTCGCTGGAATTTTTCTAGTGCAAGGAGCCCCGAAATGATGTTGTTTTGGGGCAAGGGGGAGGTTGCGTGACAACGGCTGGGCATGCTGAAAGCCACTTATTCTGCCTTGGCCGCCAAGCAGCCGCGCCTAGGGATATTAAAGGCCAATCTTGGCATTTTGCTACCAAAACAGAGAAGGAAAAGAAGGTAAGAAGGAAGAAACAAAGGAAGGAAGGGGAGGCGCGGATAGCTCGAGAAAGAGGAAGAAAATGGGAAGAAAATCAACGGATTTTGGAGAGATTCGGTGTTTAAAGTATCCCGGTAAGTCGGAAAAATAACTAGAAGTCTTATATGTTTAAATCATGAATTTTTCACGGTTAGATTATACAGTTTACGCGGTTAGATTTAATTAATTTAAGCCATAATTTTATTAATTGCTAGGAAACGTTTTGCTTCGCAACGGGAGCGCAAGAAAGAAAAGAATCAACCAAATAGAGGCAAGCTTCTAACCCTCTCCTCATGCTCTTGATTTCCTAGAAAGTCCCTATGGTTTCCCCTATTTTATTACCTCTCTCACAGTGACTCGGTTTCATGCATTAATAATAATAATCAGCGTGGCAACCACCCTACGACTTATACTTTATTAATGGGTTTATTGCTAATGGAATGAGTTAAGCAGTGATGTTTGGGTGTCTTTCATTTTATCCATTACAGAGCTTCATATCCCTCCCCTACTTCTTTGGGAATGATGCCGAACTCGTTGGGGCTAGGTTTTTAAAAGAGTTGGGTATAGTTTTATGAGATTATGTTAGGAGTCTTAATGAGAAAAGTGTAGTGATAGGTAAAATGTGTATTGAGATAGTTCCCTACGTTTGTGAAAAGGCGAGAATGAGAATGGTATCATGATGTCTATGTGACTATGTACATAAAGAGTTATGGAGAAAAGTTATGAAATGCTAAGTCTAATAGAAATAAATGTAATGTTGTCTATGTGAGTCTAAGGGTATGGGGTACAAATCCACTGACCGTCGATCGTGGATCATGGTAGTTTATGGCTGGATGTATGGGCGTCAGTCATCGGCTGCCATGATAAGCGCAAGATGAGCTAGAAGAGCTGGTACTGCTAGATTCTCGCCTTAACTTTGTGCATATTATGATGTGTGTGTTGCATGGGGTTAGGTTGCATTCACTGGGGGAAACATGTTTTGTGTGTCATGGGATGTGTGAACATTTGCATGACCTAGTTGGTCTAAGAGTCAATTTGTATTCCCTAGGTGAGCTGATGCATTTAGAGCATTTTGCATGTGTGTATTCCTATGTGGGTGTAGCATGGCCTGATGCTTGGTTTATGGGGGCCTTGTCATCACGTTTATGCTACAAAAACCATTGTATTTCCTAGTTGTTGCATTGCATGGTGAAGATGTGTGGCTATAAATGATGGGGATGGGTGGCCCCTACCACGGAGCGTATGTCGTGGAAGTGGGCCGTGAGGAAAGTGGGATACGACCCATAATGTGAGTGATTATGGGAAAGTGGGATACGAGCCACAGTGTGAGTGATTATGGAAAGTGAGATACGGCCCACAATGTGAGCGGTTATGGGAAGTGGGACATGACCCACAGTGGAATAATAATAAAGTAGCCTATGTTGGGCTGCTAACAAGTTTATATGTTGGACTTGGGTGCCAGTGTGTGTCTTATGTGGGCCTTAAGAACTGTTTATGTGTAGTTTACTTTATGGTTATGCATTTGGAATTAAGGCATGTAATGAGCATGGCATGGTGTGTCGTTGCACTGGCATGAATTGCATAGGGTATTGGAGAAGAGTTTTATCCTTTACCGATAACTTTTCTTTCACGAGGTTGTTGAGTCTTGCAACTCACGTTTGCTTTCCATCATTCTAGGTAAGAGGATAGCCTGAGTTGGTAGGTATGCTCAGCAAGGTTGGGTCCAGATCACTCAGTCATAATAGCAAGTGCAAAGTTCTCCTGAAACTAGGTCCTAGGTGTCATGGTACTTGTGTTAAGGTTAACGTTTTATGTTTTTGAGATGGATGTATGTCATGTAAGCTCAGGTGGGCTCAAGTTGTGAATGATTATGTAAAGACGGTTATGAAATGTTATGTGATGTAAAAAGTTATGGTTTCTAAAAGAGTTGTGTGTGAGTTTTAGTTGTGTTATTGTTCGATATCATTCAAATAATGACCCGCTTCGGGAGGTGGGTCATTACACAACTGGCCCACAAGGCTACAGGGTATATATATATACAGGTCAATCCAAAAACTCAAAAAAAATAACAACCCCGACATATAACACTGCCCTCATGGTAAGACCAACATGGACGGCCATGTACACCATCTACTCAGGTAGGTCCGACACCACTAGACTCACCCCCATCTTTGCCCTTGCTCTTACATGGAATGAAGAGAAGTAAGAGTGAGTCCAAGACTCAACAAGTAAATAACAAGGAAAGGTTGGCAAGAATAAGGAAGCTAAAGAATAACCCACACCCAAGTATAAAACTCATGCAAAGCATGACAACCAATCATATAACAAATAACAAGTACTAATAGCATAATAAAGATATGCACATACCGAATATTAAGGCCCAAACAAAATGCACTAACACCCAAGTCCATATCATAAACCTGTTGTTGCCCTAAAGGCAAGTTGTATAAGTAACTCGAGCAGAAGCTCGCTCGAGTGGAAGCGACCAACACCTATCTCGGCACGCTAGAACGTCCGTGAACAAAAACTTGGTTCGGCTTACCCAACACCGTACAACTGTAATACTAGAATTGGCGCTAAGAACCATGCAAATGCACATATATAATGCAGTAGCATATGAGCATAAACGTGATACATAGCCCCCATAAACCATGCATCAAGCCACGTTTACCCACATAGGAAAACACATACGATGTAGTGTTCGTGTCCTGCTAAACCTAGGTATTAGGTAACCTAGCATGCTAGTGGCTAAGCACACAAACCACATGGTATCCCCTAAATGCATACCCCAAAGCTCTTGCATGCATCTACAATGATAAAGTACTGAAGAGTATAGAAACCACATGCAACCACAAGCACCACCCTCAACTAAAACCTACCCCCGTGGTGACCTATCTTCATTCCGCAGAGAGTTGGAGAGGGAAACTAACCCTCCATAGCCATGCTCAAAACCCAACTGAGGCCTTCCCAACCCGGCGTAACAACCAACCTCTCGGACAGAGTCCCAACCTCAACCGACATGAAAAGGAATGAAGGGTAGGAGCTTAAGTGAAAAGGAGTAGAGGAAAAGGAACTTGCCTGAATCGAAGGATTCGAACCCAGAAGCTTAGC
Source organism: Diospyros kaki (assembly GCA_036245055.1). Lineage (NCBI taxonomy): Eukaryota > Viridiplantae > Streptophyta > Magnoliopsida > Ericales > Ebenaceae > Diospyros > Diospyros kaki. Next base: position 21,878,175 of record BSEG01000014.1, on the reverse strand, counting down.
CCAAACCCTCATTCTTCTCTCTAAACTTTTTCTTCTTCTTCTTCTTCCTCTCAGTTCTCAGCCGAACTCTCTATGAGTCACTCTTTTCTCTCAACACTCTATTTATATAAGTGAGAGACAGATGGAAGTGGGTGCAAATACGTGGCAAGATCGAGAGAGAGACCTCCACCATTGCCTAAAAATGGGTTTGGATAAGAAACTGGCCTGGGAATTCGATCTCAGAACAAGCCATCTAAATGACCTAGGTACTATCTAGATACTAGAGACAAGACTTAGAGGGATATCCGAATGCCTAGACACCATATTCAAATGCTAGAGACAATCCATAGCCTAGAGTATCCGGATATCAAGGAAGCCATCCAAATACAAGACACAACAATTGCATTGGGTATCCGAATATCTCATATGCTTATTCGAACATGGCCCAAAACTCACCCACATTCGAATACACTAGGCATATTTGGATATGCCAAGGCCACCATGACATCATATCCAAATGCCTACCCCTAATTTGAATACTACACAAAAAATGCTTCATGATATCCGAATACCACACACCATATCTAGATACCTCACCAAAACCAAACCCATTCGGAAACCTCAAGCTCCCATTCGGATATATTTGCTCCATATTCGAATATCTAGGCCCTCATTCAAATACCCTAGCCTATATTCAAATATTTAAGCTACAATTCTCACATACATTCAGATATATAACCACATTTTACTTAATCCTTTAGCTTACACACTTAGTCATTTTCCAACAACAACCATACACTAACCATTAATCATAACATACACTAACCAGATCAAATTAACACCAAGGCATGAAAAATCATGCCCAAGTCCCAACAATGGGTCATTACAAATCGATTACGCTATTATTTCTAGAAGAAACTGTAACCCAATCCACTAACAATTAGCGAACCCAAACCAACCCATTAACTTTTAACAAATTGTAATCATTAACATTTAATGACATAACCAAAAGCATCATTAACAATTAATGTAATATCCTAAATTTTCTAAAGGGCTAAAGAGTAATTTTAACTTGGGTCATAGGTGAAATTATCAAAAGATTATGGACTTAAGTATAATTTCTTACAGTTATCGAATCAACTACAGGGAATGCCCTAGAGCTTATATATCTAAGTAAAAGGATATAGTACTGATGAGTATCTCGAGATAAGATTTATGGTATTAAAAGAAATCAGAATCGAGACAGTTTTTGTACAGCTTTGATTCAGGTTGAAAAATCGAATCTTCGTAGGGGACTCTCGAGAAGTCAACGGAACCCTAAGGGGGCTCTGATTTGCATAAGGATCAACCCTGAAGTGGTTTTGGGATGAAATGAAAGTCCGATGAAGGCGTAAGGATGAAATCATCGTTATCGAGTAAGCCATGAGTAATTAATTTTGGATTTTCAATATCATAATACAAATTAATTTGATGTTTGAGAGTATAATTGCAATTAGAAAATTCTACAAGTGAAATAGAGATAAAATTTGGGATTTAAATGTGATTTTCTTTATAATACAATGTAATATATAATATATTATACATTTATATATATACGCGCGTATGTGAGGCCATGCCTCTGCAACATCACAACCATGCCTTGTAAGATTCATGAGAGATTTACACACAATGAGGGATGGCCAAAGTAGTTGAGGCGATGAAGGTTTGGCTATAAATAAGGGAAGCAAATGGAAAATGGAAGTGAAGAAGAGAGCAAGCAATGCTCGAGAAATGGCTGAGGAAGCAACCAGTGATTGAGAAAGAGAGCTGGGCAGTTAAGGCTGGTGGAGGTAGCCAGAGGTATTGTGGCGAGAAGTGGCTAGCAGTGGCCGCCAAAAGTGGCAGCCATGGTCGTAAGTAGCAGCATGTAGCAACAGCGCAGAGAACCAATGTGGACGGATGATGAACCAGGGGCAACGATGGCCTGAGGCAGTGGTGGCCAGAAGCATGATGATTGGGAGCAGCCATCGGCGGCACCATTGGCAGCAACAACGGCTAGTGGAGGTAAGTGGTGGGTGGCCGCAGCGCATGGCAGTTGTGCGCAAGAAGCAGGAAGCAAGGGAAGAAGAAGAAGAAAGAAGAAAATAAGAAAAGAAGAAAGAAAAAGAAGAAAAATATAAAAAAATATGAAAAAATCTCTAAAAATTCTATGAATTAATTTAGGGATAGAGGAGCATGCTCGAAACCAATAAATTATCTAGGCACGCGTTTCGAGGTCAGAGCACGTATACTAAGAAAGCCTGAGAGACAAAGTTAAAGTGAGTAAAATTTCTTAAAAAATTTTAGAAAATCAGAAAAGTTATTTTATGAATTTTTATAAAAAAATAATTGAGAAAATGTCTGAGAAATTATTTAGTGAGAAAAATGTTTGAGGAATTATTGAGGAAAATAGGAAGAAATAAAGGAAAATTATTAGAAAATTAGAAAAAAAATGAAATATTGATATTCTTGAATAAATATGATGGCCAGGGTATGTTGAGGTTTCGAATTAAGTACCTTAGAAGTCTGGCACAAGAATCAAGATGTTATGAGATACGTTTGAGATAAGTGGTCCTACCCTAAATCGATTTTATGTAAATGATTTTATCGTATTGTCGTACCTTGATGTGAATATGTCATGTAGATTGCATTTACATACTATGATGAAATATGCATATGTATGACGAGGGGTCAATGTTTCCTAAATCTTAATGAATTATATCCCTATTTTGGCTTTATATTTATGCTTAAAATAAATAATTATTCGCATTACATATTATTTCAGGATAAAGCAAGGAAGTTAACTTCTACAATTAATTAGGGGCATAAATCAAAGACGTTGGATTACCCATTATTTGTTGCTCAAATTCAAAAGCCAATTGTGGAATCTAGAGAATGCTTCAAGTGCACTTGACCCAATTATCAAATAGAATTCAACATAAGAAAGGCCCAAGACCAACCAAAAGCCTAAACATTTTAATCACAACAAAAAGGCCCACGACTAATCAAAGGCCCAATAAAGCCCAACTTGTAGAAGACTTTCTTTGTTTTGTATTTTTATGAGTGCTTTACAACCTAAAGTCTTTTGTATTTTTTGTCTTTTACCTAATTTTCTTCCATTAGTTAGGTGAATGTTTTGTGAATGCCCATTAGATATAATTATGTCTAGTTGAATAATTTTAAATTTTGTGGTTTGTATTGCACCTTGTGGATTATAAATAGCTTACTTGGGTGAATTTGTGAGGAGGTTATTATTCTTGAATGAAAGCTTAGTTGTGTTCTTAGAGTTTTTCTTTGAAAATTGCTTTTGTTATCTCTTCTTTTCTCTCTTGTGATCTTAATTCTTTTCTTTCTTCTTTTGAATTCTCATGTTATTTATTGTTACTTTATTATCCACCACCTAAATGGCCGGTTAGTTTCTGCCATTAAATTTTTGTAATTTTTAATTCACTTCTTTTTATTATCCACTACCTAAATGGCTGGTTAATTTCTGTTGTTTTAAGTCCTGTCATTTAAATTACACCATTTAAATTCCTGTCAATTAATTTTCAAAGGAAGATGAGTGGCTAAATGCAATCTTGGGTTAAGGCAAGAACAGTGTCCAACGCCAATGATTCCCAAAGGAAGCTGTGCTTTAAATGAGTGACATTAATTTAAATGTCAGTATGAGTGTGTATTAATTATTGAAAAATTACTAGGTTTGGATTGGAGTATAAGCCTAACTTAGAGCTTCCATGCCACGTATGAGAGTTATTAGAACTGGAAACGCTATCATACCCAAACCCGGATGATTAATTTAGTTGTTTTGTGTATTAATTGTAATTGAATTTATGGTAGTTGCTTAAATTAGAATCCTGCATATCATGTATGGGGATTGCTTAAACTAGAACTATCATCATCTCTAATTGCATTTAATAACGAACCCTCATATCTGAAATTAAATTAATGTTGCTAATCTTTTCTGCTAAAAATTGGAGATCAGCGGGTTGGTGCTGAAATTGTTTTAACTCAAGTGCTATCTCACATTCAGTGTTTATTTCAACTTCTACCTTGCTTTATTTCCCAGTATCCGTTATTTGAAAATCCATAAAAAAATCTTGTTGCCAATTCATCCAAATGCGTGTGCGTGTATGATATTTTTTTTCTTTTGCCATAAATAAATCTCTCAGTGGATGATCTAGACTCATTTAGAAAATAAAAATTTAAATTTGGATTACAACTGCACTCGTGCACCGACGAGTATAAACCTCTCACTAAAATAAAGAAAAAAATATAAAAATTTTATTATATTTTAATTACAGGGTGAGAGTGCAGTCAATGTACACGATGATATTATCGATCATGCATGGCATAAGGGTTTGAGAATATGGGTCGGTACCGCTACTCTACCAAGGGTGCACCCATACATCTTGGCATGGTTCGGAAGTCGAAAAAAATGGGGAGTAACATTAAGATACGGTCGGCTCAAACTGAAAGGAAAAGGAAATGATATTTTGCATCCATACACGAAATATGAATTTCTATACCCTTAAATGATTTATTATCTAATCTAGGCTTTGCCCCTGGAATATTCAAACATTCCAAATGGAGATTATAGCAGAAACGAGGATGAAAGAGGCATGTAATGACACTTAGCTAAAGTGCATGATGTAATTGTTATGTGCTTATGTTGCCTATGTATTTAAAGTTCTGTTACTTTGAATTCTGAACGTTTTGAAGGATAATGATGTAAAACCTTATTTATGGTTAATGTTAAAGTTAAGGTTCGATTCAAGCTTCCGCATTTGATGTTATGATGATTTTCTTTTGAAATAGATGAATGAAAATTTTGGGATGGATATGAGGAATAATATGGTTAAGTCGTAGCTTTGAATAGAAAAAAAATTTATTATCCCAGAATTGTCCAAAGTTATAACACGTTTGGAAAACGAGGTGTTACAATTAATGATGTCCAAAACACAATAGGTGCACAGTGCCAATACTAGATGCCATGCCATATGGTGTGTGACTTTCTAGGTTCACTGCCCACTAGCAAACAAATATCACCAAAACTTGTTTTGTACTAGATGAAACACCTCAACCCATCACATGAATCTATCCATGTTTTGGTGATGATCTAGAAGATCTTAGGAAGCGCCTAGCAGTGGTCCAGGATAATATAGAAGGCAATAGAGTTTAACTTCAAGTGAGTTTATTATAGTTGACGATTACTATGTACTATAATCCTTCAATCACTCAACATCCTGATTGAGTGAGAGTCTTGGAATAATAAACTCACAAACTCAGTAACTATGTGTCCGATCTTATCAACGTAACTAGATGACACCTTAGGAAACACTTTCCTTATTAATCATACTGCCTTGGCCAAGGACTTTTCCGTTACACTAACAGTAGACCGCATACGACGTTCACTTCATCAATACTGATGAGGTTGATGGAACATATCCTTGAACACCCGTCTCCATGTACCAGCGATACAAAACCAAATAGATGAATGTTCCCACTTCGTAATTGGATGGTTTAACGCATTAGCAAATCCCGCACACCAATACACAACACAATTATGTCAGTTCAAGTCTAAGAACTAATACACAATTGCAACTTGATAGCAAGGTCATTTTCCATAATGTCATGTGATTAGTCATCAGTGTTACATTTAGTACGTTGTAGTCCAACAACCACCCGAGTTTACTAGAGACATCCCTATGTCATATGGTATGTGACTCACCACCCTTAAACATCATGCTAGTCAATAATCAATTAATCAGAGTTCCCATCAGATTAATCTAAGGACCAGGAATATTTAAGAAATCCTGTTACCAAAGAATCTCATCACATATTCTTAACACTTTAAGAATAAGACTCTCAATATAGGAAATCCATGGACTCATTCATATAACAAACTAGAGAGTTTAATGAATGATGATAAACTTGTCTTTTTATTGATTCATATACAAAGATACATCACATGTATTAATTACATATGTCAGACGTCATCTAAATCTACTATTAGGGCACATCACTAACAATTCTCACTTGCATTAATGCTAATTTACACAAAACTATATAACTAGTGCATAACCATCGACAGGTATCAAATACCCATCTTCTCAAGATGCTAATCCTACTGTGAGTAAGTTATAGCCTTGGTCAGTGGGTCAGCTACATTATTCGCTATATCTACTTTCTGCAACTACATGTCCCCATGTGTAATAATCTCTCAAATAAGATAAAACTAACGTTTAATGTGTTTGGATTTTTTATAAGACCTAGGTTCCTTTACTTGTGTAATAGCTCCATTATTGTCACGATATAAAAGTACTAGTGACAGAATGGATGGAACCACACCAATTTCAGAAACAAATTTCTGAATTCAAATAACTTCTTTAGTAGCATCACATGCCGCCACATATTCGGCTTCAGTGGTTAAATTTATTGTGATTTCCTGTTTGGAACTTTGACATCTCATAGCACCACTATTCAAGAGAAAAACAAAACTAGATGTTCATTTTGGATCATTGACATCTGACTAAAAATCCAAATCTATGTATCCATTAATATGGATATCACCATCTTTATAAACCATAAGCATATCTTTGGTTCTTCTCAAGTACTTTAGAATATTCTTCATTGTAATCCAATGACTCTCACCAGGATCAAACTGATATTGGCTAACAATGCTAACTATGAAGGCAATATCAGGTCTTGTACATATCATCGTATACATAAAGCTTCCAACTGCTAAAGCATAAGGTACCTTACTCACACGATCTCTTTCTTCAGGAGTGTTTGGTGACATACCTTAAAAGAGATGAATTCTAGCTCTAACAGGTAGAAAACCTTTCTTTGAATTCAACATGTTAAACTGCTTTAACATTTTTTCTATCTACAAACTTTGACAAAAACTTATCAATTTCCTGACTCTATTTCTATAAAGTTGAATCCCCACAATATAGGTAGCATCTCTCAGATCCTTCATGGAGAACACTATAGATAACTATGCGTTAATAGTCATCATTTTGTCCACATTATTACCCATAATCAAAATATCATCCACATATAAGACTAAGAACATAACTGTTGAGAAATTTGTACTTTGATTTATGGAGAAATGAATTTTGGAAAATATATTTTCAATAAATTTGATGTCTAAAACGTTTTATATAAATTGGAAAACTTCATGCACATTCCAAATTAGTCAAAAGTTGTTTTGTAAAAAATTTACCATGATTGATAGAGGTGTTTTGTAGCTTATGAAAATATTTTCTTTTAAATTGGAGAACTTCAGGCTCATACATTCTCATATTCTTCAAAATAGCAAAATATAGTTTTATATTAATCAAGCTTGATGTAAAACATTTGAGAAAATATTTTTGAAGTTTGGGTAAGTATAAAAGCTTTTTGTTAAACTAAGTATATGTATTTTTGAAACTTTTGAAGGCAAAGTATTCAAACATTCTTTTAAAGCTTCTACACTTGTCTTCAATCAAAAATAGCTTTTGATTTAATTGAGTTTTACTCAATTTACATTTAAATTAATTAAGTATTAAAGCTATTTAATCGAGTATCATAAAAACCTACTCGAGTATGTTCTTATAAAGCTATATTTTTTAAAACTGTAATCGAGTATGATATTTTGTATAATTGAGTATGGATCCTTCTCCACTTGAGTAAGTTTTTGAGAAAATTGAGTATCTCTATAGCTATTGAATTTTGACCATATTTTTAGTCAACTATTAAGGTTTCCTACTCGAGTAATTTGTACAAACTTTTTGTTTTTCTAAAATCAATCGAGTAAGGATTATTTTTAATTAAGTATATTTTTGATAAAAAAAAAAATCCAAGCATTTCCTTAGTCGAGTATATCCTTCTCATCAATTGACTAAAGTATTTTCATAATAGAGTATTTTTATGTATTACTCAAGTAAAAATTGGATGAAATCTGGCTAAATCTCTGAGCTTAAGATTAATCGAGTATCAGTTATTTGTACTCGAGTATATGCTTGTGTTAGTCGAGTAAGGTTAGCTTTGTAGTTGAGCGCATAATACAAAGTCTTTGTGGCCTCTGAGTTAGTCGAGTAATAACTTGGTCATACTCAAGTGAGACATCTGTATAATCAATTACTTAATATATCTAATCGAGTATTCTCATAAAATAGTCAAGTATCTCTACGAGTTAGTTGAGTAACTGGCATCTGATTTCAAATTTTATAACCGTTACTCAGAAAGAAAAAAGATTATAGTTTGACCGTTAGAGTTTTAATTATTTATTCTATGAAGTCTAATTATGTTCTTTTATATAAGAATGATAAAAATGAATATGCATGGTGAGCTTAATGCTTATCTTTATAATTTGCATATATTTTTAACAAATTTGGCTATTATCAGTCAAATGAAAGAAGTTGTGATTGTGTGCATGTTTTAATGCCAAATCCCAACTCCCAAGCTTCTATAAAAGGCCAAGAATAGTAAGAGATGAAGCTGTCGCTTAGAGTATAACCTGCAGATTGACAAAATGGTTGCAGTTGTTGAGCTATCAAGAAAGCCTATGTTGTTGGCATAGCGATAGGTGCTTATGTTCGACCAACATAGTGCAAATCTATACATAGCAACCCTCATTCTTTTCAAGCCAATTCCTAAACACTTGAGTGAGTGATCTTTGTGTTTATGATCTTCTACACTCCAAGCAATTATCTGATGAGATTTCATGTATATCTTTCTAAACCAGACTTAGGAAAAAAGAGTTGAGTGCTTCTTTCATTCATTGTAACTCTCTTTTGTTTAGAAAAATATTTGGTATCATTGTAACATCATCTATTTTTCTCTTGAGAAATCCTTTAACATGAATTGTGAAACTTGTAAAGGTTATGCATGCACCTTAAAAGGCAATGTCTTGGTTGTGACTAAGCTCAGTGTGAAAAAGTCTCATGTAATGGTTACAACTACTTTTATACAAGCTAGGGTTCTTACTTAGCCCACTAAAGGTGAAGATTATTGCTTAACCTATAAAAGCTGAGGTTCCTACTTAGCTCATGAAAAGTGGAGGTTACTACTTAGCCTATAAAAGTTGGTGTAACATCCTAAAATTTTGAAGACAAATAATAATTATTAATTTCGGTGTTTGAGGTAATTTTTAAGTATTTGGGGGATCTACGAGAAAATATTAATTTGTATTGTTTTGAGGGCATATGAAGATAATAGGTAAATTCGGGTATAAGAGTAATTTTTGATTTCAGGTGAGAATGGAATTTCTAGAATTTTTAGGGCTTAGGTATAATTTCAGGAAAGAAGTCACGGGTTTCTTTAAAATTAATCGGGGGCACCATATTATTGAAGAAGAAGCCAACCCAGCTAGTCGCGAGTGCGTGCATGTGGTTAGGGAGCGAGATCGAGCTAAGAAGAAGGCGCGACCACTGTGTAGAATTTGTTGGATTTTTTCCAACAATTTGGGGGGGCCAAACGGCGCTGTTTCTGGTCCGAGCTAGGGGGACGTGCGACTATTGTGCATAATTTGTTGGATTTTTTTCCAACAATTTGGGGGTGCTAAACGGTGTTATTTTTGGTCCAAGCAGCAACCTCCTTGGCTGCGATGTGGCTGCATTCCAACCATGTTCTTTTTGTGGCTATTAAGCCACTTAATTTTGCTTTCATTGGGAGTCTTGGGCAGTAAGCAATAAGCCTTTAAAAGGCTTAAATTGAGGCAAGTTTTGGATAGAGAGAGAAAGAGGGAGAAGAAGAAGGGTTGCAAGCAGCTCGGGAAGAGGAAGAAAATGAAAGGAATTGGAGGGGGTTTTGGAGTTATTTTGCAGTTAAAATAGTCAGGTACATGGATAAAATTAACATAAGCATTGTATGTTTAGATTATAAGTTTTACGCAGTTAAATTATGTATTTTATATGGTTAGATTTAATTAATTCGAGTCATAACCTAATTATTTTTTATAAAATGTTTTACTTCGTAGTGGGAGCACGAAAAGGTCAGGAATCGACTGTTTAAAGGCAAACTCCTAACTCTCTCCTTGAGTTCTTAACTTTCTGCAAAAGTTTTCGTAGTTTTTCATATTTTAAACCCTCCCTCACCGCAACTCGGTTCCATGCATTAATAACGTAAATCCACGTGACAACCATTCCATGACTTACATGTTATCATTGGGTTTATTGGTGATGAAATGAGTTAACTAAGTGATGTCTTGATGTTGTTCATTTCATCCATCATAGGGCCTTGTATCGCTCTGCATTCCTTGGAAATGATGCTGAACTCGTTAGGGCTAGGTTCTTAGAAAGTCGATGATGGTTAAGTTATGGGGTTATGTTAAGGGTCTATTATGTATGTTGAGATAATTTTATGTGAATAAGAAGAATTGAGAATTGGAATGGTGCAATGATGGTTATGTTATAAGTGTATGAGGTGCCATGGGAAAAGCTTAAGAAATGTTAAGCCGAAAGTGTATAAGCTTGATGTGTCTATGTGTGTCGAAGGGTATGGGGTAAAGACCCATTGACTGTTGGCCGTGGGTCGTGGCAGTCGATGGCTAGATGTATGGGCGCCAGTCATCCACTACTACAATAAGCGCTAGATGGGCCAACAGAGTTGGTACTGCCAGATTTTCACCTTGATTTTGTGCATATTATGATGTGTGTACTACATACGATTTGGGTTGCATTCATTGGTGGGACATGCTTTGTGTGTGATGTGATGTGTGAACATTTGCATGACCTAACTGGTCTAAGAGCCAATTTGGGTACCCTAGGTGAGTCGATGCATTTAGAGCATTTCACATGTGTGTGTTCTTATGTGAGCGTAACATATTATGATGTGTGTACTGCATAGGGTTTGGGTTGCATTCATTGATAGGACATGCTTTGTGTGTGATGTGATGTGTGAACATTTGCATGACCTAGTTGGTCTAAGAGCCAATTTGAGTACCCTAGGTGAGCTAGTGCATTTAGAGCATTTCACATGTGTGTGTTCTTATGTGGGCGTAACATGGCCTGATGCTTGGTTTATGGGGGCTTTGACATCACTTTTATACTACAGAAGCCATTGCATTCTTATGTGTTGCATTGCATGGTGAGTGAGAGTGGCTATGGGGAATAAGAGATGTTTAGTGATGTGATAAGGATCATGCTTCAAGCTCGAGTGGGCCAGGGGCCAGACTCGTAGTACATGTTTCAAGCTCAAGTCGGCAATATGCTGGACTAGTGGTAAGAAATGCAAGCTTAAGTAGGCTATGTGTCAAACTCGTGGTATGTCATGATGATGTATTATGTTATGACGACAGGAAAAGACATGATATGATAGGAAAAGCCAATTGATGAATTGTAGGATAATAACAGGTTATGCATGATGTTATGGTAGCCTATAGTGGGCGACTAGTAGGTTTGTATGTTGGACTTGGGCACCAGTGTGTGTTTTATGTGGGCCCTAAGGACCGTTTATGTGTAGTTTGCTATATGGTTATGAATCTAGAATGTATTGGCATGAATTGCATAGGGTGTTATGGAAAGAGTCTCTCGTTAACCTAACACCTTCCTTTCTAGAGTTTGCTGAGTCTTGTGACTCATGTTTGCTTTCTATTATTCTAGGTAAGAGAATTGCCTGAGATATCAGTTGTATTCAGCAGAGTTGGGTCCAGATCGTTGAGCCATGATGGCAAGTACAGAGTTCTCCTATATCTAGGTCTTGGGTGTTGTTGTGTTTGTCAGGATAATGCTTTTATGTTCTTGAAATAAGTGTATGTTATGTAAGGCTAGGTGGGCTCATGTTGTGAATGGTTATGTAAGGATGATTATTAAATGTTATGTGATAAAAAGGTTATGGTATTAATAAGCGTTGTGTATGGTTTTAGTTTGGGCTATTATTCAATATCATTCCAATAATGACCCTCTCATGGATCCTCTATGCGTGTGGAGGCTTAGGGAGGCAACCGTTATAGTTTGGTATCAAAGCAAGTTTAAGGGAGATGACTCTGCAGGCATAGGATGGTTGGGTAGAGTTAGGTACGTGTCGTCAGGGGTATGGCTAGGATTGTGTTCCTAATGCGAGGCGAGTTTAATCTGGAATTCCAAGTATGGTTGTTATGTAGGAAAATGAGTGTTGAGGAAGAGAATATCGCAATGCGTGATGGAGAGCTCGTGATACAAGTGGGCAATGACAAGGGAAGCAACCGTAAGTAGAGACGATCAGGTTTCCGTGGGTGTTGAGGTTAGCCATGAGTAAGTAACAAGAGTAGACCCCACTCAAGGTATGCAGTTGTCGCCTAAGTTAACCCTAATATTGGTATCCCTATTAATGCTAGTTTGCAGCTCTGATGGAAGGTATGATATAAGTGAAAGGCTAGGTGCATGATGGGTGATCATAGGTTGTTAAGGGTGTGCTTTTGGAGATCTCGGGGTAACAGGGGTGACTACCGGTAGAGAGCTACAACAAGAAATTCTGGGTAAGGAGCGTCATACCATGTACTTGTTACACCTTAGGACCATCGTGGTATATTAAGATCTTTGGGTGATATAATGGTAGTCAAGGAAAAAGGAAGGTATGATGAAGTTATTAGAAACGTTGCACGAGCCGACCAGAGTCTACCCAAGGGAATTCGTAACTGATAAGAACTCCTAAATGGAAATTCAGTGGGTAGGACATATATGGATAATAGCCAAACTAGGTTTAATCCTATAATTGAAGTGAATATTAAGTTAAATTAGAAGCCATAGGTGGTATTGGAAGATTGAGGTTGGTAGTTGACACAATATGGAATGATGATACTGGAAAATATTCTTTATAAATTTTTTATGGTGCATATGTACTTGTATATATTATCTACTGTTGTATCTGTAACACCCGGTATAACCGATGTTAAGAGAATAAGAATGGAAGTGTGAAATTTTCAAAAAATGCCCTTGGGAATGTACTAGATCCTTGAGATTGAGGGTGCCCTATGAGAGGGGTATTTTGGTAATTTGGATAGTGAAATCCAATAAAAGCATATTTTGATAAATTGGAGATAATTCCTATGTGGAATTAGGTGAGCAAGTGAATAAAAATCCCAAATTGGTGTTTATGTGGAGATATATGGGATTAATAAATTCACAAAATGTATTTTGGTAATTTGGAGTGATTCCATAAAGAAATTTAATTATGGAAAATAGGGAAAATGGTGGATATTAAATTATTTGAAGAGAATAATTAATTTTCCCTAAAATGGTGAATTAATGTGGTATTGCCACATGGATGACCAAGATCAAGAATTGGAAGCCAAGTTTGTGTCTTAGAGTGACACTTGGCATAATCTTGGAATTTGAGAGAATATATATATATGTAAGAAATGTGGGAGCAAGTATATATATATATATATATGTGTGGATTTATGAGTTGGAGTAAAGATTAAATTAAATGCAAAGGAAATTCTAATTAGTCTTTCAAGCATTTAATATTGAGCATGATTATGGAGAGTTAAATAAATCCAAATGAAAAATGGGAAATTAGTCACCATAAATGCTTGAAATTATGGTGAATTAAATAAATGCAATGAAAAATAGGAAAATGGTCACCCATTAATGCTTGGAAAATGGTGGGATTTATTTAAATGGAAAATGAAGGATTTAAGTCTTTCAATGTAGTCTCTCATGTGATGGTGGAAAATGGTCCCATTAAATTAAATGGGAAAGAAATTATTTATGTCTCTCAAATGTGATGGTTATGAAAATAGTCTCATTTAAGTAAATGAGAAATAAATGAAAAATGCAAGTGATCTAATGGCTTAGATGCATTCTTGAGAAGGAGAATAAAGCCAAGGGTGGGGATTTAAAGAGAGTAAATGGCATGAATTGCCAACATATTAAAAGTGTGCTTTCTTTTAATGGTGGAGATGAAGTCTTGTAAAGGCAAAGGTAATCTAATGGATGAGATTTAAAGGAAGGAAATGGCATGGATTGTGTTTCTTCCAAGAGAGATGTATTAAGTCCAAAGAGATGGATGGTTGGGATTTTCTCTCAAAAGGCAATTGAAAATCAAAGGCTAAGATGAAGTCTTGAAATGGAGATCTCAAGACAAGAGTAGTATTTAAAGGAAAACTAAGCCCTTGTCTCAAGTTTTGCCATTTCAAAGAGAGAAAGAAAATAAGAGGAAGGAAGAGTTGTCTTCCAAGGAGAAGAAAAGAGAGAAGAGGATGGAAGAATCAAAGTAAGTTTATTTCTTCCTTTTATTTACTTTAATATGTTAGTATGAAAAGTAAGTGTCGTGTTGGAATGTCATCCTAGGTGGGAGAAGAGGATGGGGGAGCTCTCTTGAGAAGAGGATTTAAAGCTTCAAAGAGAAGAATGTTAAGGAAAATGATGGCCCCTTGTGGAGGAGGCCTTGCATTGCATTGTAAGTAGGTTGCATAAATTTTTATGTATCTCTTTGCATGCTTTACTTGTACATGAGACCTATGGCCATGGGGGTGGGAATGAAATGGTAGGTTGATGCCTCAAACCATGTTGGGTTGTGAGGATGGAATGACCTAACCATGCTTGCATCCATTTGCCATTACATAGACTTGTTATGCTTGTATTTACTTTGCATATGCACCCTTACTGAGCTTTTGAGCTCATGAGGTTTTATCCTCCCCTTGTAGGTTGTTTTATGTCAAGGAGAAAGAGAAAGTTGCAAGCTTGTGGTGGAAGCTCATGGTGTTTAATTATTTTGTTGTAAATTCGTGGTTTATGGAAGTCTAGGTTCTGGTGTTGATTTAAGAAATGTAAACTTATTTGATTGATAATGGTTTTAAAGCCTAAGTTATGAGTGTATATTCCTTTGAAGTGTTGATTGTTTTTTTTTTAAGTGAATGAGATTGAGGCTTATGGCATGTTGAAGCCTAGGTAAAATCTCACTTTGGTGTGAGTTGTTGTGAAAGCATCAAGGATGTTGCTAAGCCTTGTTTATGAGGGAAAAGAGCTTTGGAATGTGAAAAGTGCATATTTTAAATGCATTTAGTGGTGAGTAATTTTCTGGAAAAATTTGGGTTACAAGGCCCAAGAAAAAAAAAAAGGGGAAAAGATTTTGGAGGCAGCAGTTGGGGCAGCAGAGTAGCAGCCCTGCGCGTGCAGGCAGGGCCGCATGGGCAGCTGGGCATTCGTGCGCGGGCAGGCGCACGGGCGCACGCGCAGGCGAGTGCGCGGGCGGCCGCGCGCGGCATGCTTGGCCAGCCCGTGCAGGCCAGCGGCCCTGCCGGCCAATTTTTTTAAAAAAATTGAAATTTTTTGGGAATTTTGGGGCATTTCTTAATTGATTTTGGGTCTCGAAGGAATTTTCAAAATGAAGGGATTTTTCAGGCTTTTTGGGAGAAAATGCCGAAATTTTGAAAAATTGAAAATTTGAGTTTTTCCTTCACAATTGGTGATCCATCAATGGATTGATTTAAATGGTGATTTTTATGGAGCTCGGTAAATTTCTTGGTCGGAAAAGAATATAAAATAATTGAGAAAATGGCGTTTGGGCGTCTGAATGAGATTTACCTTTTAGCCAATGCAGTGTGGTTAAAGCTCAATTCCGCTAGTGAATCCCGGGGATGAGGGAAGGGAACGACGAGCCTAGTTCCCACCTAGGGTGTTTTATCTTGAAACATGGTCTACCCTTCACCTAAGGCCGGGCAGGTGGACAATTTGGGTAATTGTTCACGAGAACACCCGTAAATGGGAGCGGGGCGTTACAGTATCTATTTTTAGTTTAAGAAAATTATTTTATCAAAAAACTTTACTGCATTATCATTCAAATTATTTTCAAAAGTATCCAAAACACTCAATTCACCCCATCTTGGGTGATCTTTTAATAACATTACTTCCACTAGCCTTCTTATTTACACATGGCACATCCGGATTTCTTATGTAACCAAACTCTTTTATCCCATGATTAAAACAGATGTTCCACTCCTCGAAGCTTGTTTCAAACCATAAATCGATCTCTTAAGCAAACATACTTGACGAGAATTAGTGGACTCAAAACCACGTGGTTATTCCATATAGATCTTTTCCTCAAGAAACCCATTGAGGAACACTATTTTAACATCCATCTATCAAATCTCATAGTCATAGTACATGACAATAGCTAACATCATCATGATGGTCTTAAGCATTGCTACTGGCGAAAGGGTCTCGTCATAGTCAGCACCTTGACGCTGACGGTATCCTTTAGCTACCAATCAGGTCTTATAAGTGGAAACCTGACCATTAACATTGACATTTCTCTTAAAGATCTATTTACATGACTATGGGAATGATTCCCTCAGGTGGATCTACCAAGGTTCAAACCCTATTAAAGTACATAGACTCCATCTTCGATTCCATAGCTACTTTCCACTTCAAGGAATTAATATCACATATTTCCTTCTCATAGGTAGTAGGATCAACCAATTTATCACTATCCCCATATAAGAACAATTCTTGTAACTCCTCCATGGATAAACCACACTAATGATCTGGACAATAGGATACTCTATTTAACCTACGGGGAATTTGTGGATCGATAACATGACTCGCCTCACCATACTTAGTAATCTAATAAGGTCTTTCTGGAACATAAGACTCTTTTTTCTGCCAAATCTATTTTCATGCCCATACCACCCTCCTGGATAAACGTTTTTTCCAAGAAGTTTGTATGTCTAGCGACCACAACCCTTGGATCGACCAAAAAATAGACATAATACCCTAAACTATCTTTAGGATATCCTAACATCCCTTCTCAGATCTTGGTTCCAACTTCTCTGTTCTCAACCTTTTAACATAAATCAGACAATCCCAAATCCTAACAGTTTAAGGTGACATGTATAAGGATATCGATTGGATAACTTAGTGAAAAGCAAATTGAATATTGATGATGTGGATGAGCTCATTACAATGATGTGTGTACTGGCTTGGATGGGAGCTCGAGTTGAGACTTGTGGCCCAAGGACTGGGTTATGTGGTTATGGGTTTTAAAAGAGAAAATCGAAAGGCATGTGTGGTTTACAAGTGTACTTGTCTATGGATTGATGAGCATGGTTAACCCAAGGGATCTAATTTTGAGATGCGAGATGGTACTCTCAAGTTTCAAATAGGATATACGTGCAAGAGATCTTGTGATTAAGAAAGGATTATAGACGGTATAGTTTCCTTGGGATATGTGATCACCTGTGAAAAGCTACAACAGGATTATTTGAAATAAGGTAATGATGTATGTTCTTCCCTAGTTAATTGATCAATCAGGTGCTACTTTTGAGGATGGAATTTTGAAATTTAGAATATATGAAAAATTTCGAGGATGAAATTTTTGTAAGGGGGGAGAATGTAATGTCCCAGATTTTCAAAAGGGCTTAAGAATAATTTTAACTTAGGTCGTAGGTGAAATTATCAAAAGATTTGGGACTTAAGTATAATTTCTTACAGTTACCAGTACCGAATCGACTGTAGTGGATGCCCTAGAGTGTAGATGTCTAAGGAAATTGATATGGTACTATTGAGCATTTAGAGATGCAATTTATGAAATCGAAACCAGTCAAATCGAAGATAATTTTTGGTACAGTTGTCTTTCAGGTTGAAAAATTGAATTGTCATAAGAGACTTCCAGAAAGTCAATGGAACCCTGAGGGGCTCTGATTTTACGTAAGGATCAACCCTGAAGTGGTTTCCAAATGAAACAAAGGTGCGGTGAAGGCATAGGGACGAAATCATCCTTATCAAGTAAGTTTGAAGTTATTAATTTTAGATTTTCAATATCGTAATGCAAATTAATTTGATGTTTGAAGGTGTAATTGCAAAATTGTCCAAGTGAAATAGAGATGAAATTTGAAGTCTAAATGTATAATTTTTTCATATATCTATATGTATATATAAGCACGTGAAATAGTGGGCTGCAACTTGTGAAATTGGAAGCATAAAAACAATCATAGGATGCAAGATTTGGAATAAAATTTGTAAGAGATATGGAGTAGGTAGGGTAGGAATATTTGAGGGATTAATTAATTAATGTGACGTGTATATATATGTATGTGCATCTGTACGCGCGTGTCGGTGGCCAAGCCTCTACAAATTCATGGCTTCTAGAAGGTGTGTTCTTCACTCAAAGAGGAATGGGCATGGCAGTGAGGAGAGGGATGGACAGCCTATAAATAAAAGGAGTGTAATACCTGGTATTACATGGTATTAAAAATAAATAACTTTTGATTATTTTGTCAGGACCTCGAGTGGTCCGGGAAGACCAAGGGTCAATCTTGAGAAATTAATTAATAAAATTTGTCGAATTGGCGGCTGGGAGTGCCTCGGGACTTGGATGTCCAGGGAAGAGGGCAAGAGATTGACGAGAGTCTCGAGATGAGGATAGTGACGCTGGAAGCGGTCCGACCGGGAATAATTTTTGAAATAAATTATGTATAAGCCGGAGTGGCTGCAAATATCGAATAGTTGGAGGGGACCTCCTGGAAGCTGAAGGGATCCTAGGGGTGGTTCGGTTTTCTGAGTAAGGCAACCCTTAAGTGCTTTCAGGTCGAATAAAGGTCCCGTGCAGGAAAGAAAATGCAGGAAAGAGGAGGAGGAAGAAGATGCAGGAAAGAAAAAAATAAAAGGAAAAAGAAAAAAAAGAGAAAAGAAATAATCGAAATTATGGAAAATAAGGGGAAATTGTAGAAAAATCCTGAAAAATTCTAGAAAAATGGTGGAAAGTTCTGGAATTTAAATTAGGGTTGGATGAGCGTGTCGGGAGCTCGAAAGTGAGATTTTTGGGCGCAAATGGCAGCTCGGGAGGCAACGTCAGTGTGGGTGTTTTCGAATTTCTCTTCAAATGAGTCGAGGTAAATTAATATTCTCTTCCCCAGTTATTTGCATTAAGCGAGTTAATGTAAAATAGTTATTTGTTGGATTAAACCCTATGTCGGGGTTGTTTGGAAAATTGTTGACTGATGGTTTTGATGGTGTGTGTGGCGAAGTTAAGGGCATTGGTTTAATGCTGGATGTTGATAGAGTTGGGTTTGTGTGTATTTGTATCTAGGTTCGACCAGGGAGGTGGTGATCTTGGAAGAGCTCAGAGTTCGGGCTGGAGTTCGTGCCGAGGCAGAGATAAGGCTTCAAGCCAGGTAAGGGACGTCCCCATGTGGAGGTGGCCTTGCAAGTTGGTAAATGTGTTTGATAATGTTTTTATGTTGCATTTGCATGTAGTGGTTAACACTTGCGCGATGCGAGATCTAGTGGACCTGTGGTCATGAGGAGGACTAGTGTTGTAAGGGCTGATAGGTTAATGCCTCAAACCTTGGAGGGTTGTGAGGATGAGTGGGCCTAGCCTCATTTGCATGCATTGGCATACATAAACATGGTTATGTTCATATTTACATGCATTGCACCCTTACTGAGTCTTTGTGACTCATGAGGTTTTATCTCATGTGTAGATGTTGCAAGTCCAGATGCAAGCAGGAACGGCGCCGGGAGGCTGTTGTGGCAACTAACGATGTTACCCGAGTTGTGTATGTTATTATCTCTTGTATGTAGCCAGGTGGCATTGCGTATGTATACCCTTGTGAGTAAATGTATGTGTTGTTGAGCGTAGATGTATCTAACTGTTGTAATTATCATAATGTGATAGATAAATGTGAGTTTGCATGATGTATATGTGGCTTTAGTTGTTGAAGCCAAGCTCGGACCAAGTAAGATCAGCGAGGTATGTTCTCATAAATCTCTAATACTCAGCAAAGTGTTGTTATGCTAGCTTTGTGCTTGGGTCACCTCTGGCTTACTATGAGGCGAGCTGAAGAGAGGTGATGCTCACTCGGGTTTTGAGTCTCGATCCGCTGATTCTTCTTGTTTAAGTTGGGATCGATTCCTGAGTGGAGTGAAGGGAAGGACGAAGCCTAGTTCCCACCTAGGGCGTTTCCTATTGAAACATAGTCCAACCCTTCAGTTGTGGTTCGTCGGGTGAGTAATCTAGTCAGTTATTTACCGGTGGCCCTCGTAAATGGGAGCGAGTCGTTACAGTTTCGTATCAGAGCGTGGTTGGAGCATCAAGTGGAGGATGCTTAGAGAAATGTGGTTGAAGGTCAATGTGAAGACCTTGGAAGGAGGACCACATGTGACCCAAGGACCCTAAGAGTTGGGTCAAGGCATTGAGGTTTATGGTAATGTGAATGGAATGCTCAGATATTCCTACTATGGGAATAGGGAAAATATCATGGTTTGAGATGATATACCATAAGAGATATACGGGTTGAGCAAAGAAGAGTCAAATGCCCAAGTGTGGGTATTGGTATCGAGAACCCGAATGTGGAAATTTGGAGGTTCATGAGGCATTCTAAGGATAAGAGTTCCTTGTGATTGAAGTGTTGAGGCTTGTGTGGGGACACAAAGCCGAGTCATGATAAGAATCATGATGGGACAAGGAGAGCCCAAAGTATATATAATCCGGGAAAGGATTAGCAGAGCACCCCTATGTTGGGGGAGATGATCAAGCAGGTCTGAGGGAATAGAGTGGTTCCCGTAGAGGTTGTGTGCTTGAACTAGGGTGAGCTAAGGTTGAAATTAGCTCGAACCCAAATAAAGAAGTCGTCAACAGGTTATGTGACAAGCTCCTAGAAGGGAGCAAGCCAAAGTTGCTCATAGATAGGCTCTGGGTGGAGCGAGCATGTGAAGCACATGCCAGTCATGGCCAGGGTAGGCATGATATTGGTAGTTCGTAGAAAGACTCTGAAGGGAGTCGGGTGTGCGTTGTGCATGAGGGATGCATATGGTGCCATGTGATTGTATCGCTATGGCGATCCTGGAAGAGAGGTGCCTAGGGTATGAGTGGACCCTAGTTGGTTTCATGATGAAATAGGATATATCCTAAGAAAGGATAGGTATGTGGCAAATAGACCCTAACGGGTGTTTGTGTGAGATGGAAATCCCAAGTGAGTCGAACTGGAATCCAGGGGAATCAAGAATTTGGATAAAAGAGTTGGGCATGCATAGATATGTGTGTGAGAGCCATTGGGTTAGAAGTCCTAGTTGTGAAAGGCCAAGTAACCGTTCATGTGAATGATGGATGAGGGGCCAATCTAAACTCTCATTAACGCTTGGGGTCAGGCGGGACGCCTAAGGTCAGGAGATGGGAGGTGAATAGACCCTCATTATGATGCCTGGGGTCGAGATGATGCCTAAGGTTACGAGACCCTTGATGGGAGACACGAAGGTCACCCAATGAAGGGTATGAGCGGTATGTGGGCTGAGGGTAGTGAATTGTGGCAACAGGACATCCGTGGGCTATGCGCGCACAAGAAATGCCAACTTTGGATGCCAAGTGGGCAGGGGCATGGTGAGCAATGTGGAAGCCCCGAATTTTGTAGTTCCTAGTCAAGGAAGCTCGAGCGAGGCGTGCGGGAAGGCCAGGCCGGGCGTAGTGATTGAATGTGTTCATGAGTGTGCAAGGAGAGACGAGAGGTCTCAATTTACCTGGAGGGTAATGGTAAGTGCTCTATGGTTATGGGTATCGGAGCTTAAGGTAGGCTCAGCATATCGGTTGTGGATTGAGAGATCATTGATAATCAAGCTCTAGGATGAGCTGGGAGGCAAAACAAATCATGATGGATTTGGATCCATTGTCATGGAAAGTTGGAGCTTTCAAATGTTGAATGAGAGCCGTGAGGTATGATCTTGTGGGGTAAGATCATGAGGCCTCAAGATGAGAAATGGTTTAAGAGTCTCTTAAGCGATAAGAGATGTAGAGTCCTGAGGAGCAAGGCTCATGATATGAGTGTAACACCCGATGTTACAGGTATTAAAAGAATAAGAAAGGAAATGAGTAAATTCCAAAAATACCCTTGAGAAAGTGAAGTATCGTTGAGAATAATGGTGCCCTATGAGAGGGGCATTTTGGTAATTTGGATAGTGAAGTCCAATAAAGGGTAATTTGGTACATTGGAGATAATTCGAAGGTGAAATTAAGTATGGAAGTGAATTAGTTCCCATTTTGCATTATATGGAGATAAATGGGATTGAAAATTCACAAAGGGTGTTTTGGTAATTTTGGAGAGAAATTCCATAAAGGAATTAATTATGAGAAAAAGAGGAAATTAATTATGGGAGTGGAAATAATTAATTTTTCCTAAATTGGTGTATTTATATGGGGGTGCCACATGGATGGTTTAGATTTAGTCTTGGAAGCCAAGGTTGGTGGCATGGAGTGACACTTGACAAAGTGGTGTCCAAGATAAATGGAAGATTAAATTAATTGCAAAAGAAATTGGAATATGGTCATTCTTGCAATTAATGGGAGACATGATTATGTTACATAAAAAAGAAAATGCAAAGGAAATGGAAAATGGTCAAGCATTAATGATGGAAAATGGTCCCATTAAATTAAATGGGAAATAAATTATATATGTCTCTCAAGTGGTCACTCATGTGATGGGGTGAAATTAGTCAAATTAAATATATGAGAAATGGCTAATTTTGGTATTGGAAGACTACATGATCCAATGGTTGGGATCAAGTCTTGAAAATATGGGGATTTAATAAATTGGAAAAGCCTTGAATTATGTCTTTCAAGGTTGATGGCATGAAAATTTCTTAAATTAAATAAATAGAAAAGAAAATCTATTTATGGAATGGAAGACTTGATCCAAGGGTGGAGATTAAGTCTTGAAAATCTAATGGTTGAGATGATTCAAGAGAAGTGGCATGGATTGCCACATGTAAAGGGATTTGAATGGTTGAGATCTAGTCTTCAAAAGTAAAAGAAACCTAATGGTGGAGATTAAAGAAGACAAGAGCACATGGATTGTGCTTTATTTGGATGGCTAGGATGGGTTCTTCCAACTCACATTAAATCCAAGGGCTAGGATTTATTCTTGCCATAGAATTAAATCAAAATGAATAAAGGAAATAATTGCCTATAAAAGGAGAAGGAGAGCCTTTCTCTCAAACTTTTCCCCATTTGAAGAGAAAGAAGAAAGAAAGCAATGAAGAAGTCTTCCATTGAGAAGAAAGAATAAAGAAGAAAGAAAGGTAAGAAAGTATGTGTCTTGGCCATTTTAAGGCTAAATTTCCTTTCTTGAAATTTCTTTAATACTTTGTGATCCATTATATGGCTAGATTCTTTCAATGGGAAGAGTTAGAAGTGAAGCTAGGAAATTCTTAAAGTTTCAAAAGAAATGGAAAAGGTAAGGGATGGCCCCATGGGATGGTGGCCTTGCATGGTTGTAAGTATGTTTATAAACTTTTCATGTTGTATTAAGCATGCTCCTCATGTACATAATAGCTATGGCCATAGGGATTGTTAAGATACATGGTGGAAAGGGGTAGGTTAAGGCTTCAAACCTTGAGAGGTTGTGAGAGCATGGAAGACCTAACTACATTTGTGTGCACATGCCATTACATGATTTATGTTTATGTTCTTACTTATTGCATATGCACCCTTACTGAGCTTTTGAGCTCATGAGATTTGTTGAACCTCTTTGTAGGTGTTGAAAGCCTCAAGGGAAAGGTGAAATGGGAGAGAAATGGCTATGTATTTTCGTTGAAATGTAAAAATAAATTATGTTTCGTTTTGGTTTCATGTGTATGAACCTCCATGAATGAGGTTAGATGTAATATTTTCCACTTTATTGTGTAAGCCTTGTAGAAGAAGAAGATGGATATTTTCTTGTAAGCTTTTGTTGCAAATTAGTGGATGGTTGATGTATGTTATGGAAACATCAAGAGCATGGTTTGAGCCTTGATTTTGGAGAAATAGAGGCTAAAAATTGAAGGAAAATGAAGTTTATTTATTCACTTTAATT
Source organism: Diospyros kaki (assembly GCA_036245055.1). NCBI lineage: Eukaryota > Viridiplantae > Streptophyta > Magnoliopsida > Ericales > Ebenaceae > Diospyros > Diospyros kaki. Next base: position 21,854,432 of record BSEG01000014.1, on the reverse strand, counting down.
TCTGAAAATTTTGGGTTAGGAGGCCCAAGAAGAAGAGAGAGAAAAAAAAAAGAGAATAGAAGTGAAGGAGCAGCCTGCGGCCAGCAGTAGCAACTGGCTGCTGCAGTAGCCACAAGGCTGCCGCGCCCGCAGCCAGCCACCCGGGAGGCCGCTCCCGCGGGCGGCCACGGGCCAGTGGGCCCCGTCGGCCAATTTTTTTCAAAAAAATAGAAAAATTGGGGAATTTTGGGGCATTTCTTAATTGAATTTGGGCCCCAGAGGAATTTTCAAAATAAAAGGATTTTTCAGGCATTTTGGAGATTAATGCCGAAATTTTGAAAATTTAAAAATGATGAGTTTTCCTCCAAAATTGGTGATTCATCAATGGATTGGTTTAAATGGTGATTTTTGGAGCCCAGTAAAATTCTTGATCAGAAAAGAATTAAATTCAAATGAGAAAATAATGATTGGGCGTCTTCGCGAGATTTCTTTTTAACCAAACGCGGTGTGGTTTAAAACCCAATTATACTAGTAAATCCTAGGGTTTAAGGGAAGGGAAGGACGAGCCTAGTTCCCACCTAAGGCGTTTCTTCTTGAAACATGGTCCACCCTTCATCAAAGGACCGGCAGGTGGACAATTCGGGTAATTGTTCACGAGTAACACCCGTAAGTGGGAGCGGGGCGTTACAATGAGCTTGAGGTTATCAAGGCAAGGATAACCAAGTATGATGGCTTTGGTAAAATGGTGGTGGAACCATCGTAGCTCGGGAAGGCTTTAAGTAGCCTTAATGCTAAGGGTACAAGGCTCGATGTAACAGATCTGATGCTATGGACCGTGTGGCAGAGGACTAATGAGTTGGCTCGCGTTGAGGGCAAGTGGCCCATGGGCCTAAGCAATTTAGTGAATTGCAGGTGACGATCAAATGCCAAAGATCTGGAGCAACACCCTAGGAAATCTGGTCAGGTGAGACTGAGAATCTCCTGTAAGGGATAGGACATCTAGAGTAGTCCTAAGGAGAAATCATGGAACGCGGTAAGGATCCGATAGATTTTTGCTGAGTAGGAAACCTGGTAAGAATAGTGGATGCGAGCGTGGTGAGGGAGTCATGTCGGGTTCGATATCAAAGGTGTGACTGGAAGGCTGAAAGTCACACTACGGGGTGCGAAACAGATCAGAGTGGGACTTGAGTCATACTGTAGGAAACTGTTGTTGGGCCAGTGTAAGGGAGCAACATGGTAATAATGATTGGGTGTTGACTTTCTGAAGCATAGGGCAACACGATGGGGAACCAGTGTTGGGCCAGTGTATGGGAGTGACACGTGATTGGGTGTTGACTCTCTGAAGCACAAGGCAACACGATAGGGAACCAGTGTTGGGCCAGTGTATGGGAGTGACACGATGATGGTGACTATGCAGATGGTCAGGGACTGAAGATCTATGAGATGTTTGAGAAAGCAACCCGGGGAAAAGAAACGGGTCTAGCGTGGGAATAATGCTATGGTTGACGCCTATCAGTGACGGGTCTAATGCTAGGGACCACTGGATGCAGACGGTTAGTCCACAGAAGGGACTGCAACCCTCTACGTGGAGTAACTAGTCTGTAGTGGAGACGATTAGACGCCGAAGACCTGGGGTATGCTGTAGGTTATGCCTGAGCCAGACCTAAAATTCCGTAAGGGTTGAAGTATGGTGGTAGTGCTTTGGTGTCAAGGCAGCAAAAATGTTTGTGAATCGAGGGGGTGATATCTTGTGGTGTGATAACAAGAGGTGTGGCGATGCTCCTTGCTAAAGAATGCTAACGCAGTTGTGGTTAAATTTGATCGGGTAAATTGGGATGATGGACCCTGTGTGACCTTGCGGTGATGCAAGAAGATGGGTTGATTGGTGGAGTCGGTAAATGGCTCGAGAATGTTACGTAAGTGCCGTGGAGGGTGACACTTACGTGTTGGAAGCCAACCATGAGATGGGGAAATTGAAGCGTGTGAAGGTTTCAAGTAAAGGAATCTCTAAACCTGTGATATGAGTTGTGGTAGGCTGAACGTGTAGCTAAGGCATGGGTTGGAAATCTGTGAAGGCTCGCAATTGTACAGTTTGGTGCTAGTCCTGATTGTGTCGATGCAAAAAAGAAGAAGTGTCCTCATGTGGCACTGGAGGGTTTCTGGATGATGACACAGTGCATTGCCAGGTGGTAGCACCTGATGGCAATGACGAGAGCGTGAGGCTTGAGGACTGTGAGGTAAAGCCTTGTTAGTTGCCGTGTATGCAATATAAAGGTTCGGCGAGTCTTGGTGGTTAGACCAAGCGAATTGTGAGAAAGAGATCCAAGGTGATAAAAGATGGTTGGTCAGGGTAGAATTATGCTGCTTGAAGGAGTGTTGCTCCGTAATGAGGGCTATAGATGGTAGTGTTGAAATATGACCTGGGTAGAACATGAGATGTTCTCCCAAGAGAAGTTAAACATGAGGCAATAGTGTGGGATGAACTTCCTAAGGCGCTACAACTTTCTCAAGAGAGATCACCCGGGAAAAGCCAGCGTAATGGCGAATGCTTGAGTAGGAAGATGAGTCCTTCGACATTGGGTGGAAGTGTGAATTCCACAGGAATGGCAGGGATGATTTCCAATGGGAGTAGTTTATATCGAAGCGGTAGTCGATGATTCCAAGTGCAGTGCCTAGAGGAAGGTTGTGTGGGTTGTGAGCCGGGCGATCCGGCTAGAGCTAAGCGAGTTTGTTAGATGGAAGATGATGGCGAATTTAAGATATCGCCAATGGGTAAAGAGAGCTCGAATGAAGAGCTTATGGGAAGAGATTGGTTTCCAGAAATGGTGCTGAGGTGATGAAATCACCTAATGGCAGTGAGTGATACAGCTAGTGGGATACCTTAGTGTATGGGCAATTGATGAGAATTAAACTTGTGTCTAAGGTTAATGGTTGTGAAAAGAAATCGGCTAGTGAAGCTGTTGTGGTATAAGAGCCATGTGGTTGCTCACCGAGTGATGTGAGCAGATTGTAGCAAGTGTATGAGAAATCTGGGAGAAGCCAGAGTCTCCCAGGGTATTAGCCAGCTGCTATAAGTATAGAAAGTGATATGAGGAATGCGACCTAAGAGTAGGGTCGTGTTGGTCGCGATGACCAATGAGATTCAAAGAGCAGCGAGTCTTTTGAGATGACATGGTGGTGTCATCATCGCGGTTAGGGAAAAGACGTTGTCAGGAAGGTCAAAGGTAACCATTGTGCATGGTAGGACCTCGAAGCCGAGTGTGAATGGCCATGAAGGCTGGTGCCTGTGAAATTTGAGATGCAATGACTATGGGGGAAATTTGTTGTTCTAATGGTGTTGTCCTTGCCGAGGAGGACAAGGGGAACCATTATGCATGGTTTAAATCAGGTTTTTATTGCTAATTGAGAATGAACCTGATTTAGTATGGCTAAAAGTGTAGTGCCTCAAGAGTAAGAGGCTTTGTTGAGAAGCAATGAAATTTGAAAAGTCCCAAAAAAAATTGAAGCTGGGCGAGTAAATTTGGCTAGAAGATCGCTACAAGAGTGGGGGTGTAACCATGATAGCTTGTTTTGGTGCGGACTAAAGGCACAAGTCATCCTACAGGTGTGATGCAATAAGTGATTGTGCAGATGGTAATAAGCCAATCACTTGTGCCACGCACCGTGGGTGATGACGAGGGCCGATAATGGTTCCGCAACCTTAAGTGAAATGGTAGGATCCTTGATTCACGGTAGGGTGTAATAGCCAAGGTAAGGCCTAGCATGGGGCATGATTGTGAAAACTGAATTGGGTGAAGTATTGATAGGGGTTACTCAGTGAAGAGTTCCCTAGTACGGGTATGGGACCCTTACTAGTGAGTAATATCAGCCAGAAAAGAAGGCCTGGGTAGTTTGTATGCTTATGTGAAAAGCTCCTGGTTGGGAGAAGGTTGTGGCCCGAGCATGGTTAAGCTTAAGGTGAGATTGTAATGGTGCGTGTATCGCCAAGCTCGAGGTAGACTCGAGTAGTGCACGTATGGTTGAAAAGTGAAATAGCCTGGCATGGTGTTAGATATGTCGATTATTCGTAATCGTATCGATAAATAAGGGTCGGCTGGTCAAGGTAGAAGACCATGTATGAAATGGTCGAAGTTGGCTGGGTGGGCCAAATGGTTGCTTCCCATGTAGTACTAGCATGGTTAGTTGATCGATAATGAGAGGTTTTCATGAGGATCAACTCAAACTATGCATGCTTGTAATAAATGGCGGTGTGCCATGGTGGAATGGGTGTCCGAGTGTCTTGTGGGCACTAGAAGTGACATTGCAGCGGATGATCAGTGCTAAAACGTTGCTGGTGGGACCAGCGTAAAAATCGTGGCCATGTGTGTTTGGCAGTGGGAAACGTTGTCTTGCGTGATCGGCGTAAAAATCGTAGTAGACTGATTAATGATGCAATGTCAATGCGTGTTTGTTTTGGTTGATGTGAAAAATGGGAAGTAGATTGCAAAGCGATGCTTTCAGGCAGAGGAAATCCATCAGGAGATGAATATCGTTACAATAAGCATAACCAACGACCAGTGGTGCGGTTTAGCGAGAGGCCAAAGCGGTATTTGGTTGATGAATGCCCTCGAGAGGCGGAGGACCAAATGCCTATGTGAAGTCTTGAGGTGGGAATAACCCAAGGTAAAGGCTAAGAAATGGTTCAGCTATGAGATTCTCGAGTAGGGGATTCGGAAAGTGGCCTGAGAATGTGATCGCCTTGGGCAGGAAATTAAGGTAAAGTAAATTTCGAGGACAAAATTCTTTAAGGAGGGAGGAATGTAATACCCGGTATTACATGGTATTAAAAATAAATAACTTTTGATTATTTTGTTAGGACCTCGGGTGGTCTGGGAAGACCAAGGGTCAATCTCGAGAAATTAATTAATAAAATTTGTCGAATTGGCTGCTGGGAGTGCCTCGGGACTTGGATGTGTAGGGAAGAGGACAAGAGATTGACGAGAGTCTCGAGATGAGGATAGTGATGCTGGAAGCGGTCCGACCAGGAATAATTTTTTAAATAAATTCTGTATAAGCCCGAGTGGCTGCCAATATCGAATAGTCGGAGGGGACCTCCTGGAAGCTGAGGGGACCCTAGGGGTGATTCGGTTTTCTGAGTAAGGCAACCCTTAAGTGCTTTAGGGTCGAATAAAGGTCTCGTGCAGGCACAGGGATGAGATCAGTAATCCCGAGTAGTGGTCGGTTATTAATTTCGAATAAATCGAGATTTTGAGTGGCTTAAGAGTAATTAATTAAAGCATTGGAGGGTCCAAGTGCTATTTATAAAAATCCTTAAGTGTAATAAAAATTTCTAAGTGGAATTAATGTAATTAATGGGGGTTAATATGTAATATATATATTTATGTATGTATATAACCGTGTGAGTAAGGAAGCTTCCTAGTCTCTATAAGTTTGAAATAGTCGAGAGATCAGAGAGAATAGAGGAGAGTGAGAGATCATGAGGGAGGAGAGTGATGGCCTAGAGATTGAAGAGAGGGAGCTCGAGAGATCGAGCGGTTGAGAGCGAGATCGAGAGATGGAGGCGAGGCCGATTGCTGTGGCGGAGACAACAGCGACTAGCGACGGCCATGGCCGGTTGCAGCGGCTGAAGAGGTGGTCCAATGAGCGATGATGGCTTGTGGTGATGCGTGGAGCAGCCAGCAGGTCACGACTAGCAGCGGCAGGAGGCCGTTTGGCCAGCCATGATGGCTGGGCCGAGCTTTGGAAGACGGCAATGACGGCCTTGGTAGTTGCAGCGTGCACGCGGGGAAGCTTCTTGCGGTGGAGGCGATGCAACTAGGTGGTGGCGCGGGCGAGCAGCGACAGCTACTAGTGCGCGCTGGAGGTAGAAGATGAAGGTTGTGCACGCATGGGAATGAGGAGGAAGAAGAAGATGCAGGAAAGAAAAAGAGAAAAGAAATTATGGAAAATATGGAAAATAAGGGAAAAATGGAGAAAAATCCCGAAAAATTCCAAAAAAATGGGGGAAAGTTCAGGAATTTAAATTGGGGCTGGATGAGCATGTCAGGAGCTCGGAAGTGAGATTTTTGGGCGCAAATGGCAGCTCGGGAGGCAACGTCGGTGTGGGCGTTTTCGAATTTCTCTCCAAATGAGTCGAGGTAAATTAATATTCTCTTCCCCAGTTATTTGCATTAAGCGAGTTAATGTAAAATAGTTATTTGTTGGATTAAGCGAGTTATTTGTTGACGGATGGTTTTGATGGTGTGTGTGGCGAAGTTGAGGGCATTGGTTTAATGCTGGATGTTGATAGAGTTGGGTTTGTGTGTATTTGTATCTAAGTTCGACCAGGGAGGTGGTGATCCTAGAAGAGCTCGGAGTTTGGGCCGGAGTTCGTGCCGAGGCAGAGATAAGGCTTCAAGCCAGGTAAGGGATGTCCCCATGTGGAGGTGGCCTTGCAAGTTGGTAAATGTGTTTGATAATGTTTTTATGTTGCATTTGCATGTAGTGGTTAACACTTGCGCGATGCGAGATCTAGTGGACCTGTGGTCATGAGGAGGACTAGTGTTGTAAGGGCTGATAGGTTAATGCCTCAAACCTTGGAGGGTTGTGAAGATGAGTGGGCCTAGCCTCATTTTCATGCATTGACATACATAAACATGGTTATATTCATATTTACATGTATTGCACCCTTACTAAGTCTTTGTGACTCATGAGGTTTTACGTCATATGTAGATGTTGCAAGTCCAGATGCAAGCAGAAACGGCGCCGGGAGGCTGTTGTGGAAACTAACGATGTTGTCCGAGTTGTGTATTTTATTATCTCTTGTATGTAGCCAGGTGGCATTGCGTATGTATACCCTTGTGAGTAAATGTATGTATTGTTGAGCGTAGATGTATCTAACTGTTGTAATCATCATAATGTGATAGATAATTGTGAGTTTGCGTGATGTATATGTGGCTTTAGTTGTTGAAGCCAAGCTCGGACCAAGTAAGATCAGCGAGGTATGTTCTCATAAATCCCCAATACTCAGCAAAATGTTGTTATGCTCGCTTTGTGCCTGGGTCACCTTTGGCTTGCTATGAGGCGAGCTGAAGAGAAGTGATGCTCACTCGGGTTTCGGGTCTCGATCTGTTGAGTCTTCTTGTTTAAGTTAGGACCAATTCCTGAGTGGAGCGAAGGGAAGGACGAAACCTAGTTCCCACCTAGGGTGTTTCCTGTTGAAACATAGTCCAACCCTTCAGTTGTGGTTCGTCGGGTGAGTAATCTGGTCGGTTATTTATCGGTGGCACCCGTAAGTGGGAGTGGGTAGTTACAAGGAGAGATTGAGAGAAATGAGAGAAGAAGAAAGGAGAGGGGTGGAAAGCCATGGCTGAAACAGATAGTGGTGGTGATGGCTGGGGCTGGCGGATGACGAGCGAAGGCGGCAGCAGTAGTCGCGGAGGTAGTTGGCATCAAGAAGAGGCGGCGAAAGGCTGGCTGTTACAGCAGCCAGGTGCAGCCATGGCAGTTGCAGCAACCGCCAACGGCAGAGCGAGGCAGTGGTGGCGAAGACCTAAAGTGGTGGCGACCGAAAGCGCACGGAGGTGGTCGGTGATGGCGCGCTGCAACCTTAGCACAGCGTTGCCGGTGGAGGCGACTGGCCGCAAGTGGTTGGCTGGGTATGGCGGCAGTTCGCACGCAGGAATGAGGAGCAAGGGAGGATGAAGAAGGAGAAGGAGAAAGAAGAAAAAAAGAAAAAAGAAAAAGAAAAGAAAAGAAAGGAAAAAGAAAAAGAAAAAAAATTATGGAAAAATCTTAAAAAATTCTAGGAATTAATTTGGGGGTTGATGAGTATGCCCGGAACTAGGAAATTCACGTGTTTCGAGGTAAGAGCATGCATACCGAGAAAGCTTGAGAGGCTAAGTTAAGGTGAGTAAAACTTCCTTAAAAATTTTAGAAAATCAAGAAAGTTATTTTATGAATTGTTATAGAGAAATATTTGAGAAAATATTTGCAGAATATTTAGTTTGGATTTATCGAGGAAAAATAGGAAGAAATAGAGGAAAATTATGATGAAATTAGGAAAAAGTAAAATATTGATATTGTTGAATAAATATGATGGCCAGGGTATATTGAGGTTCCAAATTGAGTACGTTAGAAGCATGACACAAGAATCAAGATGTTATGAGATACGTTCAAGGTAAGTGGTTCAACCCAAAATATAGTTTCATGCAAACGTTTTGTTATCATGTTGTTATATGTTTCTTGGTATGTTATGCATCACGTAGAGTGCATTTACATTTTCTAATACTGAAATATGCATATGTGCACGATAAAATTTTCGGTCATACGACGCATGGGTTAGGGATTAGGGACTAGCGTCATTGCTTTGCCAAGGGTGCACCCATACACCTCAGTCTGGCAGGGAGACTGTAAAAATGACTGATAATAGTTAGGTACGGTCGACCCAAACATAGAGTAATGATGATATGTTGCATTACATATATACATGTGCATTAAATGATATACCCTTACTTAGATGATTCAGGCTTTGCCCCTGGAATATTCAAACATTCCACATGGAGATTGTAGCATAAACGAGGATGAAAAAGGCATATAATGGCACTTAGCTAAAATGCATGATGTAATGGCTATGTGTTTATATTGCCTACGTATTTAAAGTTATGCTACTTTGAATTCTAAACGTTTTGAAGAGTGACGATGTATAAACCTTATTATCGGTTAATGTTAAAGTTAAGGTTCGATTCTAGCTTCCACATTTGATGCTTATGATGATTCTCATTCGAGATAGATGAATGGAAATTTTGGGATGAATATGAACAATAATATGGCTTAGTCATAGTTTTGAATAGAAAAAAAATTATTATCCCAGAATTGCCCTAAGTTATAACACGCCCGAGAAAGTAAGGTGTTACAACTGCCACAAGGCTCTCATCAACAAGGGAGTACGCAGCCAGCTCCCCTGGATCCTCAATAACAAGTGAAGGACCAACTTGTGCCCCTAGGCTTCCATCATCCGCTTGAAATTAATCAGCATAGGCATCCCAAACAACTAGGCACATCACAATAGGCTCCTCCCACAATTCCTTGGGAAGCTAATGAAGCTCCACGACAACAGCATACGGCAGGAATGCGGGCATTATGAGGCATGGTAGTGATCCTTCAAAGTATGAATCCCTGTATAACGTTACTTGCAACACTAGCAAGATTTGTGCCAGAAATCACTCCACTAAGGAAGACTTAGCCAAGAGGTGATGAACTTAGGTCCCATAAAGAAGCTACACCAGCCACTCAGTCTCGATCCTCTCCACACCAAGAAAATCAATTACAGCCTCTACCACCAGGACGAGCACAAGAACTGAGTTATCAAAGAGGCAGACAAAGTTCCACCAGGGGTTCCACCCCAAGGAATACATAAGCTAACAATCACACCGCGGTAAATATACGAGACACTATGACAAGGGTGGTAGAAGAAGTACTAGAGTAGAAGAAGTTGGTCCCAGTTGCAAATGAGCAGTTAAGAAGCAAGTCTCATTTTACTAAAAATATATTAGGAAAATCACATCCGAGAAAATTCAAAATGCCTCAGGTTCCCCTCTATGAAGGCGATGATGATCCTGATTATCACATTCAAAACTAAGAATCTCTAATGATGCTCCATGGGGAGGGATGACGAGATTATGTGTCTGGCATTTTCATTGACCTTGTCAGGACACACCTGGACTTGGTTCAATAGCCTATTAGAAGCAACCATCTACTCATTTGAGTAGTTGCAAACAGAATTCATCAAAGCCTTCATAATTAATAATCGAAAGAGCAAGAAAGCGACGGATCTCCTTAGTATCTGACAGGGTGGCAAAGAGACCCTTTGCCAATTTGTGGACGGATTTCTCAATACCACACTAGAAATTCATGACTTGCTAATGAAAATGGCGGTATCAACAATATTACAAAGACCATGTCTAACTTCCCTGACGGAGTCACTATCTCTAGACCTACCAAACTCTTTGGTAGATCTGTTCGTCAGGGCAAATAAATACATACTCCATGTGGAGGTCATGTAAACTGTGAGGATAGATGAGGATAGAGAGCGAAAGAGAAAAGAACGAGACATTGAAAATGACCCTAAACAACGACATGAGAAAGTCAGAAAGCCAGATGTAGCCTCTCCCTAATTCAATCATTACGCCTGATTCCTCTAGCTAAGATCAGCCACACTAGTGACTGTAACACTCGAAAAATACTAAAGCACTCAAAATGTAATCTATCTTGGGGTAAAAATGGAATTTTCAGATAAATTGAGGGTATAAGGGTAATTTATTACCGTATAAATGATCGAATCGACTGTAAGGAGTGCCCTGGAGCCGAGATGCCAAAGGAAAATGATATTGTCGTGATGAGTATTTCGAGGCATGATTTATGGCATTGAAAGAAATGTAATTCGGAACGATTTTCGATACAGCTAAAATACAGCTGCCATTTAGGTTACAAACTGAATTGTTATAGGCGACTTTCACAAAGTTAACAGAAGCTTAATAGGTCTTTGGTTTTTCATAAGTAAAAACCCTTCACCAATTTCAGGAAGAAACGAAAGGGTTTAGGGCCAAAACGAAGATTCAGGCCTAAGTGAAATTTTTTAAAATTTCCAGAGAGAGGTCAAAACAATATTTTTTCATAATCTTCAGGAGTCAAATTGATGTTTTAGGACTTGAGGGTCTTAAATGTAATTATGGAAAGTTAATGGGCTACGTGAAAAGGGTCAAAAAGGTAAAAGCCAAAAGTTGAGGGGCCAAAGTGCAAAAAGAGAGAAAAAACTTGTAATTGGAAATCAACCAGCATCTTTCTGATTGGCCATGGCTGATTTTAGCCATAGGGTTACATGAGGGATGGTCTGGGGAGGCTTTTTGATAAAGGCATGGGTCGACAACGACTAGTGGGTTAGCTAAAAAAGCAAAAAAATCGATCGAAAGTTCGGTCGGTTGTCGAGGGGGCCTACAAGTGGAATTTTTGGTCAGTTGAGACCGCTTGAAGGTCGATCTAGGGCAGGTATATGCTCTTAAGGCCTTGGGTTGGCCGAGAAAGGGCATTTGGATGCTCAATTTTGCCTATAAATAGGCGTCCATGGTGGTCGATTCTGGAGCAAAATTAAAGCTCCAAATCAAGGCCATTTTCAAATAAATTGAGAGTCAAAACCATGGGGCTTTTGTTGCCCATGGCTTGAGGTTTATTTCTATGCAATTTGGAGCATTTTGGTTGAGATTTAAAGGCTGTTCGAAGCCTCGCCGGAGATGGGTGGCAGACGCCTTGGCCGAGACTTCAAGTGGCCGATTGACGGCCTTCTGGTGCTTCGTTGAAGCCATTCTTGGTGCCATAGTGATCGATTCAAGGAGGAGAACAAGCTGGTGGAGAGATCCCAGAACGCCGATGTGCCATCGCTGGAGAAGACGATCGACGCGTGGCCGACACGCGCGGGTATTCACGCGCCGCTAGTAGCCCTAGCGCGTGTGGGCGCGTGGACAGCTGGAAAAATTGGGAAAAAAATCTGGAAAAAAGGAGAAAAATATTTTATAGGGGTTTGTGCAAAAAGTTTTGAGGTTTGCCTTCCTGATGTCTCAATTTCCACACCGAATAGTCTCGTTAAGCATGAAAACGCAGCATTCGAGTAAGTCTGGTAATTTTCTCTTGAAGTTCTTAGTATATTATGAATTGTTGTGGAAAGAGATTTTAGAAAATAGTCTCGAGGGTATATATTCGGATTTTTAGAAGGGAAAATGGAAGAAAATGAAGGAAAAATGAAAGAAATTAGAATGTGGAAATATTTAGTGATTAAATATCATTTATAGGGTTGTTGTGCTCGAGATAAAGTGATTAGTGCAACTTTTGAGAGTTGGCATGAAAATTGAGGCCAGGTATGCATATCGAGGTGATACGCGCTTTTCGAGAAAATTCGAGTTTATCTCAAAAGGTGAGTTGTTTTATCCCAATAACTTATATTTATGATATGATTGCTTATATATGCATGATATTTATAAATGCTATGATCATTTTGTCATATTGCATGGAAAGTCATGATGTTGTATGACACGATATTATTGGCATATTGATATTTGTGCATAGGATTGGAATGTCACCCTAAGAGTGTAGCCATAATTCCCCAAGGGCAATTGATGGAATAACGTTAGGATTATCTTCCTAGAGGTGCCAAGATTCTGCCTAGGATTCCGTGATGGGCTTGTGGGCCAGGGAAATTACATTAGGGCAAATGTTTGTTCATGTTATTGCATCATGCATCCATATATATGTTGTTGGACCCTCACTAGAAGTTTCATCTTCTAATGGGTTATGCCCCTAGAACATTCAAACGTTCCAGTTAGGATTTACAGCTATGGCAAGGGGATGATTAATGACGTGGCTAATGGGTTCGGTGGGTCGTTTGGGTATATGCTCCTTCGTGAGGATTCATGACATGTTCATAGAAGATTGTACTATATTGATGATCATGTATAATCGTTATGGTTTGATGTATTTTTCGAGCATCATTAGTTTGTATTTGAGGTGCTCAGTTGTTATCTCTTGATGATAAGTCTCCATGTATTTAAGTATTTAATGATATGATGGTATAGATTCTTATGATACGATTAAGTGAATTCAGATAATTACCTGTCTTAGCTTACTAATTCTTGTTTAGTATGCTAGAAAGGTAGAACGGGATTGTTGGAAAATAATTTATATTGAAAAAAAAAAATATTCCCGAAATTCCTAAGTTATTTAATGCTTGGAAAAGCGGGGCGTTACAATTGGTATCAAAGCTTAACCCTATTTGAAGTTTAGGGAAATTCAACTTGGAGACTTAAGAGGATCCGATACAGTTAGAGCCAATTAATAGAAACCCCAAGTAGAGGTTTAGGGGAAAAGAGACTAATGGTTCGTAAAATGAAATCCCTACTTAGAGGTTGGGGATTGTCGGTTGAAGTTTTAAAGATTACTGGATTTAAGTGTGGTGTAGTGGAAGTGCATGTCTAGGAAAGTTCTAGCTAAGGAATGATTTGGTATTTAAGTGTGTCCATTTGTGACCCACCTCTCTTTCCTGAGAACTTACCTGGTGTACTATTCACGTACATACACTATTCTAGTATATGGTTACTATTCATATTAAATAGTGGAAGCCTGATGGAAGCTAGTACCAGCGGAGTGATCTAGCTATTGAAATTGGGATCCGATGATATGATTCAGGTGTAAGGTTGACTCAGTAACCATGATTATGGATCTGAGAGATTTAAAGACGGTTGATTTAAGGTCGTTAGTCAAAATCCTTATAATGAAAGATAGGATAACTATGGTTATCGAGGATAATCGAATCATGGATAATTAGTCTGATGTGACAGGACCTAGCTGATGAGTTAGGAGCAAATGATAAGGATTTTCGAGGATCATTTAGTGTTCTGGAATTAAGATGAGTAGATCAGGGATCCAACGGATTAGATCAAATGAGGGACTAAAGATGGCCAAGTAATGGCATATGAATTGCGTCAATTGATAAGGCGATAGTGGTGCAACCGATATGACTCGCAGGGACGGGATAAGGAACCCTAGTAGCATAACGCGCTACCGGTTCGGTGTTCACAGTGACAGATCTGGATCTAGGGACCCGCGAACAGAGGTCTGAGGGATGGCTTGTGGTAAGCTACGGGAGACCCGTCGACCAAAGCATTATAGTGGATTGCTTGAGAGACGATCAGATGCTGAAGATTTGGGACAACCCAATAGGGTCTGTACTTTGTATGGGGTCCAAGTTCCAATGGTCTCGGATGCGAGGTGTGCAACTAGCTGAGGTTGAAAAAGGCCGGAAGTCTATGGAATCAACCAAGATGAGATGGATTAAATATGAACTGAGTGTTCTATTTAAAGAATTGCATCGAGGATTCGTGGTCATCCTGGGAGTTGGTGACAAGACGAATAATGCGAGGCAAAGGGAGTAGAATACCTCGGTGTCTAGTATGACAATGGGATCATGAGATGGTCGTGTTTGCAATTGCCTCAAAAAAAGAATTGGGTTGCAAAGGAAAAGCTACTCGACGTATGAAATGGACATGAAATATGCATGCTCGTGAGTTGTTTATACACTACCTATGGGGTGAGGAAATCATTGGCCACGATGAGGGCCTAGAATGAATGTTCTTGCAGAAAGAGCTAGGCTTGTGGTAGCAACAACGGATGATAGTTCTTAGAGGACTATGACGAGACTGTGTGGTTTTCACCCAGAGCGTACCTATTTGAGGGTCGACACTTAGTATAGGGGTAAGTCTACCATGTGATCGAGGTGATGGTGATAGCTTGTGTACTGGCAGACGGTAAGTGTATTGTCTAGGAAGAACTAATTTGATGGTTATGTGCCAGTAGTCAATTGGATCCAAAGAACGAAGTACGAGAAGTAGTATATTCTCAGTAAGTGAGATTTCAAGTAGTTGAGCATGGCTAGTCAAAGACCCTGACGATGAGTTCTGAGATGGCAGTCTCAACTCAAGGTAGAATTCGAGTGCCAAAAAGGAAGGAATTGATTGATAGGTCGTATCAACCGAAAAATGAATGATAAGGAGACCGAGTCAACAGAGGTTGTGACTAAGGTTCAGTATGTCGAGTGGGCTTGAGGATTCAAAAGTTTGTGATAAGGGACAAGTGAATGGGTTGTGTCTTGTGCAACCGCATGGGGACCAGAATTATTATTTGAGGATTGAGGTATCCTTAGGCAAAGAGTCCCTGGGAGTTTTTGGGGTTCAATTATTCACGAGTTTCTAGAAGTTGGTTAGAACCAGATATCGCGATCTGATTCGGGATCTTCAAAGATAAATTGGTTTAGGATTCCTAAGGAATTTCCTAAAGGTGATTTCAAGGGTCATTGAGGATCTAAGATGAAACTTTAGAGTTTTCCAAAAAGAAATCCAACGAGGATTGGAGTACCGTAGGTGATGTGAGTACCTACTTATTCTAGCTAGAAGTAAAGTTATGGATTATTGTCTTGAAGATTTTGCAAATCTTTGGCGTGAGTGAGAGAATCAAGTGATGGCAGATGTGCCAGGATGACAGGTCGCAATAGGGGAAGCTGCAAACCTAAATCGATTAAGAGATCCGAGATTTTCAATTTTGGAGAATGAAACTCTCATATGGCTAGACAATTAGTCTAGGTAGCCCTGGTAGGAAAATTGAGAGATGTATAACAGGACAATCATTAAAATGATGTCAGCAAGTTATGAAAATAAAGAGCCTATTGATATGTGGTATAGACACTTGCGGTCAGTGAAAAGCCGTAAGAAAAATGAAAAATACCAGGATATATTCTCGAAAGGTTTAACAGAATTATTTTTTAATGATGAAATTGCCAATGATAGCGTGGATGCTTAGTTATGTGTGACTTGATTAAGGACGTGAGTTATCAGGTGATAATTAAAAGCCAATATTTTTACCTCGATTTGATGAATTATTAAACAACTACAAGAGGTTGAGATATTTTATGATCAATATACAATCGAGGATAAGACAAGGGAAGGAGACATTAAAAGCACCAAAAACATAATATTCATTCCATATGTTCAAAACAGTTACAGGAGATCAAGCCATACAAATACTCAAAAGAAAAAAAAGGTCAAACTATAGAACTGATAATGATTGCCGATGCTCAGTGATGACGACGGTTGGGAAAAATAACGGGTCCTAGCTCATCGGTGTCATCTGGGAGTGGCATATGGCTACTGCTAGTTTCACCAGGGTAATGTAGAAGAGTAGTTTCTGGGAAATTAGGGTGAGGGACGTCCACTGGGATGATGGGAAGATCGGAGCTCCAGTTTGGGTTTTGATCAGGTTGTAAGAGAGACCAATCTGGGATAGGTTGGGAATGTGCGGGATAGGTTGCAAGGAGTAAATCCTACAAATGAGCTCAATAAGCTTTCAAATCACTAACCTGTTGTTAAAGAGAAAGAATGTGAGATACACAACCATAAACGTGATCTTGAAGCCGAGCTAAAGCTTCAATAGTAAGTGAAATGGCTACCTCTGACCGATCCCTTGCTGGAAGCTGGTACAGAAGGAAGAAGGCATTACTGACACCAAAAACTCTATAGATGGCAGAAAAGTCAATAGCTCATTCCTCATGGCTGAAGTAAGGGGCAAAGAAGTATCATGGGGGGCATTAGGCATGCAAGACTATGCAAGCATCACATTAAGGCTAGGGTCTTAGTATGTTGCGCCTTGGCATGTTGGATCTGGATTCTGGCTTAGAACTAAACAAATAAGGTATGGGTCAGATCGAGTACGGGTCAGATCTAATGGGTTGAATCGGGGATGGGTCAAACCTAAATCAGATCGGGCTAGGTCAGATCTACCCGGATCTGGCAGCAACAACAGAAGCGATGGTGGTCGCGACGATGGCCGGGGGAAGCCGGGTGATGGCCGGTGGCTACGCGAGGGAGATCAGGAGGCGACGGTGGCCGACGATCGCATGGCAGCTGGAAGAGGAAGCGATCGGAGATGGCGGCCAATTACAACAAGGGCGTTACGCGCGTAGGAGGTCGCGATTGAGACCGTAGAGGCATCGGCAGTAGCAATCGCGAGGTCGATGGAGTCAGCCGGAGCGGACGCGGCAGTTGCCGAGGCCTGGGCCGGCGGGGCTGTGCACGGGCGGTAGACCTTAGCGGAAGAGAAAACCAGTGGAAGAAGGAAGAAGAAGAGAGAAAAAAAAATGGGGTAGAATTCTATGGAAAAACGTGTTTTATTATTTCAGAGATTTTGGCAAGAAGAAAAAAATTATCCGGACACGCGAAAATTGAGTTCGAGGCTTTTCAAGTATTTATAGTCCCGAGCCTATAAAATTTATGGGAATCAGGTTTCGAAATAAGATGCTAGGATGTTTCGAAATAAGATGTTTTGATAAGCTGTTGTCAGAGGGTTGTGATGGGACACTTCGAAATAGTTATGTCTATAATAGGACTCGTGAGAAGAGTCTAATAAGAATAATTCGCCAAATTCAGTGAGAGTTTGTGATAACTCAAAGGATCGGGTTATGTGATAGTGTAACATGAACGAATGATTATGTGTGGATTACACCAAGGCACAAAGAGAACTACCTGATGTATGACTTGGAGCTAAAAGCTAGGGTATGTGTTCTTAAGGTTATGGAGACACTACTAAAATGGTAGGACATTTGATGTGCTCACGAACCACGAGGAGCCTAAGGTATGGGTTCTTGCAGAAGGAGCTAAATAAGAGGTAGCGATGGTGGATGGAGTTCCTTGAGGACTACGATTGCATTACTTCATATCACCCAGGACATGGTAAAGAGGTGCTTGACACATGACCTGGGTGAATAGCTATGAGTGTCAGATGTTGGAGGCTTGTTAGCCTGCTGACTATGAGTATAGTGTCGAAAGGATCGTCTATTTTTAACGCTAGCCTGGTTGTTTAGCTGGATCTGGTGAACGAGATATGGAAGGCATGTGTGGTTGACAAGTGTACTCGTCTATGATTAATGATCGTGGCCAGCCCAAGGCTTCTGATTTTTCGAGATGCGAGAAGGCATTCTCAAAAGTTTGGAGGTAGGATGTGTGTGCCTAAAATGTTGGAAGACGTGTTAAAGGAGCCACGAAAGGAAATTATGTGAATGACACGATATGCTTGTAGGCAGTAGACGTGGAAGGAATGCAAACCAGGGTATTTGTCAATGATCAAATAGATATTTGATTTGAGGTGTTCAGGTAATGAGCTATGTTATGTCTTAGCTATCGAACGATCAGATGAAAATTTCGAGAACGAAATTTGTTTAAAGAGGGGTGAATGTAATACCCGAGAAATTCTAAAGGACTCAAAAGTAATTTATCTTGGGCAAAAAGAGAATTTTCAGATAAATTGAGGGTATAAGGGTAATTTACTACTGTATGAATGACCGAATCGACTGTAGGGAGTGCCCTGGAGCCAAGATGCTAAAGGAAAATAATATGGCCGTGATGAGTATTTCGAGACATGATTTATGGCATCGAAAGAAATGGAATTCAAAACGATTTTCAATAAAGCTAAAATGTAGTTGCCATTTAGGTTGCAAACCGAATTGTTATAGGTGACTTTCGGAAAGTCAACGGAAGCTTGAGAGGGCTTTGGTTTTTCATAAGTAACAACTCTTCAACAATTTCAGGAAGAAACGAAAGGGTTTAGGGCTAAAACGAATATTCGGGCCTAAGTGCAGTTTTTTAAAATTGCCAGAATGAGGTCAAAACGATATTTTTTAAGAATCTTCAGGGGTCAAATGGATGTTTTAGGCCTTGAGGGACTTAAATGCAATTATGGAAAGTTAAGGGGCTACGTGAAAAGCGCCAAAAAGGGAAAAACCAAAAGCTGAGGGGCCAAAGTGCAAAAAAAAGGGGGGAAAAAGCTTACAATAGGAAACCAACCAGCATCTTGCCAGTCAGCCACGACCGATTTGGCCACAGGGTTGCACGAGGGATGGTCGAGAGAGGTTTTTTGATAAAGGCATGGGCCGACAACGACCACTGGGTTGGCCAGAAAAGCAACAAAACTGACTGAAAGTTCGGTCGGGTTGTCGAGGGCATGCAAATGGGATTTTTGGTCGGTTGAGGCCACTTAAAGGTCGATCTAGGACAGGTATATGCTCTTAAGGCCTTGGGTTAGCCGAGAAAGGGCATTTTGACGCTCGATTTTGCCTATAAATAGGCGTCTATGGTGGCCGATTTTGGAGCAAAATTGAAGCTCCAAATCGAGGCCCTTTTTTGAATAAATTGAGAGTTAAAACCATGGGGCTTTTGTTACCCATGGCTTGATGTTTATTTCTATGCAATTTAGAGCATTTTGGTTGAGATTTAAAGGTTATTCGAAGCCTCGCCGGAGATGGGTAGCGGATGCCTTGGCCGAGACTTCAAGTGGCCGGTTGACGGCCTTCCGATCCTCCGTTGAAACCATTCTTAGTGCCATAGTGATCGATTCAAGGAGGAGAACAAACTGGTGGAGAGATCCTAGAACGTCGGTGTGCCGTCACCGGAGAAAACAACCAGCACGTGGCCGGCATAGGCGGGTCTTGACGCGCCACTAGTTACCCTAGCGCGTGTAGGCGAGTGCGGGAGCTTCGACGGCTGGAAAAATTGTAAAAAAAAATCTAGAAAAAAGGAAAAAAATATTTTATGAGGGTTTGTGCAAAAAGTTTTGAGGTTTACCTTCCCGATATCTCAATTTTCACATCGAACAGTCTCGTTTAGTGTGAAAACGCAGCATCCAGGTAAGTCTAGTAAT
This sequence comes from Diospyros kaki, assembly GCA_036245055.1. Taxonomy (NCBI): domain Eukaryota; kingdom Viridiplantae; phylum Streptophyta; class Magnoliopsida; order Ericales; family Ebenaceae; genus Diospyros; species Diospyros kaki. The sequence continues at coordinate 21,835,187 of BSEG01000014.1, read as the reverse complement.
TTTCTCTTGAATTTCTTAGTATATTATGAATTGTTGTCAAAAGAGATTTGAGAAAATAGTCTCGAGGGTATTTATTCGAATTTTTAGAAAGGACAATGGAAGAAAATGAAGGAAAAATGAAAGAAATTGGAATATGGAGATATTTAGTGATTAAATATCATTTATAAGATTGTTGTGCTCAAGATAAAGTAATTGGTGCAACTTTTTGGGAGTTGACACAAAAATCGAGGCCAGACACGCAAGAACTTATATTTATGATATGATTGCTTATATATGCATGATATTTATGAATGCTATGATCATTTTGTCATATTGCATGGAAAGTCGTGATGTTGCATGACATGATATTATTGGCATATTGATATTTGTGCATGGGATTGGGATGTCACCCTAAGAGTGTAGCCGTAATTCCCCTAGGGCAATTGATGGAATAACGTTAGGATTATCTTGTGGGCCAGGGAAGTTATATTAGGGCAAATGTTTGTTCATGTTATTGCATCATGCATCCATATATATCTTGTTGGACCCTCACTAGAAATTTCATCTTCTAATAGGTTATGACCCTGGAACATTCAAACGTTCAAGTTAGGATTTGCAACTATGGCAAAGGGATGATTGATGACGTGGCTGATGGGTTCGGTGGGTTGTTCGAGTATATGCTCCTTCGTGAGGATTCAGGAAATGTTCCTAGAAGATTGTACTATATTGATGATCATGTATAATCGTTACGGTTTGATGTATTTTTGAGGCATCATTAGTTTGTATCTGAGGTGCTCAGTTGTTATCTCTTAATGATAAGTCTCCATGTATTTAAGTATTTAATGATATGATGGTACAGATTTTTATGATACGATTAAGTGAATTCAGATATGTACCATATCAGGTTTCGATTTTAAGCTTCCCCATTTATGATAAGTACCTATCTTAGCTTACTAATTCTTGTTTAGTATGATGGGAATGTAGAACGGGATTGTCGGGAAATGATTTATATTGAAAAAAAGAAATATTCTCGAAAGTCCTAAGTTATTTAACGCTTGGAAAAGCGGGGCGCTACAGTGACCATAGAAGGGACAGGGTTGGTCAGGCTCCCAAAGAAAGTTGATCAGCCAGTGGGAAGGAATACTGCCAATATCATCAAACTTATGGCCATTCCAGCGATTTATGCTGCGAGTTAAAAGATAAAATTGAGATGCTCATTCAAGAAGGGCACTTGTAGAGGTATGTGCTAGAAGATGAGGAAAATGGTAGGGAACCGCAGAGAAGGGGAGAGAGGCTCAAGGACAAGAAAGACACAACCATGGGCTGCAAGAGATAATGTTAGACCATTTGTAGAATCCCCTGGATAATGAACCGACACAGTAGGCCATACACGTCATCTCATGTGACAAAACTTTAGCTAGAGACAACTCTTCTTCTCAAAAGGCCTATGCCTGCCTAGCCTACCAAGTCAACTATGAGAGGGGGGGAGAGTAAGGAAAATGAAAACCCCATTACCTTCATACCTAATGACCATGGGGATGTAATTCTCCCACATGATAATCCGATGGTAATTTAAGTTGTTATCACCAAGCATCCCATCGGGAGAGTCCTAGTAGTCAATAGCAGTTTGGTTAACTTAATCTATTGGAATTGCTTTGAGTAGATGGGTATTGCCCATAACCAACTCAAACCAGTTTCTTCATCCTTATACAGTTTCACTGGAGAGACAGTTCCAATGGTCGGATCGATTCGATTGCCAATCACAATGGGCTTCGGATCTTAGAACATAACGTGGCAAGCCAACTTCATGGTAGTTAAGATCACCTCATCTGCATACAATGCGATCCTGGGTTGCGCCCCTACTCAATGATGTTAGGGACATTGTCTCTTCTTACTATCTACTGTCTACTGATGAAGTTTCATAGTCCTTCGAGTATAGGGCAAGTTCTAGGAGACCAGCGATAGGCACACATTTCCCACGTGTCGTCCACAAAGGGAAAAAAAAACGAAAAGACTTCCGCCATTACCAAGCTAACCGCACAGGATTGATTGGAAGACTTTAAAAATTGTAATGTTTCTTTCATTTTGAGTATCACGCTTTAAATTTACATAGCAATGCAAGCCCCTGGCAAGATTATGGACCTAAGCATGTTAACTTGGCCATGTCAAAAAAGAAAATGCTTATACTCTTTAATGCAATACATCACTACTTTTTGTGCATTCTCTATTATATTTTCTAGGGCCCATGAACAATCCCTTAGTCATTACGATTGGCCCGTTGTCCTGCCTAACGGCCTGGCAACGTGGTTTGCACAATCACTTTGCCAATACGATTGGCCCATTGTCCCGCCTAATGGCCAGATAATGCAATTCGCACAATTACTTCTTCAATATGATTGGGCTGTTGCCTTGCCTAATGGCTTGACAACACGGTTCACACAATCACTTTGTCAAAACGATTAGCCCGTTGTCCCGCCTATTAACCCAACAACGTAGTTCGCACAATTCCTTTGTCAAAACGATTGGCCCATTGTCCTACCTATTGGCCCAACAACACGGTTTGCACAATCCCTTCGCTAATACGATTGGCCCGTTGTCCTACCTAATGGCTCGGCAACACGGTTCGCACAATCACTTCATCAAAACGATTGGCCCGTTATCCTGCATATCGGCTCAACAATGTGGTTTGCACAATCCCTTTGTTCCGTTAAATAACCCGACAAAGCGACAATGACCTTCCCATCTTGAGTGATTGGCAATGGTTTAGGAAATATTCCTACTCTTCCATTTCACCTTAAGGAAAAAAAGAAGAGTAGGGGGCAATTGTTGTACCACCTACGAAAAAATGGGATTTCTTGAAGCAAAATAATCCCTGAACCAGACCTTGCAGCAATATACCTTAAGACAAATCATCCCAGTGAAAAAAGGCTTTGTGGTAAAGGGACCTTGTGGTAGTATACCTTAAGGTGAATCATCGTAGCAAGACCGAGGCTCGTGACAAGGCTAAGGCTCACAGAAAAATGAGAAGCTCGCAGCAAGGCCGTGGCTCGAGGCAAGGCTGAGGCTCACAACAAGGCTAAGGCTTGCGATAAGCCTCGCGATGAAACCAAAAGCTCGCGGCAAGGCAGTGGCTAGAGCCAACGTTGAGGCTCGCAGTAAAGTGGAAGCTCGTGGAAAGGCTCACAACAAAACTAGAAGCTCGCAGCATGGTGGAGGTCGCGGCAAGACCGAGGTGAGCCAAGGCTAAGGCTCATGGCAAGGCTCGCGGCAAAACTAGAAGCTTATGACCAGGTTAAGCCTCGCGGTAAGGCAGAGGCTTGCGACAAGGCCTTATTCTTGACACTGGATGACTGACACGTGTCGACACTGGATCCCCTCATGAATCACGCCCTATAAATACCCAGGTACATGACATTGAAAAGGATTTTGAATTTGATAAAACTTCGACACATTAACTACGCTTTTACTATTTTCATAAACAATTATCTTGATTTGGTACTAACTTAGGCATCGGAGGGTCGTCGCGAGCGAGGATTCCTGCTAACCTTCTAACCCATTTTTAAGTATCAACAGGGCGATATCCTTGTGGCGACTTCTCTTGCGGCGAACGTCTGCACGACAAGATCTTTAAGGCGAGATCCTTAAGGCGAAGATCCTTACGGTGAGATCCTTAAGGTGAAGATCCTTGCGGCAGAATCCTTAAGGCGAAGATCCTTGCAGTAGAATCCTTAAGGCGAGATCCTTAAGGTGACGATCCTTGCAGCAGAATCCTTAAAGCAAAGATGCTTAAGGTGAGATCCTTGAGGCGAGATCCTTAAGGCGAAGATCCTTGTAGTAGAATCCTTAAAGCGAAGATCCTTAAGGCGAGGTCCTTGAGGCGAGATCCTTAAGATGAAGATCCTTGCGGAAGAATCCTTAAGGCGAATATCCTTAAGGTGAGGTCCTTGTGGCAAAATCCTTAAGGAAAATATTCTTAAGGCGAGGTCTTTGAGGTGAGATCCTTGTGGGGAGATCCTTAGGGTGAAGACCCTTGTGGAAAAATCCTTGAGGCTCGGTTCTTAAGGCTAAATCCTTGCAGCGAACCTCCTTTCTGAGAGCATCCTTGTGGCAAACTCCCTTGTGGAAACTTTTCTTACAACAACCTTATTTCACTAGACATTAAGCTCAAGTAGGTCCCACGTCATAAAATTTAATTATTGTATTTTTTGCAACAATAGTATGATTTTTGGAGCTTCTATCCTAATGATCTCATTGATATAATCATTCATCTCATCACACATCTCATGCATAATAAAATGAATAATCATCCATATTACCAAGAACCGTGTTGTTTGAGAATTCCTTACCTAGATATTTTTAGGCTAAAACAGTGAATACTACTTACCACACATTAAATAGGGTTTCTAGTAGGCCTATTCTTAAGAAAACTCCATATGAACTCTATAAAGACAGAGAGCCAAATATTTCTTATTTTAGAGCTTTTGGTTCAAATGTTTTGTTCTAAATAATGGAAAAGATAACCTAAGAAAATTTGATCCAAAAGGTGATGAAGGTGTATTTCTAGGATATTCAACTTCAAGTAAAGCATATAAAGTTTACAATAAAAGAACCAGGGTTGTAAAGGAATCAATTCATGTAAGATTTAATGAAAATATTCCTATATCCCAACAAACTAAAGATGAAAATGAATGGGAAATATTATAAAATATTATTGGGAAGAAAATGAAAATTCCCAAGTAGAAAAGGAAGAAGAAGAGGAATCAAGAGATACGTTTGTTCATAGAGAAAAGACCTATGTTGATGAATCTAGAATATTGGGAGATGTTACTCAAGGTGTAAGAGCTAGATCTCATTTAAGAAACCAGTGTGAATATGTAGCTTTCCTATCCAACTTAGAACCAAAAAGCATAGATGAAGCTATAAAAGATCCTAGTTAAATTTTGGCTATGCAAGAAAAGCATAATAAGTTTGAAAGGAACAAGGTATTGACCTTGGTACCTAAGCCAAAGGACAAGTAATCCATTGGAACAAAATGGGTCTTTAGGAATAAGGTGGATGAAAATCAAACCATAGTCAAGAATAAGGCAAGACTAGTGGCTCAAAGTTACAACTAAGAGGAAGGAATAGACTTCGATGAAACCTATGCTCTTGTAACAAGATTAGAAGCCATTAGATTATTGTTGGCCTATGCTTGTAACAAAGGTTTCAAGTTATTCCCAACGGATGTTAAGAGTGCATTCCTAAATAGGTATATTAAGGAGGAAGTGTTTATTAAGCAACTTCTAGGTTTTAAGGATCCAATACATGAGGATTATGTATTCAAGCTTACCAAAGTCTTATATGGACTTAAGCAAGCTCTTAGGGTCTGGTATGAAACTTTAAATAACTTTCTCATTAAGAATGAATTTAAGAGAGGGAATGCAGACATCACTATCTATATCAAAAAGGATAAAAATGACATTCTTTGAGTCTAAATTTATGTAATAGATATAATTTTTTGATCTACCAGTGATAGGTTATGCAAAGAATTTCCTGTTATGATGCAAACAGAGTTTAAGATGAGCATGGTAGGAGAATTAAACTATTTTCTAGGATTACAAATCAAGCAGCTAAAGGATGGAATATTTATCAGCCAAACTAAGTATACTAGAGATATCTTTGTTAGTGTTAGTGCTCTTTAATATTTGATTTAGATGACATCTAACAGTTATAATATAGGACTAATGATGTAAATCTTGCAAATATAATAAAATATGAATTTCATATTTTAAGATCATATCTTCATTCATATCTCTCCAATCTAATTATATGAATGAGCTCTTATATTTCCTGATGAAGGTCTTATTATTAAGTGTTAAGAATATGTGAAAGACTTTTGGATTAAGGATTTCCTAAAGTGATTCCCTGTCCTTATATTTCTCAGAAGAGGGTTATAATTAATTGATTATGAATTGACACATGGGTTACTACCTTTGATTAGTATGAGATACAAATGATAAAGGATGGTGAGTCGTATGCCATAATCCATGAGATGGATATAGTAGACATGTGGCTAGATGTTAGTTGAACATCTATTGAATATGATGCAAGTGATAGATCACATAACTAAAAAGATCTATGATCTATCATTGGCTTCAATTGTGTTACTGGTCCTTAGACTAAAGGCAACACAGTTGTCTTGAATGTTGGTGCTTGAGATTTACTGTTGTTAAGAACCACCCGATATCTACGATGGGAGATGCACTGTGTGGTCTCTGTGCAGTAACGTATGGAGGTAGGTGATTACTAATGGGATCTATTAATCTCCAACGTGACGTGAACATCCTATGCGATCAGTGGTGGCTGTGGTTGTATAAACCCCTGCCCAAGGTGCACATGATTGGAAATGTGCTTCCAATGTCGGAAAGAGTTTCAATGTGTCATCTCGATCACACCACGCTAGATCCTTGCATAGTTATCGAGTTAGTGTGTTTGATCAGTCTATGACTCTCACTCGATCAGGATGTTAGTTGATGGAGGGATAGTACACGGGAATCGAAAGTCTAAATAGGTTCTCTTTGAAGTATGACATCATTACTGGTAGGATCACCCTTACATAATGCTAGTTGTCACTTAGGGTCTTTCAGGATACATCGGGGAGATGGAGAGATCCCCGTTGTAGACCAACGTGTTTGGTTTGTGTCAAAGTGTTTAACATTTTCCAATTACTACTTAGTGGTGAACTTAGAAGGTAACACATATATCCAAGTGTAGTGGTCGACTAAGTGATGAAATGATGTAATTAATGATCGTCATTAAGAGTTAATGATGACACCCTTAATAGTTAACGGATCGAGTTCAAATTGATTGGAGCAATTGTCAAGAGTTGACAAGTATGCCATTAAGAGTTAATGAGGGCCTTGGTTTCATTATAAGATAATGAAAAGGATATTAAGTGTTAATGGTGGGCCTAGATGAAATTTATGAAAAATTGGAATAAGAAAACATAACCAATTGACTGGCCTTATAGGTAGTCAACTGGATCAAGGCCTAACTGGTTGATAGATTAAGAACTGATTGACCGGATCTTACTGACTAGTGAAAACTGGTCGACCAATTCCTCAAAATCGGTTGACCATTTTCTTCAACAGCCCTTGTCTGCTGCTCGTGCTCCTGGGCTTTGGGAGCATGTCATTTTGGGATTTGCTCTCTTGAAATTTTCTTCAAGGGATCCATCTCCCCAAAATCGAGGATGGTAAATTATCCGACAACATTTAAAAAAAAAGTTATCCGACAATAATAATAGCTCTTTTAGAAGAGTTGCGCTGAGCGACTATTGCTCTTAAGGTAAGTTCAAGTTCTTTAGGATGAATCTAGTGCTCAAAATCTTTATCAGAGCGGAAGGACACTGGGGACCTTTGGGAACCACTGTTTATTTATAAACCCTTTCATTCGAAAGTTGAATCGACACGCCATCATTGCATGCATGCCTCTTCCTGTCATTCTTTGTGAGTTTTTTCCAAAATTTTCTCATTATTTTCTCAAATAATCACCTCGCATTCTTCTCAGCCAATAAAGTCTAGCACCCTCTTTTTCTTTCTAGCCCTAGCATGTGCCCAACGTAAGTCCTGGCTCCTCCAGAATGACTCCCCCATCTAGTATACTCTTCCCACAAACTTTTAGTTAAAGCAAAGAGTAGGGAGCCATTGTTGTGCCATAGCCTCTAAGGGGGAGCCCTCTTGAAGTAGCCAGTACATTAGTAATCCCAAAAAAAGCCATCCTTTTGAATATACCTTTTTAGAGTCAAAGTGTATCCCCTTGAGAAATCACCAATCTATCCAAGACCAATTTCCCAAACCTGCATGCCATAATCTCTACCTGGTCGAGCCATGCTCATGAGAGGAACTTAGGGAGGCACATCTCCCGCTTGCATTACCTTGTATTACTCTACAACAATGTTGCCTGTTTGTTCCAAGCCCTCTTTCTTCCGAGGCTCCTTTCCTCTGGGGAGAGGGTTTCTCCCAAAGACCTTTTCCAAGCTTAACCATGGGATAACACCATGGATAGGGTAGACGCACTGCCCTTTCTTGAGAAAGTGAAAAGCACCCTCGCACGCATGTGTCATGTGTCCCCTTTATTGCCTATAAATAGCCCCCTAACTCTCCAGTTTTAGGGATAACAAGTAAGAAAAGAAAAGAGAAGCACAAGTGCATACTAACGTAGCCAAGCAAAATTGAGCCAACATTGCTAGCAATAGTGAACACACCCTCCACACATCACACATTTGTCATGCATGACATCTTTACATTTTATTGCTGATGCACCTTGCACTACATGAAGACATCGCCTGACTTAAGCATTGAAGAGGTTGCACGGGAGAAATCCCCATGAGCCTCTGACTGCTTTTTGTCTTGCAAAACCACTCTGAATATGGAAGATCTCTCAGCTCATCACAATACTCCACATTCTTTAGATTCTTGCACAATTCTCCCAACCAGCAGATCGAGCCCTTTCTTGGCCAACAGACCAGGTTGGCCTGTAACGCCCCGCTCCCACTTACAGGTGTTACTCGTGAACAATTACCCGAATTGTCCACCTGCCCGGCCTTAGGTGAAGGATGGACCATGTTTCCAGAGGAAACGCCCTAGGTGGGAACTAGGCTCGTCCTTCCCTTCCCTCAACCCTAGGATTCACTAGTAGAATTGGGCTTCAACCACACCGCATTTGATTAAAAAAAATCTCATTCAGACGCCCAATAGCCATTTCTCAATTATTTTAAATTCTCTTTTCCGACCAAAAGCTTTTTTGGGCTCCATAAATCACCATTAAAATCAATCCATTAATTGATTTCCAAATTTGGAGGAAAAACTCAAATTTTCAATTTTTCAAAATTTTGGCATTTTCTCCAAAAATGCCCAAAAAATCCGTTTATTTTGAAAATTCCTCCGGGGCCAAAAATCAATTTAGAAATGCCCTTTAATTCCCCAAAATTCCAATTTTTTTAAAAAAAATTGGCCGGCGGGACCCACGGCACGCCCGAGGCCCCGCGGTGAGCCTGCAACGCGGCCCGCACGCGCCAGCCGCGCGCCTGCGCCGGGCCGCACACCTACGCTCGAGTGCCTCCGCGCGGTTGCCCGCGCCCAGCAGCCTGCTGCTGCCTCCTGCTGTCATTTCCACTTCTTTTCTTTTCTTTTTTTTTTCTTTCTTCTTCTTGGGCCTTCTAACCCAAAAATTTTCAGAAATCTAAACACCCTTAATTTGCATTAAATCCTCCAATTTTCTCATTCCAAAGCCTCATTTCATAAACAAAACCCATCTTATTTTTATTTATTACAACATACCTCAACATATCAAAATTTTCCCTCTCTAAGCTACCATACACAACATGGAAGCTTCATACACATGAAATCAAAATAAAATACAATTTATTTACATTACCAACTAAAATATATAGGCTACACAACTTTAGCCTTCCCTATTCATAGCCATTTCTCTCCCATTTTCACCCTTTCCATGAGACTTTCAACACCTACAAAGAGGTCCAACACACTTCATGAGCTCAAAAGCTCAGTAAGGGTGCATATGCAAAGTAAATACAAGCATAACAAGTCTATGTAATGGCAAATGCATGCAAGCATGGTTAGATCATTCCATCCTCACAACCCAACATGGTTTGAGGTATCAACCTACCTTCCATTCCCACCCCCATGGCCATAGGTCTCATGTACAAGTAAAGCATGCAAAGGGATACATAAAAATTTATGCAACATACTTACAATGCAATGCAAGGCCTCCTCCACATGGGGTCATCCCTTACTTCATTCTTGAACCTTCCAATCTTTATTTCAAGAGAGCTTCCAACATCATTTCTCCCACCTAAAATGGAATTTCAACAAGCCACTTAATTTTTTTGCATACAAGCACACCAAAAGAATAAAGAGAATAAAGTATACTTGCCTTGATTTCTTCATCATCTTCTCTCTTCTTCCTTTCCTCTCATCTCTTCTTTCTTTCATTCAAATGGCCAAAGGGAAAACAAGTCTTCCATACTTGCCCTTATATACTACCATTTTCCAATTTCAAGAATGGATCTCCACCCTTCAATAAAAGCACAATCCATGTGCTTAAGGGAGACTCAATCTCAACCATTCATTAAAACAACCAAGTCTCCTCTCTAAGAGAAAACACACTTTTAAATAGGTTGGCAATCTATGCCATTTACTCTCTTTAAATCCCTACCATTGGATTTATTCTCTTTCTCAAGAATACATCTCACCCATTAGATCTCTTGCATTTTTCATTCATTTATCATTTACTTAATGAGACTATTTTCATATCCATTTTCAAGACTTAATATAAGCCATTGGATATCTTTCACCTTTTTAAGACTTGATCCTAACCCTTGGATCATTTAGTCTTCCTATACCAAAATTAGCCATTTTTTCAAATATTTATTTTGACTAATTTCACTCTTTCTCATTTAAATAAATTCTCCCATTTTCACTCATAAATAAGTGACTAATTTCCATTTCTTTTGCATTTTCTTTTTAAGCAACAACATCATGGCCTGCATTTAACACTTGAAAGACCATTTACTCTCCAATTTTGAATTTCATTTAAATGCCTATTCTTGATTCACAAGATTGTGCCATGTGTCACTAACCACCATCTCTCATTTCTCATTTCTTTCCCATTTAAATTAATGGGACCAATTTCCACCATCACATGAGAGACATAATTTAATTTCCTTCCCATTTAATTTAATGAGACCATTTTCATAACCATCACACTTGAGAGACATAATCCTTCATTTTCCATTTAAATAAATCCCACCATTTTTCATAGCATTAATGGGTGACCATTTTCCCATTTTTCATTATTAAATTCCTTTATGGAATCACTCCAAATTACCAAAATTCTCATTTCATGAATTATTAATCCTTTATCTCCACATAAATAAATATTGGGATTTAATTCACTTACACACCTAATTTCATATAGGAATTATTTTCAACTTATCAAAATACCCTTTTTATTGGATTTCACTATCCAAATTATCAAAATACCCCTCTCATAGGACACCCTCAATCTCAAGGATCCATCACATTTTCAAGGGCATTTTTGAAAGTTTTCTTACTCCCTTTCTTATCCTCTTAACACTGGTTACACCGGGTGTTACATGGCCCTAGATGACTTCCCTTTCCGTCGTTGATGATAGACTAGGCAAGAAGGCTTAGGGATGCCTCTTGTTCTATCGATTGCTCGTTGAATTTTCTCAAAATAAACAAATATTAATTGATATAGTCTCTCAATAATAAAGAAGAATAAACATTTTTTTTTTAAGAAAGCTCGACGATCTTGTGAAATTTCAGTACTTGACTACAAATGACCAATTTCGTAAGTTATTAATTGATGGAATCCAATGGTTGAGAATTTTAAAGGCAGATCTAGGATAAACAACCCAAGAATGCTGCTACAATTAGGTACCACAGTTGCCCCCCATCTTCTACCGCATCTTACAAACTTAGTACACCTTCAACAACAAGCATTGTGCATCTTACACATCTATTATTTTAGTAGGTTTTGATTTTATTTTCGAGTCCTAAGAGGACAATAAATTTTTAAAATTATATAAACTCTCTGTGGTCATGTGACCAATTGAGAGGGTGGCAAGTCATTTGAAAAGAAAAAAATGTCTTGGACTGGTTGGAGCACATCCAACGATAACGACTACAAGATATTGATGTGGTTCCCATGAGATAGGACCATATTAAGTGAAATTTAAAGGGTGTAGAAATATAATTTTTAAATAAAATATAAATAAAAAGTTATAATTCCTATATTTTGGTGGGTACCATTAGATGAGCGCATAAAGTAAATCAGTCGCAATTGGGCAGTGACCAAACTACCCTAGCGGCTGGGATCGAGGGAGAATCCGCGATGGGGTGTGTTCTGGAAGTAAACGTCGTGGTAATATCGGTGCATCAGGAGGACAAAATAGTAAAAAGCGAGAAAAAGTGCTTGTGCCCCTGAGATCGAGCGTTTCTCTCTGACCAGTGTCGGAGGACTCGCAAACTGCTGCTCCTCTCTCTCTGCATTCCAGTTGTCTGCTTCCTACTTTACCTCCATTTTCTTCCCTCTCTCTACTTTCCTTCTTCTTTCTCCTGTTTGCTCAACCATCTCCCCCCTCCCCCCCTCTCTCCCTCTCCCTCTCCCTCTCCCTCTCCCTCTCTTCAGACGAAGGAAATCGATTCTTGAAAAGAAAACTCCCATTTTCCTCCCCTGTTTGAAGGAGAAATCTCTCTCTCTCTCTCTCTCTCTCTCTCTAAGAGACACAAAACCTAAAACCCTAAAAACAAAGGTGAGTTGCAGAGGCAGAAAGGCCCCCAACCCGCATCTAATCTCCTCCTGCATTTTACAATAGAACTAGTCTTCGCCCCCTCTTTTCTGCTCTCTAGTAAATGCTTCCTTCCCAGATGCCAAACCTAAACAAACCCATCTCATTCTCTTCACTCTCCCGCCTCCTCTTGCTGCTCCCCCTCCTCCTCCTCATCATCATTAACAATCTTGCCTGCATCGTAACCTCCAAATCCACCATCGAGCCGTGCTCTAACTCCGACACCTGCAGCTCCATGGTGGGCTACACTCTCTACACCGACCTCAAGGTCTCCGAAGTGGCGGCGCTCTTCCAGGTGGACCCCATATCCCTCCTCACAGCCAACGCCATTGACATCTCCTACCCGGACGTCGAGAACCACATCCTCCCATCTCAGCTCTTCCTTAAAATCCCCGTCCCCTGCTCCTGCGTCGACGGCATCCGCAAGTCCGCCGCCACCCGCTACAAGACCCGCCCCTCTGACACCCTCTCGACCATCGCCGACTCCGTCTTCGGTGGTCTCGTCTCCGCTGACCAACTCCGCGAGGCCAACTCCATTTCCGATCCTTCCGTGCTCGACGTCGGCCAGACCCTTGTCGTTCCCTTGCCCTGTACTTGTTTCAACGGCACCGATAATTTCTTGCCGGCGATTTATATGTCTTATGTGGTGAAGCCGGCGGACTCTCTGGCCGGGATCGCGGCAAGGTATTTCACCACCATCACTGATCTCATGACTGTCAATGCCTTGGGGGAAACCGCTATTAAGGCCGGCGATATACTTGCCATACCTTTGTCTGGTACTTTTTAAGTTCTTTCAAATTATGTTTTCTTTTCATTCAGCTTCTGTGTTTATCGATCGATCTGTATAATTTAGTGGCAGCATTAATTGATGTTGTCAGTCTCCTATTCTGGGTTCTGTAATTCATGTGATTTGATTAAGCAACTGGTAATGGATTTTTCTGACATGTAGAGGAGAAGCCTTGTTTGGTTATAAAATTGATGTTTAATTACGTACCGAGCAAAAGGCACTAGATGGGGCTTTGGTTTTTCTACTGGATTTTGGCTAGTCTAATTTTATTTTCTTTCAAGAATGTGTTGGGTTTGAGCAAACACCCAGTCACCCATCAGGCATGATACTCTTTTCCAAGAAATTATTAGGGCGAGCTAATGGTGTTGCTCAATTTCGGCCACTTCATTTTTTGTTTTTTTTAGTATTGGCGTGTTTATAAGTGTGGTTAATTTCTAAAGGTTGCCCGTATTGGCTGGAGGTAGGGTTTGATTCTTTCTTTTTCTGGTTTTTTGTTGCATTGCAGCTTGTGCATCTAATTTTCCAAGATATGCATCCGATCATGGTCTGAGTGTGCCAAATGGAAGCTATGCTATCACTGCAAGTCATTGTGTGCAATGCAGTTGTGGACCAGGAAACCGCAAGTAATTAAGTCACCTTTAGTTAGTTAGTTAGTTTGTTAGTTATTCTCTTAGATAAATTTGGTTCTATATGTGATTGCAAGCATATCTTGACTACTCTGGTTGTTGTGCAGTTTGTACTGCATGCCAGCTTCGTTGGCAGTATCTTGTTCAAGCATGCAATGCAGGCATAGTAATCTGATGCTTGGAAATGTTACGTGGCAACAAAGTACTGCGGGCTGCAATGTTACTTCATGTAGTTACAGTGGCTATGTCAATGGAACCATCATCACTACGTAAGCATCTTATTTACCTTCTTCCCGAAGCGAACATCCCCCTTTTCACTCTTCCATGATGTTCTGATAATGTAAGTTTCTATTACATGGAGTTCTAATGGTTGAATTCCAATTTTTTGTGCTCAATATACAGGTTGTCAACATCTCTTCAACCTCGATGCCCAGGTGAATTTTGAAATCTTATATTATATGCAGTGCATTAAAAAGGACAAAAAAGCAAAAGAATTCCCATTGAAGTGCTTAATTTTCAAACAATAAAATGGGCCTTTTATTATTATAGAGACTATCAATTTCCTCTAGGAAGCACTGTTAGTTTTCTTTAATAATGCTCAATAAGCTGCTGCATCAAACATTGGCTAGTGACGGGCTGGTTTGATTTTGGGTGGTTGTAAAGCAGTTCTGCCCTGTATTGGAATCTTCATTTTTTGTATTGTACTCTTTATTTATAAAGCATTTCTGTATGAAACAATTAAGGGTTATGTTGTTTTTCTAGTATGTGATTTGTCCTTTTTGGTTCTTTAATTTCCTTCATTTATTTATTTGTTAATCTTTTGTGCATACTGAATAGCCATCATATGCCTAAAATCTGGTCTAGGAGATCATAGAACACCTTTTATATGTATTCATGCCTAGCTACTTGAATGTTTGCTAGTGGTAACTTGATATTCTGTTGGATTGTTAAAATGGATGCAGGTCCACAGCAATTTCCTCCTCTTATAGTGCCTCCTACTTCAGTAAGCCGGGATTCATTCCTCACTCCAGCTCCCGCACCCTCAGAAGCAGGCGGTTCCCCAGCAGCCACCACTCCAAAGTCGTCCAGCGTGCCTTCGTCTATCTCAAGCGTGGGACTTCCTCCTGCAAATGCTCCCAGTGGAAGTGTCTCCGGTTCTGGCTCCTCCTCCTCCTCCACTTCGGCAACTCCATTAGCACGATTTCCATGTGCAATTTTTCTTGGTATATTTGTTGACCTTATGCTGTCGTCATCCTTGTTGTAGTTTTTAACTCTTTTGCTGCATGCTTTGATAATTGGGCTTTCGCTTGTTCTGGTTGCATCCTATTATTTCAGGCTGACATGTTGGTTTGTACCTTATTTATTATTCCTGTCAGTGGACTGATTTCTGGATGCAGCCTACTCTCTGGTTTTCCAATCTCTAGTATCTTTTCATTCTTTTTTTTTTTTTTTAAATTTTCTTTTCCTTTTCCTTTTTGAGTTGTCCGAGTCGGCCTAGCATTTTGTTGTATGGAGAACCACGGCAGTTGCCCTTTCTGTAATCAGTTACTTGTGATTTCTGTGTGGAGCTCTAAGCTCTTGGAAGTTAGTCGAATTACTGCATTCTTTTTTGAGTTGAATAGTCGCAGCTAGGATTGCAGAATTTGCATCAATATATATATATATATATATATATATTATATGTGGCTTCACCCATTTTATCATTTCATTTGCTCTGAATCTGTTGAACTTTCTTCCTTGGAAGTTCTTATTCATGGTTTGCAATTACATCCGCAACAAGAGTAAATTTCTTCTAGATCATACCAGTGTTGCTTGACAACAAGGCAGATGGATAGATGCCTTTTCAGACATCTTGTTATCATGGGTGGCTATGAAGAACTGCTATTATTATGAGGTTTATGCTCTGACCTACCTACCCTGTGCTTGCCTTTTTTCACTTTATTTTTCTGTTGGGTAATAGGTTTCGTAAAATTTAAAGCAACAATTAAGCTATGTTTTGCTGAATGGTGGGTCTTGGTTCAGACACTTTGGGAGACGTTTCCATGCATGCATGCTTTTTTGTAATATAACACATGGTTGGGCTCTCACTGGGTACGAGATTGAATGCGGCTCTTCAATTTGGCGACGAAGCTCATTCATTACTCTTAATTTGGGCTAATGGAAGGGAAAGGAAAGGAAAGGAAAGGAAAGGAAATTTTTGTTATTCTATATAATATTTCAAACCGGCATAGTATAGTGTAGTATAGTATAGTATATAGGCATAATAACATCATATGTTTGCAAATTGGTCGCACTGTGTGGGAATGAAGGAGAGAGTCTTCTTGTGAAGGTCATGAACCACCATGAAATTCTGCTGCTGAATGTTCCCAAATATTGACATCCCACTCCCGCTTGAAGCCGCCATTGCCAAGCACGCCACCCCGCTCCGCTCGTCCCTTATCATATAGTTCGCCGCTGGCAGCTCCAATTCTACTTCCCCCTCCAAGTGAAACTTCAGCTTCGGCACTTGTATCTCTGCTGCCGCTGCCGCCGGCAACTCGAAGCACAGATCAAGCCCCGTATCCTCCGATGACACCTTCAGTTTCATCTGTGCCGTGAACTCCATCTTCAGCGCATCAAAAACATCCTTCTGGATGTATGTTATGGTGGTTCCAGAGTCGATGATCATCCCTCCGCTGCCATCTTCCCTCATCCTCAATGCGGATTTTGACACCGGCAAGAGGGTTTCGCCAACGCTAATCCCCTCCAGGGATAGATAATAGAGTGAAGGCCGAAATGGGTTTTGCTTCAATGGCGTAGAGCCATGAGTTGCAGCAGTTCCACCGGAAGCATAATCCAAATCCGCCAAGCCTCCGAATAATACACCACCGGTTTTGTTCTCGCCTATGGAAGGCAAGCAATACGAGAATCGGGGCAAACCAAGCTGCGAAACTAGCGACAATGGCCCTCGGCCAAGCCCCACCAGGCCGGAGCCCCGGGCGAGCCCTGATCCCTGGTTGTTCACCCCACAGCCGAACCCTATATTGGGTAAGGAAGCTGGTTTTTTAACGGTGTCGAGAAAGGTGAAAGTATCGGTTGCCATGAAGCCTTCTGTGGAAGACTCGTCTCCGTAAGAGTACATGTATTTGCAGCCATGGACGCACCTGAAAACGTTCATGTCCTTGCAGAGGTGACTGCTGCAGGAGAGATTGGAGTAAGTGGAGGAACTGAGCGGATCGAAAATGGGAGTAGGCTGGCTGAAGCATTTCATGCATGGCCTGCACTGCGTCCAAATCAAGTCACTGCCGGTGTCCAAGATAGCTGAGAAAGGGAGCGGAGGCGTTCCAATGGACATGTTCATCAAGAACTCGCCATCGCCGACGTAGACTGGGTCTTTCAAGCTGCTGTTTCTGCTTCTGTTGGTTGTCGAAGTTGCCAAGGCAGTGAGCCTTTCCAGCCTGTGTTTGCTGCGACGGAGTGACCTTTGGATGAGCTCTAGTTTGGTGAAGCTGCGGCCATGGTCGATGTGAGTTAGAGCAGCGCTGAAAGGAGCAGCAGCAGTAGCTGCAGTGCGGTGGGGATGATGACCATTGTATTGGTGTGAGGCAGAAGAAGATGATGGTAGGAGGAGAGGCGATGATATGAGGAAGAGAAATAGCAACAGGGAAGGTGATGACAAGGGAAGTGAAGCCGCCATGGCAGATGGCAGAGCAAGCAGCAGCAGCAGCAGGTAGTAAGACTCGTAGTATGTATTGGATGATGGTGATGATGAAAGAAATCTATCAATCTATCTATGCCATAAGACATAAGGTGGTGGTCTATATATACGCGTTTGTGCGTGTGTGCGCGCGCGCGCGTGCGTGGATACATGGTATGATAAGGAGGCGGCTGTTTGATTTCCCACTACCCAGAAATAAATAGTAAGAGCTGCAAGCTGATTAAATTAATTAAATATTGGTGCCTCTCCGATTTCTGGCTCAAATACAATTTCTAATTGCAGCAGAAACTGAAGTGGAAAATGAAGAAACAATAAATTCATTTGCTTTGCTTTGCTTTAACAATTCAATAAATTTCTTACAAAAATGAAACGGCACCGCCCCCTTGATTCCCTCATCATCATCAACCCACTGCGGCACCGTCCCCTTGATTCCCTCATCATCATCAACCTCATCGTCATCAACCCACTGCGGCACTGCCCCGCTCCCTCATCATCAACCCACTGCTCATACATCCTTTTTTAAATTTTGAAATGCTTATTATTTTAATTCCGAAATGCAAGGGCAAAACTTAGTAACAAAATAGTAAATTAATTATAATTGGAAGCACCGGAGCTTGACTTGTAAGAAACCTCTTTGCCAGAATGAAAATAAAGAAATTGGACAAATTCTTTTGAGTTTATATAATTTTTATAACATGTCCTTCGGGGAGGAGTTCTCTCGGAGAAGGCATCATAATTAGGGGAAGATGTCTTCCTGAGTAACACTACATTTCCCATCCGGAACGACGCCACACCCTCGCACATCAATGTCACGTGTCCTAGTTACTGACTCCCGAAGCTTCTCTCGCGATATAAATTTCAATTATTGTATTCAAGTAACAAGAATTTGTTGTTGTTTGTGAGAAACGAGCAAAAAGCCAATATATGATAAGAACAAGCCCCATTCATGCCAAAGAATTGTAGCAACCAAGAAGGCGAAACTACTCGAGCAAGATCAAGTTCTCCCAAAGAATGTCCTTCAGTAGCGGCTCTGAGAGAAACTTCTGCTAGATCCATTGTAACACATCATTGATTGAGTCCAAAAACAGTAATGGCTCAAACAAAAAGCCATTAACAGACCTTCGTGGAAGTAGAGACTTTGTCCCTCGAGCACTCGCTAAGACGAGAAACCTTTTGAGCAACTAGAACTCCACGAGAGACTCACTCACAGGATACAAAGCTTCTAGTCTCGCAAGAGACTCATCTCCAAGTTTCACGGGAAAACTCCAAGACTTATCCCTTTGATCCCCCTGGCTCATCTTAACCACATCCTTTAACGATCCCCAAAGCATAATATGAAGCCCTGCAACAACATGCAAAAGGAATACAGGCACTTTGAGAAATGGCAAGGTTGCTACGAAACATAGTTCCTCATGGTGTGTGCCCACCTATTTTAAAAAAATTTGTGTTTGAATTAGTTCCCTGGGAATGAGTTCTACAATGAGTGCTTGAACACAACTCTTATCAGGAGGCTACCCTAGAGACTCAATCGCAATCCTCTCCTCGAAGAACTCAATTGAGGTCTCTCCCTCAAAGGAAGAATTCTCGGGCTCTCTCTCTCTTCGCCAAGTTCAAAATTGAGAGAGGGGACCATGAAATACTTAAGGATGATAGGCAAAGCCCTCGAAAAGGGAAAATCCCAAAAATCGTGGCAAGCACACCTACTGACGAGGATTGAATCCCACCGAAGGGTTATTGGGGAAGAATCCTTTGGCATTCAGCACCCTGGAAACAACTGATATGGAGAAAGTGATTGAAAGGGTCTTAAAGCATAAAAGGTTGTTGCTAGCTTTCGAGGATTAGCCTCAACAAAGAATCCCCTTTACCCTCACCATAATGGATAGGTCTCTGTTGAGGAAATTCAAAATGCCTCAACTAGCTACGCATCTGGGCAAGGATGACCCTTATGACCGCATTCAGAACTATTAGTCTTTCATGATGCTTCATGGATGGAAAGATGAAATAATGTGTCGAGCCTTCCCTTGACGTTCATAAGACACGCTCGAGCATGATTCAATGACTTGCCTGAAGGGTTGATATCATCCTTTGAGCAACTAAGGTCTGAGTTTATTAAAGCATTCATGATTAACAACTAGAGAAAGAAGGATGCTACTTACCTCCTCAGGGTTTAACAAGGCAACAAAGAAACTCTTTGATAGTACGTGGATAGGTTTCAAAATGCAACTCCCAAAACTCATGACCAATAAGTCAAAGTGGCAGTGGTCGTTATGCTTCAAGGGACATGATCCATTCCCTTGCAAGAGTCTTTGACCCTGGACTAGCCCACAACCTTGCCAGATTTGTTCGTGAGAGCCAATAAATACGTACTCAAGTCAGAGATCATGAGAACGATTGGAGTAAATGAGGAGAGAGACAAAAAAAATGAGGACATATATGCTAAAGAAGGAACTAGTCAACGATAAGGCCGGAGTAGAAAACCTGACAAATCTATACTACAGTTCCACTACTATGCAAGGCTAAATGAATCTAGGTCTGTGAATCTGGTAGCCATAGAGGATGGCCTTATCAGGTTCCTAATAAAGGCAAATCGACCCATGGGAAAGAATAAGAAGGCATATTGCAGATATCATGGGGAACACGATTACACAACTAACCAATGTTGGGACTTGGGAGCTCAAAAATCAAATCGAGACACTCATCCAAGAAGGCCACCTAAAAAGATACGTGAAGATAGAGGAAGAGGATGAAGAAGAGCCTTGAAGAAGGGAAGAGAGGTCAGAAGGGAAAAAAATGCAAGATTAGAGGCAAATCAAAAAGAGGAGGGACGATAGACAAGCTCCTCCCCTAGATAAGGACCCAACCTATCAGGCCATACTGTAATGAGCCCTAAATGACACTGTGAATGTAGGCACATTTGGCACTATCATTTGTGTGTTACTTTTTAGGATAGAAGAATGGTGTGTGACTAAGCCTAACGACTAACCAATTATAACTCATCACCTCATACAAGCTAGCTAGTTTGTTTTGCTCGACAATGAAGAAATTAAAAAAAATTGTCTTGTGAACAATATGCTTTGTTTAGCCCGGTAGTCAAGGAATTAAAGGTAGTCCTACTAGCAAGCTAACTTGTTATACTCGACAACGAAGAAATTAAAAAATTGTCCGGTGAACAATATGTTTTGTTTAACCTAGCAGTCATGGAATTAAAGCTTGTCCTGCTAGCAAGCTAGCTTGTTCTGCCCGACAAGGAAGAAATTAAAAAATTGTCCCGCAAACAATACGCTTTGTTTAGCCCGTGAGTCTTGGAATTAAAGGTTGTCCTACTAGCAAGCTAACTTGTTTAGCCCTGCTAGCAAGCTAACTTGCTTTGCCCAATAATAAAAAAAAGATATAAATTGCTAAAGGCCCACCATGAGTTTAAATTCTACACACAATCCCAACTATTGAGATAGAATAAAATCACCAATGGCTCATCATGCAATATAACTCGGCAATTCAAGTCTTAGATAAGGAAAACCCTAAAGTCAAAATAAGACCTGAAGCGAGCTCACTAACATAAAGGGTCATCTCAACTTTAGCTAATTCATTGGCATACATTTAATTAGCTATTTTTTTTTTTTAGGCCTTGTGGTAAACTAACATTTAGATGCAACAAAAGTTAACGACGCAAACAAATGGAAAAGAGAAAATTGAATGCCAAGCCATATTCAAAAGAGAAAAGGAGCTACACATCAAAAGTCAAAGAAATGAAAAAGAAATAGCATTTGAGTAAAGATCTATCCTAGTCACTCGTCAAGGATAGGGGTGCAAATGACCCGAGTCGTTCGAGCTCAGCTCGATGTTTGATTCGATAAAAACTCATTCGAGTTTGTTCATTAAGGTAAACGAGACAAACTTGAACTCAACTTTGAAACTCGATTTATAAACGAGTTGAGCTTAATCTCAACAAAGTTCGGCTCATTAGCTCACAAATTGGCTCGAATAGAAACTCATGAGCTGACTCGATTATAGGCTCGTGAGCTATCTCGAATAGAGGCTCGCGAGCTAACTCGTTTATAAGCTCGTGAGCACCTTATTAGTTAATATTGATAAAAGTTATTAATTTTTATATTTTTATATATAGGATAACATCACTGAGATTCTTCTGCCACATGAAACAAAACAAGGTATATGATTCTTGGAAGCTTTTGATGTGTTGGTATTTTATATGTTGATATATCTTATTTGATATACAATTATGATTATTGATTAATATTACAATTTCAAATTATAGGTTGATATTTGGTGCAGCTAATTTAAAGTTGAATTGAAAATATCTTTATTATGCTATAATTTTGATTATCTTTGTATTTTGAAAATAACTAGACAAATAATTTGATTATCTTTTTATATGGTAAATGATATTATACTTATTGTAATTTGTGAAATTATTATTACTAAATTATTATGTTGATGTTATATTTGTTAATCATCAGATTGAGTTCATTTAGATATATTTGTTAATTATTAGATTAATATTTATTTTTATTATACACCATTTTATTAAGTTTTTTTAAATAAAACTTTAATAAATTCCAACTCGAGCCCAAGCTCAGGTTGGGGCTCCCTTGGGCCTGTGCTCGGGTCATCAATCAAATTGACGAGTTGAGCTCAAGCCTGAGCCTGAGCCGAGCTCGAGCTCAAGGTATGCTAATCGCACTCAAGCTCGAGCCAAGCTTCCAAGCTCAACTCGAACTTGAGCTCAAACTTGAGTCTGTGATAAAATTTGTCGAGTTGAACCGAGCTAAACGAAGCTCGGCTTGGCTCAGCTTATTTGCACCCCTAGTCAAGGACACACAAAGAAAATGAGGGTCAATGCTCTAAAACACTCACAATCTGGTCTTCTTCGTGTGGGCAAAGGTACACCTTACAAAGAGAGCACTTCTACAATATGAAAAAATTCTTCATATGCGTGTATATCTCACACCTTCGTGTTTGAGTAAAATGGGCCTCCCCTCACTCCTAAACTAGGGAGCTCGATATTCTTCATATATCATCATGACAAGAAGTTGTAAGCACACTATACGAGGCAATTGTGTTGCACACACAATGATTCCTATGTTAATTAAAGGTGCTAGGTACCCCTATCTGCATTTTACATGTATACAACAAAAGCTTGAGCACTCAATCAGAGCAATTGCCAACTTTTTTGAAACAACTTTGCCGCTCTTAAGGTACTCTTCTCTTTGACTTTTAGTTAAAGATAAGACGGGAGAGCCATTATTGTAACATGTCCTCTGAGAATGAGTTCTCCCTGGAAGAGGAGTCCTCTCAAACAACACTGCATCTTTGATTCGGAAGGGCATCACACCCCGCACGTGCGTGTCACGTGTCCCAATTACTGACTCAGAACTCTGCTCACGATATAAATCTTAATTGTTATATTTAAGTAATAACAATAATATATCACAATTTTCCCAAGTGTGTTCAAAAACAAGAAGCACTAGGACGTCAAATAATCCAGTTCTAAAATATACCCACATTGGGGATCAATTCAATCCAAACATCCTGCATATTGTGCCATATAGAAGTAGTTACAATTATTTACACATTATCAATGGAGGCCTGACTTCTGACTTCTTTCGAAGAAACAACAACACGTTAATGCATCTTTGTGCAAAGAGACACCAAGGAGTCATTAAGAATTTTACAGGGAGGGTTCAAAAAGCAAGGAAACCATCTTCAGAGAGCCTTCATAACAAGTTTGCTGGTTTTATGAACCCCTGTAGTAGCAAGTTTTATTGTCGCTCGAGGCCTTAACAATCTGGAAACGAAACCAATCCAAAAAATATCACCAAAACTGAGAAAGCTTAAGTTACTGCTACACAAAAACTACTAAATTCTCACTTCGTCTGTTATGTGTCAGCATTTAGTTCGTTTAATTTCAGTTTATTAACATGGATATTTTCGATTGTATAGCGGGTTGGAAGGAGTTAGTGGGCATGAACTATTTAGAAAGGCTAACGCCTTTCTACTATAGTTCATAACATCGTCACAGATACTAAATAGTTCATGCCCACTAACTAAATGCTGACAATAACTGGAAAATCTTTCTACTATAGTTCATAACATCGTCACAGATACTTAATAGTTCGTGCCCACTAACTAAATGCTGACAATAGCTGGAAAATCTTTCTACTATAGTTCATAACATCATCACAGATACTAAATAGTTCATGCCCACTAACTCCTGCTAACCCACTAACTCCACTGACTACTGCTAACCCACTATACAATCGAAAATATCTAAGTTAATAAACTGAAATTAAACAAACTAAATGCTGACACATAACATCGTCACAGATACATAAAGTCAAAAAAGACAACAGAAATTGCAGTTGTCGAACTAGGCATCTGTGAACAACATTATTAGAGTTCAGATTTCATTTCAGTTCCCAGAACAGATTAGAGCACTGTGACAATCAAATACCAGAAAATTTTCAAAGATCCCCCAGAAACTCATTACAGCTCAAGCTATATAATTGCAGGTTGGAACCTCTTCCTTTTTTTTTTTTTTTTCTCCAAAACAAGGAATGCGGCGCTTTAACCTTTATGCACATGGAAGTTTTTCATTTTCACCATAAGCAATTCCTAATGAAATTTGGTGTACGTCAATATTCTAAAGTCAGTTACTTATTTTCTGGATACTTCTTTTTGTCTATTTCCTTTCCAGTTTTGCGGGAGGGGTGGGGCAAGGATTTCCTTTCATGCATTTTTTCCTCATAAAGCAGGGAGCCTCATACACTGAGGACACCCACCCTTTTCTTTTGGGTGTGTGTCCGTTTTATCTGAATGGCGTGCTAAGGCTCCTATGCAGGCCAAGGGGTTAACTATGTGAGCTCAAAACCACCATTTAGACAAAGAACATTATGCAGTCATTGCAAGTTCTTCATCTCATAAAGGACTCCATTTAAAAACCACTTAATAAAGTTAGTCAGACTCTGAGTACAACATTACGCTTAGGCCACAAGCTTATATCTGAAGAATATTGCATAACCAAAACTGTTGCTAGTTCTTAAGATAGCAAGCTGAAGTGCCACTGCCTTCAAAATCCAAGATTCTAAAAGAAAATAATTTCAAAAAAAGTGAAGCTTATATCTGAGGGTCTGTATAGGACATCATCTGGCCTTCAAGACTATAGGGAAATTAAGAGACAAACCACAGAGAAGAATAACAAGAACTTACGCTGCCATAGCAAGTCCACAGGTAGACAGGGTATAAAACATCATCCCGAGGTGCCAAACGTGTACCATCTTCTCTAACTTGTTCGCACCACTCAATGCTTTTGTCAGAGCTACAAATTCACATTCATTTATTAATCACCACTAGCTTCAGGTTTCAAAATTATGCACGGTTTATTGATCAAAACTCAAAGCCAGGTAAGCAATTTATCATCCAATTATGAAAAATAAAAGGAATGTTGGAAGTTAATGAAAAGAATGTACTTCCATGCCTTCATTGATCCGAGAGATACACTATATATACAAACAATCTCCTAAAAAATCTCCTAAAATACAGGAATAGATTACAACAACATATTGTACTAGGACTTCCTTATCTGGTTTTTGGAGCAGCTTTATCCTTCCTTTCCTTTATCTTCTTAGTTAGAACTCTTCTAATCTTTTCCCATCTTAATCTCATCTTCTTATCTCCTTATCTACCCGTTTACATCTTGAAATTATTTCTCCTTTTTCCTTTTTCCTTTTTCTCCAACAAATTAAAATAGGATGAAAAGCTAAAATTCACAGCTAAGCCCCCAAAAGAGAGCACAGAAGATAAATTGAAAGGCCTTGAAAAGGATCAAAGGCCTTTGAGATGAGCTCGCAGCCCCAAAATTTCAACAGAGAAAAGAATGATATATTATCAATAACTGAGCCATGAAAGCACTTAATGATGCAGGACAGAGACGAAAATGCAGAAAAAGGTAGAAAAAGAAAGAGCAGCGAAACCAGAGAGAGAATAAATAGAAGAAATCAGGTCCTTCAAACTAATTGAATCACAAAATCTATTAAAAATTTTCACTCCTAATCTCAAAAACCAGATAATTTAAAACCTAAAATAATAAAGAATTCCTAACCTATGTCAATCTCCTCTTGCTGGACAAAACTGAACCTCAAGTTTTGTAGATAGTTTTTGCTGGCGTCAGCCAAAAATGTGCGTAAATGGTCACGACAGGCGATCTACACCTTATATTAGCACCAAATCCACAAAGAGGGGGAAAATGGAAGCATTATCATATGGAGATTTACGCTCTTGTACAACTCCAATACATCTGAATCAAACTGTTGCAATTTCCCTCTAGTAATCCACATGCAGTCTAAATGTGGGGGATCCACCCAATGGACAAGGAAAATCTTTCCATCCCCAGTGAAAAGAATATGCTCAAAAATTCAATTTTATCTTTGCATGCATAACAAAGGAACAATTGTACAAGAACGTTGGGCTCTGGATCAAGGTCAATCAATGGGTTAACAGAAGGATATCTGGAAAAGCAAAAAGGATATATGCAACAAGGTTCACAAAATATGTAAGGGCTAAAGTCAAAGTCAAATTATATATCAATAACATATACAGATTATGATACAACCCAGTATAAAATTTTAAAATGAGCAGCATTATGAGGTTCCAACTTGAAAATAGATTCCGAAGGAAACCGCTCTAGTCTAAGTTGAATCATAATATAATTCCTACTATCAAGTTTAACATGACTCCTATATAAAGTGTTACTTGTTTCAAATTTTTTATTTAGCTCAACACACTCAGTGTCATAGATTTTTAAGGAAGGGTAGCTCCTAGAACAAAATCTATAACATGCTAATATCATGCAAAAGGGGCAAGTGATCAGGGAGACTAAGAAAATGTCAGGATTCCCCAAGTACTTGACAGGCTTCTTCATGGTCGTGTTTCCATGTTGCACAAATTGATTTTACAATATCAACTATGTAATGGAACATGACCATATCAATGAAAATATCTTCATTCACCACCATCTTACACAACTTTTCTATATAACAATAATGTTGGAACTTTATTTCATCATTCCCTACTCAGAGAGTTGCATTAAAAAGGGCATAGGATATAAAATTTTGCCAAATTGTTCCTTCACATGGATTTGTATTGTCAATATAACTTTTACAAGCCAATTGACTTCATGAATGCCCATAATCAAGCCTAATGTAAGGTGCAATTAATGATGATATTGTAACAGTCGGAGTCCACATAGCAACATATTGTCCGGTTCAAGTCACAACCAATCCCCGATTTTGTCGCTCTGGGATTTAATTCCAAAACGCGCATCACTATGTGGAACACCCTCCGTACTTATATACCCAGTTCCCCCCCCCCCTGCATGGCCGATGTGGGATTCGCCTAAGGTGCCTACACGCACCCCTCCTTAGGGAATCAACGTCCTCGCTAAGGTTTGCCCCACCACCGCGCTCAGAGGCTCATGGGGTCGGTTCTGATACCATTTTGTAACAGTCGGGGTCCACATAGCAACGTATTTTCCAATTCAGGTCGCAACTAATTCCCGGTTTTGTCGCTCTGAGATTTAATCTCAAAACGCGCGTTTTGGGATTAAATCTTAAATCTCAAAACGCGCGTTTTGGGATTAAATCCCAGAGCAATAAAATTAGGGATTGGTTGCGACCTAAATAAGACAATACATTGCTATGTGGACCCCGGTCGTTACAGATATGATGACTCTTCAAGGATTATTATTTGAGAATCTTTATGAACTTCCTTAACCGCTATAGGAAGCACAAGAGACTCTTACTAGTGTTGTATCACATGTGATACATATCGCACAATTAAGATTGATACTTATCACTCCTGATATGTACCAAAGAATGAATCGGATCTTGTCTTGAATCACAACTTGAATCGCTTGTATCTTATGATATGAGACATTCTAGGTGAATAGCACAATTCAAGCAATTCAAAACATGTATGGAGGAGTAGTGAGCTTCATAGAGCTTGTTGCGAGACTAGGGAGTAAAAGGGACCTTCACTTCATTAGAAATTGGAATCATCCTTCTTCCTTTGTCAAGTCACTTTGTCCATTCTTTCTTCTCCTGTGGAGACCTAAGAAAGTCATTGACGTATGCAATTTGGTTGCAACAGACCTAGATGGATCTACACAACCCAAATGTGAAATGACTTAATTTTTTTTCTTTTTTTTTTTTTTCTGGTTTCATTTTTTTCTTAACCTAATGCAAACAGTCCTATTGGGCTTTTAAGGTTAAAAAATTTAAGTCAAATAAGGTCTATTTGCCATACATGATATCAATATTGTTAAACTTGGGGTAAAATTATCATTGTGTATTTTCATATTATTGTGTCCAAGAAAGTAAGTCCGAGCCCAAGATAGACCCATGAGGAAGAAGCCCAAGGAGGGAAGCACGGGAGACCTTCCGGACAAAATAGTCTCTGGGAAACTCTCCTGAAGGCCACTCCCGAGTACACTTAGGAGACCCTCCCCGGGGCCTTCGTGAGACCCTTCGAGGGGCCTTTCCCAAGTATCTTTGGGTGACCCTCCCAATGGCCTCTACCAGGTCTAAGAATACATCAATTCACCTTTGATATCTCTGCCGGGAAATCAAGAACAGATAGATATGAATACTCTTCCACCTGTTAACTTCAGTCTCTATAAATAAGGAGTGATTCCTTCGATCAAGGTATGACTAAAATACTATTCAAACCATACTTCTCTTGATCTTATATACTCTTTTGCAAAGAATGACTAAAGCATCCGAGGGCTCGCAAGGGATACACCTTGCGCCTCTGAACGTCTTCTGTTTTACAAGTCTCCCGAAAACTAGAAGCTCAAGACAAACACACTCTAGCAATTACAAATATATTGTTGTATCTTGGCAACAACACAAGTTATAGGTATAAACATCCTTTAGATCATATATTTTAAGCTTTTTATGTAATTTTATTTTCTATGATACTTTTAAAACTATTTCGTAGTGAAAATATTTTTATTATTTTTAAAAGTAGAGATGCGATTTTTTTAAATACCATTTTCTAGATAATTAAAGTTTATAACTAACAAATAAATTTGATGCCAAGCCAAAAATAAATAAAAAAATTTGCTAATAACTACAATATGATATTAACATAATTTTTTATTTTTTATTTTTTATCATAATTTTAATTATTATATATTTGCTTATTTATGTAATAAAATAAAGTTGGGGACAACTTCAATCCGACCATTAACTCTTGATTCTCTCCCCCTTTTGGTTTGATACTTGGTCCAATTGTTTAAAACATCATTAGAAATTGAAATTTTGTTAAAAAAAAAAAAGAAAAGAAAAATGGTGGAGCAAAAATTCCACACAATAAAGGAACTATGATGATGTAATTAGAGGAACTCATTAAGAGCATTCGGTCACTAGCAAAATGAAAAGGAACTCAAACAATCGGTTTGGCCTTTGAGCCTTTCTTCTCTTTCATTACGTGGCCTTTGTTGACTCAATGTTACAGAAATGTAACTCTCTCTCCCACATCAAATAACTCCAAGCCCATCTACTAGTCATTGGCCTTTTTTTTATTCATCTTCTATTTTGGTTTAGGGCAAGCTAAATTGAAGATGGCACCTCAAGATATGGCCAGGTCTGCTGAGAAAGATTAGAGTTGCCATGGAAGGCTTACCAAAATGCTAAGCCAAATTGTTGGCTTGACTTTGACATAGCTTTGACGATGAGTTTCGCTACACAAAACTTTAAATAAGCGTTGTTTAAATGAATGTTTTAGTCTTCAAGATTCTAAATTCAATCTACCATGAATAACTCTTGAAAATGTTCTAAAATTGTCTTTTTAAGTCTTGAGGATTTGAAAATATAATCAAGTTCTAAAATGGAAGAAATATCAAGTAATCATTGAGTCCATTGTTGACTTGATTTTAATGATGTGTGGATGGTCTTAGACTTTAAGATTTTGATCTTAAACAATTCTTGAATTCTTGAAAATGGTTTTTGAAATTGTCTTTTAAATGAAATCCCATGGATCCTGAAAATATTAAAGTTTTTAAACAACAAAAGAAGTAGCTTGAATATGGAAATAAATCAGTTAAACATTGAATCCAGTGAAAAACTGTTGACTGATTTACTAAACTGTTGACTTCTTTGAAACCGTCAACTAGTCCTTGAAACAAGTTGACCGATTTAGTGCAGATATTTTGAATCAATGTTTCAGGTTTAAACTGTTGATCAATCTTTACAAACTGTCGACTGATTTTTGAAACAATCGACCGTATGACATTCATGCTCTCAGTTGTTTGATGTCGACTGTTTCTGTAAACATTAATGCCGAAAGTTTCATCAAATTGTCGATTGGTTTTAACAAACTGTCAACTGCATTCTAAAATGGTCAACCGTTTCTATCGAAAAATTTACTAACAGCTAGTTTCTGAAGTCTGAAATTTGCAAATTTGACATCCAATGGCAATATTAAATGAAGAGAGGTAAAAAGCTATACATACTTAGACATTTGAAGCTCAATGGCGAAGAGAGATGAAGAGATTGAAGAAAAGATTGTGTTGAAACTTTCAGTTTTAAAAATTCTCACTGTTCATTGAGCTTTCACTGCTTACACTGATTTTCTCTCTTTCACAAGGCTCAATTCATTCTTTGTAAATTCTATTTTCAGCCTTTTTGTTGTTGAAATTTAAGAGAGAGTTCTGTTTTTGAGAGTTGCATCTCTCATTGCTTTAAACATTGTATTTTGTTGATTCCTACTGGGTGTGGTAGAAGGCTAGCAGAATAGCTAACAGTTGTACTGGGGTTTGCAGTCTTGTTTTGATTTAGTGAATTTAAAAATCTCTAGTGGAGAGCTAGAGTAGTGGATGTGGGCTTGGGATAGCCAAACCACTCTAAGATCTTTTTGTCTCTTTTGCTTTTATATTTTCTCAAAGCTTTTCATTGCATTGCACTTTAATTACAAATTTTCCAGCATCATTAGTATTCACTGCTTTTCAAAGACCATTCTTCAACACTGAATTTTTTAAGCACCCCCCCCCCCCCCTCTTTCTGTTGGGTGTGTGGTGCCATACAAGCAAAGGTGATCTAACACAAATAGGAAGTGCACAAGGACGTCTACCAACTTGAAGACCAGCCAACATGCTTTAAGAAAGAAGACAAAGACAAGGGAGTTGCCAGTTTAGGTGGGGGAGTGTCTTGCCCTGCTATTTTGGATACAGGTAGCACAAATGAGTGAAGGTTTAGAAGTTCTTAGAAGATTTCTCTAGTTCTTTGTAGAGTATTCTAGGCTTGTCTTGGATGGCTCTGGAAGGCTGTAGAGTGTTTTAGGCTTGTCTTGGATAGCTTTGAAAGCTTCAAGGGGTTTTGGAAAGTTCTACTGCCTCTAGGCATGGTTCTAAATTGAGATAACTATTGTGAATCAAAAGGCTTGATTCTTGAATCATGATTCCTATTGTATCTTACCAGAAGATACAAAAACAATTTGATAAATAGCTTACAGAAGATAATCTATGTAGAAAAATATGGCAAAAATTCTCATTGAACTGTAGATATATATATATACACACATAGGATGCCTATCTAACCATAGAAACAAATCTCCTAATTGGGTAATCTCTTATTTATAGTAACATAGATATAATCACATCCTAATTACAGTTTTTAAATCTACAGAATATTGACCAATCATATATATAATTAAAGATTTGATTCACGACACTCCCTCCCAGTAGACATTGTCCATTCCTAACTTGGCTGTAAGCTTGTGAAAGATCTGATTATTAAGTCATTTGGTTAGAACATCAGCTAGCAGTGATTCACTTGGTATATAAGGTGTGCAAATAAGACCACTGTCTAATTTCTCTTTAATAAAATGTCAATCCACCTCAATGTGTTTTGTCCGGTCATGCTGCACAAGATTGTGTGCAATGTTGATGATCGACTTATTGTTACAATAGAGCTTAATAAGACCATCCCACTTGAGTCTTAGATCTTCCAGAAGAATCTTTAACCATAACAATTCACATATCCCATGTGTCATTGCCCGGATAAATTGATTCTGCACTTGACCTTGCCACGACAAATTGCTTCTTACTCCTCCAAGTAACCAAGTTTCCACCCAAGAAAGTACAATATCCCGTGGTAGACCTTCTATCAACCACTAAGCTTGCATTATCTGCATTGGTGCAGGGCTCTATGGTGAGCTTCCCCCCCCCCCCCGGCGAACAAATTCCCTTTCCTCGAGTACCCTTGAGGTAATGTAAGATTCTGTAGACTACTTGCAAGTGAAGTTCCTTGGGTTCATGCATGAATTGACTCACTATACTAACAGCATAGCCTATATCTGATCGTGTGTGAAATAGGTAAATTAGCCTATCAACCAACCTTTGATATGTCTCTTTGTCTGTGTCTCTATCTCCCTTAGCTTCACCAAGTTTGTGATTAGGGTTAATTGGAATGCTGGATGGTTTGCAAGCCATTTTCCTTGTGTCTCACAAAAGATCAAGGATATACTTGTGCTGTGATGTAAATATCCCATATCTAGACCGTGCCACTTTAATACCTAGGAAATACTTCAAATTCCCTAATTCCTTGATCTCAAACTCCTCAGTCAAACATCTACCCAAGTTTTGCCTCTCATTTTCATCATTTCCTGTCACTATAATGTCATCAGCATAAACAATAAGAGTTGTGACTGAACCTGAACCTGAGTGCTTTATGAATAGAGTGTGGTCCCCTTAGCTCGGTTTTTAACCCATGGCCTGCATTACTTTGGAAAATCTCCTGAACCAAGCTCTAGGTGACTTTTTTAGGCCATATAGTGCCTTCTTGAATCTACAAACCTTAGTCCCAGGTCTATTTCTTTTGAACGCTAGGAGTATGTCCATGTAAATTTCCTCCTCAAGGTCTTCGTGCAAGAAAGCATTTTTCACATTGAACTGTAGTAAACGCCAAACAAAGTTAGCTACTAGGGATAAGAGAATTTTCACTGTGTTTATCTTAGCTACCGGGGCAAAGGTTTCTTGGTAGTCTATTCCATATGTTTGGGGGTAACCTTTGGCCACCAACCTAACTTTGTATCGTTCAAGTGTCTCATTTGCTTTATACTTGATTGTGAAGACCCATTTGCACCCAAAATGTTTCTTCCCTTTTGGTAAATCCACAATCTTCCATGTATTATTCAGTGTTATTAAAGGCGCGAACAAATCAGGCGAGAGAGATCTGCCCAGGCGCACCCAGACCCTCAGGCGCAGCCTTGGGCTTAGGTGTGCCAAGGTTGCGCCTGGTTTGTTTTAGTTTAATTTTAGTATTACTTTTCATATTTTAAGAAAATACTAAATTAGAATGGATTTCTTACTATATTTTAATCAAATCTAATCCTAATTCAAATTATACCTAAATAAAAGAAATCAAGATATTCTGAAAAATTGAAACAAAGAGACTTAAGATACAAGAAATCCCCAAAAGTCAAGTCTGTAGAGTTGTCACGTCTAGCAACTCTCCTCTCCCTTCTTGGCTATTCTCGACTATCCTCTCCCTCGGACGGTAGTCACGGCACAGCTCCAAGACGACCAAGACTCCTCTCCCTTCTTAGCTCTCCTCTACCTCTTCGAACGGACAACTGCGACAACACAGCCTTCCGCCCTTCCCTTCCCGGCTCTCCATTCCCTCTTCAAACGGACAACACCCTTCTCGGCTCTCCTCGCCCTCTTCAAATGGACAGCACAACTCCACAACTTGTCTCCCTTCTCGACTCTCCTCTCTCTTCTTCAAACGGACAACACAACTACTACATCATCTACCTTCTCGGCTCTCCTCTCCCTTCTTCAAACGAACGACCAAGCTTTAGGTAGCAACGGGAAACAACAAACAAAGGAAACAGCAAACTGTTTCCAAGTATGTTTGTTCATTGTTGTCTCCTCTCTTTATTTATTTTCTACTTTCGAGTTACAAGTTTCAACACAAAGGGCAGCAAGCCAACAACAGTTGATTTCTTATTGTTGTTGGATATTTGTTTGTTCTTGGAGGAGTTATTTTATTACTCCTAACAGTTCATTCATGTTCTATAAATATAATAGTGGTCAAAAGCACTCAGCAGCATGAGCTGCATGGCTACAATGACCCTTAGGCCTTAGCAGTTCAATATTGTTCATAAATAGAACAGTGGTCAGCACTCAGCAGCATGAGCTGCATAACTACAATGACGAATAACCCTTTGCGATATTTTTTTTTTTTTTTCTTAAGATGGTCTTTAGAGTGGTATTGTTGTTGACATGCTGTGAATCTTGCAAGAAACAAAAATTTAAAATGTCATCTAACACTATTGATCCTAATCCTGATAGTAGCTCTGCTGGTAAAAGAAAAGATCCAGCATGTAAATATCATAGTTCGATAAATCCCAAAGACCTTAACACTTTCAAATGTAATTTTTGTGAGAAATTAACTAAAAGAGGTGTATACCGAGCAAAACAACACCTTGTTGGAGGTTATAGGAATGTTGAAATTTGTTCAAAATGTCCTCCTCATGTTAGAGACGAAATTATAGAGTATATGTCAAAAAAGAAAGGAAAGAATGACTTTGATGATATGCCAGATTTTGATGATATTGACACACTAGGAGATGATGATGATGAAATGGACGTAGGGGCCTTCCAAAGCCGTGGTAAAAGGCCTATGCAAGGACAAGCATCATCTATGCAACAAAAAAACCAAAGGTAACAGCAAAAAGGGCCTCTTGATTTGTTTTTTTCTGCTAAACCTAAAGTGAGTAATCAAAAGGATGCAAAAGGAAAGCAAACTACAATAGAAAGTCATGTTAACAAAGAGTTGAGAGAGAATGCATGTGTTTGGTTTAGTAGATGGATGTATGAAGCTGGTATACTATTTGATGCAGTCAATTACCCTAGTTTTAAGCCAATGATGGAGGTTGTTGGGCGCACTGGTCCAGGAATGAAACCCCCAAGTTTTCATGAGATTAGAGTACCTTATCTTAAGAAGGAGGTGTAACACACACAAGAAATTATGAAGAGTCATATGGAGGAATGGGCAAGATATGGATGTACAATCATGTGTGATGGTTGGAAGGATAAGCGAGATAGGTCTTTGCTCAACTTTTTGGTAAATAGTCCAAAGGGGAGTGTGTTTATTGAATCTATTGATACATCTTCCTATGCTAAAGATGGATTGAAACTTTACCAATTGTTTGACCGATTTGTGGAGGAGATAGGAGAAGCAAATGTCGTTCAATTTGTAACTGATAATGCTTCGGCTAATGTTCTAACGGGTAAGTTTTACTTTTACTAATTTATTTTTTTCTTTTAACTTTTACTGAAATTAATGGCTATTTTTTTCCTTGAATTAATGTCTTGTAGGACAGTTCTTAATGGCTAAGCACAAGAATTTGTATTGGACGCCATGTGCTGCCCATTGTTTGGACTTGATGTTGGAGGACATTTTTAAAATTCCTAGACTTAAGAGCACATTTCAGAAGGCATGTTCAGTCAATGGGTACTTATATAACTCTGCACAAATATTAAATATGATGAGATCATTTACACAAAAAAGAGAAATGCTAAAACCTGGGAAAACAAGGTTTGCCACAGCTTTCCTCACCCTTTCAAGATTTCATAAACAAAAAACTAATTTGAGGAAGATGTTCACTTCAGAAGAGTGGACTAACTCTAGATTTGCAAAGAAAACACAAGGTAAGCAAGCAGCTCAAATAGTGCTCCAAGAATCATTTTGGAAAAATATTCTTTTTGCTCTCAAGGTGTCTGGGCCTCTTGTCAAGGTGCTTAGAGTGGTGGATAATGAGGATAAACCTGTTATGCCTTATATTTATGAGGCTATGGATAGGGCAAAAGAAGCCATTACAAAATCTTTTGATGATGAGAGCAAATACGAGAAAATATTTGAAATCATTGATGAGAGATGGAATGTTCAGTTGCATTGTCCTTTACATGCAGCTGGATATTATTTGAATCCAGCATTTTTTTACTCAAATGAAAGTATTAGACAAGACAACGAGGTTATTGAAGGGTTGTATGCTTGCATAGAGAGGCTGGTTCCCATTGCAGAAGTGTAAGACAAACTTTCGAAGGAGTTGAGCTTTTATAAGAATTCTGAAGGGTTATTTGGCAAACAAATATGTATTAGAGGAAGGAATCAATTAGCACCAGGTAACATGGTTTTCTAAATTATCTAATTTAAATCAATAATCTATATTTTTAATTGCTAATTTGTATGTGTTTTTCTCAGTTGAATGGTGGTCTCAATTTGGTAATGGAACCCTAATTTGCAAAAGTTTGCCATAAAGATTTGTAGTCTCACTTGTAGCTCTTCAAGCTGTGAAAGAAATTGGAGTATCTTTGAGCATGTAAGCATTTCAATCTTATTAGCAATATTAACTAGATGATTTCTTATATTTTTTAACTTACTAATTCTAATTTAATTATTATGGCAACTTCATAACAAAAAGAGAAACCGATTAGAGCAACAAACATCTTAATGATTTGGTATTTGTGAAGTATAATAGAGCTTTGAGATGTCGCTTCAATTTACATAAATCAATAGATCCCATTTCCTTGGATGAAATTGATGAAAGTAATGAGTGGTTGCTTGGGACAATTGACGAACTTGATGATTCAGATAATGAACTTGTACATGAGGGCAATGATTTGACATGGGCTGATGTTTCTAGAGCTTCCGGTGTTGAAGAAGCTCACTATGCAACTGGATCAAATGCTCCAACTCCAAATTTGACAAAGAGTAGAAGAAGGGCTACTACTTCAAATGCTCCAATTGAACCTGATGAAGATGAAGAGGAGAGATATGATGTGGAAGAAGAAGATATTGGAGATAATGTTTCTGATGATGGGAATATGGAAATGTTAGATCTTGATGTTGACGATGAGAATGATTTTTAGATTATCAAATCTTAATTAGGATTTAAGATCTACAAATCTCTTTTGGATTTAATCTAATTTTAGTTAAAAACTTTTCTTACAAATTTTTTTAACTTCTGTGATACTTATATTTTGGTTGCTGAAATATGATTGGATTTGTTGTGCTAGAATTTATAGATATGTAAGTTGTTTTAATATTTCTGTTAGTTAATACTTAGCATATGTTGAATTTTTTATTTTTTTTATAACATGCTTGTTAATCGTTGTGTTTCCATATTGTAATTATTGGTTTCACCATGTCAACTAAGTGATAGAACACAACTATATCACTTATCTTCATTCACCATCTCATGAAACTTCTCCATATGAAGATTGTATTGAAACTTCATTTCATCATTACTCCACCAGGGGATGTTATCCACTGCCAGTCCCAAGCCCAGATAAAGGAGGGTTGCGTTAGGTAGCCGACAGCTAACGTAAAACCTAGTTGGATCCAAATATAAATTCTAGACAAACTATATGTTGGGGCGTAACTCACATAGAAGTTTAGAATTCATGTAGCCAACCCCACATAGTGGGATAAAGGCTGAATATGTTGTTGTTGTTGTTGTTGTTTATGCTTGTTAAAATATTATTAGAAGTTATGACCTATTTTATACCTTTTTCTTCAACGAGGACATATTTTTATTTTTTTATTTTTTTATTAACTTGCGCCTAGTTCCACCAGGCTCGCGCCTTACCTTGCGCCTTGTGCCTTAGGCTCCAAGACCCTTGTGCACCTTAGTGCACCTTGAGCCTTTAATAACACTGATTATTCTTCTCCAAGGCCTGCATTTCAACATTCATGGCATTCCTCCAATTTTCACGGTTTAAAGCCTCTAATAATGTGATAGGAATGAATGTTGCATGTATGTTTGTAAGAAAGCTTCTATGAGATGGAGAGCATCTTTTAAAGGATACAAAGTGAGAGAGTGGACATAAGGGATATTTTGCGCACTCTGTAATTCCTTTCCTTAGTGCTATAGGCAAGTCAATATTAGCCATGGAATTAACATTAGAAGGTGAGCCAATAGATGTTACCTCATTTCTAGACGTTGGAGATAATGATAGGTGCAACCTTGATTCACGTTATGGATTATTCCTTCTTGAGTAAATCTGAAAAAAATGTTTGTCAATGATGGTCTCTCCCCTCGCAGTTAGGACACCAGGTTGGAGGGAGGATCTAGGTTCATGAGTTGGTGGAGTAGAGTTAAGTGCAAGTTTGGACATAGGCAGAGCCAGCTCGACCATGAAGCCATCCAGGCAGCCCTGCCTAAGGCCCCGAAATTTTGTAATTTATATATATTTTTTATTTTTTTAATAATAAATATTTTATTAAGAAAAATTTGAGCTCAAAATAAAATCCAACTTTTAGTCTAAATTTCACACAGATACACGGACACCCAACCCAACAATCAATTTATAACGTTTTGTTTCTCCCATTTTCTCTTCCCAATTTTTACGTTTTCTCTTCCCATTGTTCCCAATTTTCTCTTCCTAATTTTTACCATTTTTTCATGAATATCCCATAGACTTTAAGACTGTAAATTTATTTTTGATTATAAATCTTTCAATTGCAGCCCTAAGAAAAATCTTTCAATTACAAGGAAAATTAGAGTTTCAAGAAAAAATTAGTTTTGTTTTTTATTTGTTTATTGTCGTAGGTTGTTTGGCTTCTTTTAATCTCTCAAACATTATACTTTAGTTGAAAATTCACTATCGTTAAGAGATTATCGTATTTTCTAGTTGATTGAAATTTCACTTTTTTTCTTTTTAAATTTAATAAAATGATAGAATTTTTCCGTAGAAAGATGTATTATTTATTTTTTTTAAAAAAAAATTAATACTTTTGAGAAGTCCCCAACAAACTTTTTTGCCTAGGCCCCCAAGTTGGCTGAGCCGGCTCTATCACAGAGGTTTAGGTTCAAATGAAGGTTGGTCGAGCAGAGGTTTAGGAGTTGCTGGCAGTGGTTTAGGAGCTAGCAGTAAGTTAGGAAGGAACAGCTCATCCTTATCTTTCATACTTTGGGTCTCCCTCTGAAGAGAAGGGTTAGTAAAATAGGGTTCAGTCTCAACAAATGTAACATCCGCAAAAACCAATAATTTTTTATTGGATGATGATAACATTTGTACCATTTGTGTGTAGAAGAATAGCCCACAAAGACACACTTAAGAGCTCTAGGATCCAACTTCCCCCGACAAGGGTTGTGAACATAAACAAATGAAACACACCCGAATACCTTAGGACTAAGTTTATTCATGGTAGGAAGAGTAGGATAGAAATGGGATAAAATGGCCATGGGAGTATGAAAATGTAACACTCGGGAGGGTAATCGGTTGATAACATGAGTGGTTGTGAGGATAACTTCCTCCTAAAATTGTTTAGGCACATTTCTATGAAACAACAATGCCCTATTAGTATCTAGGAGATGGTTGTTCTTTCGTTCTGCAATCCCATTATGTTGAGGGGTAGAAACACATGAGGACTCATGAATAACTCCCCGTTAAAGAAAATAGGAGGAAAGGGTTTGGTTGAAATAATCCCTTGCATTGTCTGACCTAAACCATTTGATTTGTGCCCCAAATTGATTGTGGATCATAGAAAAGAAATTGGGGAGAATATCACTCACGTCGGATTTAGATTTAAGAAGAAAGACGCATGTAACCCTTGTGCAATCATCAATAAATGAAACAAACATGCCCTATAAACATTTGAAATGGTTAATGGACCCCATATATCATTATGAATCGATTCAAAAGGAGTATGACATCTGTTATTACTAGCAGAAAAAACAACACGCCTGTGTTTGGCAAACTCACAAACATCATAATGAAATTGTCTAATATCAAGGTTTTAAACAAAGAAGGAAATAGGATTTTAAGAGTGGAAAAAGCAGGATGTCCCAGCCTATAACGATACAGCTAAATAGTGTCCTTGGGGGGTATATGTGGTTCTAAAAGGCATGTTAAGGGTTGGTTCCACTTGCCAACTGGTACTTTTTTTTATTTCTCAAGATAGCATAAGCCATCCCGTTCATTAGCATGTCCAATCATCAGTCCCGAGTCCCTATCCTGAAACACACAACAAGGGAGAAAAATCACTTTGCAATTAACATCATAGGATATTTTGCATACGGAGAGAAGGTCGGTGGATAGTTTAGTCGCATAAAGGACATTTTTTAGGGTCAGGGAAGAATTGATTTTAATCTCATATTCCAACTATTGTGATCAAAGAACCATTAGCTGTAGCAATTTTTTGATTGCAGAAGCCTAGAACAGGGTGAGTATGAGTGAAAAAACCGAGAGGAAGAAGTTACATGGTCAGTGGTTTTGGAGTCAATAATCCATAAGTCTCTAAAGGATGTATCATAGGCATTTAAAGCATGGGAATTTGAAGGTTTACTTGAGTATGGTATTGAGCAGGTACCTGAAGATGAGGGTTTGTCAAGAGTACTTAGGAAGTACCGTAACCTTTCAATCTCCTCCTTGTTGAATTCCTTTGGTTTGTGGGACTATTCTTCCCCTTGTGGGGTTGCCATATTGACTTGCCCTTGGCACCAATGCTACTGTTGTCCACCTTTATTTTCCCATTTTTTGCTCGGTGGCTTGCCATGCAGCTTCTAGCACATCTCCCTAGTATGCCTTGTTTCTTGCATAAAGTACACCACATATTCTCGCGATTGCTATCACCCGTGAATTTGAGATTTGTTTTTCCATACTCTCCAACCAATTGGTCCTTCTTAAACCCACGACTTCCTCCATATTCCACCATTGCTAAGGCCTTAACTAGTTTTGGGTACAACATGACACCTTGCCTGCTTTCCTTGGCTACAATAATCGAAATCACTTCATTAAGTGAAGGTAAGTCATCTTTGCCTAGGATTTGAACCCTCACCTGATCATACTCCACATTGAGGCCTGCAAGAAAATCGTAGGAGCGATCTTTGTCTATGAAAGCTTTCAAGGTGGCTGCATCATCACTTTTCTTCATCTCAATTACTCGGTAATGATCCATCTCTTCCCAAAGTCCCTTTAGGAAATTGGCATCCTTAGTGACAGTTTTGTTTCCTTGCTTTGCTGCAACTATTTTGGTCTTCAATTCATAGATCTGGACTGTATCTTTAACCTTTAAGTAGGTTTGTTGGATAGACTCCCAAACCTCCTTTGTTGTTCATAGAAACATGCAAGCGTCACTGATTTCGAGTGCCATCGAACTCCACAGCTATACAATGATCATGGAATCTTCTTCATCCCATGTTGCATAGGCTAGATCTTCCTTCCTTGGTCTGATCCCTATAATATGACTAATCTTCCCTTTCCCTTTCAAAATGGTTCGAATTAACAAGGACCATTTAAGATAATTTCTCCCATCCAATTGATAGCAGCATTGATTTGCAGCAGTTCTCCCGACAGCTGAAGCAACAAAGGTGTCGATGTTTCTCTTGTGTCATGGGAACTAACTTCATCAGTGGTGGCCGACATCTCTGGTTAATGGTAAGGGTTAAGAAAAGAATGATAAATAAGGTAGTATCGCAGCAATGAAGGCTGCTAGTGATGGTTGTAGTAGCAAGTAAGGCTGGGCAACAATGAAGGTTGTTGGTGGTGGTTGTCGGTAGCAGCAGAAGGGCAGTCAGCGATTAAGGCTCGAAAAAGAGAGTCCTAGGGTTTCTTAGGATCTGATACCATGTGGAAAAATATGGCAAATATTCTCATGGAACTGGTAGATACATATATACACATAGATGTCTACCAAACTATGGAAACAAATCTCCTAATTGGGTAATCTCCTATTTATAGTAACATAGATATGATCACATCCTAATTACAGCTTTTAAATCTACAAAATATTGACCAATCACACATATAATTAAGGCCTTGATTCATGACAATCTAAAAGATGTTTATACCTATAACATAAAGAAAATACTTAAAATAGTAATTTTAACCCGAGTTTAACAATATCGATATATCATGTATGGCACTAAAATATGCTACCAAGCAT
Source organism: Diospyros kaki (assembly GCA_036245055.1). NCBI lineage: Eukaryota > Viridiplantae > Streptophyta > Magnoliopsida > Ericales > Ebenaceae > Diospyros > Diospyros kaki. The sequence goes on along the minus strand of BSEG01000014.1, from coordinate 21,793,753 downwards.
TCCAAAATTAATCATAAATCTTACATAAATCATAAACTCAAAAATCATGTCGAAGTCTTAAAATGATGAGAAATGATTAGAAGATTAATATCACAATCACCAGTACTATCATCATTGTATCCTGCATATGTTTTTAGGTTTTGACCCAAAAGACCCTACTTGACCTGAACTTTAACCCTTAAAGCCAAATATAACTGTTCGCATCAGGATAAGGGAAAAAAAAAATGAAGAAAACTAAGTCATTCCACATTCAGGTTGTGCAGATACGATCAAGTCTGTAACAACCCTACTGCAAAATTCCACTGCTTTTGGCCATGTTTTGAATTGCCTAAATCAAGTCTGAGTCACTCTTTGGTTCATGTCGCTAGGGATAAGTATCAAACCGAATCATAAGATACGTGTCACATATCATGCAATACTAACAACACTGCTCCCTAGGAGCTAGATTGTTCTATTACAAATAATATCTTTGGATAGTTGGTATGCATTTATGTATAATATTCTAGAATCAAATCTTAGCTGTGGACTAAAGCTTATCTCCACTATTCATTGTGAGGTGGAGGATCTTATATAGGAGAGTCCTTTTTTGTGTTTTCTGTCGTGGAAATAATTGAATGTGGTATAGAAAGGATCCTAGAAAGCTTTTTTCACAAGAGTATTTTTCTCTATAGAAGTGGTGTGCCTTCCATTCTCAAGCTTGTCTTGCATGCGTGCATACGGGGTAGACTGACTTAACACCACCAGGTGGGTGTTGCTCACTAAGTGCTGGTCACATGGTTGCTGGGGTGGGTCCAAGGCCATGACACCTATCACTTGTTAGCTGCCAATGTATCAGTTAATGTACTAGATTGGGTAACATGACTGCAATGCAAATATATGCAACGTACCCCAACTAAATATGATGAGATCAATTAGTACTCAATGCAAGAGATTTTTATTTTAAAAATTTATCAAATCCAACAAAAGACACGAAATGAATCAATGATACTGACTTTAAGCTAACAAGCAGGCCAAATGCTAGGCATTGTAAACCACTAACTAATGAAGCACAAAATTTAAAAGGAAGATAATGTCAACATTGTAGGGTTAGTGGATGTATGTGGCTAATAATGATTGAAAATTGTATGTGTAAATGGAAATGCATAGATAAATCGTTGAAACAGCCAACAAATGTTAAAAGAAAAAACATAGCATACAAAAATAAATCAACAATAGTACAATACATTATATCAGCAAACAAAGATTTAACCAGAGGAAGGAAAGAACACCACCACTTTTTGTAATAAAAAATTGCGCTGTTAATTAGCCTGGTTGTTGGCTATGATTTTTTTATTTCTTTTTTCTTTCTTCTTTTTTTTGTGGATGAAGCAAAATGGATCAGTTTAAGTTATAGGGTATGAATCTGGATAAGGTCATGGGATACAGGTTCCCAGTCAAAAGAAAATAGAGGTAAACTGTGACTGAAGAGAAAAAAGTATAACACAATCAAGTCAAGTTCTTGGCTGGGCTTCATTAGTTTCTAAACAGATAAGTCAACAAAGAGAAATGATGAACCAAGAAGCTAAAGGGGGATGGGAAGGCTCAGAAAAGGAGTTGGTTGGGCGCTCATGATATTGTAATATAAAAGCGATTGTCAAACTTGTAATAAAACACTTCATTTCTTAAAAGAAACATCATGTATATTTTCTAAACAAAGATGAATTTACAAATCTAACCACATGCCTTCATCTGCAAGGTGTGTGAAAAAAAGTCGACAAAGAGAAAGGACAAATCAAGCAACCAAAACGACATAGGAAGGCTCAGTTGGAGTTTTTTTCTTATTTTTTATTTTTCGCTTAGTAGAGAAGGAGTTGGGCACTTGGTTGAGTGCTTACAAGATTGTGATAAGAAAAACAACTATTGTACTTGGCCTTAAAAAAAAACTGCCATGATACTTCTAACAAAACACTTCATTTCTTAAAAGAAGGATCATAAATCATTTCTAATTGAGGATGAATTTAAGAATCTAACCACATGCCTTGATTTGCAAGAATAAACCTAGGCACGTCGCAAACCAAGTTTTACTCCCCTCGGCATTTTGAAATTCAACATGAAAAACTTTTCCTTATAGTTCAAGGAAATCATAATTTACAGAATGGAATCAGTCCATGGGATGAAGATACATAAGAAAATAGCCTAATGCCACTTAAATTCTACCACATAATCTATTAAAAGTCCCAACAAACTAAAATACATCTTCATACAACAAAAAATTCCTACTACTCAAAAGTTTCTAAATAAATAAAATTTTAACACTACTATATATAAATTTCTAAACTAAATTTCTCTCTTTAAGTCCATCAAGCATGATCTGGAAAAAGACCAGCGAACCTCATCCTAACGCTCTCCTAGAAGAGGAAATGAGTTGAGAACACCCATCAACTGGGAAAACAGTTAGGAAAGACCCTTTCAATGTTGGATCTCCACAGATCATGCTTCATGAACACATCCACATGGCTGTGGATGCCTCTCCACAAGTATTGTCATTAGAGATCTGACCACCTACAGAATCCATTACCTAAAAAATTTTCTTCTCATAAGTGATTAAAGAGAAATTTCTCAATTCTTTGACATTGATCAGTTTATTTTCCTATCTAAGGAAATCTTTCTCTATTCCTCTCTTTCATACAAGAAATTTACTTCATTCAGGAAGAGATTACACTTTTCTAGAACAAGGATTCAAAGCTAGGAAACAATTCAAAGTAGAATGCTGTTCCAATGGCATTTAGTCAGTTGTTAATATATTACAATTCAAGAAACTCGAAGAATTTTAAAGACAAACGCTAGATAAAGGAGTAACATTATCAGAATACCTGGTCCATAATGTCTATGCAGAATTCTGACTACACAGAATGAACAAAAAATGAATCAAATCTATAAAAGGGCTCCTACATTGAGAAGACATTTATATTCTGTGAATAAAATAATGTGTATATTGTAGTGTTCTAAAAATCGGCCTAGATGACTGCCTAGGCACTGCCGAGGTGCTAGGTGGCCCCTGGCCGCCGCGATTATGGCCTAATTGGCCATGGCGGCCACATGGGCTGCCTAGCCCCATGAACCACCTCGGCCGCTTACTCACTTTGTTTCGACGCTTAAGTTGATTTAGGGTTTTTTCCCCCTTACCCATTCTCTCTCTCGTCTTGTTGTCACCGCTTGCTCTCTTTGTTGCCGTCGCCACCGACCGTCTCAGCTACTTTCTCTTTCTGTCTCAGCCTTTCTCGTCGCACGCCGCCGCTGCCTCTTGTGGACAGTGAATTCGCCGCCACCGCTTGCTCTCTCTAGTTGCAGCCGCCATCAACGTTGCCATCGTCGCTTGCAAGAAAAGGGTTGCTCTCTCTCTCTCTCTCTCTCAGAGTCTCAACCTTTGCTCTGCTCTCTCTCTCCCCTTTGGTTTATATATATAATATATAATATAATAATTTTATTAATATATAGATATATTAATAACTTTATATATATATATATAAATAGAAATAAATTTATATATATAATCTCTATATATATATGTATGTATGTGTATTTAGGATAATATAAATTTTATTTAAATAATTTTTTTATACACCGCCTAGGTCCTGCCTAGGCGCTAGGCCCCATCTTGGCGCCTAGTGCGTTTTAGAACACTGGTATATTCCAAAATGTATAATACAAGAGAATATATATATATACAAGTATTTTAAGTTAATTACACTAATACCTCTTACTTATCTTATTTAACATTCTCCCTCAAGCTAGCTGGAGCATATATATTGAGCATGCCCAGTTTGGTACAAATGTAATTCACACGAAACCCTCTAAGTGACTTAGTGAGGAAATCAACCAAGTGATCATTGAAACCCACATATGTTATAACTACATCCCCAAAGAACACATTTCTCTAACAAAGTGGCAATCAATTTCAATGTGCTTAGTTCTCTCATGAAAACAGGATTAGAAGCAATATGCATTGCAGCCTGATTGTCACAAATCAATTGCATAGACTTGACTTGAGTAACTCCTAACTCCTCAATTAATTGTTTCAGCAACATTAGCTCACATGTTGTTACAGCTATTGCCTTATATTCAGCTTTTGCACTAGACCAAGTGACAAAATTTATTTCTTACTTTTTCAAGAGACTAGGTTTCCACCAACAAATGCATAGTATCCAAATGTGAATCGTCTGTCACTAGACGATCCAGCACAATTAACATCCGTATATCCCACAATCTAACTGTGTTCATGATTCTGATACAATACACCTCGACTGGGGGCAGCCTTAATATACCAAAGAATACGAATCACTGCATCCCAGTAACTATCACAAGGTAAATCCAAAAACTAATTTACCACACTTACAACAAATGAAATATCAGGACATGTGATTGTGAGGTAATTAAGCTTCCCAACTAGTTGACGGTAGCGCCCAGTGTCAGAAAGAGCCTCCCTCTGTTCCAGTAACAATCTAATATTCAGATCCATAGGGGTATCTGTTGGCTTACATCTAAGCAACCCTGTCTCCTCTAGCATATACAAGGCATATTTTCTTTGAGAAATATAGATGTCTCACTTTGACTGACCTACCTCAATACCCAAAAAATATTTCAAGAGACCCAAATCCTTAGTTTGAGACTGTTGGTACTAACATCATCATCCCATGTAAGTACTATATCATCAACATATATCACTAGAAGAATGTGGTGGCTAGAATAAAAGCGATAAAAAACAAAATGATCAGCTCCACTACGAGTTAACCCAAACTCAAGAACAGCTAAACTGAATCAACCAAACCAAGCTCGAGGAGATTGTTTTAGGCCATATAAGGATTTTCAAAGGCGACACACTAGCCTAGACTCCCCCTGAGCAACAAAGCAAGAAGGCTGCTCCATATACACCTCTTCCTGTAAATCGCCATGAAGGAAGGCATTCTTGATATCCAGCTGATGAAGAGGCTAGTGAAGCATAGCAACAAGGGACAAGAAAAGGCGAATAGAGGAGATCTTAGCAATAGAAGAAAAAGTTTCACCATAATCAAGGCTAAAAATCTGAGTGTATCTTTTGGCAACAAGGCGAGCCTTAAGGCAATCAATCCGGCCGTCAAGACCAACTTTAACAGTGTAAACCCAGTGACAACCAACAGAAGACTTACCCTTGGGAAGAGGTACCAAGTCCCAAGTCCCAAGTCCCAAGTCCAAGTGGACTGTAAGGCAGACATTTCTTTAACCACAGCATCCCACCACCTTGGATGGGAAAGAGCTTCTTTATGAAGAGCAATAGATAAGTCAAGATCAGAAACCAAGGCAGACAAACCAGAGGAAGAAGAACCAAGTGGCACAAAGGATGAGTCAGTGGACGACTCCATTGACCTAGCGACGACAGCCGCTGCTAGTGGGGCCACAGGTCAAGGACCCTGCTAATAGACCTGAAGATCGAGGTAATCAAGGCAAGATGCAAAGGGCAATGGAGAAGGAGAAAAGGAAAGGTCAAGAAAAGGAACGGGCAAAGGAAAGCTAGTAGACACAGACTCGAAGAACTCAGAAGAAGAGAGAAAATAAGGAGATGACTCAAAGAAGATAACATCCAACAACAATAACATATCCAGCCTTTATCCCACTATGTGGGGTCAGCTACATAAATTCTAGACTTCCATATATTTCTGTCTTTTGTCATATGTTCATTTAGGCCCATACACTTCATATCAAACTTTAATGTCTCTCCCAAAGTCTTCTTGAATCTGTCCCTATCTCTTTTTTTGACTAGTTGTTCCATTTCATCAACTCTTCTCACAGGAGCGTCTCTTGGTCTCCTTCTCACATGACCAAACCATCTTAGTCTAGTCTCTCTCATCTTCTCCTCGATTGGCACTACTCCTATCTTATTACGAATAACCTCATTTCTAATTTTACCTTTTCTTATATGGCCACACATCCATCTTAGAATCCTCATCTTCGCTTCGCTCGTCTTTTGCTCATGCTGGTATTTGACTGCCCAACATTCTGAACCATACAACAAGACTGATCTTATAGCTGTCCTATAGATATTTCCTTTCAGATTTAATGGGATTTTACCATCACATAGCACCCCCGATGCATTTCTCCATTTTAGCCAACCTGCCTTAATTCTATGCGTGACATTCTCGTGAATTTCTCCATCTTTTTGAATCACTGATCCCAAATATCGAAAATAGTCTTTTCTTTGTAAGATTTGGTCTTCCAATTTTATTATAACATCATCCACTCTTGCATTTTTACTAAATTTACATTCCATATATTCTGTTTTCCTTCTACTTAATTTAAATCCTTTAGATTCTAAGTCGTTTCTCCACAACTCAAACTTAGTGTTCACTCCCTCTTTTGTTTCATCTACCAACACTATGTCATCTACAAATAGCATACACCATGGCACCTCTGTCTGAATGTGTTTAGGGAGTTCATCCATTACTAAAGCAAATAAGTATAGACTTAGTGCAGAACCTTGATGCAATCCCATTGTAATTTTAAATAGTGCAGTATCCTCTCCGCATGTTCTGACCCTTGTCTCTGCACCGTGGTACATGTCTTTAAGAGCTTGTATATAGACTATTCGAACTCCTTTCTTCTCTAAAACCCTCCATAATACTTCTCTAAGGACCTTATCATAGGCCTTTTCTAGATTTATAAACACCATATGCAGGTCCTTCTGATGATCCTGATACCTTTCCATTAAGTGCCTCAGTAGATATATAACTTCCATTGTTGACCTACTAGGCATGAAACCAAATTGATTTTCCGAGACATTTGTTTTTTTTCTGAGCCTCTGCTCTATTACTCTCTCCCAGAGTTTCATGGTATGGCTCATTAACTTAATTCTTATGTATTTTTCACAATTTTGAACATCTCCTTTGTTCTTGTATATAGGAACCAAAGTACTCTTCCTCCACTCATCTGGCATCTTTTTTGATTTAAGGATCACGTTAAATAATTTTGTTAGCCAGGAGATGCCCTCTTCTCCCATGCATTTCCATGCTTCTATTGGTATATTATCTAGTCTCACCGCCTTATGATTTTTCATCTTTTTTAATACTTGCCTTATTTCATTTGGACTTATGCGTCAATAAAATGTATAGCTCACGTTCCCTTCGGAGTTACTAAGATGTCCCAACCTAACTCTTGTGTCCCCACCATCATTGAATAATTTTGTGAAATACTCATTCCATCTCTCCTTAATCGCTCCCTCGTTCACTAATACATTTTGGTTTTCATCTTTTATGCATTTCACTTGGTTTAGATCTCTTATTTTTCTTTCTCTTGCTTTAGCTAATTGATATATATCCCTTTCTTCATCTTTTGTTGAGAGAGTTTGGATTGAATAGAAATTCTCTCTTATTTATTCCATGAGTATGAAACCCTATATATACAAGAAGTATGCTAATAAATCTCCTAAAAACTAGGAGTAGATAACAACCTAATAAGTAGGAATAATAATAGATAACAACCTAATAAGTAGGAACAATAATCATCTATAATTTCCAGATTTATACAAAATATGAAAACTTAAACTTGATTTATCTTCTTAGGCTTTATGCTTCCATAACTTCTCATCATTAACCGCTACTCCTTATCTTCTAAATGATAAGGTTTTTTATCCGCAACACTCCCCCTCAAGATTGAGAATGGATATCATCCATTCCAAGCTTGCTAGCCAACCTTTGATGCACAACTGTAGGCAACCCTTTAGTGAGAATATCTGCAAGTTGTTCACAAGATGATATATATGGAGTACATATTAGCCCACTATCCAATTTTTCCTTAATGAAGTGTCGGTCCACCTCAACATACTTGGTTCTATCATGTTGCACCGGATTGTGAGCAATACTAATTGCTAATTTGTTGTCACAATATAGTCTTATAGGTTCCACCAAAGTGATCTTCAAATCATCTAACAAGATTTTCAACCAAAGTAACTCACATACCCCTAATGCCATGGATCTGAACTTTGCCTCTGCACTTGATCGGGCCACCACACTTTGTTTTTTGCTTCTCCAAATTACAAGATTACCCCCTAGAAAGGTACAATAGCCGAATGTAGATCTTTTGTCCACCACTGACCCTGCATAATTTGCATCAGTATAGGCTTCAAGTATCATATTTTGCCCCTTTTTGAACATAATACATACCTTTCCCCGGTGTCCCTTTCAAGTAATGAAGTATTCTTAAAACTGCTCTAAGGTGAGTTTCTTTTGGACAATGCATAAATTGACTGACAACCCCCACTGCATATGCAATATATGGCCGGGTACGAGCTAGATAAATTAGTTTCCCTACTAGCCTTTGGTAAGATTCTTTATTCACCTCTTTATCTCCTGGAACTTCCCCCAATTTGTGGTTAAATTCAATTGGAGTAGTAGCAGCCTTGCAACCTAGCAGCCCAGTTTCTTTTAGCAAGTCTGCAATATACTTTAGTTGAGAAATAAAGATGCCCTCTTTTGAGTGTGCAACTTCTATGCCCAAGAAGTATTTCAACCTCCCCAAGTCTTTAATTTCAAACTCTTTAATTAGGCATTCATTTAATCTAGTCATACCTTCTTCATCATTTTCGGTCACAACAATATCATCCACATATACCAATAGGACTATTACTCCCCCTATGGCCGAGTGACAGATGAAGAGAGTATGGCCTCCTTGGCTTTGTTTATACCCTAAGGTAAGCATTACATGGGTAAACCGACCAAACCAAGCCCTAGGAGACTGTTTAAGGCCATACAATGCTTTTTTTAGTTTGCACACTACCTGCCCGCGAGTATCTGTACTATAGCCGGGGGTTAAGTCCATGTAAACTTCTTCCTCTAGGTCTCCATGCAAGAAGGCATTTTTTACATCATATTGCATTAATGGCCAGCCTAGCAGCTAGAGATAGAAGAACTCTCACTGTATTTAGCTTTGCAACTGGGGCAAAGGTGTCTAGATAATTAATGCAATATACTTGAGTGTATCCTTTTGCTACTAGCCTTGCCTTATACCGGTCTAGGTTCCCATCGAATTTGTATTTGATTGTATACATCCACTTGCATCCTACCGGTTGTTTTCCTTTGGGTAATTGAACTAGCTCCCAAGTATTGTTTTTTTCAAGGGCTGCCATCTCTACTTCCATGGCAATCCTCCAATTCTCATCCCTTATTGCTTCGGAAAAATGGTGAGGAATTGGGATGGTATGTAGGCTGGTTATGAAGGTTTTGTGTGGGGTAGACAGTTTAGAGTAGGATAGGACCAGGTGTAAAGGATGCTGAGTGCAGGACCTAGTGCCTTTTCTGAGGGCTATAGGCCATTCCAGATCACTGGAAAAGGTAGGAGCATTTTGAGGTGTGTGATGTTCAGTTATAGGTGCAGTGGAGTCAATAGAATTATTACCTGCTGGTGTCACAAGAGAGCTGCTGGTGTCGATGTTGTTAATAGGTTCAGAGGAGGAAGTAGATTCTTGGATCTGCACTGGGCTAGTAGCCAGCTTCTGCTGCCTTGAGTAGACCTACAGGGGAGGAGTACTTGGTGAGGTTTCCTCTAGAGTCCTGTCTGGTGTATCTTTTGCAGTAACTGGATCTGGTGAGGAGATAGTTTGAGGTGAGGGATCTAGATCAGGTAGAGGCATGACTAGATTTCCCTCGGCAGTTTTTTTACTGTCATGAGAGTGATCAAAATAGGGAGAATTTTCCACAAAAGTAACATCAGCCGAGACAAAGAATCTTTTGGAAGGAGGGTGGTAGCACTTATAGCCCTTTTGGCTGGAGGAATATCCAATAAAAATGCATTTCAAAACGCAGGGATCTAATTTGCCTCTATTAGGGTTGTGAACATGCACAAATGATACACACCCAAATATTTTTGGTTTCCAGCAGCTAGATATATGTAAATCAGGAAAATGACTGCTTAAGAGTTGAAGAGGGCTATAGGATTCAAGAGTTTGAGATGGTAGTCTATTAATAAGGGTAGTGGCTGTTAGGACAGCCTCTCCCCAATAATTTTTTGGAACATTATGGTGGAAAAGTAGTGCCCTAGTCATAGCTAATAGGTGCTCATTTTTCCTCTCAACCACCCCATTTTGTTGGGGTGTATATGGACAAGATGATTCATGAATAATTCCTTTTTGTTGGAAAAAATGTGCGAGGGATTAATTGAAAAAATCTTTGGCATTATCAATCCTTAGCCTCTTGATTGGCACTCCAAATTGAGTACTAATCATGTTATAAAAGTTAGGAAAAATAGTGCTTACTTCAGATTTGTTTTTCATAAGAAACAACCATATTACCCTAGTGCAATCATCCACAAATATGATGAACCACCTTGCCCCAGAAAGATTGGGAACAGTTGCAGGGCCCCAAACATCACTACGTAGAAGGGAGAATGGACTAGAGGTTCTTTTATTGGATGAAGGGTAAGACACCCTTTTATGTTTAGCAAATTCACAAATAGGGCCATGAAAGTCTTGAATATCACAACTCCTAAACAAAGCTGGAAACATAACTCTAAGAGTAGAAAACGAAGGATGACACAAGACACAAGACGATGGTGATGTAACCAGATCTGGTCCTTATTAGATTGCACCAAACAAGACACAAGATTCACCTTGTCCTTGTTTTCTTCCCCATTTGATCCATCAAAGTAGTATAGGCCAGCCCTAGCTTTAGCAAGCCTAATCCTCTTCTTCAACCCCTGTTCCTGAATTTCACAGCAAGAAGAAGAAAAATTAACACTGCAATTGTTATCTAGGGTAAGCTTTTGAATGGAGATGAGGTTGGTGAAGAGTTTAGGGACATGGAGAACATCTTTGAGAGTTAGATGGTCATTAAGGATGATATTTCCTTGGCCAACAACAGTGGTCAAAGAGCCATTTGCCAGTGTTATCTTTTTTGAGCTTGAACAAGGACCATAGGTAGTGAAATAATGGGATAAAGGGGTCATGTGATCTGTTGCCCCAGAATCAAGAATCCAAGAATTAGATTGGGTTATTTTTTAAGCATGTAGGGTAAGAGAATGGGAGGACATACCTATAAGTGCAAAAGAACAGGTACCTTTTTCTTTCTTTTCAAGAGAGTCTAGAAAGTTTCTTAGCTTTCCAATTTCTGCCCGGTTGAAATCCAAGCCATCTGTCTGCTCCTTTTGTTCCCCTTGCTTGTGCTCTGTCTGCTGCTATTGACTGCTGGCTATATAGGCTTGATTTTGGACCCCAAGTTGTCTTCCTTTAGATGGTTTTCCATGTAGCTTCCAGCATCCCTCTATGATATGCTTTGGTTTTTTGCAAAAAGTACACCATAGAGAGTCTCGAGAATCTCTATTGCTAGAAGTTTTATCTCCAACAGCCTTCCTTTCCTCCTTAGGACCCTGGTTAGGACCTCTCAATGCTATTAATGCTGACTTTTCTATAGGAGCAATGTCTAGCATTACTCTTCTTCTCCCTTCTTCAGCCCGGATTAGAGAGATTACCTCATTTAAGGAAGGTATATCCTCTTTGCCAAGTATTTGAACCCTCACTGCATCAAACTTCATATTTAGACCTGCCAAGAAGTCATAGGTTCTCTCCTTTTCCACAAATCTTTTATGTAAGGTTGCATCTTCACTACACTTCATCTTTAGACATTGGTAATGATCTAATTCTTGCCATAGAGTTTGCAGCATATTAGAGTACTCGGTAACAAATCTTACCCCTTGTTTGGTTGCTGCAATCTTAGTTCGGACTTCATATATTTGTGCTGCATCCTTCACTTTAGAATAGGTGAGCCTCCCAAATATCCTTGGTGGTTGTTAGAAACATCACCGCATCACTTATCTCGGGCATCATTGAATTCCAAAGCCAAGACATAACTAAAGAGTCCTCCTCATCCCATGCAACAAACATGGGATCTCCTTCTTAAGGGCCAGTCCCTAAGAGATGACTTATCTTACCTTTACCTTTGAGAAAGGTCCGGATAAGTTGGGATCATTTTAGGTAGTTTCTTCCATTCAATCGGTAGGCCGCCTGAAGATTTTGTAGTTCTCTCTATTACTCGAGTTGCTAGATCCAATGAATGGAACTTCTAACGGGCTGCTTGTTTCAACCGCTTCTAATGTAGGATTGGTGTTGGAGATGGTAGACATCTTAGGGAAAAAAAACTTGGACCAAACGGATGAGGAGAAAAAAAACAAAGAGAAAATATCAGATGAAGAAGGAAGTCGCAACTGACTTTGATTTCTTCAAGAAACGGAACAAGAGGAACAGGCCGAAATGGGACTAAGTAGGGAAAAAAAGGGCAATGAAGGCCTAAACAAAATTCCCTAGAGACCAGGCTCTGACACCATGTTAAGAGAGTTTGGATTGAATAGAAATTCTCTCTTATTTATTCCATGGGTATGAAACCCTATATATACAAGAAGTATGCTAATAAATCTCATAAAAACTAAGAGTAGATAACAACCTAATAAGTAGGAACAATAATAGATAAAAACCTAATAAGTAGGAACAATAATCATCTATAATTTCCAGATTTATACAAAATATGAAAACTTAAACTTGATTTATCTTCTTAGGCTTTATGCTTCCATATCTTCTCATCATTAACCGCCACTCCTTATCTTCTAAATGATAAGGTTCTTTATCCGCAACATCTTTTGTATCAAGTCGTTTATATAGATTCTCATATGCTTTTGACCTTGCTTCACTAACAGCTCTTTTTGCTGTCTTTCTCGCTTCTTTATAATTTTTAAGATTTTCTTCATTGTTGCACTAAAAGCACACAATATTGTTGCACTGAAGCCTTTTTTGCTTTTTTCCCTACCTATATCATCTCTTGAAGGCACATAATATTAATTTTTCTATTAATAATCACATCTACCACTTCCATAGCTTTGCCTGTTAATGTTCATATGTTCCATGACCCAATCCTTAATCTATAATTTTGGTTTTGGATTTGACTTTGAATTTGATTTTGTTTTTTATTTTGATTTTAGACTAGCTTCTTTACCCACATCCGTCCAAGCAAATGCGGGGACCCTTACTCATTTGTCACTACATCCGGGCGCCGATGCAGCAGCCCTAGCTCACTTGACACTACACGCAGGCAGTGTAGTGCATTGCTATGAAAGGTTACGCCCCAACGGTTTTTCATAGTTTGTCTAGAGTTCGTGTTTTGCATCCGACTAGGTTTTACATTAGTTGTCGGCTACCTAACACAACCCTCCTCCTTTATCCGAGCCTAGGACAGACAATAGATGATATCCCCAGGCGGAGTTAAAGAAGATAACATCCGCTGAAACAAAATAGCAAACTAATTGCGGAGAATAGCAATGATACCCTTCTAAAGGCGTGAATAACCAAGAAAAACACATTTGACGAAACGAGCGGATAGCTTATCACAACCCAACAAGTACTCCCAGAGATACGAGGAGGAAGAGAATATAAATCAACCCGAGGAAAAAAACAGAATAAGGAATTTGGTCATTAAGGACAGAGGATGGCATTCGGATAATTAACATACAGTTAAGACAACTTCATCCCAGTATTGAAGCGGAACATGCATATGAAGAAGAAGCGTGCAGACAGTCTCAATTAAATGACGATTCTTTCTTTTAGCCACCTTATTTTGTTGTGGGGTTCCAGGACACGAACTTTGGTGAAGAATCCGATTGGATGTCATATAAGATTTAAATGGTGAGGACAAATATTCAAGGGCATTATAACTACGCAGAACATGAATAGACACATTAAACTAACTTTTAATTTTAGCACAAAATGTAATGAAGACAGAAAACAATTCTAAACAAGTTTTTATTAAATATAACCATGTAGTTCGAGAAAAATCATCAATAAAGGTTAGAAAATAACAAAAACCTTATTTTGAATTAACACGACTAGGACCCCATACATCCGAATGGACCACTAAAAAGCATATGAGAACTAACACGTTTATTGACTCTACTCGGGAAAGAACTACGACTATGTTTCCCAAGTTGACAAGACTCACACTCTAATGAAGAAAGACTAGAGATACTGGGAACCATCTTCTTGAGATTGGGTAGAGACGGGTGCCCTAACCAACAATGGACCTGTAGTGGGGAAGCAGTCATCATGCACACCACTAATGAAGCTGGGTGAGACAGATAGTAGAGTCCTTGAAACTCAAGCCCCGTGCCAATTGTCCATCTGGCCCTCCAATCCTAAACAAGAATAGAATCAGACAAAAAGATTATAGAGCAATTAAAACTATGAGTGAGTTGATTGTGGTAAAAGTAAAACATATGACAATGGCAAAGTAAGAAGGGGTGATGTTGTGCCGATACCCACAACTGAGGCGTGAGAGCCATTAGCCATTGTAATAGGAGATAGAGACTTCAAAGTTTGAATATGGGATAGAAGAGAACGATTACTAGACATGTGATTGGTGGCACCAAAGTCGAAGATCCATGGGCTAAGAGAAGATGAGGACTTAGTAAAGCAAGCAGTAGGGTTACCGATGTAAGCAAGGGATGTGATAGGTGAAGTGGCCTGTTGTGCTGCCTGAAACTAAAGGAACTAAGTATACTCCCCCTCAAAGATAGTCACTGGTAAGGAATCAGTGGGTGTGATAAACGCCTAACCCTCTGAAGCGCCAACAACAATGTTAGCAGTACTAGCTGCTTGAGGTGGGTGACCACGTGAGCGATAGAAAGTCTCTTGAGTGTGACCAAGATGATTACAATAGGAGCATTGGGGCCAAGGATGCCCACCACCACGACATCCACCTGAATTACCTCCATGACTAGGATGAGAATCAGTCTAGGTAATAGCAAGGGCAGAGTGATCTCTAGGTGCAGACGTGCCACGATTAGTACTAATAGAAGAGGCTCTAAGTAACTTGGCAAATACCTCTGTCAAAGGAGGTAGAAAGGCACTACCAAGAATTTGTGTCTTAACTGATTCAAGTTCCGGTTGGATCCCATGAAGACAAAGAACAATAAACATTTGATCATGCTACTCTTCTTGTTTCTTGATATCTGTATCAAAGGGCATCAACTCGTTAAAATCAGTAATGGAAGGTTGGAGCTTACCCAAATAGGTGGTCATATCTAAATTAGTATGCTATAGATTGAACAAAGCACCAATCAAATCATAAATACAAGTGATGCCACTCGTATACAGCTCACGAGCCGAAGTCCATAGAGCATTACACTCATAAAGAGGTCGAAATATAGACATCAAGGTCGACTCAATAGTTTGCCACAGCAAACTTAGTAACCATGCATCCACCTTTCGCTAAAGAGATTGATTTTCCTCTGGAATAGTTGAGATGGTTGTTGATAAATTATCCTCAAGGCCATGTCCAAGAAACCAAATTTCGATCGCTAATGACCAAGCAAAATAATTTTGTTTATTCAATTTCTCTGTAGTAATAACTGGTGTGCCCAAAAAATGGAGAATGGTTACAGTTGTGGACGTGGACGTGGCAGAAAGGCTTGTGGATGAAGAGTGTGTTGTAGATGAAGACATGATAAGGAAAGAACAACCCGCTGTTCTGGCTGACCAGATTTGGAGTGGGTCAAATTCGATGGGTCGGATCTAACCAGATCTAGGGCTTGGCTGAAGTAGCCAACAATGGCGGACACAGCGAGGAAGGCCAATGGTCATCCGATGAGAGGGCGGTCAATTGACGGTTGTGATGGCAGGTCGATGGTGGCAATCGATCGAAGAACAAAGGCGGATGACGGAAGACCCAAAGGAAGAGGAAGGCGAACAGAAGCAGATCTAATTGACTGATCTGAGATGGTCAGCCAAGGGGTGATAAGTCGGTGGCGTCAACAATGACAGCACAACAACGGTCGCAGAAGGTTGATGATGGCGAAAGCAATGCTCAGCGGAAGCATGAGCGAAGACGACGATCGTGATGCTAGCAGAAGGCACAGCCGACGGAAGACGAATAGCCGCAAAAGACTAACGAATGCACAGGAAGACCAACAGACACACAAGGAGTCCAACGATGACGACGGACGAACGGCGACTAAGATTAGGGTTAGGGCTCTGATACCATGTGAATAAAATAATGTGTATATTCCAAAATGTATAATACAAGAGAATATATATATACAAGTATTTTAAGTTATCTACACTAATACTTACTTATCTTATTTAACATATTCTTTTGCACCAAATGTTCCAAATGGGTAAAGACAATCAAACCACCAAGATATAGTCATCAGCTTTCCCACCCTGCTGCTCTGTCTACCATGAATGAGAGCTGCTGGCAGCTTAATTTCTCGTCTCCCAGTGGTTTAAGTTAGGTAGCTAAATTGACACAAGTTATATTCAGACCTCTATTTAAGCAACTAAGCATATGCAATATATTGGGTTAGACGTATGTGCCACCACATGTTTGACTTCATATAATTGTAGATCTACTTCATCTTTGGGTTTCAACTTCTCAGAGATCCCTAGTCAACAAATTCATCAGGGCTACACCATCATCGTCATGCAGCTGCATCTACTTATACCTTCCTTCACCTAATTTTTTTCTATTTCTGCATGTTATTTCCCTGCTGCATACCTTTTTAGGGGGATTCTTTTTTGCACCTTCCAACAATTCTGTTTTGCCCTAATAACCAAAAATCTTGCTTTTTTTCTCCCAAAAACAAGAAAAAACTACTGTACCATCACAATACAGATGAGCTATGACCCATTGAGGATATTAAAAACTGAACCATCAAAATTTTTACACTATGACAATATGATCAAAATATTCAAGAGAAGAAGAAAATTAGAAAATATCTAACAAGGAAAAAGTTTTGCATGATAATTATAATACTGATAGCTTATGCCTCTATCATGTCAAATCATCTAATTCGAGGTTTATGAAAAAAGAGCTGTACAAAGAAAAAAGCACCAGTAACATTAAAGTTTTTGATGTTTCGCAAGCATTACATTGTCATACCACAATATAATGAAAAGGATTCAGTCATTGAAATCAACAATGAGTATGTGATACACACTTGAGTGGGTGCAGTGAGTGCTGCTGATGAAGAAGAGGCTGTTGCTATTCAAAGAAAGCAACTAACAATTACTAAGGGAAGGAGCTCAGGCAGAATGAGTTTCAGCTAGACACCTTGACTAAAGAGAGATGGGGGTTTAAGATGAAATCAAGGAGATCAAGAGATCAGAGGAGCTCATTCATGATCTGTGATTGAGCCAAAGTTGCGGAGAGTTCACTTTCATAGCTGGCTGGCCATCAGTTAGTTTAACTGCTAGTTGTTAGTTGGTAGTTAGTAGTTAGTAGTCAGTAGTTGAGAATATTGTGCCCACATTGGTACTGGTAGCTAAAGGAGGTAGTTCAGCTGTACTCCACTAGAATGTAAAAATTGCATAAAAGGGGAAATCCTGTTGTAAATGAGGATTATGGAGTGAAATATCCCATTTTCAATTATCTTTCATCATCTGAACCTCTTGTCATCCTCTCTCACTTTTATCTCCCGTTCTTCTTTTCTTGGTAGTTGCTCACTGACTCTTAGCAGTGAGGATTAGATAGCTAACTAAGAGCTATCAGTATTGCATGTATTTCAATAGAAGAGATGAATGAACTGCAGAGCACAAGCAAAACTTTATAAACCTAATACAAATGAGGTTATTCCAAGATGGTACATACCCCAACAAGAATCATAAAACTAGACAATCAAAACAAATAATTCAGAAGCTAGCTTACATTTCTGCAACTCCTCAGGTTTCAAACTCTGCAAGTCCAAGGAACAAAAATAATATCAGATATTTCACTTTTCATTGAACAAATCAAACAAGAGTAAAACATATGGTTTTCACATACCAGAGCATTACGGTTTAAGAGAATACATCTAGCCATAAAGTTGGCAATCCCATCAACAACATCTTCTTCAGTAATAACAACATAATTTTCATTATCAATTTCACTATCTTCTTCCAAATTAGCTGAAATCATTTCGTTGGTGACCAAAACCCACCCACTTTGTTCTTCAAGACCAACATTACTTAGTTCAGCTGACTGTACAACTGCTCCACATACAAAAACCAAAACAAGTGATCAATATTAATAAGTTGAACAAGGAAGATTTCAAAATGGTACTAATACAATAAATGATTTAGAAGGTTGGGGGAGAGAGACAAACAAGAAGGTGAGGATTCATCAAAAGGAAATTTTGAGCCAGTTCCATCAAGAGATTCACGATGAAGGGATTCAAGCTGAGCCAAAAACTTTTCAGAATCCACAGTAGTCACAAGACGAGCATGCAGCTGCAGGTGGAAAAGAAAACAGGTAATGGACTTTTGATCCTTTTCAATATAAAAACAGTCACATATTGAAAGCATGACCTCACAGATTTGTTTCAAGACCTCTTTTAATAAATTTTGGAAGGGGGTATGGAAGGTAGCACCAATTGGATGTGAATGTGGTGCAAGTGATGCAGGCAATTGTTGAAGTTAAGTAAGAAACTGCAGCAGAGTGTTTCTTTCAGATTATGAAATACATAAAAAAGAAAAATTATTATTACAAATGTTTCAATTTTACAACTACAGCACTAAGTGTGGTAGGCATCCATATAAATCAAATCTCAATTTGGGATCCCAAAAGGTTTTCAATGCACATCTCCCTTCCACTCCCTACTGTAACAGATCTCCCTCAAAATATGAGGGGAAGAAAACCATGGACTCTTACCTTTTACATTTCTAAGATAAACTCATCCACTAAAGAATTTACAGAATACAATCCCAATTTTATAAGATCATGATCTCTTTCAATGTATAAGTTACAAATCATCCCCAATCTCATGGGCTTAAATTTGGAGCTCAATCCCACTAACTATTAGCTCTGCATCCAAAATCTTTAAAGGCATTCTAAGAATTAGAAACCATCTTGGCTAGGATTTCCTTCAAGCACAAAGGAACCACCCGGGGCCAACAACACATACACCCTCCTAAAAAGCATCAACCAGTAGTCTTTATTGCTGCCCAATCTCCCTTCTGGGAATAGGAGTAACAAAAGTCTTTCCCAAAAAACATCACTGACAGTAAGGCACAAAACATACCATAATCTCATCCTAGATGCATCCCTACGATATTAGAAATGAGAGGAATACTATCTGAGTGTATTTTCTAAAATATCAGAAGCATACTTTGTCACAACCTCTTCCTCAAGTAAAAGCCTTCCCAACCTAAAGCTGTCCTTTGAATTGGAGCTAAAGAACAATTGATCCACATTACGCCTTCAATGTGAAGAATCAAGCTCCTCATAAAAGCCAGAAGTGCCAGATTTAATCTCCTCGCCACTATTTCAAAGCCTATCACCAATATTGGGCTTGCCAAAAAGATTATTCTTCTCTGGGCGTTTTCCATCTTACGAAAAAGATGAGCATTCCTGGCTCCCTATTTAAGCTACAACCCTCTCATTTCCTATCTACCCAGTCCTCCCGGCGACCAAAAACTAGTGGAATTATTGAAGCAATTGGAAATTGCAACACACTAAAATTTATTTGCATCTGCACCTATTGTTCTTTCAAGATTTTTTACTTATCGGTCTTCCAATTTCCATTACCTTATAAAACAAATAAATGACACACGCAAATATATAAATCGAATTGAAGCATAGACCAAAAATTCGAAGCAATTCAACTACGGGAACAAAATTAGTGGGCAATTTGCGCACATCGGGAGGGCAATCTCGGAGCAAACGGGGAGATCCGGAGATTTTCTGAAAAAGTTTGAGGTTCTCTTCAAGACAGTTCCTCAGACGGCGATTCTCGGACCTGAGAGACTCCAGCTCTTCAGACGATGTCGTACAATTATGCTCTTCCACCGCCGCCTTGTGCTCGCGGTGGTGATGGCAATGCTCAGCCGCGGCGAAAGCGACGTCAGCCACCTCCAAAACCACCTTCGCCACCTCAATTGGACCGTGAACCCCCATCTCTCTCTCTCCACATATACGTGGATAATAGATGCCTAGCGATGCAAAACTTTGCCCTAATTGGAGTAATTGGGAAGAAACAGATGGCGGTAGAACGATTGCTTGCGTATTTCTGCTTTGTCTTCGATGGCGACCGGTTTGTTTTTGAAGAAGACCGTGTTTGGCAAAGCCAAAATAATTAGGAGACCATCGCTAATAATGCAAGCCATTCGTACTCGGAGTTGAGTTTATCTAATTTTACCACGGTTATAATTAAAAATTCTCATTTTATCACCATTTTAAAAAGCATATAAGTAGTGATTCTTTCTCAACACTTCCCGCGGAAGAAGAATGTCTAGACGATACAATTTCATAAGGACAAAACTGAACTATTTTCCCCTGAAATGGGCTTATTTAATAGTTGCTTCCATCAAGGGCGATTGATTTATCCCTACATGATCTCGTATTGTCCAAGGGAGCCCCATTTTCTTCCTCGTTTCATTGATATCTAAAGTCACTATACATGTTTTCACAAACGATCTTTCTTGAAACCCAAGGCATCTCCAACCAATTTCCAACATCTATCATCCATTTATGGTATGCATAACAAACCTCTTAAGCTTTTATTGTGAATTTTTGCCTATTTATATGTACATCATCATAGTATGACTTTCTTTTTGGCATGACTTGCTTCTTTTTTTTTTAAATTTTTTGGGCATTTTATTGTCGATCTCCAAAGCCACCTGAGTCCATGCAAACTCAACTTTTGTTTTGCTAGTGATATGCCACTATATAAAAATAAAAATATTTAATTAACAAGAAAGTAGTTGGGTCACCCTAAGAGCCTACAATAAGAGGTCATCTTTAACCCAAATAATTTTTCCTGTACATAGGAGGGTCTCGCGCAACGCACAATCGGATAATTTCAACATTTACAAAAGCCCTAGAAGGTCCCACATAAAATATAGATATTATCCTTGGTGCAAAAGGGATAAATATCTTAATTCTAATAAGATATTAGAATATTGGGATAAATATCATCTATTAGAAATTTCAAACCAAGCAGGTTTAGGATTATCCTCATTTTCCTCTATAAATAAGCAGACCCTTATTTCAGAAATGTATGTTTCTAATACTGGTGAAAACTTTGTTTTACAATTTTTAGCATCCTTAATGTTTGACTTAAGTATCGAAGTATTTGCTTGAGTACTTTCCTGCGCCCTATGATTGTTTTCTCTCTTGTAACATCAGGTCTTAAGATAAAGGTCTCAGGACAAAGGCCTTAGGATGACATCAGGTCTCAAGATGAAGATATAACAGGGCGACATCAGGACTTAGGGCAACATTAGGTCTCAAGATGAAGGTCTCATGACAACATCAAGTCTCGGGACGAAGGTCTTAGGAAGATGACATTAGGTCTTGGAATGAAGGTCTCATGTCAACAACAATCTCGGGAGGCTTGATAACGACGTTTCCATCCCCATAAAATTTATTGTTGTGTTTGAGCAATAACAATTGGCGTCGTTTGTGAGAAATATCCAAAAAGCCTAAGAATGTTACAATGGTTCTCGCACAATCTCAAGCTGTAGGCAACAAGCACAACGATGAGGGTCTTAACATCGACAACCCTCATAACCTAAGATTGAAAAAAAATTCATTCCGACTGAAATTCGAGGAGTCGACAATTCCTCAAACTACCTCACTCAAAAAATACAAAGCACTTAAGCGACGCCATGAAGAAAGTACTAATGCCTTCTAAGAGATGGCCAAGTTTGTAATACCCAGGAAAATCCTTAAGGGTATGAATGACATTTTATGAAGGGTATAAATGGAATTGTTGAAAGAATGAGGCTTTAGGGATCACTATCGCAATCTTAAGCAACCGAATCAGCCGAAGGGAGTACCCCGAACCCTAGATAGCCAAAGAAAATGATATAGTATCAACAAGTAATACAAGTTATGATTTTAGGCATCAAAAGAAGTTGGATCAGAAACAGTTTCCGGTACAGCTATCTACCACGTTGAGAAAATCGAATGATCGTAAGGGATATAATACTTGAAATTTTTACATTCAAATATTGGAGGAAATAGGATATTTTAAGGGATTGTGGATGTTTGGAGATAAAAGTTTAATTTATGAGCCAGGGGAAAAATCGTAATTTTTGAGATTCGGGTAAAAGTGTAATTTACCTAAAAATCAGGGACATTTGTGTAATTAACTCATTCTTCAAGGACTAAAATGTAATTAAAAATTAGTCCAGGGACCATGTTGAAAAGGGTCAAAGTGAAATTACCCAAAAGTTCGAGATAAAGTGTAATTCTTGAAAACTTTTTACTAGGGGTATTTGGGAGATTCAGGAAAAACCTCATAAATGACTTTAAAGATAAAGATAAAGTCTCATGATGACATTAGAGATAAGATGAAGTCTCATGATGACGTTAGAGATAAGATGAAGACACATGATGACTTTAAGGATAAGATTTGCATAAGATTTTATTGGATAAGATAAGATTTAAATAAGATTTGATTTGGATAACAATGATTGTAGAAGATCTTACAAGATTTTGGAATGATTATATAAAATCTTAGAAGATTTAGAATGATTGCAGAAAATCTTAGAAGATTTGGGAATGATTGCAAAAAAATATTAGAAGATTTGGAATGATTATAGAAGATTTACAATAATTACAGAAAATCTTAGAAGATTTTGGAATGATTGCAAAAGATATTAGAAGATTTGAAATGATTATAGAAAATCTTAGAAGATTTACAATGATTGCAGAACATCTTAGAAGATTTTGGAATGATTAGAAAAGATTTTGGAAGATTTGAAATGATTGCAGAATATATATTTATTGGTGGCTAAGTTTCCTAAAGATATAAATAGGGGTTCATGGCTAAGGATTCTCTCATTCGAAGTTGTGATACATTTGCGCTAGACGAGAGTGATTCGGGTTTGATGGATAGAGAGTTTTTAAAGCATATGTGAGGCATCACACGCACAGAGCACTCGGGCATGCGGAAGTTGCAGGCACGGGAGGAAGAAGAAGCAGGGGAGAAGAAGAAAAGAAAAATAGAGAAAATGGAGGAAAAGAAAAGAAAAATTGGGAAAATTCTCGAAAAAAATCCCAAAAAATTCTGAGGATTAATTTGAGACTGTAAGAGCATGCCAAAGTCAGGAAATTATTTAAACACGTGTTTCGAGGCTTAGCACGCATTACGAGGCAAAAATTGACTTTTCACATAAGGTGAGTGGTTTGATTCTAGCTTTACCTTGTCTTGGAAGTGTTTTTAAGTGCTTGTGGTGGGTTCTAGTGAGCGGTTATACGCTCCTAGACTTAGATTATTTATAAGGCTTTATTTATGATCATCGTGTCAACATTTGTTACATTGCATTAACTGATTTACTTTAAAATGTTGGTGCATGGCGTGTGAATTTTCATATCATTTGGGGTTGAATTTCATGTTGTCATTGGGTCCGTATGGGGCGGGATGGGGTCTACTTGAGATTGGGACAATGCTAATCCAGGTGAATGGGTGTCACACTGGGGCACTCGAGGGAATAATGTTAAACCAGGTGAACGGGTGTCACGATGGTGCACTCGAGGGATTAACGTTAAACCAGGTGAACGTGTGTCACAGTGGGGCATTCGAGGGATTAAGTATGTCAGGGTGATATCTCAAGTTAGACGTGTCTTGCATATTTTCGTTTGTCTGAGTATGCCATGCTCGTGTCTATCATGCATTGTATAAACTGTTTTATGCTTTCACTTAGATGTTTATCATCTAACTTGGGCTATGCCCCTGGAATGTTTGATGTTCCAGCCAGGGACTGCTGCGAGGCAAGGATGTGGCCGGTTGAGGGCCAATGGTGCTTAGTTTGTTAGTCGTTGTAACTCTTGGAGGCTTTAGTATGTATTACAAGTTGTAAATGAACAGTTGTATATTAGCAATGTAATCATTTGATCTGTATTACGTATTTTGCTATGGAAATACTATGTAAGAACTACGGTGTTTTGGTATTAATGTACCCGCTGCGTTGTAATATGTCTCGTTTAGTTTAAGATTATTGATCTTAATAGTTAAACGGGCAAGGCTAGGGTTCTCGGGGTTTGTATCTACATGTGAAGATTGTTCTTGACACACCGCACGTGTTGAGCTTGGAGGAAAAAAAAAAAGAAAGAAATCTTGGGAATACCCTTATAGTGACACGCCTGGCGAGACGGGGTGTTACAAAGTTCCTCCAAGACGCCTTGCCACATACTGCATTACCCCCCATAATGTAAAACTACATATCTCAGCCTCTGAAAAAAGAAGTCCTGGCCCTAAGAGATCTCAATTAGGTTAACAAAGGTCCACGAGATATGGTACTTCCAAAGCTCCGCAAACAGAAAAATAAGTCCTGGCCCTAAGAGATCTCAATGAGGTTAACAAAGGTCCACGAGATGTGGTACTCCCAAAGCTCCGCAAACAGAAAATCAGGTAAAGAGTTTCCAAAAGAATTCTACCAAGAACTAATTTGAGAAATTACCCCCTATGAAAGTCCCTTATACTGTCTAAACTAGCCGTGGGGAGTGCCAACCCAAAATGAGAGAGTTCTCATCCCTCATGGCGAAAAATATCACAAAATAGACAAAAGTACAGCCCTAGGATTAGCTTCTAAGCATCAACCAAATCAATCCAATCTTTCTGCCTGGGATACTGAGGATATGAAAAGGATAGTGGAGCAAGTCTTAGAACAAAAGAAATTAGTGGCTGCAAAAAAAAAGATTCAGATGGAATGAAAATGTCTTTCACCCCAAAAATCATGAAAAAATTACTCCCTCCAAAATTCAAGATGCCCCAAGTCAATCCCTACTTTGGTACGATAGACCCTTATGCTTTTATCATAAATTTTCAATGCAAAAAATATTTTTTTTTATTAATGATATACTAATATACTCACTAATATTTTACTCTTGTATTTGGTTTTGATGATAAAAAATAAAATCAATTTATTCCCTATGTCATTTGTCAAGAATATGATTTGTTGGAGATTATGATTTGTCAAGAATATGAAAAACCAAATGATTTTACCAAATTAGTTTTGAATAATTAGATAGTGGATGTTTTTACCTTCAATATAATTTTTCTAAATCTGGAAGATTAGTGCATTATAAGGAGACATATATGAAAATGTTTTCATTTTGAAAAACGATATCCCAGTATTTTGATAGTTAGTATTCATTGTTGTTAAAACAATTTTTAATGAATTTTTCAATAAATAGAATGTATATATTTTGAGAGTGGTAAACTTGCTAAATCTCGAGTTTGTACTAAAACCAAAATTTTAATTTCTTATGGTTATGGATTTTAATTTTTTGGATATTTTTATTGAATCCAAATGGGAGTACTTTCTTATTTACATTTATGCATTAAAGTAAATGAAAGGTAAAATATAAATTAATGAAATTGTAAATATGTTGTAATGTTTTGTATCATCAAGCTTCATTTGTCGACTACATGCTTTCACTTTGTCGACTAATATATTGACTTGGTCAACTAAGTTATAGGTTATGTCGACCAACAGTGTGTTTGTTTCTGACTTGGTTGACTAAGCTATAAAATTGGTCGACTAACAGTATATATGTTATGACTTAGTCGACTAACTCTTTAAGTCTATCGACAGAATGATAGTTTTGGTCAACTAAATGCCATGCCT
This sequence comes from Diospyros kaki, assembly GCA_036245055.1. Taxonomy (NCBI): domain Eukaryota; kingdom Viridiplantae; phylum Streptophyta; class Magnoliopsida; order Ericales; family Ebenaceae; genus Diospyros; species Diospyros kaki. The sequence continues at coordinate 21,768,162 of BSEG01000014.1, read as the reverse complement.
ATTTTTTTATTGGTCGACTAAGTGTCCTATTATTTTTATAACTTGGTCGACCAACCTATTTAGTCTATTAACCAAGCTTATTATTTTGCCTCATTTTATCGACTGACTATTTTTATCTATCGACTAACTCTCTTCGCAGAAAGCCATAATGGCTAGTTTTTCAAACCCAACGGTCACAAACGGCTATATTTCTCTTCAATCTTTTGGGATGCCTATATATACAACTCAAGGATGATCAAAAAGAGGCTAATGGACGGGAACGAGTTGATCTAAAGATTACGAATCTTTTTATTCGAGCTTATAGTGTTTATGCTTTCATTGTTATATTTTTCTCTCCAAGGTTTCGTTCTATTATTGTTAATATATTCTTAAACCTTGTTTTCATTGTGAGAGAACTTATCGCTAAGAGTGTTAACTCTTAGTTTCTCTCTTTCATTTGTATCATTTTTATTTCCCTAGCTTATTATGCTAGAGGACTTGCTTTTTGAAGCAAGAGGTTGAATTTCCTAACTTGTTGTGTTAGAAGACTTGCTCTTTAAAGTAAAGGGTTGTAATTCCTAGCTAGGTGCTAGAGGGCTTTCTTATATAAGCAAGAGGTTTGTAATTTTCTAATCGTGGACTAGAGGGCCTACTTGGTTAAGTAGGAGGTTTTAGTGGATTGTTTGCAAAATCCTTAGTGAGGAGCTAAGGTAGTGGATTAGGCTTGTGTTAAGCCGAACCACTATAAATCCTTGTGTGTTTCTTGTGCTTGTGTTCCTTGATCTATTTATCTTTCCAAGCATTTCATTATTTCTCACTTGGTTTACATATTTTTCTTTGTCCATTTGTCATTTTATATGCTTTACGTTTTAAATCACTAAAACCTCAATTTGTATCAAAAAGTTTTTCAAGTTCAATTAAGTTTTTAAATTACCCAATTCACCGCCCCTCTTGGTGTATGCCATAGCATTTCAAACCTAACACTCACTAAGTGAAAAGGCTCACCAGAAGCATTTAAGGATAACTTTGTCCATGTTAAGGGACCGTAAGTTGTATGCTAAGTTTAGTAAGTGTGATTTCTAGTTAAGAGAAGTAACTTTCTTGGGTCACATATAGTTTCAGCGCAAGGAATATCTATGGATCCTGCTAAGGTTGAAGCAGCGAAGGAATGGTTGCAGCCTACTACCATCACAAAGATAAAGAGTTTTCTTGGGTTAACAATGTATTATTGTAAGTTTGTTAAAAGATTTTCCAATATCATTGCTCCTATAACTCAACTAACTCGGAAAGGGGTCAAGTTTGTTTGGAATGACCCTTATGAAAGAAGCTTTCAGTAACTTAAACGTCAGTTGACATCAGTTATAGTATTAACCATACCTATAGGTTCTAGAGGATACGAGGTTTATACGGATGCCTCGGGAGTAGGTTTGTGTGTGTTGATGCAATACGAGAAAGTGATTGCATATGGATCTTAATAATTATAACCCCATGAGAAGAATTACTAAGTGCATGACTAGAACTTGCAGCTGTGGTGAATGCTTTGAAATTGTGGAGACATTATCTATATGGGGAAATTTTCACTATATATACAGATCTTCAAAGCTTGAAGTATATTTTCTCCTAACGAGACTTAAAGTTTCACTAATGTTGATGGATGGAACTTTTGAAGAATTATGACTACACCATTCAGTATCGTCCTCGACGAGCAAAGGTTGTCACAAACACACTAAGTCGGAAGAGTTTCATGTCAAGAGTTTGATTGGTTGTCCATTTGCAAACCTTGACTGAGGAATTTGCAAAATTAGCCCTCAAAGTGGTACCATCCGAGAACATCGCAGTTGTGGCTTAGATGCGCTTGCAAGTTGATTTATGGGAAGAAATTACCTAACAATGCTAAGTTACGACAGAAAGTAGACAACCCAAGCAACCTGAATTCGAATATTGTAATGGTATACTCCAGATGAATGGTAGGATAGATATATGTACCTAACAATGCTAAGCTACAACAGAAAATTCTGAGTGAGGCACATCGTATCTCATATACAATGTACCATGGAACCACCAAAATATATCGGGATCTTCAAGAAGTATATTAGTGGCCGGGAATGAAGAAAAAGTATGGCTAAATTTGTGAGGAAATGTGATACATGCTAATGAGTAAAAGCTGAACACCAAAAACCAATAAGGAGATTACAACCTTTGGAGATTCCCAAATGGAAATGGAAATATGTGATGATAGATTTTATCATGGGATTACCCCAAACTCCAAGGAAAGTCTATACTATTTGGGTGGTTCTGGATCGATTAACAAAGTCAATGCATTTCTTCCCTGTTAAAAGTACTATAATCACTAAGCAACTTGCTTAACTTTATATTTAAAAAATTGTTTGGTTGCATGGAATTCCAGTGAGAATTCTGTCTGATAAAGATAGTTAATTTGTCTCCAACTTTTGGAAAATTGTGCAGAAGGAATTGGGAACCCAATTGAAATTTAGTACAACCTATCACCTTTAGACGGATGGTCAAACAAAGCATGTTAATCAAATTCTAGAGGACATGCTGAGGGCATGTGTGAAAGATTTTGGGGGTAGTTAGGATGAATACTTGTGTTTAGTGAAATTTACCTATAACAATAATTATCAGTTAAGCAAAGGGATGGCACCCTATGAAGCGTTATATGGACAGTGGTGTTGGTCATCGATATGTTGGTTCAAAATAGGGGAAAAATGACATGCTTGAACATATCTTATAGATAAAGCTACCTAGTAAATTGAGGTAGTTCGCAAGAACATGAAGTAGCCCAAGATCGACAAAAGCAATATGCAGACTCGCAAACCTGACCCTTGAAATTTGTTGTGGGAGATTTGGTGTACCCTAGTGCAACCCCATTACGCCCAACTTTTAAACACCAATAAAGAAGGAAGTTGAGACCCCAGTACTTAAGGTTATACCGAATTAAAGAGCAAATTGGTCTAGTTGCCTACCGACTGGAATTACCAGAGGCATTAGCTAGATTGCATGATGTATTTCATGCCTTTCAACTACGAAAACACATCTATAACCCTGATGTTGAATTGTCAGCTAAAGAAATTGATCTCCAACCTAACTTGACTTTTAAAGTGCAATTGGTACATATATTGGATCGGCAAAACCGTTAATTACGACGTAAGGTCATTTCCATGGTAAAAGTACACTGAAGCCAGCACTCGAAGTGGGAAACGACTTGGGAAATGGAAGAGAAAATGTAGGAGCAATTTCCTTATTTATTCGAGAATCATGGTTAATTCTGGAAGTTAATATATGATATAAATGATTGTTTAAAAATTTTGTGGACAAAATTTATAAGGAGGGGATACTATAATACTTTGTAGTTTGGAAAAAAGTTAATTGATTTTCTAATTTGAGATGAATTATCTTTGATTTATTGGACATTTGTGGGTTTGAGGAATTTGATGGGAGAAATTAAAATTATTGTGCTTTTGAGTAGGGAGGTGATTGAAAGTTTTAGGAAATTTTCAGGGTCGAGTGTAATTTTAAAAATTAGGAGTTGGATTGGTATAAAATTAAATTTTGTATATATATATATATAATAAAACATAACGATTTTTGAAAATGTCTAAGATACATTTTGATCCTATGGTTGAAATGAATTTTGAACATTTATCAATGGTTGAAATCAAATACCAACATATTTCCCCCTCTCCCAAAACCATCTCATCCTCCCTCATTGCCTCTCTCTCCCCCTCTCTCTCTCTCACAGACCCACCCACCCACTCCTTCCATCTTTCTTTCTCTCTCTCTCTCTCATAGACTCTACCCTTCTCAATCTCTTCTTCCTTACCTTTCCTTCAAGGTAATAATTTATTACTTCGATATCTCATCAGTATGTGTTTTTGGAAATCATTTTCTTGATCTTTGATGTTATCAACGAGCTGTGTTTCGTTTGGATATGTGTTGTTGTGGATGATTTATGAATTGTAATAATCTTCTTGATTGAATCGATTTATGTCCTTGGAGCTGAAGTGTTTTCCCAAATCAATAAATAGGAGAGTTCGTGATTGCTTTCAACAAGCTGTATGGAGATAATTCTGCTCGCTCGCTCCCTATGTTACAATACATGTTTCTGTAACATTATAGAATATTTCCCTTTCGTTGTTTTTTTTTATTTTTTGTGAAAATCTGTTTAGATAAAATATTTAAATTTTTCCTTAATCGATATTTAAAATTAGAAATATTACACTTATAATTTGTGTCTATATATCTATATATGTTAATAAAATAAAATTACAATTATAATTTGTGTCTACTCGACCACTGTAAAATAAAGAGTATCATAAACTATGATTTTTTTTTTCTTAAAAACTATCATTCTAAATATTCTAAATTTTAAAAGTATTTAATACTTAATTTTTAAATATTCTAAATATCAACCGTATAAGTTTTGAAATATCATGTAAATTTTAAATAAAAAAACACTAACAATATAAATTTTAATGTATAAGAATTTGACATTTAGAATTTAACATGGATGATTCAATTTCAAAAGAAATATATTTTTTTTTTTAAATCATTGATGATCAAATATTGTTTTTAGTGTAAAACTTTATTCAAATAATGATATCAAAGTAGGAAACTTAATTTGAAATTTAATATTTATATCTTTAGGTGTTGAATCTTTGAGACTTAAAGAAATATGAAATTGATTAATCTATCCTATTGAGTTACTTAAATATGCAAATATTCAAAAAGAATTCATTTATTTTTTTAATTTTATTTTTATTTTATTAATTTTATTTTTTTATTTTAAGCACAATAATTTTTTTAAAATTAAAATAATATAAAAATCAAAGAGTTCTTGACCACGCATGGTCGGGGAACTCAAGGTTCGGGAACACAAGGGTTCCCGACCACTTATAGTCGGGAACCCAAGGTTTTCTAACCCTGAATCGGGGTCTTCCCCTCCCCCCGATTGATGGCCGCAGCTATGGCAGTCAACGGCGGCTGATATGTATTATTTGATATTTAATTTTTAATTTAATTTTTTCAAATTGTAGAGAACTTACTAATGTGCTTTATTATATAGATTTAATAAATTTTTTATTATAAAACGTTAACAAATATACAATAATTTTAATTTCTATTTTTTGTTTAGTGTTTACAATTTGTTTTTACTTGCTTTTATATTTTGATTTGTAATATTAGTAAACATTATAAATCTTATATGTTTGTTTCTTATTTGAGTTTTGCAGAGTGTTTAATATAAGCAAAATTATTACAAGTTCTTCACAAATTTCAACATAATACATATAAATTATAACTAAATTTTAATTTTAATATTATTTACACCATGTCTTTAGGCACATGTATACGCTAGTACATATATAAGTGATCGGGTTCATTGCCTTGTGTCCACACGTGCCATGACATGGCAATGAACATGGCAGGTCGCGGGTTTGAAACACAAAAGAGGCAAATGCTGATTTTTTTTAAGGCAAAGCTGGACTAAAACGTTATCGTTTGGGCTATGTGACCTTTGCTCCTACCACCTGCTACTTGTTATTGCTGCCGCTTACAACCTCATATGATTTTTAGGTGATATGGAGAATTTTAGGCCATATAAATCCTCTAGATATTTTGCAACTTATCCTTGGATTAAGAATTCTTTAATAGGAAGATTATGCCAAAACAAAAAGATGAGACGTAGGCTACAAGTAGGGGACATGTGCAAGTGATAATAGGTTATCATGAAGTTGTAGTGGCCTTTGGAAGCCCAATAAACCCTTGCAACTTATTAAAGCCACTAGAAGTTTGTATATAAACCAATGAAAGCCAAATTTAGGCCATGGAATAACTTGGAGGATTTAAAGTAAGCTGAAGGAAAATTGATGTCCTTGCTGTAAGTTTAAGAGCTTAAGGTAAGTAAGAAAAGCTTAAAATTAGGTAGAAACACCTACTTTGAAATAGTCCTTCTTGACCTATTATGTTTAATTTTTTGTTAAAGGGATTTTTTGAAATTAGGTTTTACTATTTTCAGATAGGTACAAAAGTTGTGAAATCCATGAATGCGAAATTCCTTGAACTTGATGTTGCTGATGTCGAACTTTCTCTTACTTATAATGATAATGTGGAATCTAAAACTGTTTCCATCCCTTTGCCTATGTCGAATGAATACTGCATCTATTGTTGTTGATAGAGTAGAGCATATGGATGATCTTTCAGCTCCAATTGAAAATTATCAATTTGATGAACCTGTTTTGAATATCGTTGTAAGAAGGTCTATAAGATCCATGAGGCCTATTATTCCTGATGATTTCTATGTCTATCTTGGGGAGTCCAATTTCAACATTAAACATGTAGTTAACCCAAATAACTTTCATAATGCTATCAATTTTGGGCAGTTTGATATGTGGATTAGTGCTATAAAGGAAAAGATGCAGTCTATGGATCATAATGGAGTTTGGGAACTAGTTGAGCTCCCAAAAAATTGTAAACCCATTGGTTGCGTTTATAAGACTAAGAAAGTCTCAAAAGGAAGAATTGAGCACTTTAAAGCAAGATTAGTGGCAAAAGGGTTCACTCAGAAAAAAGACATTAATTATATTGAGACATTTTTCCCTATGTCTTTTGACCCCCTGATAATTTTGGTAGAGTAACTATATATTTTCTCATCTCTATACAATGGTTTTTTGACCCCCTATTTATAGTGTGGGGTATTTATAATTTACACAAAGTTTAAAGCAGTGGGGCCATATCATGAGAGACAATGTACTCTTATTGTCTCCATAAAATCGGGAGTAAATGCTCCGCACAATCTGGGGATTGTTTACCACTGATAAGGACAGGTAAACATCATCTCTGGTTATTCTACTTCGTGGTTTTCTTTGCGAGCTGACCGGATCAGCCAACGAGCTAGAGACATCGCTAGGAGCTTGCTTGCTATCGCAATTTGAGTTCATTCTTTAGCATTGTGAGACCTCGCTAAGATGTTCTTTAGCTTTAGGCCCATTGGGCTTCGAGTGGCTAGAACTCAATCATTGGACTATTCGCAGTCCAAATAATAGCCTAAGCCAGTTCGAAAAATACCCGTAACAATTAGGTAGCTGCTAAAAAGTTTATGAAATATCTAAAGAAAACTAAATAGCATATGCTTGTTTATAGGCATGTGGAAAACCTTGAGATAGTTGGATACTCAAACTTATATTTAGTCAGGTATCCAGATGATCTGGAATCCACTCTAAGGTATATTTTTATGTTAGTTGGAGGTGTCATATCTTGGAATAGTGCTAAACAATCCATGACTACTTCTTCCTCCATGAATCTTGAATTCGTTGCTTGTTTCACTATTGCTACTCAAGGTGTGTGGTTGAATAATTTTATCCCCGAACTTCATGTTGTTGACTCTATTTCAAGATCACTACATATCTATTGTGATAATACTACTATTGTATTCTTTTGTAAGAACAATAAAATGTCTAGTGGATCTAAGCATTTAGAGTTAAAATATTTGACTGTCAGAGATCTTGTAAAAAAATTGGGACATAATGATTGCCACACTACCCTGCACATTGATTCATCAAAACTACAACTAAATTCATCAAACGTCAATCCTCTTATTAAAGCAAGTGTAGGGCGATTATACTCGCCAGTGTGCGAGTGTGCGTGTAGTACAATTTTAAATTTATATTTCAGTGAGTCCGAGTCGGTTCACAAGGAGATTATTTATGGATGAAAACAAAAATCATTGAATATTTGATTATAAGAGGTAATTAAGATGATCTAAAGGTAAAAATTAAAATTAAACTAACACTGAATTTAAGCAGCTTGGGTCAAGACAATTTCAGTGTCAAAACCAATTAATTATCGATTTAATAGAAAATATCAGTAATATTCATCTGAATTAAGTTTTGTAGATCTGTCAGTAATTTTAGTTCAAGATAATGATAATTCTTGTTTAAGCAATCTCCATACATGACATGAAAATTCTAAATTAAGCAACTACCATAAATTGAATTATATTCCACATACATAATTTATAGATACAGATTAATTATTTAGGTTTGGGTATAAAAACATTTACAAGTCTAGCAATCTCCATACGTGGCATAAAAATTATAAGTTAGGCTTATGCTCCAGTTCAAACTTAAATATATACTATACGCACACTGCTCAAATTAAATCAGATTAATATTACACATTTGAAGCGCAACTTTATTTGAGAATCATTGGCATTGGACACTGTCCTTGCCTTAAGCCAAGATTGGATTTAGCTACTTATCTTCATTTGAAAATAAATTGGCAGGAATTTAAATGACGATAATTAAAATTGCAGAAATTAAAAGATAATATTTAAAAGACAATATTTAACCGACCATATAGGTGGTGGATAATAAAAAGATGGTATTTAAAGACAATATTTAACCAACCATATAGTCAGTGGATAATAAAGAGACAATAATTGAAAGACAATATTTAACCGACCATATAGGTAGTGGATAATAAAGATATAAAAAAGAATAATATAACACAGCTATATGGAAACTAAAATTGAAGATTTGATAGAGAAATTCTAAAAGCACAACTATATAGAAACTAAAGTTGAAAATTTGAGAGAGAAATTATAAGAACACAACTATGCTTTCATTATAGAAAAATTGGATGGCTACAAATACAACCAACTGAGCTATTTATAACCCACAAGATACAATGGAGACCACACGATTATCTAATTTAATAATAAGAAAGATAAACAAATATTTAGTTTAATAATACAAAGATAAGCAAAATATCTAATTTAAAAATACAAAGATAAACAAAATATCTAAGAAGCTTCCACAACTTAGACCTTTAGTTTTGGGCTTGGACATTCCTTGTGTTGGGCTTGGGGCTTCCTTGTGTTGGACTTATGCCTTCCTTGTGTTAGGCTTGGGATCCATATATTATATATATTATATTTATTTTTTTATTTTATATATTTTTATATTAATATTTTTAAACTTACACGCAATCACAAAATGCATAATAATATTCAATTTAAATTAATTTTAAGATCAAAATAAGAGTGAAATTATAACAAAATTGACCACTAATCATATAACAATTAAGCATGTTGATACTAGCTTGATACTAGTGGATCCCTTAACCAAATGACTTAGGCTCATAGTTTTTATTGGACATGTCTTCAATATGGTTGTCCTAAGTTCATTTTATGTACTTGGTTAGTGGGAGTTTTGTTATTTTGCTCTTATGTTTTATTTATCTCATAATTTTATTGGACATGTTTTTAATATGTGAATGTTTTAAGTTTTTTTGATGTTCTTGGGAGTTTTGTTCATGTGATTGATCTATTTGGTTTTATGTTTATTGGCCATGTTGGAGGTAAGGTATTAGTCTCAAGCTTAATGTTGTTGTCTCAATATCGATACCATGTTTAGATATGAGAGTTTTAATCATCTTAATGATGATTACGAAATTTCTCTTGCTCATATTGTTTTGAGCCTATTAAAGAAATTAATTTCTCTTGCTCCTCTTGTTTTGAGTATTTCAAAGAGAAATTGAGGACTGGTAATGGAGATAGCACATTTGAGACCACATGTTTGATGCTATTTTCTTGCTACACTACCACGCCCTGACTCATGTCGATATTGTTCATAATATTTGCGATCGTAGATAAGAGTTGTGTTGAAATTAATAATGTAATGGTTGTCATGGTTCAATATTATGGATTTTATTAGATGGAGTGGTATTTGATATTGTCTCTTTGACCATACTATTTTATTAAATCATGGCCATGTTGCAAAAATAGTTTTTTCAGCTTGAGAGTCATTTTGTAAAAAAATATTTCAAAATCAAACTATAGTAATTAATGTTGCCCACGTGGGAGAATGTTGGAAAATAATTTTTTACCGGCTAGCATTAATTGAAATTATTTTATTTTGTTAAAATCAAGCCAATAATATGGTCAATTATCTTTTAACGGTCGAGTATGATAATTTTGTTGTTGATAGTGGTCTATCTAATTATTCGTGCACATCAATTTTGAATTTTAAGTGTGGCTTTAGGTAGAATATAGTTTATTATTGTTGTACCTCCCCAAAAGGATCAAGAAAGAATCTTTTGGGTGGGTGAGACTTGAAATAAACCTTTTAGGAAAGCTCGAGAGAAGCCTCTGGTTAAACACCCGAGAGGTTTTTTCGAGTGCACTCGAAAAAAGATATCTGAAGAAGTAGCGGAAAAGCCATCCCCGCGAGACCATCCTAGAAGCACGGAAGGACCTGCTCGAAATACCTTTTCAAGTTTCTCCATAAATGTATTTCGATGAATATGCGATCAATGCCTCATGTCCCCCTCGAGATCCGTGCCCTATACAAACCAAGCTACAAGACAACAAAAGGGACTTTTTGCAACCATTAGATAAAGACCACATTGACTTACCTTTTTTCTTTCAAGACATTTATTGTTTTCTTTTAGAATTAATCTCATTCATTTTCGACACTAAATTAGGCATCAGAAGGTCTTCACGGGTGAATACTCCCTACGAGCCTTCTAATTCATTTTTCTCTTGTAGTTCTTTATGGAAGAATCATCATCTCCTCGAGAGAAATCAGAGCCTATTTTGGGGTGCAGTTCTTGCAAATAACAGTTTTTTTGGGGGGGTATTATTCTTTCGGGACCTCAATTTTCTCGGGCATAGTTTTTTTGGGACCTCAGTCTTTCGAGGTAATACTCTTTTGGGGTAGAAACTACTTTCGAGTCACAGTTTCTTTCGAGACCTCAATTTTCTAGGGCACAGTTCTTTCGGGACCTTAGTCTTTCAGGGTAAAACTCTTTTGGGGTAATAGTTTCTTTCGGGACAACTTCTTTTGGGACATGTTCTTACGAAACATTTTTTCTAGAAAATATAGCTTTCATAGACTATTTCCCTCACCCGATCCATTTTGTGTTAGAATCTCATACTGCAGTTTACCATGCTGAGTAAAATTTTGATTGTTATATTTTTGAAGACAACAATTATCTAATTAACTCGTAATTGGAGGGTTATTAGATAATATTTTATTTGCAACTAGGTCCCCTCTCCGCTACTTTAAATAGTAATGTTGGGTTATGATTTTGTGTGCTCAACTTTTGTACACTTATCCCATTGAAAAGCTACATGTCTAAAAAATAGTGAGAAGAAGATTTAGTCAGCCACAAATTTATCTTGATATGAGATTTGCTTTTGTATCAGTATAAGATTGAATCATTTATAATTCCATTCAATGGCGAATACATGTATATTGTTTGATAACTACTTTGTGTGTTCTATTTAATTCATATGATCCTATTATTTAATTTTATTATCCTATACATAGCCCATCTCAACATCCTCACATTCCTCTACAAATTGATATGCAATGTGTATGATCCAATCTCTTTCATTTCTCACATGCTAAAAACACCTTAATTTGTGCTGTTAAGTAAATTAATTAATTAATTTTTTCAAATTCTCAATGTGTAAACTTAATTTTTTTCAAATTCTCAATGTGTAAACACCGGAGGAAAGCAACAATAGCTTCTTCTATATGATTGTAAGATTTGAATGAGAAGCCATAATAGGAAAACCATATCGTAAAAAGTTAAATTAGTTCAAATTCTTTTCTCCTAACATCTTTGATTAAGTTGGAACTCCAAGGCATCTTTATAAACATGTTTAGTAAAATGCTTCTCCATTAAGTAAGCCATTATTGTTGTCTTCTTTTTTTTTTTTCTCAAACTGCAAAGAGAAAGTTTAGTTGGAGAAAAAGAAGTGAGGAGTTCTAAAGGAAGAAAAAAAAAGAAATCTAAAGAGAGAAAGAATGCTTTTTACAGACACTAAAGACTTGTAAATGTCGAGAAAAAATACAATAACGAGGCTAAGAGGAAACACGAATCCTTTTACTATTACAAATAAGATAATCCGACAACATTTTTGGATAAAGTATCTTAGAAGAATGGAAAATGACATTTGAAATCTTGGGGTAAGAAAATTGGTTCAACTTTTCAAACCAATTATCTTTTTTGACTTTGATATATAAATTTAAATTGCTTAGCATAGACTTAAAGCCACACGTGGTGTAAGATTAGTGACCACTAACTAAAGGCAAGTGCTGTCTAATCACAACAGAAGGGCTCAAAAAACGAACAAATAAAGATTGCATTAAAATAAAAAATAAACAGAAAAGAAAAGCCAGAGAAGATACAAAGGAACGAGGGAGGGAGAATTGGAGGGGCAAAAAGTAAAAGAGGAAGGCAAAAGAATCAAGAGTCGGCGCCCCTGTCTTCGCCGACCAATCATCACATCCCTTTCATCAAGCCCTCCTCCACTATTACCCCCACCCCTCACCAAACCAACCCCTCTCCATCTATATATACACCCGACCCGCATCCCTCTCTAGCCTCTTCCATTTTTTCTTCTTCCCTCTTCTTATCGGTCTCTTCCGTGAAATTTTTTTTAACCCACCGGAAGATATCCGACTCTTAGCATAGCTTAGGGTTTTTCTTTGATCTAGCTTTTCTTTTATTTTTTTCTTCTTTTAGGGTTTAGTTTCTTGTTCTTTTCCCGATTGATTTGTTTTTCAGACTTCTGGTTTCTTGTTATTATTTTTTGAAGATTAACGACTGAATTATGAGGGGGGTGGTCGTTGAGCAGTCTCATGTTGAGAGGACCGAGGATGTTGACAAGGATAAGAAAAAGAAGCGTCGATCCAATCGACGATCTAAACAGAACTCTTTTGTTTCAGGTATTTTCGAATATATGTTTAATGAGTATAATATCCCTTCTATTATAAAAAGAAATCTGGTATTTAATTTAATTTCATTTCTTGGAGTCATTGCTGTGGTTTGATCTGAGTTGGGTGCAAAGACATGTTTGAGCTTATAGTGATGAACTAGCTGTGATTTTACCTTTATTACATTGGTGCTGTAAACAGTGCGGTTTTATTTTTCTGTCTGTTTTCTTTTTTTTTTTTTTAACCACGAGAAGTATTTCTGGATTGGCAGTTTTTGATTCTAGGACACCCAGATGCAGAAAGTGAATTTAGTTGAGATGTGTACTCTTAAAGGTCTCTAAAAATTGTATTTGGTGGCTGAGAAATTAAAGCAAAGAAAAAACGAATGACAACTTTAGTTTCCGTTTTACTTGTACACTACAATCTTTCAGTGATTCACCGCTATCCAATCTATTTGACTTAGTAAAGTTCAGGTGCTCTTTCTTGTTTCTACGCTTTTTTTTTGCCCTTTTTTCATTTCAAAGTGAAGAGCAAATGAGAAAGCCAGTCTAAGGAACAAAGGTTTGTGCTTTTATGTTAAGCGCATGGCACACTTATATTATTTGTTTCATTTTTTTACTATTTTACGAGAAAAGAAGCATTGTTACTGTATACCCCAATACACCATAACGTGACCATCTATTATATAAATATCTTGGAGTTGAGGAGCCTAGATTTGGTGATGATTTTTTGGCATGGGGTGTTTTTGCTGATATAGCTGGAGTTGAAGAGTCTAGTTTTAATATTATAAGCAAAGGAGGCAATGCAACAACTGGATCACCGCTCTCAACTTCTTGTTCCCAGCGAATTTTGGTTGAAGAAGTTAATTCAGATGGCACTGACGAGGAAGATGAGGAGAACTATAACTCAAATGATGAAGATGACTTTTTAAACTTAGACAAAATTCAATGAATTAAAAGACCTATTTTTCTTTTTTTTCATGGTCTTTTCTCTTGATTGTGCTATCTGGTAATTTTGTTGCAGTTCTTGTATTATCTCTTTATTTTTCCTTGCACTTGCACTTTTTGTTGATTGAGTTCGCGCTTGCACTTTATATTTTTCACTCAAAGCCCTAGAAGGCCTTTGCACTTGAGTGTTGGTACAACCATTGTTAACAGGAAAGGAGCAAAAAAAGGAAAGAAAGAAAGAAAATAAAATTAATGTTTGTCTGTGTAAGTACGATCTATTCACATGTCTGTGTAAGCAAGATCTGTGTTTTATTTTAAAAGTTTCTTTTAGAGAATTTATGGATTTTTTGGATGGGAGCTTACCCGAAAAATAAGTTTAACTTCTTTTAGGTATTTTCTTGATTTTCGGTAAAGAATGCCTAAATTTGTATAAAATTTCATTGCTTCCGCAAGACATCTTTCCACACTTGATTTTTGAAAATCATCTTCTGATAACTTTTCCCAAAAAATGTAGATTATCTTTATTTACTTTTCCAATCCCGACTTTACTTATTTGGGATGTGAAATTTATACCTCGTTTGGTTTCTAAGTTTTGTTCTGTACTCATACTTGTGGATGCTTATATTTGTGTGGGTCTGTGATTCCAGTACCTGCTCCTATGTTCTCACCTTTGTTTCCCTTCCTTTTGTGGATCCTAAAGCAGTTTCTAGTTCGGTGAATGAGTTACATGAAGAAAAATCAGAAATATTTAGGTTTGCTGGTACATCAAATGAGCAGGCACTTCCCAGAGCATCCAATGTTGCTTTTAATTCTTTGCCAACGATGCATATAATTGAACAGGGAGCATCACATGAAGATAGAAGTGTGCACGAGCAGCAACTCGTTGCATCTGGTGCAAAAATGTTTTCAAGATCATGTCCTGATACGATTTCTGGTGAGGAGTCAACAGGGTCATGTGCAACTAAGTATTTTCTTCTGTATCATCAGAGAAAATATTTTACTCCTCACTGGTCCCCTTCGGCCATTAATGAAGCATTGGAGGTCAGTCTGTGAAACTCAGTTTCTTGATTTTTGCTTCATTGCAGTTTGTTATTGCAGTTCGTTACTGGTATCTATCTCCTTATACACAGAACAGTGAGGAGTTTCTTTTCTCATTAGTTTTTACTTCTGCAGAAAGGTTATCTCTTTAAAGCATTATTTCGTGTGAATGCTCACAACAGACTTGAGGTTTGTTAATTATTTTGTCCACTTTTTACCTATTGCTTCTTTTTTCTGTTATGATATAAATACTATGGATGCTCTGATTCGTGCTGTTAGGCCTATTGTAAAATCGATGGAGTGCACACTGATGTTCTTATCAATGGAGTTGCTGCTCAGAATAGAGCTGTAAGTCTGAATTTATCCTTTATGTTGCTTTCCTAAATAAAGCATTGTTGTCTTCAACTGCCTACAGATTTTTTATGTTCTTCATTTAATGCACATTAACTTTGACCAGTTGATTCACTCACTTAACTTTTCTCCATACTTGATCAACTGCATGCATTTAATCTTTGAGACGAAGTTTTCGTTTTGCCTATGGAAAATCTGACATCTTTTTCATGTAAATAATAGAAAAAAAAAGGCATCATATTAATCACTAATGTTTTTGGTTGGCTCCAGCTCATTTATCTACTAAATTATTTTTTGATGCTACTTTGTTTGTTCATTATTTGAAATAATCTATATGTGAATCGAAAATTTTGTTCCATGGTACAATTTATTCTATGCAACAACAGCACTTGGGATGGAAAAGCACTCTATGGTCCAACTGCAATGAACAACAAGCAGTTTTAGTTAATTGGTTGTGTCACTGATATTTGAATTTTTTGTACTCATTATTAATATAGTCATTCAGAACGGGCCCAATTTCAACATTTTTGGTTTGCATTTTTGCAAATTGTGTTACATGTGATCTATCTCCTCGGCTATATTTGACACATATCTTATGTAACTTAGATTGAAGGAGACATTGTTGTAATTAAAGTTGATCCTTTATCATCATGGGCTAAGATGAAAGGTTCTGTTGGGAATATCAATAGTTCTGCTGCATTGGATGATTATAATTCCAGCTCTGAAGTCAGTGAGACGGTTGTTGGTGATGGCTGCAAAGGAAAAATTAAGCCAGATACACTTTATGAGTGTGTGGATGATAGAAATGACTCACTTTCTCCAGACAGGGGGATTTTTTATGAGGGTGGCAGTTCCTTTGTTGCAACTGTTGGTTCAGAAGTAGTTGGATGTTTCGCCTCTGGGTTTGATAATTGTTGTAGCCCTGCTGGCAGATATTCTCTTGAGTTGGATCCTCCACAAGCGGGCTGTTCCAGTGAACATAATAGTGTTGCAAGCCCTGTGGAGAAGTTGTGTGCAATGTTGAGTACATTCCCATCAAAAAGACCAACTGGTAGAGTTGTGACCATCATTCAAATGTCTCCTCGCCGGGAGGCTGTTGTTGGATTTCTTAATGTTAAGCAGTACCTTTCTAATAGGGAAGTTTGCAAAAAGGAAAATAAGAAGAAAAAGAATTTATGTGCCAACCAGGAGTACATCATGTTGACACCAACTGACCCTAGGTTTCCCAAAATGATGGTACTTGTTACAGACCTGCCTGACTTCATCAGGAAAAGATTGGAGGAGGGAGACATGACACTTGAAATGGAACTTGTGGCTGCACGAATTGATCATTGGGAAGAAGAAAATTATTTCCCGCAGGCTCGAGTCATGCATATTTTTGGGAGGGGTGGAGAGATTGAACCACGGATAGCTGCAATTTTATTTGAAAATGCAATATTTTCTTCTGAGTTTTCTCGTGAATCACTATCTTGCCTTCCTTGTTTACCCTGGGAGGTTCCTGTGCAAGAACTTAAGAACAGAAGAGATTTAAGAAATTTGTGCATATTTACTATTGACCCATCCACTGCAACTGATCTTGATGATGCACTATCAGTTGAAAGGCTATCTAATGGCATTTTCAGAGTTGGTGTCCACATTGCTGATGTATCATATTTTGTCCTACCAGATACAGAGTTAGACAGAGAAGCTCAAATTCGGTCTACAAGTGTCTATCTGTTACGGAGCAAAATACCAATGTTACCCTCATTGCTATCTGAGAATCTAGGCTCACTTAATCCAGGAGTAGACAGACTTGCCTTCTCAATTTTCTGGGACATCAATCTTGCTGGAGAGGTTCTTGATCGGTGGATTGGACGTACTGTTATAAGATCTTGTTGCAAACTCTCCTATGAAAATGCTCAGGACATCATTGATGGCCTTTTTGATGTGGGAAGTTCCACGACCTCAGGTGATGGTTGCCCTCAGTTGCATGGTGACTTTGGATGGTCTGATATTGTTGTATCTGTTCAAATCCTTAATGGAATTTCCAAAATTTTAAAGGAGAAGAGGTTTAATGGAGGTGCCTTGCGTCTGGAAAGCTCAAAATTGGTTTTATTGCTTGATGAATACGGAACTCCATATGACAGTATACTTTCTGAAAGAAAGGATGCAAATTTCCTTGTTGAGGAGTTTATGCTTTTGGCTAACAGGACAGCTGCAGAAGTTACATCTAGAGCTTATCCTGATAATGCATTGTTGCGGAGGCATCCTGAACCTAACTTGCGGAAGCTCAGAGAATTTGAAGCTTTTTGTAGCAAACATGGTCTAAAGTTGGACACTTCTTCTTCAGGCCAGCTTCATCAATCATTGGAGCAGATCGGAGAAATGCTGAAAAATGATACTGAGTTGTTTAATATTCTTGTATCATTTGCTTCTAAACCAATGCAGTTGGCAACATACTTCTGCAGCAGCAATCTGAAAGGCAGTGAAAATGATTGGCGACACTATGCTTTGGCTGTTCCTGTTTACACTCATTTTACTTCACCATTACGTAGGTATGCAGATATTGTAGTACATCGGAAGTTGGCTGCTACACTTGACGCTGAAGAGATGTATTTGAAGCGCAAACATACATCACAGAAACCGAACAGTGTGAAGGAATTGACAACACAATGCTTCACTGGTATTTGTTTCGACAAAGATGCTGCAGAATCAATTGAAGGTAGGGAAGCATTATCTGTTGCAGCATCAAAACACACTCCATGCACTGAGGTACTTGCAGATGTTGCTGCTTATTCCAATGAGAGGAAGCTGGCCAGTAGAAATGTCAAGGATGCGAGTGATAGACTCTACATGTGGTTTCTTCTCAAGAAAAAGGAGGTAAAATTTCTCATTTTTAATTGGGTTCTTCTATCCTGTGCCCTTAGGACACAGAATAGAGTAGTTAGTTATTAGCATTTGAAAATAATTTCAAAATTCAAAATTATTAACTATTTTTATTCTTGGACTATAACACCATTCCTACATTGGAAGAATTATATACATAAAGAAGACCATTTTTGTCAAAAAATAAAAACAGTTAAGTCATGGCAACTGTTTTGTTCTAATAACTGCTCTTATCTTGTGCTCTAAGGGCATAGAATAGAAAAACCCTTTTTAATTTAATCCTTGTCAAGACTTACAATTGAAGTTCTACTGCATGTAGAACATGATATTATTTATTTACAAATACAATTAATAGGTTTTATTACCTCCTCTATCATACCCTTCACAATTTGTTTTTTCACACTAGCAGTCTGTTACCATAAAAATTGAGTGGGATCACTTTTTTTTACCCCCTGGCCTACTGACCACTGGGAGATACTGTTTCCATTAAAGGAAAATGTGAAACAGTAAAATGTGGTAGCATTTTACTTTTAAGACAACCAAGAAATTGTAAAATGCGAAATAGTAATATAACCAGGAAATTGTAAAGGAAAATGTGAAACAGTAAGATAACCAAGAAATTGTAAGGGAAATTTTTTCATGGACTTAATTTGGTTAAAAAGTTACTATATACTGTAATATTTAACTGATATGATGTAATGAAAAATAGAATTAAATAGTTTAGGCATTAAAAACCTAAGGGGTGCCAACTGCCAAGTTTAATTTGCCCTTGAAGACAAGACAAGATGGCTAAGGTGCAAATAAAATAATTTACATCCCGTTTGGAACCAATTACAATGGATTAGAATTCTGATGCCATGGTTTTAATGATTCCCATAGAATTAGAATTCTAATTATTTCATTTGGAACGAAACTTTAAAAATTAGAATAAAATTCCAGTTCTTATGTTTGGAAAAGGATGGAAATGGAATTAAATAAGTAGTTTGACCATGTTACCCTTAACAACTCAATAAAAAGAAGTTAATATGCAACACTAAAGAATTTATTTTAATTTTTAAATGTTCTGTATAAAATAAATATCATTGAATTACATAGTCTTGTGTTGTAAAAAAAAAATTAATTAAATATTAAATATAAAAAATAAGATTGCACACTTATCAAATATATAACGATGACATTTTATAATTAAGACAAAATGTTTAACTAAAATAATGCTAAAAATACAATTTTAATTAGTATTTCTCCACAACTTCTAAAATAAGAAAACTGACATAAAGATAAAGGAGGATAAGATTGAAAACCCTATATATTGTAAATAGAATGGGGAAAAGGTATTTGTGGAAAGAAAACAAATAAAGAAGTGGGGCCTAAGAATTCCAATTCTGTTTTAACCATTATGATTAACTTTGATTGGAATTCTAATTCCTGAGTTTGAGGGTAAATGGAATTCCAATTCCTTTACTTTTGTTTTTTATTCTAAACACAAGAATTCAAACTCTGAAATTGGAATTCCTGTTCCAGAATTTTTAAGATTTCCAACCAAGCTGTTGACATGTTAGATAAAAAAACAAACAGATGGACTTTTGACGAGAGTGGATGGAATGGACAAAGTTGTAATAAAAGATATTAGATGAATACCAAAAAGACCTTGGTGGGAAACTCAGACAGGACATGATATGGTCATGAAGCGAGCTAGAATTTATGTACCTAATTACATGAAATTTTCCACTATTTCATTTCTCGTGCTTTGTTTGTTGTTTTAAGTTGGCTGTTTCTGTGTTTCCAATATTTTATTTTTGTTAAAAGTATGATTCGTGATATTTTAGAGGTTTCCTCTGTTGATGGCCTAGTTGTCCATGGACACTCTTGTCCATAATCAGACACTGTTAGACATTTGGATGTTGTCAGAACCTCAGATCTGACAGTGGTAATTTTGGTAAAATTCAAGAGAATTTGGAAGTAGATAGAAAGTTGGGAGGACGATTGAGAGAGAATATGAAAAGAGAGAAAAGATGCAATCTTTACTTGTCTGAATGCCCCCACCATCCCCTTACAACTAGCCTTTTATAGGCATACCCGGTTGTTCTTTAGTTATTGTAACTGAAGCCCAACAAACACAGCAACAGCCAAGGCATCTAACCGAATGCAACAGTATGATCTAACCGAATTACAGTATTACCCCTCTAATATCCTAGGGTCGTGACAAATCCCCCCTTCTTGAAATGTTTCTTGTCCCCAAAAAACCTATTCCGTTGAGCCACTGTTATTCATCCAATCCCACCTTTCTCTATCTGTTTTATTCTCCTTTCTTTCTTTCTTTCTTCTTCTAGGCTTTGTCCCGTCCTCTCTTACGTTCTGTTGCTTTAGTTTTTCCTGCAAAAATAAAATGTAAACTCCAAAGGTCGCCATGTCAGGGCTCCCTTCTCCAATGCCAAAACTCTCGAACCAGCTGGCAGCAACCTTCTCTTCCATCATCTTCCTTCCATCACGTTTCAAATTTTCCTTCTGCATCCTCTGCTCCAGATTACAAATATACTGACGTGAGCATCCTCCATCAACCTCTTAACCATTCTTGAATTGCCCTCCATTGGTTATTCACTTTGATTAAGGCACAAGTTTCCTCACAATTGACTGTTGTGAAGCCCCTGTCCGTCTGCTTCGCCAACTTCGACGGAACTCCCGCACTGCCTCGGACTTGAGTCCACTCCACGCCCGTCTCTTCTAACCTGCTTCGCCTTCAATTCCAACCCAAAATCGTCGGAATTTGCTTGGGTGTTAAACGCAATTGACACCCAAGAAGTATTGGAATTTAATTGCACCAAGAACCGTCGTACCCACCGTCAGAATTTACTTTGGTGTTAAAAGCAATTGACACCCAAGAAGTGCTGGAATTCAATTGCACCCAGAACCGTCAGTCGGACTTCCGCACCAGTCGCTAACCCTTGGGTCTGACCGTGTTGCTTCGTCGGACTCGCCTACCTGACCCGCTTCTGTCCGGCTGCCAAGACTGCCGGCTCTGATACCAATTGTCAGATCCTCAGATCTGACAGTGGTAATTTTGGTAAAATTCAAGAGAATTTGGAAGTAGAGAGAAAGTTGGGAAGAGAATCGAGAGCGAGAATGAGGGAGAAAACAAGAGGGAATATGAAAATGGAGAAAAGATGCAATCTTTACTTGTCTGAATGCCCCCACCATCCCCTTACAACTAGCCTTTTATAGGCATACCCGGTTGTTCTTCAGTTACTGTAAGTTGTAACTGAAGCCCAACAAACACAGCAACAGCCAAGGCACCTAACCGAATTACAACAGTATGATCTAACTGAATTACAGTATTACCCTTCTAGTATCCTAGGGTCGTGACAGATGTCTTTCTAAATTCTGACCTGTAGGTTTCAGTGAAACTTATGAATCAGCTATGATATAGGTGCTCAGGTCCAAAGGAACCTATCTGATCCTGAATTTCTAAGTTCATTATATAATTGGTATGAATAAGTTATACATTATGTTGGAACTGATAATCTAAATTTTTTTTTTCTCATGGTTAAGATGTCTTTATTTGTTATGATTTTTACCTTGGAAGTTATTCACTTATTTGTTACTCACTTTGTTGCCACTGTCTTGTGCAGATTTTCTTGACTGAAGCAAGGGTGCTGGGTCTGGGGCCGAGATTCATGTCAATATATGTTCAGAAGTTTGCTGTGAGTAGTTTTTGTGCTTTATCTTTTGGTTTTCTTTCCATCTTTGCCCATAATTTTCTTTGCATTATCAACTTTCTTGCACCACCCGTGACCCTTCATAGCGAGCTGGTGATGATATTTGAAAAAAATTTCATGACATTCATATCCTGCTTGAAACATGTACATAGATTGAGAGGCGAATATATTATGATGAAATTGAAGACCTGAAGGTGGAATGGCTTGATATTACATCGACATTGGTGCTCAATTTATCCACACACAAACGCTTCCAGAGGAGAGGTAGCCCAGGTAAAAGCAGCAGGGCAATCGAAGAGGTGGCATTAGTCACAAGTCCTCTTGAGTTGGCATTGGGTTTCCCTGACGGTTGTGCAGAAGGGCGTGCTGAAGTAGTAGCAGGGGAGACCAGTGGTGTAGCATCAGTAGATTCGAAAGCTACCGTTTCAGATGGGGGTGAAATTGAGCCTGCTGTGTTCCCATTGACGGTGCGCCTACTCTCAAAAGTACCTGTTGCCCTTCATGCAATTGGTGGGGATGATGGTGCGCTTGATATAGGGGCAAGACTTTATGTGAGCTCTTATCTCATGATGATGAGGTAGGTAATTTGGAGCTTGGGAGGGAGGAGAATGCTGAAAATGAAACTGAGGTTATCTTTGGGAAAAAAAGAAAAAGAAAAAGAAAAAGAAGCAAGCTTGCTGTAGATAAAGGTGTAGTATACTAGTAGTAGTAGTAATAGTAGCAGTGTACAGTTGAAGGTATAATTAATTAGCTTTTAGCGGCTGGTTTTATTGAAAGCTGCTGCTGCTGCTGCTGCTTTTGTGGGAATAGGCCCTTGTTTTTTATATGATGGCCATTATTTCCTTTCCAATGTAACTTAGCAATGCAATGCAAATGGGTGTGTGTGTGAGAGAGAGAGAGAGAGAGAGAGAGAGAGAGAGAGAGTAATTGATGTATCATCATTACATGAAGTGTTTTTTTTTCCTTATCTGGACGACATCCCAACCCAATTATGTTGTTAGCTAATCGACTTTATATGCTACTGTTGTAGTAATCTTCTTAAGCTGAATAACGAACATGGCTTTGGTTTTTGTTTTCGGGGCGAAAAGCCTGTGCTCTCAGCTGGCCTTCACACATTTTGAAGTTTACGGTTCTTTATTTATGGCTGCTCTCTCCCTCTCCCTCAAAATTGTATGGTATGGTATGATTTTCTCTATTCACTCTTCCTTTTCTACAGTCCGAAACATGCATTAACTATATTGTTATTCTTAAGCTGTTTCTTTCTTTCATCCTTTGAACTAGAAGAAGAAGAGTCCCGTAATCCTCTTCGCCGATCCCATCTGAATGTCATAAAATTCATCAATTGTTCAGGCTTTTCGATTGTATTTTTGTGGTCTTTATTATTTCTAGCTTTGAATAAGCTTCTCATAGTTTGCGCCGGGGGGGTTGGAACGTTTTGTCCGAACAGAGGAACGTTACCTTTTTTCTTTTTCAAGGATTTGTTCCCACACCCTGTTGGTGTTGATGAATGAGTTCAATTCAAGTAATTTTAGCGATAGGGAACCTTGAAATAAAAGTTCATTTTTTTTTTCTGTAAATAAAATAAAAGTTAATTTTACCCGTAGTTAAAAACATAAATTTAAATTTTCATTTTGGATATAATTTCTTGCAAGCTCGCTGTGAGGGGGGAGGGGGAGGCTTTTATTCCTTGTGTAGATTCTGCCGTTGGTGTAGGTGTAGATGTAGATGTATTTGTATTGAAGAAGTTCATGCATACCTTTAACTCATACAAGATGTATTTGTATTGAGGGTTTTTATAGCTCATACAAGAGATGGTCCAAGCATGATTTCCATCGAAGGCCTTATTAGAATGTGACCATGCATGGTCAGGACAAGGTGTCTAGGACTTGAGCCATGGCGATTGCAGTATTCTCGTGCTGTGCACATGGCCAAGGCCTTGACATGCTCTAGTATGACATCGACGATTGGATTGTGCTCATGTCGTGCACATGGCTAGGGCCTTTACATGCTCTAGTATGACGTCAACAAAGGTGCTTCCCACGTGACTCGTACCCGCAACCTACTAGAATCAAGGGCCTAACATGGCTCGTCTAGCAACCCATTTATTTTATTCCATTTTACTACTTTCCCATAAAAGAGTTCCAACTCCCTCGTTTGATTCTCAACCTTACTAGTGTCCTATTAAACCATAAATAAATCATCATAAATCTTGGGATTAATCCTTTAAGATACTGGGTTGCTACAGGCTCCTTTCCTTACAAATTTTGTCCTTGATTTTGTAAGGAGAGTATTTTCCTTTCTAACTATCATCCTTACTATACATAGATTTTGGAACTAGCCTAAGTTTTCAAACAAATAAGAAAATTTCTCTCGCATTTTCTCTTTGATTTCTTAAGTTGCTTCTCGCTAATACCGATTCCATTGCACCTTTACTATAGGAATAACTTTGTGTCTTAATTGAAGGTTTTGCAGATCTAATATTTGCATCCATTATACCTCAAAAGTCATGTTGGGATGGAGATTAATCTCTTTAGCTAGTTATTCAACACTAGGGTTATTGCTTTTGGAACACCTACAGGACTATAGAGGACCCCACAAAAATTTAGAGAAAAATTTGGTAAGGGCTTATATGATTTTGTGCAAATTTAAAGATCATGGCATGCATAGGATTTCTTGGCAACGGGTGGTTGATTTTTGACTAAACATAGCTCATGTTAGGGTTCAAGGGAATCATGAGGTCCACTGAGATCTTGGAACAGATTCTGTGGTGAAGTGGGCTAACCCAGGTGGTTGATTTTTGACTAAACATAGCTCATGTTAGGGTTCAAGGGAATCATGAGGTCCACTGAGATCTTGGAACAGATTCTGTGGTGAAGTGGGCTAACCCAAGCATGCATGTTATTTTATGTTGTCTATGTTTGTCATGAACTTTAATTTGGTATGCTGCATATTATCCTTACTAAGTTTTAGGATTCACTCTTTATCCTAAATCATACAGAAGTACCAGAATCTAGCAAAGGGATGACGGTAATGACGGACAAACAATGGTTGGATATGGAACATTGGTCGTGTTAGGCTAAAATAGTGATTTGCACCAAGTAGCTTAGCTGCTGGTGATTTTTAATTCAAACTTTTTGAGTGATTTCAACTATTTTGAACTTAAATCGAACATACATGTTTCTACTATGTATTAACTATTTGCTGTGTGAACAAATTTTGGATTGCTTGTTGTTATTGGAAAATGGATTTACTGCTTATTAATGGTCGACCAATCAATTCCTTTCATATGGTAGGTTTGGATGTTTTTCAAGTGGTACTTACATATGTTTATTAGGATTGTGCCATGTGTCCATTTTTCCACTAGTCCATGTGTCACATTCAATTTAGGCCACGTAACACTTTAGAATTGGTTGGTGGGTTGGTTATTTAGCTTCATCATTTGCCCTCCACTTGCCATCCACTCTTATGGTGAGTTTTGTTCAAATATGGGAGTATTATAGGTTTGACCCTTTGTCTCATGTTTTTTGGTGTTCCTTTTGCTCTTTTCTTTATCTAATCTCAAACGCCTAGATGATGCCTCAGATTTTGCCATGTCATTGTACTAGGAAGGAAGGGAAGAGGTGTCCTAACCATTCACCTCCTTTCTTAGGTCTTATAAATGGTCTTGCTTCTTTTCAATTTCATTTCTTTATTTTTACGATCTCATATCTCTTGTCCTCGTACTCAGTGTCACCTTGCTCGTCCCCTTTTTTAATAGGTGTGTCTTCCCATGGCAATTATCAAAATAGGTCTTTTAGTGTGTCTCCATTGGATCTAAGCACTGATAGTAATAGCTCTAGAAACTTGGATTCTAGTAGGGTTAGACCCATCCCAAGGTCACACATAAGGTTAATTGAGAATGTTAAGGTTTTTTTTTCCTGTGGTGCTTGAAGACATTACAAACAAAAAAAAATATTTTTAGAGACAAATTTTTTTTCCATCTCTAATAGAGATAAATTGGAAAAAAGGATTTTAGAGAAAAATTTAGACACAAAAAATATCCATTTTTGAGATAGAGATGGAATCAGAGATACAAAATTTTCGTCTCTAAATTTTTTGACAAAAAATTTTAGTCTCTAAAATGGATTCAGAGACGAAAATTCAAAATTTTTGTCTTGAAAATTTTTCGCCTCTAATTTTTCAATTTTATTAAGGGTATTTTATTTTATACTTTTAGATCATATCATAAAAGTAATTATTATAATAAAATAATTGTTATTTCCTTAATTATTTTTAATGTTTGGTAAAAATGACCTTTCTTATATGTATAATTCTTCTAGATTGCTTCAATAATAGAGTATATGTAGGAATGATATTGTAGTCTAAGAATAAAAATAATAAAAATAATTTTAAATTTTAAAATTAAAATACTTTTATTTTGTTAATATTAATAGTTAAACTACTTTTAAAATATTAATAGTTAACTACTTTTATTTTGTTAATGACTAACTATTCTTATTTTGTTAACGTGATCTTTATACAGGACCAAACAACAAGTGGTCGAATCCTCTTTCATATAAATACCCATCACATTTCAATTTTTGGATTATTCATATAATTTAGTAAGTAACACTTGCCACCACATCACATATGGAGCTCGACCTTTAGGTTTTAACCCACCATAAACCTCGTATTTGAGTTTTTGGCCTGATAGATTGATTAGTGGTTAATTTTGTAAATTTTTTTTTATAATTATAACCCCCGTTTTGATTTTAAATTGATTTAATTGAATAGTTATGTGTAATATATATCTATATATAATATATTATAATAAACATGTAAATATAATATAAATATTATAATATAATACATATACTCAATGGAGTGCATGCATGGATCATCTATATAATATATAAGTATATAATATACCATATAATATATCATATAAATATATATAATATATGATTTATTAATAACACTCAATTTCTTGTTTGTAAGCATGAAGAAGGTGGGTTTGGAGACTCAAATTGAATTAAAGCCCATGAAGAATTAAAGTTCATGAAGAATTAAACTCCATGAAGAATTAAATCTCATGAAGAATTAAAACCCACGAAGAATTAAAACTCATGAAAAATTAAGGCCTAACTTGAGCAATCCATGGAAGACATCATTTGGAAAAGACCCAAACATTATTTTTAATCTTAATGAAGATTAAAACCCAATTGCAGAAATTTATTTTTATTTTTTTAATATTTATTTTATGAGTGCTTTATTAGGTGTGTATTATAACTAAAATCCATTTAACTTTATGAGTGCTTTATTAGGTGCGTATTTTAGTTAAAATTCATTTAACTTTAAGTGTGTGAGTGCCCATTAGATATAATTATGTTTAGTTAAATAATTGAAATTGTGTGGTTTGTGTTGCATCTTGTGGTCTATAAATAGCTCACTTGATTGCATTTGTAAGAGTGATTATTATTCTTGAATCAAAGTTTAGTTGTTTTCTTAGAAATTCTTTTTGAGAATTGTTCTTGTTCTCTTTTTTTTCTCTCTCTTATTTTCTCTTATAATCTTACTTCTTTTCTTTCTTCTTTTAAATTCTTATGTCATTTATTGTTACTTTATTATCCACCGCCTAAATGGCCGGTTAATTTCTGCCTTTAAATTTCTGCAAATTTAATTCTTGTCTTTTAATTATCCACCGCCTAAATGGCCGGTTAGTTTCTGCTATTTTAATTCTTGTTATTTAAATTCTGTCATTTAAATTACGCCATTTAAATTTCTGTCAATTAATTTACAAATGAAGATGAGTAGCTAAATCCAATCTTGGGTTAAGGTAATGACAGTGTCCAACCTCAATAATTCCCAAAGAAAATTACGCTTTAAATGAGTGATATTAATTTAAATTTCAATATGAGTGTATTTTTTTAAATTAAGAAATCACTAGATTTGGATTGAAGCGTAAGCCTAACTTAGAGCTTTCATGCCACGTATGAGAGTTACTAGAACTAGAAACGCTATCATACCCAAATCCGGATGATTAATTTAGTTGTTTTGTGTATTAATTGTAATTGAATTTATGGTAGTTGTTTAAACTAGAATCTCACATATCATGTATGGGGATTACTTAAACTAGAACTATCATTATATCTAATTGCATTTAATAACAAACTCTCATATTTGAAATTAAATTAATATTACTAATTTTTTCTGCTAAAAATTGGGGATCAACGGGTTGGTGCTGAAATTGCCTTAACTCAAGACTTATCTAATTTTATATTTTTACATTCAGTATTTATTTTAATTTCTGCCTTATTTTATTTCCTAGCATCTGTTATTTGAAAATTCATAAAAAAAATCATGTTTCCAATTCATCCAAATGTGTGTGTGTGTGTTTGTGACATTCTTTTTCTTTTGCCATAAATAAATCTCTCAGTGGACGACTTGGACCCATCCAGAAAATATAAATTTAAATTTGGACTACAACTGCACTCGTACATTGACGAGTATAAATCTCTCACCGAAATAAAGAAAAAAATATAAAAGTTTTAATGTATTTTTATTGTGTTTTAATTGCAGAGTGAGAGTGCAGCCATAGACCAGTTAAATCACACTCACTATTTGGCTAAGTGCAATGAGTTAAACATCACCCTCCTTCACATTTTAATTTTTGGTTAGGTGAGACCCGTTGAATATCGCCCCATCATATGCTTAAATAGACTATCATATGCTTAAATAGGAGAAATCAAACTATATTTCATGTGTTGCACCCTCATATTTTAGTTATTGGATACACCCAATCAGATTGATGAATCTTTACGATAGTGGAAAACCACGATGAATCAGATTCACAACTTAAATCTAATAGTCTTTTGCACATGGGAAGATTTTTGGAGTTTCTATCCTAATGGTCTCATCATAAAGCATTCATCTCATCATACATCCCATGCATAAACTCGAGCTTTCGAGGTTTAAACCATGCCACACATCACATCAAACTTGATATGACAAACTGCTTGGCTTCAATCGTTTTTTCTTTAAGGAACCATCAACTCCTTGAGGTCTTCATCATCAACTCCTTGACGTCGACTTCACATACAACATTTGCAAAACAAAGACTAAAAGAAACTACTCGAGACTTATGTCTCAGTACACAACTGAATGAATAAATTATTACGTATTGACTAAATCAATACGAAGTTCTTGTAACATTCATTTATTCACATCAAACTTATGTTAATCCTGAACATATACATTCATTCCGCTGTTTCAAAATAATTTCGAAAACATTTAGCATGCACACGTCAAATACTACAACTGAGCATTTATAAACACGTACTTAACATCTTCGTATCGTTGTCCAATGTGAAAACCATACAACTAACAACAGCGAGGCATGTAGAGCATGTTGTCTAGGCTTTACAAGCAATGGGAGTCGATTATGTGCTTCCAGGAGTTGACTCTTTTCGTAGGGTAGTGGACTCTCTACATATGCACAATCAAAATTAATTACCCTGTAGCCATTAAATGCCAACCAAATCACAATATTTGACACATAAAATCATTAATATGCATTAAATACCAAGATGAGACTCTAATACCACTGAAGGAATTCACGTATGGTAGTGCGGGTAAAATTAAAAAAAAAATTTATGTGCATCAGATATACATAGTAGAAGTAATAAATACACACACCATACACGGTTTGGATATTTAAGTTACACGTTGTTTCATCATATGAAATACAATAAAGACATACTTGGTGCTTGATGTCAAAATGTGTATAGAAATTGTTTCTTTACTGAGACCGAATCCTCCTCACTCTATGGAGGGTCTAGTCTGTCCATACTTAACATGCAATCTAGTACCACTTCATGCATATCTTCTCATACTAACCTAAGGATTTTGAATCACTAGAAACCGTGTGTCTTATAGCTCATAACGTTCATGTACAATTAATTTACTGAATTAGAGTAGAAGAAGATAGAAAAGGAACATAAAGCGTCAGCCAATCAAAAAACATTATGTAATCCTCCAATTCATCTCTCCATATCCAATTTCCCCTGTATGGTTGCCTCAACCATTAGCCTCCAATTTTGTGCCATATGGAGCGCATTAAGAAGGGTTGAGGCAACATCGGGAGTTGACTCCCAATAACATGCTAGTCGACTGCTAGAACTGAGACAGTTGACTCTTGGTGCTCCATCACGCTAACTGTTAACATATTACCATAATTAATACTTAATGACATATCTGAGACACAACGGGTCCATAGTGCCAATACTAGATGCAATACTATATGGTGTGTGACTTTTTAGGTTCACTGTCCGCTAACAAACATATAGCACCAAAACCCGTTTGGCATCGGTTAACACTCCTTGACCCATCACCAAAATCTCTCCATATCCCAATGACAATCTAAGATTCCTAGGAAGTGCCTAGGAACAGTCTTAGATAATATAGAAGACGATGAAATCTAAATTCAAGTGAGCCTATTACAGTTAACGATTACCGTGTGCTATAATACTTCTGTCACCTAACGTCCCAACTGAGTGAGAGTCATAGAAAGATAAACTCACAAACTTAGCAACTATGTATTAGATCTTATCAGTGTGACTAGATGACATCTTAGGAAACACCGTTCTTGATAATCAATCTACCATGACCAAGGACTATCTTGTCGCACCAACAGTAGAACACATAGGACATTCACTTCATTGTCTTCTAGGATAATATAGAAGACAATGAAGTCTAACTTTTAAGTAAGCCTATCATAGTTAACGATTATCGTGTGCTATAATGCTTCCATCACCTAACATCCCGACTGAGCGAGACTTATGGAATAATAAACTCACAAACTCAGCAACTATGTGTTAGATCTTATCAACGTGATTAGATGACACCTCAAGAAAAATCGTTCTTGATAATCAATCTATCTTGGCCAAGGACAATTTTGTCACACCAACAGTAGACCACATAGGATATTTACCTTATCAACAACGATGAGGGTGATATATCCTATCCTTGAACCCCTATCTCCATATACTATCAATATGGAACCACATAAATGAGCGTCCCTATCTCGCAATTGGATGGTTCAATGCATTAGCAAATCTAACACACCAATACACAAAACAATTGTGTCAGTTTAAGTCTAAGAATTAGTTACACTATCGTAACTAAACGACATGACCATTATCTACAATGGCATGTGATCAGTCATTTGTGTCACATTCAATGCGTTGTTCTCCAATAACCACCCACAAGTTTACTAGAGATATTCCCATGTCATATGGTAACTCATACTGATCATGGTAGCAAACTCTGTGCTAGTCTATACTCAACCAATCAGAGTCCCCGTCCGATTAGTCTAAGGACCAGGAATCATTTAAGAAGTCATGTCACTAGAGAATCTTGTCACATAGTCTTAATACCTTAAGAATAAGACTCTCAGACAAAAGAGCTGAGGATTAATTCATACAACAAACTAGAGAGTTTATGAATGAAAATAAACTTGTTTTTTATTAATATATACAAAAATACAAAAAATAATATATTTATTACAGGTCTACTAGACGTCATCTAAATTTAATATTAGAGCACACAATACTAACAATATGAATAAAAAAGTATGAATAAAAATATGACTATAAAATATATAAATATATTTTATTGAATTTATAAGATTTACATCATTAGTTCTAATTACATATGCTACAAGTCATCTAAATCAGTATTAAGGCACTAACACTAAGAGTGCGTTTGATAGAGATGGAAAATAAGAATGGAATTCCAATTTCATGGAATTCCAATTCTCACCCCAACCCCTAGGAATTCCAATTTCTTGATTTCAAGGAAAATCTTTATTTTTTGAACTAAGATGGAATTCGAATTCCATAGAATTAAAAAGCTGTTTGATAGAATTTCTTGAAATTTAAATGAAAAATGAATTCCACCCTCATTTTTCATGCCTATCAAACGCACCCTAATGGTAAAATCATTTGACTATGAGTTCATTATTATTTTTTTAAAATGTCATTACTAAGATAAGCGTTAAAAACTATATTGGGGAAACAAGCGCCAACTATTCTTACAAGCCCTCACATTGAGGTAAAACCATGTTAGTCCATCTCTTATTCCATCAACATATTTGACGAGTATTGACAGACAATTAGAATTAATTTGCTTGCAGT
Organism: Diospyros kaki; assembly: GCA_036245055.1. Classification (NCBI taxonomy): domain Eukaryota; kingdom Viridiplantae; phylum Streptophyta; class Magnoliopsida; order Ericales; family Ebenaceae; genus Diospyros; species Diospyros kaki. The sequence goes on along the minus strand of BSEG01000014.1, from coordinate 21,736,354 downwards.
ATATTTGCTTAAACATCGCATATAGCACGATGTTGTTCTTTATTAGGGTTGAATTTATTATGTTAATATGCGCTTGTTTCTTTTTTTTTTTGTTGATCTTTTTAATAATTCAATGCCTTGAACACAATGTAAATGCTGATTATTTTGATTAGTAGCCTTACAATTCGTTTGCTTGGGCCATTTCAAATAAAAATGATTATTATTTTTTTTTTAATTTTGATTAATTTGGTTCAAGCTTTAAATGCAAAACACCACTAGAAAAGATAGAACGGACATTTGAAATTTTGAAAAGGAGGGTTTTAGGTCTGCATATGAGGCCAGGCCCAACAAAAAAGTCTTAGGATTTAACCAACCAACCCAAGCCAACTAAAACTATTTTGAGGGCTGCATCAACCATATCTTAAATGATTGATCTTCAGAGCTATTAGCTAGATATCTACTAGGAAACGGGATTTCTATTTATTTATTAATTCATGAGGAAATTTGAGTTGATTGAAAATTATATGATGCTACGTACTATAGGGTATGTAAACTGTGTGTTGATAACAGATGATATGTCTTGGCTTTTGCAATATATTTCATGTGGTTAGGTGATTTGCCAAACCCAAATGATACGATATGATGATCCAAGTAGGACGAGGAGAGAGCACAAGTTAACTAGAAAAGCACATTAATTTGAATGAATTGAAAGGCCCATATATATATATATCAATGTGCCTGCCCATAACCTCAAACAAAGTGACCCACGGAACTGGCCAAGTACGATGTCATTCATGTAAACCAATGGGCATGGGTGCGGGGGGAGGCCGCCGCCCTATAAAAATCTGGCATCTATACACCTTACTTTGTTTGCACCCAATAGATCATCTACCAACGTACATTTCTAGCTATTCATATGTTGTTATAATATGGAACTCAAAATTATGACATACATAATGGTGAAGAAAATGGTTCATTTGTATTTCTTTTATTAAATTATTATTAAAATGAGAGAAAGAGAGAGACCGGAATTGAATTATATCTCTAGCTAGCTGGGCTTGATAGAAGCAGCTCACATGAGGGAGTTGATAAAATTAATCCCTGCACATGCGAGTAGCTAGGACTTCTCCACACACATTAATTATTATTTGGTCACTACTGTCAGTAGTATTGTCTTCAAGCAATTTACGCGTTGAAGAATTACATCAATGATCAATTATTATATATATATATACTAATTAATGAATACTGATGTAAATTAATTAATAAATAGATATAGGAGATCAATGGGCGGGTCTGGGTTTTATGATGATGATGAAGATGATGATCAGCAAAAGCTCCAAAGCCTGATATCAGCTTCTCCTTCATAGACATCATCATCATCATCCACCATGAATGGGGGCTGAGTGTCATCAAACTGCAGTGGCGCCCCCCCATACCCATTCATGAGCATATCGGCGTACTTTGGTGACTCTTCAAAGTTGTAGTAGCATTTTGTGATGGAAGACGAGCTGGGCTCCGGCTCCTCCTCCTCCTCGGCAGCTTCATCACAACAACACTGCGTCTGCTTGGAGGTATCCAGCTGCAGCAGCAAGGATGGGATATCATCCTCCTGATCATGAACATGATTAGTCATGGACATTATTGCCGGCGATGAGGAGTTGGAGGTGGAGGAGGGAGGGGGCGGTGGTGGTGGGGAGGCAGTGGCGGCGGCGGAAGCTGCAAATCTCTGGATGGATTTGGGGGATAAGAGGGTGGCCGCAGGTGTAGTAGTGTTTTGGGCGATGGGGAAGTTGAGGGAGGCGGAGGCGCCCCTGAGACAGAGAAGAGCAGCGTCGTAGGCTCTGGCGGCGGCCTCTGGGGTGGAATAAGAGCCCAGCCATATTCTAGTTTTCTGGCTGGGTGCCCTAATCTCAGATACCCACGACCCCCATCTCCTCATTCTAACCCCCTTGTACTTCTTCTTCGTCACTGCCACCATGCCTAATTTGTTTGCTTCTACCTCTGCCTTCGACTGCGGCGCCCCCGTCTTCTTCCTCACCATTCTCGAAGTCGCAGGCACACAGCCAAACAGGATCAATCAATGCTCTCTCTTTCTCTCTCTCTCTCTCGTAGGCCCTCCCTTTAGTGAAATAATGTTGGTTCTTTTGCTATGTATGCATGTATATGTGACGATATTGGAATCAGATTCTAACAAGTGATCGCTGAGAAGAGGAGATTGATATTTATAGACGTAGCGGGCTTTAATTATATATAATTATATAGGAGATCTTAGCCCCTAGTGAAGGAACAGTGACATGAAATGGGAGACAGATAATTTCCAGTTTTTTTTTTTTTTTCCTTCAACGTGACGGAACATTAATATATATATATATAATCAATATCCTCTCTCACTTGATAAAATGACTATTTTATCCCTTCATGCACCCTGCCCCAAATAATTTTTGGATTCATTGGCTCAACCCTACAGCAAATTAATTAAAATATCAACATCAACAAGTTTACCCCCCCAAAAAAAAAAAAAAAAAGTTGATGAAACCCAATTGGCTGTTCGATCGTACTAAGTATAACTGTTCTATAAACAAACCAAGTCTTTTCAAATATACAACCAACTAGCTGGTAAAGCTTTTGCGTGACTACTTTTTAATTCAAATTTAAAGGCCTACTTTACTGTACAGGTGCCAATCGCACGCAGCCCCCAATATCTCAATCAATTCCACGCGTCCACGCCCCAAAAGGCCCATTTCTTAAAGTCTACAAGTTTAAAAACAAAAAGATAAATAAATTTATCGAGTAAAAAAAATCGAGACGCCTCATTGAAACTATCGTTTTCTTGTAATTTCTCATTATACGTGTCTTTAATTTTGATAAAAAAAATAAATTATAAATAAAAATTTTAATTTATTGTACGAAATAAAAAATCTAACCCACGACTTATTAAAGTAAATCTCAATTTATCATAACCCAACTACTTAATCTCTGTCCCGGAGATAAATTAAAAGACCTTATTGATTGAAGACTTTCAAGAGACTCCCAAAAAAAACTCATGAATGAAGTCTCAAGCGGCTCTCTTGAAAAATCTCTTCAAGGGATATTTCTCTTATATCTAATGCAAACTGTTGTTTTTGAAATCTTTACTCTAAAAGTTAAAACTAATAATCTCAAGATTATAGTAAATCTTACCATCTATAGTTTATTATGTCTATAAATAAAAAATGACCTTTATTTTCAAAACATGCACAAAATATCATACAGAATTCTCTACAAGTTCTTTTATATTATGGCAAGTTTAATTTAAGCATTAAAAAATTTACACGAAGAGTATTTTACGTTTGATCGACTTCTTTTATGCAGAATCTATCTTGACAACTTAAAAATAATTTTTTAAATATAAAAATTTACTGTTATATTCGTATAAGTAGTAAGAATTAATACTTAAAAAAGGTAGTTTCCAAAGCCTTATTGAACACTAATAGAGGGGCCATGCCGCCATGACATGTGCGCAAGCCTGGAACCCACGCACTAAGCATCCAGGGCATTCTATTCTATTCTGTATATGGCTTTTAAATTAATAATTTTCCTCTATTTTATGTCGCTGTCACATTTATTTATTTATTTATTTTTATTTTCAATTCTGCGAAATTATTGTGAGAGACTACTAGTTAACATTTGGCTGATGAATCAATGAAAGTGAGGGCATCGAGGGCAAGCCTGTCATTTCCTATTTTTAATATGTCATCGGCAGCGCTTAAATATTATTTGAGTATTAATTAATATATTATTTCTTTATATTAATTTAATAGAAAATATAATTTATTAATTTAAGAGTATTATTAAAAATATCACAAATAATATTTTTATTATTCATTCTATAATAATTAAATATTAAATAAAACTTACAAAAGAGAGAAAAAAACATAAGATTTTGCCACAGATGTATATATATGTATATAATATATAAGAGATGAGATGGATCATCAGTTTAAATAATATTTTTTTTATTAAGTAATGAAAGGCGCATAATAAATATTGATACTTATATATTTTTTTATTATTTAATATTAATATGTCTTTTAGATTAAAAATTCATCTCCAATCTAAATTGAGTCTGGATGAATAGTATTATTTAAATTAGAATGATGCAAAGTAAATTTTAAACAAAGAAAATGATATGTAATTTATTATTAGTGGTTGGTTGGTCATGTATTAATTATTAATTATTAATAATAATTACAAAAGGGTAGAGTCGTTATTATTAAATAAAGGAAACATTAAGTAATTTGATATTATTAAGTCTTTTATGTGAACTCAGAAACAAATTGAATTTGCTATTGGTTTCTTTGGCACAGCACATAAATTGGAGGCAGCAAAAGCGAAAACGTCGTCACTCAGCACAGCTCGAAAACGCGCATCATAACAGTACACGCCTTTGGGGAAGAAGGACAACGCCCAGCTGCCGCCTCTCTGTAACCCAACCAAAACCGCCTCTCTCTCTCTCTCAAGTTTTCTGCCGTAAAATCAATGGTTAAATTCTCAGAAAAAAAACAATGGAAAATGACTGCCCGCTGACATGCTTGGCGGCTGACGCTTTGTAATATGAATCCGGCTTGGCATTGGAGTCGGAATAATAGTGGGTCCACTCCAGTTTTCTGAGTCTCCTTATCTTTTTATTAAACCGCTGTTGATATAATTTTATTTATTTATTAAAAATATTTTTTAATATCTCCAAAGATACTATAAATGATGATTAATTATTCATGAGCAACATGATAATGATATTTGAGCGAATGCAGTATACAAGGAATTAAAAGTATTTATGATGATGAGTTTTTTATTATATAATGTATTACTTTAAAATATCTTTAATCATAGTATTATCAACATGAGATATTAATAGTGCGAAGAGACTAGCACATGTTATATATATTTTTTTTTTATGAAAAAAGAGTGTTGGTTCAAGGTATAGATAACTAAGGCATCTGCCTAGAGCTCCTAAAGTATGAGGGGGTTTCTTATTATATAATGCATTACTCTAAAATATATGTAGTCATAGAATTATCAAGATGGGATATTGATAGTATAGAGATATTAGCACATGTTATGTTATTTTCTTATGAAAAAACATTGTCGGCTCAAGGTATAGATAACTAAGTCATCTGCCTAGGGCCCTTAAAATAGGAGGAGCCCCAAAAAAAATGAGAGGACCAAGAGACCTAAGACGAGAGATGCCAGAGAAAAGGAGAAGAGAGCTAGAGGAGATGCTAGAAAGAGAGAAAAGACCAAGGGATGTCAAGAGTGGAGACCAAGGGACACTGGAAGTGGAAAATACACGATCATGCATTCACACGGAAGAAAAAGAGAGAGAGAGAGTGTGTGTGTGTGTGTGTATGTGTGTGCGTGTGCATGTGTGTGTGCATGCGAGAGAAAGAGAGAGAGAGAGAGAGAGAGGTGAAGAGTCGCACTCATCTCATACTTAAGTACTTGAAAATGACTAATGATTTGTTACCGGTATATGGAGGTGGTGATCTTCGTGTGGACGGGTTTATAGACTCAAATTTTCAATTTGATATGGATGATAAAAAGTCTGCATTTGAGTTTGTGTTTGCCTGTAATGGAGGGGCAGATAGCTGGAAGAGTTTTAAGTAAGAAATAATTGCGAACTCCACTATAGAAGCTGAATATGTTGCAGCATGTGATGCTGCAAAGGAGGTTGTTTGGATGAGGAAGTTCTTTGCTGAGTTGGAGGTGGTTCTGTCTATTGAGTTGTTGATATCTTTACATTGTGACAACAATTGCACAGGCCAATGAACCTAGATCTTACCAGAAATCCAAACAAATCAAGCGGCGCTTCTATTTGATCCGAGAGATTGTGGTGCGTGGAGACGTGCAGCTGCAAAAGATCATGTCATTGGAGAATGTCGCAGACCCACTAACCAAAAAACCATCGTAGAGTCATCTTGATCTCCATCTTGAAAGAGATGGGTATTAGATATCAGGCGACGATGTAATGAGAACCTGTAAGCCGTTAATCAGCATTAGTTCAAGTGAGAGATTGTTAGTATTAGTGCCCTTAATGATGGATTTAGATGACATCTAGCAGTTGTATTATGGGACTACTGATATAAATCTTGCGAATATAATAAAATATGTTTTAATATCTTAAGATCATATCTTTATTCATACATCTTCAATCTCTCTCTATATATGTGTGTGTGTGCATGCGCGCGCGAATGAGCCCTTAGATTTTCAGATGAAAGTTTTATTCTTAAGTGTTAAAGAATATGTGACAAAAACTTTTGGATTAAGGATTTTTTAAAGGTATTCTTAGTCTTAGATTTCTCATAAGAGAGCTATGATTAATCAATTGCGGAATAACACATGGGTTACTACTTTTAATTAGTATAAGATACTAATGATAAAGAATAGTGAGTCATATACCATAATCCATGTGATGGATATAGTATATGTGGGTAGATGTTAGTGGAACATCTACTGAATGTGATGCAAATGATAAATCACTTGGTTGAGAGGGTCTACGATTTGTCACTGGTTTCAATTGTGTTACTGGTTCTTTAATCGGAGACAACATAACAGTCTTGTATGTTGGTGCTTGAGATTTGACGTTGCTAAGAATCACTCGATTACCGAATGGGAGATGCACTGTGTGATCTCTATGTAATAACGTATGGAGGCATGTGATTACTAAAGGGATGCATTGACCTCCGACATGAGGTGAACATCCTATGCTATTAGTAGTGGTTATGGTTGTACAAACCCTTGGCCAGGGTGCACATGATTGGAAAGGTGTTTTCAATATCAAAAAGAGTTTCGATGTGTTATTTCGATCACACCACACTAGATCTTGGCATGACTATCGAGTTACTGAGTTTAATCAGTCCATAACTCTTACTCGATCAGGATGTTAGTCAATGGAGGGATTATAGTACACGAGAATCGAAAGCCCAAATAGGTTTTTCTATTGAAGTATGACACCATTAAAAGTTAATGATTCGGGTACCAATTTAAATGGAGCAATTTTCAAGAGTTGGCAAGCATGTCGTTAAGAGTTAACGGAGGCCCCAGTTTCATTATGAGATAGTGAAAGGATCATTAAGAGTTAATGGAGAGTCTAGATGCAATTTGCAGAAACTTGGAACAAAACCGATTGACCAGCCCTGGAGGCGGTTAACCAATTCGTGCCCAAATTGGTTGACAGGTTGAGAACCAATCAATCGGGCCTTACAATTCGGTCAAACATTTCTTAGAAATCGATCGACCGTTTCTGGCAACGAGTTGCGTTCGACATGATCATTTTGTCATTTTTGCAAAGGAATTGGACAACGCGTGGTTGAGGAGGACGACAGTAGGACAAAGTACGTCCTTGACGGTTTTGGTCTGTCTTTCCTTTGTCTCCTCTTTCTCTCTCTCCTAGTCATTTTTCTAATTATTGGGGTTTTTCAAGATTTTGGGCATTGATATATAAGGATTGGAAAAGAAGAACGAGTAAGATATAGAGCTTTTGGCATTGGCTATTGTTGTAAGTGTTACTACATTTTCTCTCGGCCATAGCTCTCATTCTTAATATTCCTGAGCCTTATTCCCTCTAGCCCAAGCTCTAATTTCTCCTTGTTTCCTTTATTGCTATAGTAGCAATCCAATATAGTCTATTTTTGTAATACCCGAGAATTTATAAAGAACTCAAAAGTAAATTATCTTGGGGCAAAAATATAATTTATAGATAAATTGAGGTTATAAGGTAATTTCTTACCGTTATGAATGACTGAATCGACTGTAGGGAGTGCCTTAAAGTCGAGATGTCTAAGAAAAATGATATGGTATTGACGAACATTTTGAGGTATGATTTATGACATCAAAAAGAAATCGGATCAGAAATGATTTTCGGTACAGCTAAAATGCAACTATGATTTAGACTGAAAAATCGAATGATTGTAGGGGACTTTTGGGAAGTCAATAGAACCCTGAGGGAGCTCTGATTTTTTTGTAAGGAACAACCCTTAAGTGGTTTTAGGTGAAAACAAAAGGGTTTACAGTCAAAATGAACATTTGGGCCTAAGTGTAATTTCTTAATTTTTCCTGAGGGAGGTTGAATGGACATTATTCCCAAATTTTCAGGGATGAAATGGAAGGTTTAAGACTTGAGGGTCGTAATGGATCTATTGGGAAGGTCAGGGGCTTCAAGAAAAAGACCAAAATGCAAAATAGAAAGAAGTTAGGGTTCAAGTGTAATTATGTCGGTCACCAACTGCTGCCTTTCGACCATGAGGAGCTCGAGGGAATGGTCGGGGAAGTTCTAGGACCAAAGCTAGACCCTTCACGAGCACGAGGGTGGCCGGATTTTCAAGTTTTAGACCGTGTCTTGGTCAGAATGTCAGGGCCCTGTAAATGGGTTTTCGAGGTTGGATGTCGCTCATTTTGGGTCATCCAAGGGGAGGTTGAGGCGTTTAAGACATTGGTTTAGGCAATCATGGGTGTTTCGAGGCTCAATTTTGGCTATAAATAGTTGGGTTTGGCTGAGGGTTGAAAGAATAAATCGGGAGAAATTGCTTGTGTTTTGATTTGAATCGAGCATCGCAGATAAGGGGCTTTTGTTCCCCATGTATAGAGGGTGATTTCTGGAAAATTTAAGCAAATTTCGTTAAGAGTTGAGGGAGATACAAAACTTCGTCAAAAAATCAGGCTTCGTCGAAATATGGGTTTGACTAGTCAAAAAATGGCTTCAATCGAGCAATTTGAAGTTATAATCCTGTAGAGGATGAAGAGAGTAAGGCGTAGGTCCAAACGGGAGGCAATATGGAGCTTGGACGAGGGAGAAAAAGCCAAAAAAATCAGAGTTGGTCATAGCCGTGCGTGAGGAAGACGATCGATGCGTGTAAGACACGCACTAGCCAAGAGCTATGCGTGGAGGCACGTGGTAGAGGAAGAAGTGGCCCACGCGGGTGCGTCTTTGGCTACAAAAATCTAAAAAAAATACCAAAAAATCTAGAAAAATAAGGTGAACGTGTTTGTGTAAAAAGATTTGGTGTTTGCCTTTTGAGTTTCTTAGATTTCGAGCAAACCAGCCTCGACATACATGCAGTCAATGTATCGAGGTAAGTTCTGAAATTTTCTTTTAAAATTCTTAGAATATTATGAATTGTTGTGAACAAATATTTTGGAAAATATTTAAGAGAGTATTTATTTGGAATATTAGAGAGAAAAATGGGAGAAAAATATGAAGAAATTGAGGTATTGATGCATCCCTTGTATAAACATGATTTATGGGATCATTGTAGCTCGAGATTAAGTGATCTCTAGCTTCGCAATGAAAATCGAGGTCAAGCATGAAAATCGAGGTGATGGTTTTTCCTAAAAGCTTGTACATGTTATTGTTTACCTATATTGAGCATGATATTTGTGATGGTTGCTAAATCATATGTAATTTATGCATATCTTGTCAGATCTGTACATATATTGTTGCATCAATAGTCGTGATTCTTGACATGATATTGTTGGCATATCGATACTTGTGTTGGGATGGGATGTCGCCTTGATAGTGTAGCCGTAATTCCCCAAGGGTAATGATGGAACAACGTTCGGGAGTATCTCGAAAATAAGTCAAGATTACTATCGGGGGTTTCGTATTGGGTAAGAGGGCCAAGGAAGTTACACTAGGGCTAATGTTTGTTCATGTATTTGCATCATGCATTCATGTATCTATTTTTAAACCCTCACTAGAAGATTTATCTTCTAATTGGGTTATGCCCCTAGAACATTCAAACGTTATAGTTGAGACTTGCAGCTTAGGTAAGAAAGTGGATGAGATGAGACGGCACGTGATGACGTGTCCGATGGGTTTGGCAAGTTATTCTAGTGTTGTCTTTGTTCATGAAGATCCGAATATGTATTAGATGAGTTGAGAAATGCAAATGTATAATTCTTATGGTTCAATGTATACTTGAGGTATTTAGTTGATATCTCTTGATGATGAGTCTCCATATATTTAGTTTTGAAGATATACTATGGTACGAATTCTTATGTTATAATTAAAATGAATTTAATTATGTACCATATTAAGTTTTGATTGTTGCTTCCGCATTTGTAATGATATGTTGGGAGTTTTTCTTTGAAATACGACACTTGAGATTTAAGAAATGTATTTTAGAAAGAAAATGTGTATTTATGCGTTGAGTCCCAGCATAGTGACACACCCTTGAAAATGCGGGGTGTTACAATTTTGGATTTGGAAACCATATCTTTTGAACCCAAATTCAGCCTCATCATTTGCAAGTGGCTTGGCTAGCACACAGGCCATCTTGTATATCTTAGCCCCTATTCGAAGCATGGACTGACTAGGTCCTTTGTAATTTCAGGGGATGGATTGGTCATTTGGGATTTGATCGGAACAATTAAATTATTCAGAATTGCTATAAGAGAGTTATTAGTGAGCAAAAGCTGTTGCCTCGGGTGGAACTTCAGACTCTATTTCGAAACCAGAACTTCCAGTGAGCTATATCACTAAACCCCCTGTGGCATGGTTTCGATATGTATTGCATGTGGTATATAATATTGAGTCTTGCAAGGTGGTCTTGATTTAATTTTCGCTACATTTGTATGAGTTTTTGAAAAAGTTTTAAAAGTAGTAAAACTCTTGCATTGATACACCAAGAGTTGGCATTCCCCTTCAAAGCGTTGTAAATGTACTACCGACAACTTTTGTTAGACAACTGCTAGAAACCATTACCGCTGTCATCGATGGCAACTCTTGTCGTCACAGTTGCTGGAATCGCTAGAAAACGAGCAATGATTGTTGCATGCTGCCTGTAATAGCAACAACACACTGTCGACCCTTGGCAACTCTTGCTAGTGCCAGAGTGTGACTTGTTAGCTGTCAATGTTGGTCCCTCACAATGGCCATGATGAACTCCTTCACCAGATCTACACAATACAACTCTATTATATTGATTTCAAATTTCTGGAACTACCAAGCTCGGCCACATCAAGCTCTTCTACATTAAGCTCGGCCACATCAAGCTCGATCTAAGGTCAAGGCAAACTAGAGTGTTATCACTACCTTGGCTGCGTTCTTACCTTGGATGCTCGTCTATGTGAACATCCAATCTGGGGGGCTCTGAATCGTATTGATCCATTGGGCCATTCTGCTACTTGGCACTTAGCTCGATTCACATGCCAGATCTCAGCCTAAGATGCTCAAATAACCTTTCCATCTAATCCAAGATTCTTGCGCCAGTAATTAATTCTATGAACCTCGAATAACTCACATGCTAATTCTCTTCGGCTCGTAATCTTCATCAAATGCAAGGTCTTCAAGGATGATCCTTATCACTACCATGCATCTCACCTCTCTATCCTTCCATAATGGCTGGTGACACGCAAGGTACCTTTATCTCCATATAAGCCAGTTTGATCACAAACCAAGATACGTTCTTTTCAAATCTTACCAACACTTTGAGATTCTGAATCCTCACCGACTTGAGCGTCGGAGTGCTTGCAGATGTCAGTTAACCTACCGCAAAGATTGCCAGACCGTGACATTTTGCCACCATTGCAATTAGTCCTACCAACCTCGTTGTGCTAAAAGGGACATGTTCTTTATCAAATTATTATGTAAATGATTTAAGAGTCATGCTTTATAACTGTTCGTTGGATCAAATTAAACAAGTGAACGCAAATGCAATAAAGCTTAATTAAAACATGCAAACGTGATAAAATACATAAAATAACTCATAATCCCAACAACTTTTTTTGTTAAGTTTATTTTTTTTTTATTTTAAGATTAAAATACATAATTTTCTTGGGAAAGCACGCGAAGGGCGAAGTTGGAAGACGTAGTCGGCGACTACAATGGTGAGAAAGACGAGTGGCGAGAAAGATGACCAACAACGATAAAGGGAGAATGACAATTGTACGTGGGAGGAAAAATGGTTTGGGAAAAGGGCAAAATGGGTTTTGTAGAAAAGTTAGTCTCAAGAAAGGAGAGGAGAGGAAATGAGAGGAGAGGAGTTATTACGATATATGTATATAATGTATATATATGCTTGGTAGTAAACAAGTCCCATTACTCTTTAGGGTGCGTTTGATTGCAAGTATGAAATTTGGGTGAAAAAAAATATTTTCTAGGCAATTGAATTGTCTAGATTTAAATTCTAAGGAAAATGTCAATTGAAGGTGTTTGATTGCCTTAAATTTCTACCTAGAAATTATTATATTTTTTCAATTTAGGTGTTTGATTTTCATACATATAGATACATATATATGTATATATATATATAAATATGGTTGCAAATGATGGTTTGATGTTGATAGTGATGAGGAAGAAGACGAAGGGAAAGGGCCATCATCACTAGCTGCCGCTGCCATCGTCGTCGTCACTGGCCGAGCTTCCCCTATCGCCATCGCTGCTAAGCTTCCCTTGTCGCCATCGTCGTTCACCCCTCGGTCGCTGCCTCTCACTCGCCCTCTCGTTCGATCGCCTTCTCTATCTTTCAGACCGCCAGCCGAGCTTTCCCTCATCCTTGTGACCGGCGACCGCACTTCTCCTCTTCCTCGCGATTGTCGACCACTCTTCTTCTCTTCTGTCAGATAACTTCGAATGATTTGTAGATGGGAAGACTTGGGTTGATTTTTTTATTTTCTTGGAAAATCTATTCCAACCTCGCATCATGAAAAAATCTTTTCTAGTAAAATTGGGAAATGGACATCACGTGACTCAAAGTGGAAAATTAAATTATCTAAAAAATTTAGCCAATCAAATATCTCAAAAGTTAAAATTTGAGTAAAAATTAACCATTTTTCATAAAAAAAAGGTGTGCAATCAAGCAAAAAAGAAAAGTTTTATCTGAAGCTTGGAACTCTCAATTTACTTCGCTTGATTGAATGAGGCATAGGCCATCCATTCACATACAAACATGAAGTTTCATGAATTTTAATGCTTTACTTAGTGCATGATCTGTGAATTATTTATTGGGTACATATAAAATTTATTTAAAATATAAAAATTATTGATTTCTCGTTATATTATATAAAAAAAGAAAAAAAAAAAAGAGACAGACTGGCAATGTGCTTTGGATCAAGGATCATGTAAACGTTGAGAAGGGCATTATTAAACAGTAGGTGGTACAATGGCCATGACTTCCGTACCCAAGAGATACTGCAATAATGCAATCTCAAGCAACCACATCCAGCAGATTTTGAAGCCATATCAATATGGTATGGTATGGTATGGTTAGGTTAGGTTCGTACCGATGGGGGAGAGAGAAATTACTGCATTAGTTAATTGAAGCAAGAGGCAAAATGAATCTTTGATAGATACTGTGTTTCCAATGATTTTTGGTCTAAAATAGGACCAAATATCACCACCGTCCATGTAGTTAATTATCAAATTACGCATGTTTTTTATATAAGTATTCCTATTATTATAGGACAATATTGGTGGGAAATGAAAGAGGCAAGAATCATACATAGATCCATGTGGGTAAACTCCAAGAAGCTTCCAATCCTCACCGAGAGAGAGAGAGAGAGAGAGAGAGAGAGAGAGAGAGAGACTTCTAGGAAGCAACGGTTCTTAATATAAACCAGCATTATCCATATGGCTGTTGCTCCTCTGTAAGATGACATGATGTTGGGAGATGAACTTGTTTGACTCAAAATGCCCAACAATTAATCTCCATGAGGTACATACATTGAAGATGTCACATAATAATTTCACAAAAATAATAGTTCAATTATATATGCAGCATCACATTACTAGAGAGATGGATAACAGTATCACTAAAATTAATATATGATTAACATAATGATAAGGTCCAGATTCTTCAACTCAATGCAATTTCATAAATAATACCCTTTTGGCAATAGGTGCCATAGCCATAGCCATAGGGGCTGCTGCTCCATAGGCCATGGGACTCTCATGAATGCTTCCTTTATTTTTGCTAGTCTTGATAAGAGCACCTCAGAAGCACAAATTCTGCAATATTATAAGTAGGATAATGGTCCAAGTCCAGCCATTGAAATCCTAGATCATGTAATGTAAGGGAACATTTGATGTTGTCTGCCCATTTATCACTAATTAATTGCCTCAAAAACCCTGTTTCATCTTACAACTCTAGGCATTCATAAAGGCAACCCTACAATTCTCCATGCATAAACAAGGGAGAATTCAAATAAAACTACTTTTGTTCAAACAAAAAAAATTAAAAATGTTTTTCTCTTTTAATTTGAAAAGATGTAAAAGAGATTAATTTGAAAAGATGTAAAAGAGAATGGAGAGCCTTTTGACAGGAAGCCAGGACGTTTGAATTGTAAAAATAGGCGCTTTGCGAAAGCTGTATAAAAAATCAACTCTCCCAACTCTAGAAAAATGGGGAGTTCTGTGTTTTAGGGACCCCCTTTTGGAAAAGGATGAAAAAAAGGCTTTTACATATCTTATCCATTGCCTTTTCTTAACATACAGAAAATGTATACTCAGGATCAACAGCTTTGTCAGTTACGTATACAATTCAAGCTACCAGTAAGAAGCAACACAAACATCTTGAGTTCAGTTCCAATTTTCTTTGCCAATTATCGCGTTCATGATGTTAAAGTTGAGTAATTACAAGCAGAGATTTAGCCAATAAATGCTGATAAATGCATACTTAAAATTGAGCTTACAGAGGCAACAGTGCTAAATAACAACTACTATTATGATTGCATAATTGCCAAACATGAGTGATGGAATATGGCAAACAATAATACAGCCAGTACAATTTGGAGAGAAGGGGAAAGAATGTTGAGCAGAGATTACTGATCACTACAGCCAAAACTCAATCCACCATGAAGATATCACTATTAAAGAGAAGCATCTCCAACAAAGGAGCTCAAAGATTTCATTATTGAGACGTATACCTTAATTCCCTCCATGTAAACTGTATCCTTCAAAAACTGCACGGAAGTCACAAACTTGTAAAATTAATGACCAAGTAGTATATGGATCAAGAAAATAGAAGGACGACACAAAGTTGTCAAACCTCATTATGATCATGAAGTAAGATAGGAGTATTCTTCATTGGGGAGAAACCAAGAGTGGGAATTCCCATCTGTCTTATGTAGCGAGCATCAGTAGTTGAAGACAGGATTTCAGGCTCTGAAAGCCTTCCACCAGCTCCTTCGACAGCCTGCTTAAAAACGGACCACCAAGGGTTGGAATCATTAGGGGGGGTCATCAGAGGGCGTCCCATGTAATCTCTTAGTGGTCCTTTCTCAATTATCTGCCACAATATAAACAGAAAAAGAAGAAATGAACATTGGTATTGCCTTAACTATTCACCATGGGGATATTCAGGAGCAGAACAAAGGACTGGGGGAAGGAAAAAACCAAAGAAAGAAAAGAAATAAAGCCTTCAGCTCCAAGCCAGAGTCACTCCACTAGTTGAGATTCATGACCGACTTAGTTCAACAAAAGATAAAATCAAAGTGATATACCAAATGCAGACTTGATTAGATGTGATGCCATAATAAAAATAGCTCATTTCCTCAAAAGATTATAAAATCTCTATCCATTATTTAAATGTAGATAGGAACCAAATAACAAAGATCACCAACTAAACAAGATTCTGTCCCTTAAAACTCAAACTGATGGAGTCTACTAGATGGCAGCTTTGCATTGTCTTAGTTCCCACAATCTTTAGGCAACAAGTTTCACTAAGACAACAACCACAATGACAAGCCTTAATCTCATTAGGTGCGGTCAGATACATATATTGTAATCCTCCAGCCATTTCTATCCATGGCTATATCCCCTCAAGGCCCTTACATCCTATGTCATTTTTTAAGGTTTCCAACCAAGTTTTCTTTAATCTATAACTCCCTCTTTTGCTACAAACTTTCTCCATTTCACAAGGACAACTAAACTAATCACAGTAAAGCTGATGTCATGATAAAAAACAGTACCACATTGAGTAAACAAATTAATACACAGATGAATGGACTGAGACTTCATTAGCCACAATTTGTCAATTTCTCAAAGCACCATGTATATGGAGTTTAACATGCACTACTCTATGAGTATGAAAGTTTGAAACACAAGAAGATCAAATTTTAGTATTACAAAGTAATTCTAATTCATTGTTAGTGAAACTGATGGAAGCTAAAGGCACCAAATACCTTAGGTAACTGCCCATAACTACAAAATGACCAAATACGTGAAACTACAAGATTTTTAACATTTTTCTAGTAAATGTTTAATCTAAGGCCATTAATAACCCACGTTTAGTGAAGAGTTCTTCACCAAGTTTTTCTTGTTCTTTCTCTACCTTTTTTTCTATACTCTTTGAATTCATCCATTCCTAGCATCTATTAGTCTTTTTCTTACAAGAACAAACTATATTAATCACATGCCGCACATCTTATCATTAATAATCATGAACAGCCTCATTTCTATTCTATCACTTTTTCTTATGGTTACACATCCATAGTAGCATCCTTATTTCAATTAGCTCATTTTTGCATGTTGGTTTCTTTTCCAACATTTTGTGTCATATCACAGAAACAAGGTGTCCCTAGTGCATGAAGTTCTGGGTATGAAACTTACATATAATATAGCTAATCTTACGATTGTATGAAAAAACTTTTATTTTAACCTTAAAGAGATTTTACTATCATACAAATACCAAAAACACTTATCTATTTTAATCACAAGTCCTAATTCTATGAGTAATATTCTTAGTAATCCTCCTGTCCAATAGACAATGGATCTAGGGTATCTGAACTTATCATTGTTTGGAATTATTTGAATTTCAAGTTTCACCATAACCTTATCTACACATCTATTTTACAAAATTTATATTCCATGTATTTGGTTTTTGATCTGCTGCCTTTGAATTCTAAGGTGTCCCTCTATGCCCCTTAGTATTCATGTCTTTTCTAATCTCACCTACCAAGATAATGTGATATGCAGATAACATACAAAAAGACACATCTCCTTAGATATGTTTAATAAGTTCATCATCGAGAGCAAAAAGATAAGGGCTCCATACAACTCCTTGATGTAATCCCATTGTAATTGAAAAAGCCTCAATATCTCTCCAGAAGTCCTAACACATGTTTGTACTTCATAATAAATGTCCTTAATAACTTGTATATAAGCAACTTGAACTTATCTTTCATAAGACTTTTCTGGAACTTTGTCTTAAGCTCTTTTTTTTTTTTTTAATTTATAAATCTCTCTCTCTCTCTCTCTCTCTCTAAAACTCTAAATCTTTCCATCAAGTTTCTTAGTAAGTATATAGTTTCAATTTGTGGTAAAACTGAAATCTTATTCACACTCTTGCTGTACATAATTGGTATATTTATATACACAAAGGAATCCTCAATCACGTCTCTAACAGATTGTGATTGTCCTAAGATTCAGCAATCAAATAAAAAAGGAAACAATTTAAAACAGAAAATCTCCTCCTAGCTATGATTCCCTTAATTGAGTATCCTGATTACTTATAACCTAGAATAGATGATTTGGGATCCGGCCCTCAAGCTGGGGTGAAGATATTAATCATCCCAAGCTTGGAACTTAGGTCTTTGAAGCATTTTCAAGGCAAAGCTTTGGTTAGGATATCAACAACTTGCAGTCTTGTTGGAGTATAGACTAGATTGATAACATTCCTTTCAATTTTCTCATTGATGAAGTGACGATCAATTTCTACATGCTTAGTCCTATCATGATGTACAGGGTTCTTGACAATGCTGATGGCAGATTGATTGTCACAAAAGAGTTTCATTAGTCCCTCGGTCTTGACTCCAAGTTCATCAAGTAATCTCTTTATCCACATCCCTTCATAAATGCCACAAGCTATGGCACGGAATTCTGTTTCTGCACTGCTCCTAAAGACCACTGACTGTTTCTTGGTTCTCCAAGTAATAAGGTTATCTCATACATAGCTCCAGTATCCGAAGGTAGGCCTTCGATTTGTGACTAGAACCAGCCCAATCTGCATCACTGTAGATTTTCACCCCTTGACTTGAACCTTTCTTGAAGAAGAGACCTTTCTCTGGAGTTAGTTTTAAATATCTCAAGATTCTGTAGACTACCTCCATATACTCTTCCCTTGGATCACTCATGAACTAGATCACCACACTAACTGCGAAATCGATATTTGGTCTAGTGTGAGAAAGTTATATGAGTTTTCCAACTAACTTTTAATATCGGCCCTTATCTACTAGAGCACCCTTCACTCCCCTTCCAAGCTCGGTGGTGGCTTCCATTGGAGGTATCAGTAGGTTTACACCCGAGCACCCCACATTCTCTTAGCAAGTCTAGAATGTATTTTCTTTAAGACACAGAGATTCCATTGCTAGATCTTGCCACCTCTATTCTTAGGAAATATCGAAGATTTCTTAAATCTTTGATCTCAAACTCTATGGCAAGGACTTTTTTAGACCATCCATTTCCTCTAGGAAATCATATGTGACAATGATATTATCAAACATATACAATCAAGATGGATATTTTACCTTCTGAAAACTTCTTCACAAATAGAGTATGATTGGTTTAACATTGAGAGTAACCATGAGACTTGACCACTATTGTGAACTTGTAGAACCATGCCCTTAGTGACTGCTTAAGACCATATAGAGATATTTTTCAACCTGCATAATTGATTCTTCGTAGTCTGAGTCTCAAACCCTGGGAGAATCTTCATGTATACCTTTTCTTCTAAGTCACCATTTAGAAATGCATTCCTCACATCAAGTTGAAGCAGTGGCCAATCTAGGTTTTCTGTTAGAGATAGGAGAACCCGAATGGTATTGACTTTGGCAATTGGTGCAAAAGTTTGTTTGTAGTCCACACCATAAGGCTAAGTAAAAACTTTTGCAATGAGACGGGCTTTGTACCTATCAATACTTCCATCTTTCTTATACTTCACAGTGAAGATCCATTTGCATCCAATCAGATTTTTCCTTGAAGGCAAATTAGTGATCTCCCATGCTTGGTTCTACTCTAAGGCATGTATTTCATCTAAAACTGCTACTTTCCATGAGGTATCTGCCAGTGCCTCTTGGATGTTGGTGGGAACCTGAACTGTATCCAAACTGGTAACAAATGCTCAAAATTTTGATAAGAGACCCTTATATGAAATGTAATTGTGAAGAGGGTGCATTACACATGATCTTATTCCCTTCTAGAGAGCAATAGGCCAATCCAGATCATCCTCAGGTGCCTCACTAAGTGAATTGTCAGGAATGGTGTTACCTTCATTCATTGAATCTAGATTGGATAGTTGTTCAACTTCGGTCAGTGATCGATGTTCTTCCTAATCTCGAGCACTTCCTCTCCTAGAGTAGACACGAAATTTTGTATTTGTTGGTAAGTAACCATCGTTAGGATTAGATGAAAAGTGAGGTTCGAATTGAGGATGAGACCCAGATTAAGGAGTATCGGTAGAGTTGAGAGACACCAAAGGAGGTGAAGCAAAAAAAGTTCAGAACATCCCAAGATTGACATTCCTTGGTAAAGTTACTCCCCCCCTGAATGGTAGGATTGGGATAAAAAGGTTGATGCTCAAAGAAAGTGACGTCCATTGAGTGATAGTACTTGCCCATGGAAGGAGAAAAACACTTATAACCTTTCTATTTAGAAGAGTAGCCTAAGAAAATAGACTTGAGGGCTCGAGGAACAAACTTGCCACGATTATGAGGATGAAGATGGACAAATACCGAGCATCCGAACACTTTCAAAGGAATAGTGGACACAAATCAAGAGTGGGGATAGGTCACAAGGAGGGCTTGGAGAGGAGTTTGGAACTGAAGAACTCAAGAAGACATCTAATTAATGAGGTAGGTAGCTGTGAGAATGGCATCCCCCAAAAAATGTGTTGTAACATTAGTGGAAAACATGAGTGACCGGGTGACTTAAAGGAGGTGACAATTTTTCCATTCAGCAATATCATTTTGCTGAGGAGTATTGACACAAAAACTTTGATGAATAATCCCTTCTTGTAAAAAATAATCCCCCAAGACAGAGTTGAAATATTCCTTGGCATTGTTAGTTCTCAAAATTTGGATTTTGGTACGAAACTGAGTTTGAATCATAGTGTTGAAATTTTTGAAAACTTGAGCAACCTTAGATTTTTCTTTTATAAAAAATACCCAAGTTAAGCAAATGTGGTCATCAATGAAAGACACAAACCAACGAAATCCCAAAATATGTCTTGTTCGAGAGGGTCCCCATATGTCACTATGAAACATGGTAAACGGATGGGATTGTTTATATGGTTGAGGTAGAAAGGTACTGCAAGTATGTTTTGATAATTGACACACTTCACATTGGAGCAAACTGAAATGTTTATTCTTAAATAACAAAGGGAACAATTTCTCAAGATATGTAAAATTTGGATGGCCTAATAGAAAATGCCAAAGCATGGCCTAATTATTAGAGTTGGAATAGAAACATTAAAAGAGGTACTGCAACAACTTATATTACCAACGTGCAGATTTCGGCCATGTAGAGAGTGAGTGATTGAGAGAAGGTATAACCCCGAGTACTACCTAGCATTGCCAAAACATCTAAAAAATCTCCTACTAACTCTCCTATTTTACAAGAATGGATAACAAAAACCTTTAACTAATCTAATTTACAGATTTGGATTAGTATGACTTGGATATCCTTAGCTGATTCCTTACTCTTCTTTATCTGTTAGTTTAATTTGCTGTGAGCTTTTACACACTCTCGATCCTTATCCATCCAGACTCTTTTCTTATCTCTTTCTTCTTCTAACATAAACCGTGCATCTTGTTATAATATTTAATTACAGTCAGGCGCCTTTGTTTAGTGCTACTAATCTCTATTTTAACTTAAAAGATGACTAAGGCATCTTGGACCTTAGAGTAGGTTTGTTTCATTGTTTTCCAAATCTCTTTTTATCTCTTTTGCTGAAGCCAAAAACATATAATTTTTACTCAGCTCAAGTTGCATGGCATTCCATAGCCATGATATAATCAGGGAGTGATACGCGATCCGGAGCTCTGATACCAATTAATGCGAAACCGCGATGGAATGAAACCAAAGGAACCCACAAAAGATTGAAACGAACCACAGAAAAGTCAAAATCGGATATAAGGCAAATAATTCTTGACCCGTTGATTTACGAACCAAGAACCTAGATTATGTTAAAATCTAGACCCACTGACATGCAAAAACAAGAACCGAGAATTGTGTTGTTGAACACCACAAAGACTGCCTAGATCTTTGATAAGGTCATGTCTTGAATAAGAAATCAATCATTTGATAAGTTCAAAATTTTGTTCATTGAAGAACAAGTTAGAAACAGAGAAATATCTCAAATTCAATTAATAATCTTCTTCCTCTCCTGCTTACAATGGAAAAGCCTTTAAATAGGCAAAAAATAATTAAATCCTATTCTACTTGAAAACTAATAAAAATCCTAAACCTAATCATAAACTAAATTCTAAATCTAATGGGTTTGTCACAACCCAAGAGTTAATTAGAATAGCTATGCTGTATTTCTTTTATTTTAATTGTTGCATCCATATTCTAGCTATCAATTCTGTTAGAATTAGAAAGGCCACATGTGAGGCCTTAGGAAAAGGACAAAATAGTTTGTTGTAACTGCTAGAGGGGGGGATGATTTGTTGCATCCACACCCACGCCAAGCAGCACCTATATGTATTCATCCCATTCCATGGGAGAAGGCATGCTGAAAATTGATATTGAATCTCTGATTTTCCTCTCCACATTTCTCTCTAAATCTCCCGTCCGTTTCTCTCTATTACTCTCTCTCTTTCTACTGATTTCTTCCCCCCATTTCTGCTCCATTTCCTTCTCCAATTATTCTGTTATCAGTTCTATTTCAATTATGACTTCTTCCCCAATTCAATCCCTTCCCAATTACTTCTTAAACTTGTTATGAACCCTAGGTTCATGACAAATTGGTATCAAAGCTGTTCGTTCCACGACCATCCTCTCTGTTAAGTAATTCCAGCATCGTAGCAGCAATTAGCGTCCGAAAAATTTTCAGTGAGATAGGCGAACTCTTGAGGAGCTGCAATAGAATTGATCGAACTCACAGGGAGCTCCAACAGAGTCGATTGAATCCTTAGGAGACCGCAACAGAGCTCGTCCTAAGCCTTTGATTAGTTTGACTACAACTAAGCGACAGTTCTCAGCTGTCGAACTGGATCTAGATGATTTTGGAAGGCGATTTCCAAAGGAAATTCGAGTAACTTCTAAAGCCATATTAGAGTCGCTAAAGCAGAGTTAGTGAATTCGGGCCGAAGCGAAGATGAGTGAATTCCGAAACCAATGATGGTGATTGGGCGAGTAGGAAGATGTGATTCTTTGTGAAATCGATCGAGTAGAGGTTTAAGGTGGAGTTGGACAGTGATTGGGTGAGGCGAAGCGTTGCGAATAGACAGCACTCGCGATTGGTGAGGGAGTCCATCAAATGCGTTCTCGGAAGCTCGTGGCCTGCCATTTGTGCATCGTCTGGCGAAGTCAAGTAGCAGTGTCAGAGGCGAGTCAGGTTGTAAGGTTAGGACGAGACTCACTTCAAAGGTGACTTTGAAGGACGGTAACGGAGCCAACCTCAGCCATCCAGGCAAGCTTAAGGAGCGACAGCAGTGACGCAAGTTGGTCGGACGACTGGAGTGGGTGACACGAATGGCCAGGAGGTCGCGATTTGGACTTGGGAGTGTTGCGACTATCTAAGGCGAGCGTGAGTTCGTCAAAGGTGAAGCAGATGGCCTAGGCGCATGCAACTGAAGTGGAAGACAGGTTGCAGGAGCTCTGCTGGAGTTGACAACAGGGGTGAGGAAGGCTGTCGCAGCCAGTTCAAACAAATTCGGTAGGGTCAAGTGATTTCTGATCACCTCACGGTCCCAATCAGAAGGCATCACATAGTGAAGTTATTCTCCTGACTCTAACGGGCAGGCTGATCCCAATTTCTGTTCAATTTTTGGACAAGAGCAGGCCCAGTACTTCTGACGGTAATTCCGTGTAGTTTGAGGCAATTCAAATTCAGAATCGATCAGCTTGCAGAGGGGTTGGATCCAGAATGTATAGAACTCCTATTCCTTCACCGTCGAAGTATGTTGTTGGTGAAAATTCGGCCATGGGTAGCCGTGCATATATGAGACCATTGGAGCCTCAATTGCCGCAGATGAATACTTCATTTTCAGCTGGAATGGAGCTTCAATGGTAGCTAAAGGAGGTTGCATTTTCAGTTGGCAGCAACAGGGACAAAGGAACAAGCAATGGGATTTATGAAGAGTGCGAGGAATTTGGCCGTAAGTTTTGCGAGAAGCTACAGGAGTTTGCGATGATACTTATTAAGAAGTATCATTACAACTTTCCAGTGGAATGTTTCGATGATTATCATGGAAGTTTTAACGAGGAGGAATTTCTCAAAATGGACCAACTGAAGGAGAAGTCAAGATGGCAGGAAGGGGATTCAGTTGTAGTGATTGAGAAGTTATAAGAAAAAATAATACCCCAAGATGCATCTACTGCAAGGCTACAAGGAAATAATAGAGAAATAATAGGGAAGCAATTGATGAAGTGATAGAGGAAGCCAAAGCCAACTTGTTACCTCGAGTGGCTAGTGCATGGGCGGAAGGATTTGGTAGTGTTCCAGATCAGAAGTTTGTGGGAAATGGAATAGCATTGGGTTAGGAAAATCTGATTGAAGGACCAACAATTTATACAGATATTGGAGCTGGAATTCTCCCTCCGATTCTGGACCTACCAGAAGCTAAGAGTGGGAATACCTGCAACATTTATCCTAGGTCGGGTCAAGATTGTGATGGACCACATGCAATTAAAGAAGGCCCAAAGTATATTGCTCCTTTGTCTTTGGATCCAAAGACGGTTGAATCATCATTGGCTGGGGTTAAAATAGGCATCAGATAACCCCCAGTGCGAGCTTTGGCAGGAAGGCTAAGGGAGGTAGCTAAAGAAGTTGTAGGTTTTGCCGAAGGGAACAAAATTCCAGCTGTTGTATTGGTTCCTCCTCCAGTTGGAAAATTCAAATGTTGGTCTATTGCATTGACTGATGAACAGATGGTTGAAGACGATGTGGCAGCAAGTCATGATGTTGTTACGGTTGAGAAAAAAGAAAAGAGGAAAAAGTTTAGAAGGATAAAGAAGGAAAGAAGCATTAAATTGATAGAGAAAGTTGGAATTGGATGAATATGAACGACTCAACGTAATAAGTTTCTTGGGGATAAGAAACTTTTCAAGAAGAGGGAATTGTCACAACCCAAGAGTTAATTAGAATAGCTATGCTGTATTTCTTTTACTTTAATTGTTGCATCTATATTTCAGCTATCAATTCTGTTAGAATTAGAAAGGCCACATGTCATTAGGAAAAGGATAAAATAGTTTGTTGTAACTACTGGAGCGGGGGGGGATGATCTGCTACATCCACACCCACGCCAAGCAGCACCTATATGTATTCATCCCATTCCATGGGAGAAGGCATGCTGAAAATTGATATTGAATCTCTGATTTTCCTCTCTACATTTCTCTTTAAATCTTCCTTCCGTTTCTCTCTATTACTCTCTCCCTTTTTACTGATTTCTTCCCCCTATTTCTGCTCCATTTCCTTCTCCAATCATTCTGTTATCAATTCTATTTCAATTATGACTTCTTCCCCAATTCAATCCCTTCCCAATTACTTCTTAAACCTGTTATGAACCTTAGGTTCATGACAGGGTTTTAGTTAGCCCAATCCAAATAGAAGTAGAAATAACAAAAGTAACTCAATCCAACTACAAGTTGGAATAACAAAACTAACCTAATCCAACTACAAGTTGGAATAATAAAACTAACCCAATCCTAAATTACATAGCAAATAAGTAAACAACTTTCTAAATAAGAATCCTAGTCAAAAAAGAAATTAGTATTCATCCAATTTCGACACAGCTGATTGGATTGATTGATTCGATTGCATCATTGTTAGTTGACTCTCCATGATTCTAATCAGGGAGTCTTCAATATCCCATGCTAGGAAGGTAGGATCAGAGGCTTTAGGAGGTAGGGTAGTCAAGTGACTGATCTTTTCACGACCTTTGAGGAAGGTCCTTACTAGCTTGGACCCATTACAAGTAGTTCCTACCGTCTAGGCAATAGAATTGATGCATTCCAGGTAGCTCTCCGGCTCTGGCTCCGGTTTCGGCTGGCTAATCAACTAGCGCTGATTCTCCAGTTGTCATGTATGAGGCAACTTTTGAAATCTCAAACATGCTCACCTTTGCAATAGGGTGAATAAGGTAGGAATGAAGGCTTGGTAAAAAAGAATAGGAGAAGAAAGAACTGGGATGTGCAATGAAGGCACACTAGGGTTTAGGGACAAGAGGAAGGTATCGTAGGCTTTGAAATCATGTAGGAAATTGAATAATTCATTCATATTTTCATATGTACATGGTAAGTCCTTTTATAGAGGAGAAAGAATATAACATAGGAAAAATATCACTCAAGAAAGGAAAGATATATGTACACCTTTAGGAAAGTTTCCCAAGTCTAAATTAGGCAAGTATCAGATTTGGAAACTTCTAAAATGGACACACTTTGACCAGCACAGCTTTTCTTCTTTGATAAACTTTCGGGGTCCAACAAATAGAATGGTTTTGAACGGCAGTAGGGTTTTGAAATAAATTTAACACGATAATCTTTAGATAAATGACAACTCTCACATTGAAACATAGAAGGATTCATTCCTTTAAACAACTTAGGAAATAAATGTTTTAAGTAAGGAAAACTAGGATGACTTAGTTTAAGATGGCATTGCATTATTTGAGTAGAAACAGAAGTCGAACGAGTACTACTCAATTCGTGAGCTTTTTTATGACTAAAGACATCCCCATCCAAATAGTAGAGTCCATTTATCTCTTTAGCACTGTCAATCATCTTCCACGAGTTCTGGTCCTGAAAGGTATAATATGAATTGAAGAAGATAACACAATAATTAGAGTCTTTTGAGAGTTTAATGAAAGACAAAAAATTGCAGACAAGTTTAGAAACATGAAATACTGATTTAAGATCAATACTATCAGAAAGTTTAATGAGACCTTTACTTGCAATAGGTGTAAGACTACTGTCAGCTATTCTTATTTTTTCACTACCAGAACAAGAAATATACGAATTGAATAAATGTGATAAACCGGTCATATGATCAGATGCCCCATAATCAATGATCCAGGGAGCAAATTTAAAGGAACTAAACAAGGTATAAGAATTTCTATCTAAATAGGCCAATGAACAATTGGGTATACTAGGTGACGGATTAGACTTCAGCAATCTCAAAAGTTGATCAATCAGCTCTTCGTTGACTGGTCCATCTTCAGCTTCATTGGCAATAGGTTGGGATACCTAGGTTCTCAGTCATATGATCTGTAAGTGACCCATTTGGTAGAGGATAACAAAAGACATGTAGGATTACCTGAGCTATCACCAAGGCTGTTGGGGCTTTAATGGATGATTGGGAGGCCTAGTCTTAGTAAAATGAATGTATTCATCAACAAAGATCAGAACTGTCTGTTTAGAATGGCTCTTATCATGAGTGGTAATATTGGCAATAGACGGTTGTGAGGGTTTCCCATGAAACTTTCAACAAGTGCGTCTAATGTGACAAGCTTCACCACAATGATAACATGTAGGTTTGCTGCTAGTATTTGATGATGTTTTGCTTTTGATGATAAAAAACAATTGTGTTTTGATGATGAAAATATTTTGTAGATGGTTCTAAACTTGGTGCTCTTAAATCATTCTATAAGTTCTATAAGCACCAATCATGAAAATCAATTTCATTATTTGCCAAAAAATCTTATGTTTAATATTCTTGATGGCATTTGGAAAATCATATTTTTATGATAAAATAATTGTATAAATTTGTTTCATCAAAATGGTTTTGAAAGGCTTGAAAATTGAGAAAGGCCAAGTTGTCGACCGCCTGTTCCATCTGGTCGATCATTTTAGGCCAAGATGTCAACTGGCTTTTTAAACGGGTCGACTAGTTCAAATATAGATCTCGGCTGTGTGCGGTCGACCGTTTTGGCTACCTGTCGACTGTTTTGTACTTCTTGTCGACTGTTTCCTTTGTTTTTAATTAAATTGGTCGATTGTTTCTTAGAACATGTTGACTGTTTTTGTCGCAGGTCTCTCTAACGACTAGTTTTGCAGGGTCCAATGGCTCTATAAGGGTTAGTTTCTTTTGATGGTTTGGAATACCTATAAATATAGCCAAAGAAAGCTCTTGAGAAGGAAAATGGATGGGAATGAGTTGAGTTGAGATTACATATTGTATTCATACTTATCAAAATTGCTTGTGCTTTATTTTTCTCTGCTTTGTACTTAATTTGTATCATTTGATTTCAAGTCTTGTGTTTACTTTGAGAGATCATTGTAACTAAGAGTGTCTACTCTTATCTTCTCTCTTTTGTTCAACTTTTGTTTTTCCTAACTTGTTGCTAGAGGGCATACTTGTCTAAGTAGGATGTTTGTAGCGATTTATGCTAGAAGGCCTACTGGGTTTGGTAGGAAGTTTTAATAAATTGTTTGAAAATCCTTAGTGGGAGCTAAATGAGTGGATTATGCTAAGTTTAGCTGAACCACTATAAATCTCGTGTCTCTCTTGCATTTTATTTTGGTTGTGCTTCATTGTTTTGATATTTTATTTCAAAACCTCCTAAAAGGTTTTTTAATTTGTCAATCACCTAATTCACCCCCCCATAACATCTGAACCATGACCCTCACATCCACTAGTATCACCACCACGATCGCCCTTTCCACCACGATGTCCATTTGTAGTCCAGCTACTATGAATTACAAGGACTGCCATCAAGATCTCTACCCAACTGATTCAAAATGAAAAAACTACTGCAACTTAAACAACAGTCACCACCAAGAAAAAAACAACACAGAATTGGAAGATCCAACAACTTCAAATGAATGCAACTTGAAACAAGGAAGAATCGATACCAACAACTAGCTTCCAAAAAACTCTGAAGATCCAATACTGGGAACTCGATGTGGTGTCGGGATTCAAAAGGATCCCGTCACAAACTTCAATTCGAATTGGAATTGGGTATGGATGGGCTCAAGTCTACATCTTGTGATAGAATCTAGGACACGGAAGAAGGCTGCTTCTAGTGAGTTGCAACACGGTTGGAGTAGGGTTGTAACCAATTTGTAACATAGCAGTAGCAGCAACTTCAGATGGTGGTATCCAGCGAGAAGCAATGACGAATAGCTTGCTTCTGACGCTGAGAGTAGCATAAGAAAGGTCTAAACAAGGTTGAGAAAAATATATTTCTCTATTTCTTAAGATTACATGTTAATTCCCCTTTTCCCTTTATAGAGGAAGAGAATAATACAAAAGGAAAATAACAAAAAGAAAAGAGGAATATACACAGAATATACATAGCTTCTAACAAAGAATATTCTATATTCAAAATACTTCTATTTCTACACTCCCCCTTAAGCTAGCTGAAGATATCTTCCATGACAAGCTTGCTCACAAGATTCTCAAACTGAGTTTTGTGTAATCATTTTGTAAGAATATCAGCCACTTGGTCAACTGTTGGAATGTAGGGCATACAAATTACTCCATTATCAATTTTTTCCTTAATAAAGTGTTTATCCACCTCTACATGCTTCGTCCAGTCATGGAGAACTGGATTATGAGCAATAGAGATTGCAGCTTTATTATCACAGTAAACTTTAGCTGGTAGGGAAGTGGAGACCCTTAAGTCTGATAGAAGCCTCTTTATCCACATGACCTCACAAATACCATGGGCAACTGCATGAAATTCGGCTTCAGCATTGCTTCTGGCCACCACATTTTGTTTCTTACTCTTCCAAGTAACAAGATTGCCTCCCACAAAGGTACAGTACCCTGATGTAGATCTTCTGTCAGTTATACTGCCTACCCAGACTGCATCTGTATAAGTCTCTATATGAAAATGTCAACGTTTTCTAAAAAGTAGACCTTTCCCAGGGGTTCCCTTTAGGTACAACAGAATTCTGTAGGTAGCTTCAAAATGTTGTGAACCACGTGAGTGCATAAATTGACTTACAACACTTATAGCAAATGCTATATCTGGTCGAGTATGTGATAGATAGATAAGTCTACCCACAAGTCTTTGATATTTCTCCCTTTCTACCACATTCTTGGCCTCAGCAGGTTGAAGTTTTAAGTTGGGTTCAATGGGAGTTTTAGCAACCTTACACCCAAGCATTCCTGTTTCATTGAGTAAATTCAGAATATACTTACGTTGGTTGACAAAGATCCACTCCTTAGATCTTGCAAATTTCATCCCAAGAAAGTACTTTAGAGGACCCAAGTCCTTGATCTCGAACTCATGAGCTAATCTCCTCTTAAGCTCTTCAATCTCTCCCTTGTCATCACCAGTCATTATTATATCAATCACATAGACAATTAAGATTGCTTTCTTACCATCACTAGCATGCTTGAAGAACAGTGTGTGATCTGCTTGGCTCTGAATGTAACCATAGCTTTTCAATGCCTTTTCAAATCCTTCAAACCATGCTCTCGAAGATTGTTTTAGACCATACAAGGATTTTTTTAAACGACATACTTTGTTTGTACCGAGGCTTTTCTCAAATCCTGGTGGAAGATCCATAAACACTTCTTCTAAATCACCATTTAGGAAGGCATTCTTTACATCAAATTGGTAGAGTGGCTAATCAAAATTCACTACAAGGGAGAGGAGAACTCAAATGGAGTTTATTTTAGCTACTGGAGCAAATGTTTCTTGATAGTTGATGCTGTATGTTCGGGTGAATCCCTTAACAACCAGTCTTGCTTTGTATCTTTCTATGCTCCCATCTATCTTGCATTTTATAGTAAATGCCCACTTACAACCTACCGTTGTTTTGCCTTCTGGCTTGTTCACAATCTCCCAAGTTCCATTCTTTCTAAGAGCACTTATTTCCTCTTGGATTGCTAATTTCCAATCTAGGTCACCAAGGGCATCCTAAATTGTTCTTGGGACATGCAGGTTAAAAATATTTGAAAGAAAGGTCCTATGATAATTAGACAATTTTTGGTATGATAGATATTTAGCAATTGGGTATTTGGTACAAGATCTCACTCCTTTCCTAGTAGCAATAGGGACTTCAAGATCAGACAAGTGAAATGAAGAATAATCTGAAGGAGTGAGTTTAGAGTTACCATGAGAAGAAGAAGTACTATCGGAAGGCCCATCATTCGAAGACGTCGATTGTTCAATAATTAGAGGAATATTCGAATTGATAGTATTCTTCAGGGTTTGCCTTCTTGTATAAAACTGAAGCTCTGGTTTTGGAATATTCTGATCCGTTTGTTGAAATTCCCCCCCTGGTTCCAATCCTATCACACTAGGCACCTGTGAACCAGACACACCTTGTTCCACAATGTTTGGAACATTTATATCCTTGAGTTGTTTATGGAGGAGAGCACCAATCATGGTAGGACGAGGATCATAGAGTTTTAAGGAATTATCCTCCTTAATACTAGAATGCAAAAAATTATATTCTTTCTCAATATGCTCCCCTTGAAGATGATTTTTGGGAAAGTAGGGTTGAGTTACGAGGAAAGACACATCCATACTAATATAAGTTTTTTTGGTGATCTGATTAAAGCATTTGTACCCTTTTTTATTTGGTGCATAACCCAGAAAGACACATTTTTCAGCTGTGGGATTTAATTTGGAACGAAATATTTGAGGAACATAAACAAAGCAAGTGCATCCAAAAACTTTTAAGGGTAACTCAGAATATATACGGCATAGAGGGAAGAGTTGTTTTAAAGAGTGTAAGGGAGTTTGAAACTATAGAACACGAGTGGGCATATGATTGATGAGATAGGAAACGGTTAAAATTGCATCACCCCAGAGGTATTTAGGGACATTCATAAAAAACATGATGGCCCTAACAACCTCTAGTAAGTGTCGATTTTTCCGTTCAACAATACCATGTTGTTGGGGTGTTTCACGGCAAGTGGATTCATCAATAAAAGTAACAAACCATTTATTGCCAGACAAAGTGGAGACCTTAAAAGGGCCCCAAACATCACCATGTATCAAATTGAATAGTTTTGAAAGACAATAGGGTTTTGGAAGAAATTTAACACGATAATCTTTGGATAAATGACAACTCTTGCATTGAAACATAGAAGGATCCACTCTTTTAAACAACGTAGGAAATAAATATTTCAAGTAAGGAAAACTAGGACAGCCTAGCCTAAGATGTCATTGCATTATTTGATTAGAAATAGAAGTAGAACTAATACCACTCAGCCCGTGAGCTTTCTTATTACGCAAGGCATCCCCATCCAAATAGTAGAGCCCGTTTATTTCTCTAGCACTGCCAATCATCTTTCCCGAGTTCTAGGCCTGAAAAATGCAATAGAAATAAAAAAAGATAACACGACACTTAGAGTCTTTGGAGAGTTTACTAACAGATAGAAGATTCCAGGCAAGTTTAGGAATATGGAGTATTGATTGAAGATCAATATTGTCAGAGAGTTTAATGAGACCTTTACCTGCAATAGGTGAAAGACTATTATCGGCGATTCTTATTTTTTCACAACCAGAATAAGGAATATACGAATTGAATAAATGCGATAAACCAATCATATGATTAGATGCTCCTGAATCAATGATCCATGGAATAGATTGAAAGGAGCTAGATAGGGCAAAGGAATTTCTACTTGAATAGGCCAATGAACAATTGGGTGTACTAGGGGAAAGATTAGGCTTTAGCAGTCGTAGAAGTTGATCAAGTTGCTCTTTGGTGAATGGTCCTGCATCAGCTTCATGGGTGGTAGGTTGGGATTGTTTTGATCTTGGCTTCCAATTGGCTGGCTTGCCATGAAACACCCAACAGGTCTCCTGAGTATGGCGTGGTTTTTTGCAATGATCACACCAAACACGAGGCTTTTCTTCCGCCTTTCGTTGACTCGCAATATGTCGTCCACCAACATTAGCATTAGCAGTAACGAGCGCCATATTTTCAAATAGCCCACTTTCACCACTCTTTTTCTTGCCCAACATAACCAGTCTTCGGCTTTCTTCACGCCAAACTTTAGAAAAAGCTTCACTAAGAGACAGGAGTGGATTTCTACCGACGATCCTCCCTCGGACTTCATCATACTCAACATTGAGTCCAGCAAGAAACTTAAATACTCGGTTATCATCGACAATTTTCTGATAATATTTGCAATCTTTTGTGTTTTTCCACTCATATGTATTGAAGAGATCCAAGTCTTGGCAAATGCGATTTAAAGAATTAAAATATATGGTGACAGTATCACTACCTTGTCGAATCTCACCAAGTTTCAAGTTGAGCTCGTAGATTTGGGATTGATTCCCCAAATCGAAATACATGGCAGTGACTTCATCCCATAGTTCCTTTGTTGTAGAGAAGCACATATAGTTCAAACTTATCTCTTCCTCCATGGAGTTAACAAGCCATGTCATCACCATTGAATTCTCGACATCCCAAATGTCATATAGCGGGTCTTTACTGTTTGGGGTTGATGTGGCGTTAGTCAAATAGTCAATCTTTCCCAAACCTCGAATGTACATATGAACAGATTGAAACCAATGCAGGAAATTGGTACCATTGAGATGAATGGTCGTAATCTGTACTGGATGTGAGTCGGAGGAGTTTTAGGGAACTTGAAACTGATCTTGAGAGGATTGGGATTGCTGAGTCGGAGTGACTGAAGATGCAAATTCAGTCATGGTGGCTGAAAAACTAGATCAGGGCAGCAAAAGCAAGGCGGTGCAGTAGCCGGATCTGTACACAGTGGCTGGATCTGGACCCACTAGCAGTGACCCACGGATCTGGGCACTTGGATCTGGGTACCCAGGTGCCCTCAATCTAAACAATAGAAAATCAGACCTTATTTGGGTGACAGAGGCAACACAGAACAACGACCAAGGATGGCGCTGAATGGCGAACTGGGGCGGCTTTGATGCGCGATATAGAGGAAGCATGAACGCGACCAAGGATGGCAGATAGGAGCGGCTTTGGTGTGCGATGCAGAGGCGGCAACAAGTACAGCAATAGATGCGATGGATGGTAGCCGACCTTCGCGAGAGGCTAGGAGGCCGCGGCCGTTCCAAAGGTGGGAACCCACTGGAGAACAACGGCAACTATAGAGGTGACGGCGATCGGGATGGCCGGATCTCAGAAAAGGTGGCCGGTGTACGGGCGGTGGCAACCTGAGGATGCAGCGATGATAGGTGGCCAGTGAAAGGGAGGCGACAGTTCTTGGGTATAGCAGAGAAATAGGAGAAATTAGGGTTTCACAGTGAACAACTGTGATTTAATCCCTAATTCCTATTCTGATACTATCTAAACAAGGTTGAGAAAAATATATTTCTCTATTTCTTAAGATTACATGTTAATTCCCTTTTTCCCTTTATAAAGGAAGAGCGCAATACAAAAGGAAAATAATAAAAAGGAAAGAGAAATATACACAGAATATACATAGCTTCTAAGATATACAAATAATATTTTATATTCAAAATACTTCTATTTCTACAAAAGGTCATCGACGAACCTACAATGTAGCAGCAACAGCGAATGATGTTGTTCCCCTAAGATTGCAACTATAACGCCCCGCCTCTTCAAGGACATTAAATAACTTAGGAATTTCAGGAATATTTTTTTTTCTCAATATAAATCATTTCCCGACAATCCCGTTCTACTTTCTCAGCATACCAAAATAAGAATCAATAAGCTAAGACAAGTAATCATCATAAATGCAGAAGCTAAATTCGAAATCTGATATGGTACATAACTGAATTCGCTTTAATCATAACACAAGAATCTGTACCATCATATCATCAGATACTTAAATACATGGAGACTCGTTTCTCGAAATGACAACTAAGCACCTTAGATACAGTCTAATGATGCCTCAAAAATACATTCAATCATAACAATTACACATGAACATCAATATAATATAATCTTCTAAACATGACTAAAAACATATCCTGAATCCTTGCGAAGGAGCAAATACCGGAACAACTCATTGGACTCATCGGCCACGTCATCACATGCTGTCACATCTCAATCATCCCTTTGCTATAGCTGCAAATCCTAACTGGAACGTTCGAATGTTCCAGAGGCATAACCCAATTAGAAGATAAATCTTCTAGTGAGGGTTTAAAAACATGATACATGAATGTATGATGCAATAAAATGAACAATCATATGCCCTAGTGTAACTTCCCTGACCCTCTTGCTCGGCACTGAACCCTAGGCAGAATCCTGACCTGCTTTCAGGATAATCCTAACGTTGTTCCATCACTTGCCCTTCAGGAATTACGGCTACACTATTAGGGCGACATTCCATCTCGACACAAATATCGATATGTCAATAATATCATTCGAATAAAATATGATAACCATCGATGCAACAATATATGTACTGATATGACAAAATGTGCATAAAATACATATAACTTAGCCACTTTCATGACTATCATGCTCAACATAGGAAAAATATAACATATATAAGCTTTTGAAGTAAAACTACTCACAAAACTAGGTTTAGGATAAAACTACTCACCTTTAGCATGAAGTTCGAAATACCTCGAAAAACATGCACTGCCTCGATTTGCGTGTCCGACCTAAAAAATTGCACAAATCACTAATCCTTGAGCACAATAATCCTATAAATCATATTTATTTACAAATTATATCAATACTTCAATTTCTTCACATTTTCCACCATCTTTCTTCCATTTTCGTCTCTAAAATTCCAAATAAATACCTTCTTAACTATTTTCTCAAATCTTTTTCCATAACAATTCATAATATTCTAAGAACTTCAAAAGAAAATTCTAGAACTTACCCTAAAACTTTGTTTGCACGCAAAACGAGGATGATCGTTGCGGAAATTGAGAAATTGAAAGGCTAAAACCAAAACTTTTTTCACAACCCTCTAGATCACAATATTCTAGGAATTTAGAGATTTTTCCAGAATTTTCAGGCCACTCACGTGCCCGCATGCGCCGTCGCAAGGGCTGCCCACGCGCTTCCACGCGCACCTGCTGTTGGTGCGTGTATTACACGTGCCAATCATCTTCAACCTCCAGCTTCCGACGAGTTTCGATTTGACTTGATATTTTCTTGATATCTCCCTTGCCCAAACTCCGTTTTGCCTCCCGTTTGAACCTACACCTTCCTCTCTTCATTCTCTATAGGATTATAGCTTCAAATCGGTTGATTGGAGCCATTTTTTGACTGCTCAACTCGATTTTCCGGCGAAGTTCGTTTTTCTGACGAAACTTCATATCTCACTCATCTCTCAACGAAAATTGCTCAAATTTTTCAGAAATGATCATCTAGACATAGGGAACAAAAGTCCCTTACCCTCTTCTCTCAATTTTTCCTCGAACTCTCGGATTTGAGAGTTTAATTTTTGCCTTCTCTCGACCATCTTCAAAAACTTCTATTTATAGGCGATTTCAAGCCTTCAAATGCTCATGGTTGTTGGTCAATCCAACCTCCCTGAGGCTTCTACCAGCCCCAGATTAGTCCAAAAATGCCACCAAACACGAATTCAACGCATTGAAATTCCAGCCAAGAAACAACCAGAAATCATGCAAAATTGGTCACCCTCGTGACCAATGTCGGCCTATGCTTGACCCAAGAGCATCCTAGGCCACTTTCCCCGAGTCTTTTGCCACCGAATTCGATGATGGGAGGTGGCGATGGAAGCTTGGTCAGCCATGGAAGATTTCTCTTTATGCAATTTTGAAAAATTGCACTTTGACCCAAGTCTCTTTCCATTTTGCACTTTGGTCCTTTCCTTGAAGCCCCAGAGCTTCCCAATAGTGCTACTGTGACCTACAAGTTCTATACTTTCCATTGCATCCCTAAAGATTATGAAAAAACGTCATTTCGACCTCCCTCTGGCAAAATTAAGAAATTGCACTTAGGTCCGAATCTACGTTTTGACCGTAAACCCTTTTGTTTCTTCCCAAAACTACTGAAGGGTTGTTTTATATATTAAATATGAACCCCCTTGGGGTTCCGTTGACTTTCCAGAAGTCTCTTGCGATAATTTGGTTTTTCTGCCCAAATCATAGCTGTTAATGGAATTATTAGTATAATTATATATATTGCATATTTATTTATTTATTTGTTATAACTATGTATAATTAGGCTAAGTCCATAGGCTAAACCCGTAGGTTATTAGGCCCGTTGTGCCTATTATAAATAACATACTAAGAGACCAATCTCTTAGGTTTTTCTCTCATAATTATTTTTTCACATGGTACCAGAGCCACCGGTGAGAAAAACCCTAGCTACCGCTATGTATCTTTTTCCAGTGGCCTAAAAAAAAAACCCTAGTTTTCTTCTTCACTGTCACTGTTCACACAAAAAAAAAAAAAAAAAAAACCCTAGTTTTCCTTCACCGTCACTGTTCATGCTGGAACAACACTTCCCGGCTGTCTTTTGCTGGAACCGACCCCACCCTAGGGTTTGCCGCCTTCAGGCCGAATTGCCGCCGGAAAATCGAAGTCGCCGGAGATCCCACGCACCACCGCCACGCACAGCAGTCCGCCCCCACGCGCCGGCGCTTGAAGGCACATCCGCCGGCCGTTTTCTCCTGGCTTCTCCAGATCAGCTTGCCTCCCTTCCCTAAGCCTATTCCCGGTGTCAAATCCTTGCTATGTCTAACCTTAGTGATGCAATTTCTGTTGGTGCTAATCCCGCAACTGCACCTGTTACTCCTACTGCCTCTCAGTCCTTTACTGTCTCCAATTTCAGAACAACGAATATCACCACGGTTAAGTTGATAAGGTCTACCAATTATCTCTCATGGGTAGCCTCTGTCAAAATGTGGTTCAAAGGGCAAGGCCAAGTCGATCATCTTACCACAACGGCTGAAAGTGTGTCGAAAGGCAATCGGGCTAGATGGGAACAAGTTGATGCCCAATTATGTAGTCTCCTATAGCAGTCCATTGATCCATCCATCATG
The DNA here is from genome assembly GCA_036245055.1 of Diospyros kaki. NCBI lineage: Eukaryota > Viridiplantae > Streptophyta > Magnoliopsida > Ericales > Ebenaceae > Diospyros > Diospyros kaki. The sequence continues at coordinate 21,699,362 of BSEG01000014.1, read as the reverse complement.
CAGCTTTTCGGCCATTTGAAACTTGTGTTGATGTGTGGAAGGAAGCTGAAGAATGTTATTCGAATGACATCCAGCGTTTGTACACTGTGGTCTCTAATATCAAGAATTTGAAGCAAGAGTCGTCTATGGAATCTTATTTGGGACAGGTTCGAGCTCTCATGCAAGAATTTGATGCTCTTCTTCCCATTACTATGACAAAGACCGAACAGGTTGCTCAAAGAGAGAAGTTTTTTATGGTTATTGCTCTTTCTGGTCTCAACCCAGAATTTGATGCCATCAGACATCAAATCTTGACCAGCTCCACAAATCCTACCATGAATGACTCTTTTAAAAGGTTGTTGAACATGACCGGTGCACATGGAATGTCCTCTTCCTCTCATGTTGTTCCTCCAGCCGAATCTTCAACCCTTGTATCTCAGGCTTCTCACTCAGGAGGAAATAGAGGCCGTAATAATAATCGGACATGTCCACAGTGTACCTTCTGTAAGAAACTGGGTCATCTTGAGGACAGGTGTTGGAAGAAACATGGTCGGCCCGCTGCTCCGCCTACACCATCTCCCAGTGCCGCTCATGCATTCCAAAGTGATCCTAGTTCTGCCCAATCTGCATCGGGTTCACAGTTGATACCTATGTCTGCAGCTGACTATGATGTTTTTTTGAAGTTTCAGGCCACCCAGTAGTCTCATCCTGGTAATCCCGTTGCTTGCGTTGCTAAAAGCCCATCTCTTGGTCCTTGGATTATAGATTCTGGCGCCACTGATCATATGTGTGGTAATGAACTTCTTTTCTCTTCACTTACTTATTCTGATACCTTGCCTACAGTTACCCTGACTGATGGTACCAAAACTGCAGTTAAAGGGATAGGCCAAACCATGCCTACTTTGTCTTTATCTTTAAATTCGGTTTTACATGTCCCTGACAGTCCTTTCAATTTGATTTCAGTTAGCCAGCTTATTAAAACCCTTAACTGCTTAGTCACTTTCACTCCTACATCTGTCTATGTACAGGACTAGGGTACGGGGCGGACGATTGGCGTCGGGCGTGAGTCACAGGGTCACTATTATCTTGTTGTGCCAATGGCTTGCACAAGTGCTGCTTCCCCAGATCTCCTCCACTCTCGTCTTGGTCATCCCAACCTCTCCAAATTGAAGAAATTAGTTCCTAGTTTGTCATCGTTGTCTATTTTTGATTGTGAGTCATATCAGCGTGGTAAACATGCACGTAGTTCTTTTTCCAGTTGTGTCAATAATAGGGCTGAGGCTCCATTTTCTCTTGTGCATTCTGATGTATGGGGGCCCAGTCGTGTCACTACTACTCTTGGTTTCTCATATTTTGTTACTTTTATTGATGACTTTTCTCGCTACACTTGGTTGTTTCTCATGAAGAGTCGGTCTAAGTTGTTTTCTATCTTTTAGACATTCACTGCCGAAATAAAAACACAGTTTGGAGTTTCTATACGTACTTTACATAGTGATAATGCCCCTGAGTATTTTTCTTCTCAATTTACTACTTTTATGACTACTCGTGGCATTCTGCATCAATCTTCTTGTCCTTATACACCTTAACAAAATAGTGTTGTTGAGCGTAAAAATCGCCATCTCATTGAAACTGCACGAACACTACTTTTACATGCCAATCTTCCCACCAAATTTTGGGGTGATGCTATTCTTACTGCGTGTTATCTGATCAATCGCATGCCATCTTCAGTGTTAAAGGACAACATTCTTCACTCTCTTTTGTTCCCCTCCCAGCCCCTTTATTCTATTCCCCTTCGTGTATTTGGATGTATTTGTTTTGTGCATTCCTTTTCACCGGGACATGATAAACTTGCTGCCAAATCCCTCAAGTGTATTTTCCTCGGTTACTCCCGATTGCAGAAAAGTTATAAGTGTTACTCTCCTGAGTTGAACCGCTATCTTATGTCTGCTGATGTCACCTTCTTTGAACAACAGTCCTTCTTCTCGGTTGTTCAGCCTGATTCACAGCGCCTTGACCAGGTATTGCCTATTCCTTCTCTTTCGTTACCCTTATCAGATCCGTCTATCTCCTCCTCGATGGACCCTTCACTTCCATCTTTCGGTCCACACTCCTCGACTCCTCCACTTCTTACTTATCACCGTTGTCCTCATCCTGCCCCTGGCACCGACATTCCTCTTAACTGCGACTCTCTTGACTCACTCTCTCCGTCAGTGGTCACTCCTGCCATGGATCCTTAGCCCAACAACCTTCCTATTGTACTCCGCAAAGGTATACGGTCTACTCGCAATCCACATCCTCTTTATAATTTTTTGTGTTATGACCGTTTGTCACCTGCTTAGAGTGCTTTTGTTTTAAGCCTTTCTTCTGTTTCTATTCCTAAAACAACAGGTGAAGCCATGTCCCATCCTGGTTGGCGCCAGGCTATGTTAGATGAGATGGGTGCTTTGCATTCTACTGGCACTTGGGATTTGGTACCTTTGCCACCAGGAAAGACTCTCGTTGGTTGTCGGTGGGTGTTCACCCCTAAAGTGGGCCCTGACGGACAGGTGGAACATCTTAAAGTCTGCTTGGTTGCCAAAGGCTTTACATAGATCTATGGGCTGGATTACAGTGATACCTTCTCTCCAGTTGCTAAAATGGCCTCTGTTTGCCTATTTCTCTCTATGGCTGCCACGCGTCATTGGCTGCTCTATCAATTGGACATTAAGAATGCCTTTCTTCACGGTGATTTGCAAGAAGAGGTTTACATGGAGCAACCACTTGGTTTTGTTGCTCAGGAGGAGTCCAATGTAGTCTGCAAACTCAAGAAGTCTCTCTATGGCCTAAAACAATCTCCACGAGCGTGGTTCGACAGGTTTAACACTGTAGTTCAAGCCTTTGGTCTCACTCGAAGTGAAGCTGATCATTCAGTTTTTTATCGATATTCTTCTTCTTTATGTATCTACCTCGTTGTTTATGTAGATGACATTGTTATCACAGGGAACGATCAGGTTGGTATACAAAATCTGAAGGAACATCTCCACCAGCACTTTCAGACTAAAGATCTAGGCAAATTCCGGTATTTCTTAGGTATTGAAGTTGCTCAATCAAGAGATGAGATCTCAATCTCTCAAATGAAGTATGCACTTGACATCCTAGAAGAAACTGGTATGGTGAACTGCAAATCGATTGACACCCCAATGGACCCAAATGTCAAACTCTTGCCGGGACAGGGGGAGTCTTACTCAGATCCTGGAAGGTATAGAAGATTGGTAAGCAAACTGAACTATCTCACAGTCACTCGTCCCGACATTGCTTTTGCTGTGAGTGTGGTGAGTTAGTTTCTCAATTCTCCATGTGATTCCCACTGGGATGCTGTTATCCGGATTCTAAGATATATCAAACAAGCACCGGGTAAAGGGCTACTCTATGAGGATAAGGGACACATATATATTTGTTGTTATGCAGATGCAGATTGGGCCGGCTCTCCTTTTGATCGTCGGTCGACCTCTGGATATTGTGTTCTTGTGGGAGGAAATCTGATTTCTTGGAAAAGTAAGAAACAAAATGTAGTAGCTAGATTCAGTGCAGAGGTAAAGTATCGGGCTATGGCTAATGCAACGTGTGAGCTTATCTGGCTTAAGCAACTCCTGGAGAAACTCAAGTTTTGTGAAGTGTCTCTTATAAAGCTTGTTTGTGATAATCAGGCTGCCTCGCACATTATTTCCAATCTAGTGTTCCATGAGCGGACTAAGCATATTGAAATCGACTGTCACTTTATTAGAGAAAAGCTGGTTGAAGGTGTTATTGTTATAGAGTTTGTTAACTCCAGTAATCAACTTGCCGATGTCTTCACCAAGTCTCTAAACAGTCCTCGGATAGAATATATATGTAACAAGCTTGGTGCATATGATATCTATGCTCCAGCTTGAGGGGAAGTATTAGAATTATTAGTATAATTAGATATACTGTATATTTATTTATTTATTTGTTATAACTATGTGTAATTAGGCTAAGTCCATAGGCTAAGCCCATAGGTTATTAGGCCCGTTGTGCTTATTATAAATAATACACTAAGAAATTAATCTCTTAGGTTTTTCTCTCATAATTATTTTCTCATAGTTGTATTTTAGTTGTACCGAAAATCGTTTCTGATCCAATTTCTTTGGATGCCATAAATTATGTCTCGAAATGCTCGTTAACACCATCTCATTTTCCTTGAACATCTCGGCTCCAAGGCACTCCCTATAGTTGATTCGGTCATTCATAATGGTAAGAAATTACCTTATAAGCTTAATTGATCTATAAATTCCATTTCTTGCCCTAAGATAATTTATTCTTGAGTCCTTCAGAAATTCTCGGGTATTATAACAACAGTGTAGGGACCTAGGTGGTTGTTGGCGGCGGTGAACTTTAGAGTCTAGTAGTGGTATCCGGTAGTGTAGTTGCAGTCAGTAATGACGCAGAGATGACCTGGGATTGGTTTTAAAGGCAGAGGCAGTGGTAGAGCAATTTAGGGTTTTGGGCCGTCAGTCTCGCTCAACTAGGGTGGGCTAATAGTCCTACTCAACTAGGGCAAACAACCCAATAGTGAAGCGACAACGAGACACGGTGGTTCCTAGCTATAGCGCTTTCCAATGAGACATGGTAACCAATGAAGGTTGCAAGTTGGCTCTAATAACGTGTAGAAGATGAACGAAAATGCTTTCAATCTATTCATATTGCTGCACAATACACCAATATATAGAGTCTAGATATTAGGATTATACTCTAGAATATTTTACTTTCCATATTTACCGGTGTTCTAAAACGCGGCCAAGGTGGCCGCCGCGATCAAGCCCTAATCGGCACCCTAGGCGCCGAGCTGATTAATCCAGCCCGATCGGCGCCTAGGCAGCCCAGGCAGCACCTAGTCACTTGGGTCAGGCGCGGCATGGGCTGACTACCTACCTGGGTCGCGTACGGCCTAGCAACTGCGATTTGTAAGAGCCGTTCGTGTAGAGATGGTGGACGAAGGTGCCTACCTACCTGGGTCGTGCGTGGCTCGGCCGTTGCGATTTGTAAGAGCCGTTCGTGTAGAGATGGTGGACGAAGTGTCCTTGCCTCTGAAGCTCAAGAACACGCCATAACTGTCGTTGCTCCGAGAAGCTGAAGAGAAGGCGGCGGCTCTTTACCTCTTGTAGTAGTAGTCATTGAATAGAGGGAGCAGAGAAGAATGAAACTCATCTGGGAGACGAAAGGTTTAGGAGGCGGGGGGGGGGAGAGAGAGAGAGAGAGAGAGAGAGACCAAACACCAAATAAACCAAAATAGTGGTCAAAAGTTAGCAAATTTGGGAGAAATTTGTCAAGAAAAGTATATTTTATGGGTTAAATTATTGTTAATATATAATTTAATTTGTGTGTAATTTACTATTAGATGAAAGCACAAAATAATGCAAGAAAACAACAAATATTACAAAATAATGCAGGTTTATGCGCTGAAAATAGCAATTTTCCTAGGCTTCGTCTAGGCGCCCTAGGCGCTAGGACTCGGTCTGGCGCCTGCCTAACGCCTAGAGCCTTTTAGAACACTAATATTTACATAGATGTAGTTTCTATAACAACTATAAACTTGTTCCTAATGCACATCATAGGGCTCAAAAACTCTAGAATATTCTACTTTCCATATTTACATAGATGTAGTTTCTATAACAACTATAAACTTGTTCCTAATGCACATCATAGGGATCAAAAATTTAATGAAAGTGATTATGTCATGGTTCATATTTGCTTCAAGTGCTTCCCTAAACATTTCTTCAAGACATTGCATGCTTGAGATAGTATTCCCTTTCTTATTGTTTGAAACCTTAGACCTAATGTTTATTTAGTTAACGTATCTAATAATATAAATATTAGTCATATTTCAATGTAGAAGATTTAACTCTTTACCAAGGCACATTTGAGTCTCCTCTCTTGCCTACTAGTGCTCTTGTAGGCCACAAAGTTCCTTGTATCCCAAGCATATTGCAACAAAGGGATGTGATTGATCTTATGCTTGACGATGAGATTGTGGCTTCTCCTCATGGTGGTGGTTATTGACGATTTCTTGTCAAATGAAAAGATTAATCAAATTCAAATAATACTTGGATTATTAAAGGAGATTTTTGAATTCTAGAGCCTGAGCTTTTAGAGTGGTACCTACAATCCAACTTGTCAAAACTAAGTTCTTTTCAACTAGAGAGAATGATGGAGATCATAGAAACAAGGATTTTCAAAACCAATATTTTAGGCATAAAAATAGAAATTAATATTGTTTTATTAATTTATTTATTTTAATTTGTTTCCTAGTTTTTTTATTTCCTAAAATCCTAACTAGATTGGGATTATCTTTACAATCTTAATTAGATTGGATCAAGGAATCTGAGTTAAAAAAGATTTCCATCTATTAATTGTCTATAAATAATCCTTCAACAATACATTGTATAGGAGACTTGGATAAATGATATTGAGTGTTGATATTGATTTTGAGTAATCAGGATTACTCTTGTTTCTTTGGTACGGGTTTTACGTCACACTTCATTTGAGTTAAGAAGGAAGCCAGCAAGGAAAAGAGGGAAAAACAATAGGGATAATAAGGTGGTTGGCTGCAACAGCTGGAAGCTGATTCTCAGGACTGTTAAGGGGGACTTCTGGGCATAACAAACAGGTAAAAGCCATACAATTGCAATTCTTTGTGTGTCTAATGCATGCTACATGTCAACTTTTAGCCAATTCCACTCATTCTGGATGCCATTCCTAATGCACATAACCAGTTTGCAGAATTGCCTGTGTCAGTGTGAGTTCCAGAGCATGTGCATAGGATTTGTGTGGGATTAAATTCATCAATATGATTCCCTTCGGTCCTGATTATGTGTCTGGTGAGAAGCTAGTCAAGAGAGGCACTATGGTTGGCCAAGGGTGGGAAGTTGGGGCCTGGAACCAAGGTTGCACCACATTTTGTTGTATGCATGAGGGGCAGCGATAGATGTGTGTGTGTGGCGCGTGTGCATTGTATTAATGTGATTTTTTACTCGGCTAGAGGGATCACATTTGTGTGTTAATATGATCCAGAGAGGCCCAATGGACTGGACCAAGAATCTGAGGGGCTGGATTGGCAGGGAACTGAGGCCAAGCTTTTGGGTGTGCAGAGTTCTTGTGCAGGTTTTGGGATATGGAGGTAATGTAATCCCAAAAACTTGTATATAACCTTGTATGAGTTAGTTTAGTCACTTTAGTGACCATATTAGCGCATGGTGTGGTACTGTATGTGCATACTTCGTGAAGGATGGCAACCTTTGACATAAAGGCTGAAGTTCGGCTTTTAGCACTAAACATAAGCTACTTAACCTAAGTGGACATGGATCTGGCCTGAAATCAAAGAATGCAAGTCGAAAACCAAGTGTAGCATGTGGCAGCCTAGAATAGTGTAATGGTGTACATTTTAGACCCTCCCATATCAATGGTTGAATGTGTCGACCAACCTGAGTTCTAGATTCTAAATTTACCCTAAGAAGACAAAAAGAATGATTAAACTTGAAATGGTACGGGTGGAACTTGGCATGGCCTACCTAGGAACCCAAATTGGAACTGGAATGAAGGGTCCTCTGCCAACCTAACCATTCCTCAAATTTCCCTTTCTTCATAATTACCAGAAAAAATGGAATCAAACAAGACAAGGACAATTATTGATCACCTCATAAGTCATATTTCTGGTAGCTGGTGCCCATTCATCTCCAATCCTTTTCTTCAAAAGATCTGAATCTGCAGTGGGTGGCAATCGAACATCGAATCCTGCTTCTGCCTCTGATGGCTGTATATTCATCACAAAGCCCTGCAACATTCATACGGCCAATCAAAAGAGCATATTCAAGTGCTCAAACACATTGCAAAAACAGAAACAGAAAGCAGGCAACACACTCTAGGTGAAGGAATCCCAGCTTTCAAATACACGGGATTGACCGAAATAACTTCCGAGTTGGCCGCAAATCCAGCCTTAACCACATCGAACTGACCCTCCCTGAACTTAGTGATCACCTCAACGCTCTCCATCAAATTCTCCAATGCAGAGTTATCATACATTCTCGACCCGTGTCCCGGCGTCCCCGACGCCCGGATAACCAAATTCCACGGCGACCTATCGGCGTAAAAAACCCTGTATTCATCGTTGGTCGAGGCCTGTCCCTCATCAAGCACAAAACCCAGATTAAGCTTTTCAAACACCTGGGAATTGACAAACTTGGCCATCCCATCCAACCCGCCAATCTCTTCGTCAGGAACATAGGATATGTGGATTGCCCGAAGGGGCGTGAAGTTGAAATCCTGTTGCAGGATTCGGGTGGCCTCTAGGTACTGGAGGGCGATGCACTTGTCGTCCTGGGCGCCGCGGGCAAAGATACGGCCGTCGGCAGTGCGGGTGGCGGAAAAAGGGGGGTGGAGCCACTTGGAGGGCTCGGCGGGGACGGAGTCGAGATGTGAATTGAAGAGGATTGAGGGGAGGGAGGGATCGGAGCCCGGCCAGGTGAGGAGGAGAAGAGGCTTCGCAGTGGGGGAGAAGTGGAGGAGCTGTGATTGGAGGTTGAGGGATAGGGATTGGGCTTGGGCTTGGAGGAAGGAAACGGCGCCGGAGTAGTCGGGGTTGGGGTGGGCGGTGTTGATTCTGAGGTATTGCTGGAAGCGGGATATGGGGGTCGTGGCGGTGTCAGCGGCAGCGGAGAGGGAATAGAGAGAAAGTAGTACTAGTGGGAAGAAAAGTCGTCCAGTGACAGTTGAGAGAAGTAAGCGGAAGCGGAAGCAGAGGCGGTGGTTTGGCATCGCGAGTGAGGGAAGGTGGTGGTGCAGTAGTTAGTTACCGAGAGTGCCAACTGTCTGTTAACAACACACTCGTAGTAGTCCAATTCCGATTCCTAAGCGACCAAACTGTCGGAGGGAGTGAATATAGGACGACGTCTTGTTGGATCTTTCCGTCCGGCTGGCTGCTGGCTGCTGGCTGCTGGCATGAGATTAGAACGGATAAGCCGTCGCGTGTAGAGGAGGGGTTCACCTCACCTCGCCTCTCCTCGAGCAGGATCAGAACTGAGAAGTCTCCATTTCGATCGAAGATTGAAAGATTGGATTAATTTATTGTCGGAATGGATCAAACGAGACGGACACGATTCAATAATCTTTTTTCTTCTTGTTTAGTATGAATTTAAAGAATGTATATGGATCAAAACAAAATTAATAATAATTTAACATTTAATTTTTAATTCAATAAAACAATTCAATTTTAAAGTCCATAAAACATCTTCAAAACAATTCAGTTTTTTGTCATTCAAGTTCCAATCAGCCATTTCATTTCAACCTCCACAACAGAAACCCATAACTAAATTTAACATTAACTTTAACATCCACACAGCAAAATCATCAACCATCCAACGCCAACACCAACATCAATCTTCACAGAGACTAGGGTAGTTTTAACAAAAAGTAAAATTAGTCCTTGTAATACAAAGTAGAATCATCAAGGCATCAACAACCACTATGTCTCTTTCTGTACAAGTTTTGACCTACAAAATATTACCTTTGTTGTCACCCCAACATAATAATAAATTTACTTGCAACTCTAGGAACTCTACAAAAAAAAAAGGGGGGGGGGAATTAGAAGGCATAGAACATTTCATATACAAATACTTTAATATTTAACTCAAATTCACTGAAATCAAAAGAAGTTATAGAGAAGAAGTTATAGAGCTCTTGATTTAGGTTCTTTTTGTCTTACTTGGGAGAACGGGTTCTCCTTTATTTATAGCTAAAGTATATGGGTCATGATAAATATCCCTAATTTTTTGGGACTAACATGAATCTTGCTAATTTTTTTATCCATTACATAATTTTTAAAGATCTTAAAGGTATGTTTGCACATCTCTGAGATTGAAGTAACTTCTCGGCTTGACTAGGAGGCAATTGATGCTATTCATGCTAGCGGTTACGGTCAATTTTGTCCACTGATCATTTATTAGATATTAGCTCTTAAGACCAGTTCTTAATAACACAAAGGGACTCAATCTTATAATTCTTTAATTATCAATAAAATGGTAAGTTTATGCTTTAATTTAAATTACAATATGATTTAAATTAAAACATATATCCATTAGTATAATAAGGAGTGGATACTATCCTTAAGAGTTAAGGATATGAGTGACGATTTACCTACGATTTTTTATGCTATAAACAAGTTTCTAGCTGTAGTGTTTTTATTGTTGCCAAAATACAACAATTTATTTATTTTTTTTTGTGGGAGAGTACAATTGGTGTGCGTGGTTGATCACGGGAGTCTTGTTCAGGCCTTGTGAGTGTTTTGAGAGTCTTGTCACCAACGTGTGCTAAGAGTCTCGCCATCAACGTGCGCTGAGAGTCTTATCACCATCGTGCGTTGAGAGTCTCTTCACTCACGTGTGTTGAGAGTCTTGGTGACCGAGAAAGTCCTGATGATCATGTGGGTCTTGATGATCATGTGAGTCTTGGTGATCATGTGGGTCTTGGTGACTGAGTGAGCCTTGGTGACTGAGTGGCCCTTGATGATTGAGAGATCTGCAAGACGAGAGCACCGTTAGGGGAACAGGTGGGTGTCCCCGTGCAAACCCTTCGATACTTAAGTCAATTCTTGAGAGTAAGAGTGTGAGAATATGCTAAGAGTGCCCAAGAGCACGTACCTGAGGTCGGAGGCGTGGCCTCCTATTGATAGATAAGGGAGAGGGGAGACGTGTGGCGACAACGCCGAGAGTCTCGTGGCCCATCCCGATGATTTTACGACCCATCCAAGAGTCTCGGAGCCCATCTGTAGGGGTGCAAGTGATACCCACTCGGTCATGACCAAGTGGGTGCTTCATGTCTTGGATCACCTCGTGAGGTAACGAGAAGGAAAGACCTACTCGATCATGATCGAGTGGGTTTTCTTCCACTTGGCTTTGAGCGTCTTCTTTTGTCATTTTTTCTTGGTTCGGTCTTGAGTGGTTCCCATGTCTCAATTTCAAGCCCAATTTCCACCTTAATTCAGCTTGTATCTCTTAAAACTAAAAACATGAAAGTTGTAGATAATTCTCTTATCTTTGCATAGGATTTTGAATTACCTAAATCGAAGCTTAAACGAGAGAGTTATGCCCAAATAACTAAAGTAGTGTCACACCTACTCAGTCATGACCGAGTGGGTCCTCCCTGCTTGGTCTCGGCTAATTTCAACCTCGATGCGTCTAGTATCTCTCAAAAATCAAAACTCGAAAGTTGTAGATAATTATCTTAGCCTTCTATAGGATTTTGAATTACCTTAATCGGAACTCGGACAAGAGATTTATGCCCCAAAACTTAAAGAAGTGTCACACCCACTCAGTCATGATCGAGTGGGTCCTCCTTACTTGGTCTCAGCTCGATCTCTTACTCCTTCGGCTTGTTTCCTTGATCTCTTGCAACCCATTTTCCCTTTGGGCTTCATGTGCATGTCTTGGGACTGCTTTAGGTCCCATGACTCTCCAAGTTTGCATGGCATATCAGGTCTTAATGTAAATAATAGCAACTCGTAAAGGCTAGCACATCGTCTTCCTTCTTGTTTAGTATGAGATGCTGAAGAAAAAGGTTGGTGAGTTTTATGCCATTCTACATGAGATATAGAAGGAAGATCAGTGGATGCTCGTTATATGAACAAGTTCACCGAATAAGACTATAAATATCGAATCACATGGGTCTTTACTCACGGGTCAATGATTCAATGTTAGTTGCATATGTGCAACTAGTCCTTAGACCTAAAATGACATAGATGCATATGCATTGGTGAATTAGGAAATCAATGATACTATATAATTGTTCTAATCAAGAACAATTATACGTATCTATGTGTTTAATCTAGTGGTGCATGAGGTATGTGTACATCAGACATGGCATCTATTACCTCGGGATTTGTGAGGAGGATATCCCATGCGATTCAATAATCACTTGACGATAAATCCTTGGCTGAGATATTATGACGATGAAAAGTGTATTCCATGAGTTGTGTCATATTAGTCAAGAAGGATTTTGGATTTGGTCACATGACAAGATTGAGATTTGGTCACATGATAAGATTGAGATTTGACTTGTTGTCCATGATCTCATACCTTGTCGGGATATAGTATGATAGAGGGACCATATTGCACGGAGTCGTTGCAGAAAGGTTCATTCACATTAAATTGAATATTCATGACATATTGTTAGATGCCACTCATAATTTATAAGAATCAATATGAGATTATTCTCGCTGTCAATTTCATTGTGAACTTAGAAAGTCAAATCCAAAAGAAATCACTTTACAAGAGAGAAATGGTAAATTAGTAATTTTAGAGTGTTTATTTAAAAGGGAAATAAGAATAATAAAGTAATTTTATTATGAATAAAATTACTAATATTATTGAAAGTTGGATTAGGATTTAATGCTATCATATTAAATTCTAAACCAAATGCACCCTAGGGTTTTGTATGGGTTCCTTATAGATAGGAACATAACACATGTAACACCTCGTTTCTTTCGAGCGTGTCACTATGCTGGGGCTCAACATAAAAATACATACATTGCTTAACACCTCAAGTACCATTTTTTAAAGAAAATCCCCAACATATCATTACAAATGCAGAAGCATGAATCGAAACTTGATATGGTACATAACTAAATTCACTTTAATCATAACATAAGAAAATGTACCATTTGTTCAACTAAATACCTCCAACATACTCAAAAGAACCTCCAAATGACATTGAACCATAACAACATTACATGATCGTTTATCAAACATCATTCGTAAAACATAACGTTCTTTTATTTTATGAGACTATTTACCAACGGAACATAAGTTTCTTAACATGACTAAAACATTTCCAAATCTTCATGAAGAAGCAAAATACCAAAACAACTTGTCAAACCCATCGGATACGTCATCTTGTGCTGTTACATCTCAACCACTTCCTGCCTTTGCTGCAAGTCTCAACTGGAACGTTTGAATGTTCCAAGGGTATTGTAACACTCCACTTTGTCAGACGTGTTATAACTTAGAACAATTCTGGGATAATAAATTTTTTCTATTTAAAACTACGGCTAAACCATATAATTGCTCCTATCCATTCCAAAATTTTTATACATTTATCTCGAAAGAGAATCATCATAAACATTAAATGCGGAAGCTGGAATCGAACTTAACATCTTAACATTAATCATAAATCAGTTCTTACATCATCATTTCTCAAAACGTTCAGAATTCAAAGTAGCAGAACTTAAATACATGGGCTATGTAACATACATTCAATTAATAATTCAACTCATCATGCACTTTGCTAAGTGCCATTTCATGCCTCAATCATCTTCGTATCTGCTACAATCTCCATCTGAAAAGTTTGAATATTCCAGGGGCAAAGACCAAGTTAGATGATGAATCATCTAAGTAAGGGAACAAAAACATATTTCATGTATGGATGCAAAATATCATTTTCCATTTCATTTCGGTTTGAGCTGACCGTACCTTATTACTACTTCCCATTTACACAGCCTCCTTACCAGGCCGAGGTGTATGGGTGCACCATTTGGAAGAGCAGCGGTCCTGGGTCATACTCTCAAACCCTTATGCGAATGCATGATCAATTATATCATCGTGTACATATACATATTTTATCATCAATACATGTAAATGCAATCTACATGAACATATTCACATCAAGACATGACAACATGATAAAATCATTTACTTAAAATCAGGTTTTGGAGTCAAACCACTTACCTTCTCAAACTTATCGGGCTACCTCGATATTTACTCCTTGACTCGTAATTCGTGCATCATCTCGATTTGCGTGCCAATATCAAAATTCACACAAGTCACTTCAACTTAAGCCTCAAAGCATCATAATTATCATATTTATTTAAATAAGCATTAAAACCTATTTTTCCATATTAATAAGCATTAAAACTTGCATCAATTTTCGTGCTCAACCTTGAATCGTGTGCCCGAACCATTTTCTCGCCAAAATCTCTAGAATATTAATAAATCTCCCTTTTCTATTTTTCTAGATTTTTTTTAGAAAATTTCGGGATTTTCTCTATGTTCTTTCTTTTCTCTTCTTCCTCATTCCTTCTCCCTCTTCCTCATGCAGCCCTTGCTCCTGCAACTTTTACGCACGGCCTCGCGACTCAACCACCAGTCGCCGTTTGGGCCTTTGTTGGCCCTACTACCGTCCTTGTTGGCCTTTAACGGCCACCACACAATCACCGACCTACGGCCTCGCTTGCCCGCACGCCTACTTCAGCTCTTGTAGCAGCTGTGTGCGGCCATGGTAGTGCATGGCGCTGTTGCAACAGCAGCTTCGCGGTTGCTATGGCCGCGTCTTCGGCCATCTTCGATGCTCCCGAGTGCTATTGTGAGCCACTGTTAGCCCCCTTTGCGTGCCCCCTAGCTGCTGCTCTACTCACCGAGTTTGCTGGGTGCTTGCAGCCATGGTTGCCACAAGCTGCTTCTAGCCACTTTCCATAGCCCAACTATCTATCTATCTCTTTTTCTCTCTCTTGATCATGTGATCTCTCTCTCTCTCTCTCTCTCTCTCTCAATCTCTTAGATTACCCAACCCAAACTCTAACTCTCTCTCTCTCTCTCTCTCTCGCATCTCTCGGCCCTTTATTTCTCTCTTGCTTCTTTTTCCATTTTGCTTCCTCTCTTCCTCTATTTATAGAGAATCCATCCTCACCTTCCTTGGCCAGTCAACTCGACCAAACTCTCGATCTCTCTGCAACCTATAAGTGGAAATTGTTCGCAAACTTTCGGTGGAAATTGCTTTCTTAGACGAAAATTCTAAATTAAAGCCTCACTAGTATGCATACACATATTTTATATATATATATATATATATATATATAATATACATTTCACACATTTGATCCCCATAATCCATCTTAATTACACTTGGGAATTTCTCAAATTACAAATACACCCTATAACGTCCAATTAATTTGCATTACGAAACTGAAAATGCAAGATTAATAATTCATAACTTACTCGATAATGACGATTTCGCCCCAGTGTCCTCACTGGGCTATTGATTCATCTCGAAACCACCTCAGGGTTGATCCCTACACGAAACCAGAGCCCCTTTAGGGTTCCGTTTATTTTTCGGAAGTCCCCTATGATAATTCAATTTTTCAGCCTAAATTAAAGCTATATTTTAGTTGTACCAAAAATCGTCTAAATTCTGATTTTTTTTAGTACCATAAATCCTATCTCAGAACGCTCATTGAGACCATACTATTTTTCTTAAACATTTACACTCTGGGGCATTCCCTACAGTCGATTCGGTACTTATAACTGCTATCAAGTCAATTTTTTGATATTCTAAACTTGCTTAAATTACGTGACAACCTCACGAAATATGGGTTCTTACAGGTATAACCCAAGTTAGATGCTGAATCATCTAAGTGAGGGTTCAAAACAGTTACATGAATGCATAATGCACGGACATGAACAAAGAAATACCCTAATGTAACTTCCTAGGCAATCAAGCCCGGCACGGAACCATAGATAGTCATCCCAGCATGCACACAAGGCACATGAGACCCTTGTACGTTATTTCGGCAAACACCATTGGAGAATTACGGCTACACTATCAGGGTAACACCCCATCTCGATAAAAGTATCGATATGCTAATAATATTATGCCAAATAAAATACCACAACCATTGATGCAACAATACATGTATAGATATGTCAAGATGCACATAAATTACATATAACTTAGCAACCTTCATGAATATCATGCTCAACATAGGCAAAACATATCATGTATAAGTTCGTGGGGAAAACCTAATGCAACAAAACCAGTTTTAGGATCGAACCACTTACCTTATATGCATCTCAGAATATCTTGATTATTGTGTTCAACCTCGATTTTTGTGCCAGGCCTTAATAATCGTACTATTTCTCAATTTCAAGACTCAATGATCCCTAGACATCATATTTATTCAAAGAAATATCAATATCAATTTTTCCATAATTTTCTCTTATTTTATTTTTATTTTTTCCTTGATAATTCTAAAATAAATACCTCCTTAAATATTTTTTCAAATTTTCCAACACCATAATTCATAAAATAATTTTTCAAAAATATTAAAATTAATTTCAAAAAAATACCTAGTCCCATGCGCCCTTATGCGCCGACGTGTGGCCTATGCATGAACTACACACGTGTTCCTCACGTGCCCATTTTTGATCATCCTTCGATGTATCCCTTTGCTGCCGCCGACTGGTTCTTTTTATTTTTATTTCTCCCTCATTTCTTAATCTAATCATTATTTCGACCACGTTGGGAGTGTCCTTGATTCAAAAAATCTGGCCATAACCTCTGATTTGGTCGATTAAACTCACAGCTCCGGTGAGTTTCGAATTTTTGACGATCCATCGAATTCCACTCAAAACAACACCAAATTGGCCCAAATTTCCATAATTTCTTCTCTTGACCCAAGGAACAAAACCCCCTTATCTAGCTCCATCGATTTTTCCTTGAAAGCTTGGATTAAACTCCTAAAATCGAATGAAACTTTTAGTCGATTCTTGATTATTTATAGCCAATTCTAGCTAACCCACGGCCAATCAGAGGCCTTGCTTGCTCCCTAATCCTCTATAGGCCATCATGGACCTAATTTTGAGGGTCTATGGTTGTTGGCCGGCCGGTGGCAAGTGTGCACAGGTAGTGACCAATTTGTTTGTTGTAGTGTTCACATTGCAGGTTCCAACAATTACATTTTACCCTCCGATGATTTCTTTTGCATTTTTGGCCTTTGCCTTGAAACCCCCAAATTTTTTAAAAATTCCATTAAGACCCTTAAGTTCTAAACTCTTCATTTCACCCCCAAAGATTTAGAAAAAATGCCTTTTCAACCTTCCTCGGGCAAGAATAAGAAATTACAATTAGGCCCGAATGTACACTTTGATCGTGAATCCTTTTGTTTCATCTCGAAACCACTTCATGTTTTTTCTACTTACAAAATCAAAGTCTCTTTAGGGTTCCATTGATTTCTCAGAAGTCCCTTACGATCATTTGGTTTTTTAGGCCAAATCATAACTGTACCAAAAATCGTCTTTGATCTAACTGCTTTCAGTGTCATAAATCACGTCTCGATATGCTCGCCAGTAACGTACCTTTTTCCTTAGACATTTAACCTCTAGGGCATTCCCTACAGTCAATTTGGTCTCTCATAACTTTGAGAAATTACACTACTACTCCAAATCATCTGAAAACTTCACTTACGGCCCAAGGTAAATTACACTTGAGTCCTTTAGAAAATCTTGGGTATTACAACACATAACCTTGAATATAAAAAAAATCATATAGAAACTTTTGATAAAAGTTTTTACCATTCTTTTCTTCTTTCTTGAACCTTCTCTTGGATCAAGGTAATTTCGAGTGGACGAACTTGGTATCTTACATGTGGAGGATTATACAATGGGTGAACATACGCTACAATTGGATTGTGGCGAAAAGATATTTATTTGTTTTCTTTCTCGTTAGTAAATCATAAAATCAAAAAAACATGATACCTAAAAATTAATTTTTCAACTACGTATGATTTAATCTAATCTAACATGATCAACCTTGAGCGATAGAGTCGCCATATTCTAAAGACAAAGTGGGGTCTTTCTTTTACACTGATGTTTCTAAAGCTCCCACTGAAAGGAAATGCCAACACTTGGTGGTTCATGCAAAGGTTTTAATTGGTTTTCAAAACTTTTTCAAAAATAACATAAAACTGAAACTATCCGGTTTAGAAAGTATACCTCACTGGATGATCTCGTAGATGTTGTGAATGCCGAAACATAGCTGAGATAGCTCCCATCCTTAACAAAAGCTCTCGAATATAGCTCCCAAACAGTCACCAACTGCTTTGATTGAAATACTGTATGACTAGTCTGTCCATCGCTTGCACAAGGGTCATAGTTAGTCCATGCTCCAAGCAATGAAAGAACCCTACAGGAAGCATATGTGCTAATCAAGCTTACTAATAGGTGATGGATGTTGTAAATTGCGTTTAAGGGAAACAAAAGGACAAATCCAATAATCTCACTATTGGAATGGATTGCTACAATAGCAAATACAAGAAGGGAGCAAATGAGGAGAGGGATTTGGTTCTAGAAGAAAGAGAAAAGCTATTAGCTAAGAAAGAGTAAGGTTTCATAAAACCAACAAAAGCTTATTCTCTTCTTCTTCTCATTCTTTATATATCAAACCCTAGCCCTCATCTATGCACCAAATCAGACAAATCCAATTAGGAGAGAGAGAGAGAGAGAAAGAGGGAAAAGGATGAGGGGGAGAGCCATGCCATCTGCATGTCGTTTTTCCTCTCATCCTCCCCATACACACGTCTCCCCAAATCGTTACAAAAAATGACAAGAGAACATTCCCGAATGTGACAATCATTATAAGAAACAGTTGACTAGTTTCGGGTAAATGATGGACCGAATTGCACTAAGTCAGCATGGATCGGTTAATTGATTCTAAGCTAGTAGACTGGTTCGAGCAAGGTCCGATTAATCACCTCCAAGGCTGGTTAACCGATTATATTTCCTCATCTCAACTTTCTACAAATTGCATCTAGGCTCGCCATTAACTCTTAATAGCCCTTTCATTATCTCATAATGAAACCGAGGCCCCCGTTAACTCTTAACGACATGCTAGATTTACATTGATAGAGTTGTAACCTGGGAGCCAATCATAAGAGTTGTGAGTTGGCTGTATCTCTTATAAATCTCAAACATATTTTGATTAATAAAAGTATTTTTCCTTTTTCATACTTGGCGATATGTTCATCTTTATATTTTCCTATTTAGATGAAGCACAAAGAGTGTAACAATGTTAATCGAGTTATGATGAGATCATACTGATGAGACAGAATAACTAATGCTTCATTCTTAAACTATTCCTGGTCATAAGACTATAGAGTGGGGCCTCTATAGTACTGTCAAGACCGATACACACTATGCATGCTCGTAAGGAGGGTAGTTGTGGTACCCTGTCTCCCCGAGAGGACTCTTTCTGAGAGATCCTCTAGGGAAGAGGTTCGATGGGGATGGGGCTCTCGACGAGACCTCTCAGAGAAGATTCCACCTCTCGAAGAGACCCCTTCTCGAGATTACCACAGAGAGGCCAACGGTATGGTCTCTGAGAGTGTCTTTGAGAGGTCCATGTGTCTCCCTCAATCATTGAAACTTAGACTCTAAAAGGCAAGGCGTAACACTATTCAAGGGATCTGAACATCTGGTAACCTAGCTATATCCTCTCTATTTTCTCTTTCCGAAGTCCTTACGTTTCTTTTTGTGGCTCCTTCTCTCCTGCCTACTAACTTGATCGTCGAAGGGTCTTCGCTGGAGATTCTTCCCATAAGCCTTCTAACTTCTATCTTGTGCAGTAGCTTTTTCGGAGGTCGAGGCCGAGCTAATTGTGTTCCCTCTGAGAAAACCCCTGTTCTCTTCGAGGCCCCCTTCAGGCACCTTCTCGAAAGAAGCACTATTCTTTCTGGAAGCTGATACATCCATCTTTGAGAGGTGTATCAGACCCCTTCTAAAAGCCTTCATTAGAACCAAGAATCAGGTTAGCTAACCCTCTCCGTAGGACCAAGTCTTTCTGCGAGGCATCTATCTCCACAGTGTGACTCCTCTTCGAGAGCAGTTAATCCTCTCCAAAAGGTTCCTTCTCTCCGAGAGACCAGCTCTCCACGCCAGGTTCCCTCTCTTCGAGAGAGTTTGTTCGGCAGTTATACGTTTGATCGGTAATACCCCATACAGCTTCAGACGACGGTTTCCCTCACTCCATGCAAGTTTCTATTGTTGTATTTGGCAACAAACAAATTGGTATCATTTGTGGAAAACTGACAAAAAGCCAAAATGACCAAAAATACCTGATCGACTGGCTTGGGAAGCCCGCCCCACCAAGCGCAGAGAAGTATTTGTTCTAAAACAACTGCTACTAGGGAGCCCAGCCTAGTGCCCCCACCACAACTAATACTAGTGGAACCTCATCAGGAGCAAGAGATTTACTCAGGATGCATACCCCGGTCAGAGGACAGTTGGGCAGTAAGACTGGGGGCCAATCAGATTGCCCATCTAGAAGAGGACCCTATAGTTGGGATCGGGGTCCAAAGACGATTAGAACAGGGAGAAGTGCACGTCATTAACCTTGGAGCTAGAGCTACGAGGCTGGGGAGGTGAGCCCACCCTCAACATATGCGATCCCTGAGCTAGACTCCTTAGGACAATAATCGATTCCCTGGGAGAATCCATCCACAACCCTGAGAAGAATTGTAACACCTCTCTTAGAAGTGCCCGAGAAGAGGTGTTATGGGGAAAATAGATAAAATAAAATAAACCCTCTGATAAACTGAAACTGAAATTATTAATAACTTAACTAATCAAAACTGGAAATGTCTCAATCACTGAAATTGAACCCTGAGTCAATATAAACTGAAAAACATAAACACTGTCTAGGGGACAATCCCTCAACTGAAATATAAAATAATCCCAAACTTACAAGACATTAACAAAACTTCTAGACATCTTTAATCTTGAGCGGCTCCACGTACACACACTACTGACCATTGCTACTAGGGCCCACATTTGGTACTCCCCCGCTAGGACCTGGAATGGTGAAGAGTACAAAGTGAGCTACAAAGCTCAACAAGTAATAAGCTAAAAATAATAATTGAAGCTGAATTGAAGAATATCGATACTGATAAATTACTTACTGAACTTGTACTGAGTATAATCACTGTCTATTTGCATTCACAAAAATGTAATGCACATAAATTGTAAACTAAATACAAGTATGCAACTTTGGCTCATAGGCCCACACAATCTGTAACACATATCTGACTTATTTGAATCCTGCATATATAGAAACTGTAAGCATATACTGTGACATCCGTAACTTAAAAACATGCTTAAAAATAATAATGATAATAATAATATTCTTATGGACTTCAAGGTTTAGCGCAGACGAAAACTTGAGAAACAAAATTTTTATAAACTTAAGTAAAGTTTTGAACACAATAAGATTCAAAGCATGTTTCGAGTAAATATAAATTTTGATACTGAAAACATGACTTCAATAGAAGAGAGAAAGACTTAGCAAATATAACAGCATCCATACCGAGAAATCTGGACTTAAAATAAGACTTGGCTCTTTTCATTAACTTATATAATCTTTAAGGACATATAGTGTAGCAATAGTGTACATCTATCATAAGAGTGTAATATTGAAAAACCTTTCTATTACAGGAAGAGAGAAACATCATTTCGACTATTAAAAATTATCTTCAAGTAGCCACTACATTTACATAAATCCTTTTTAAAGGAGCCACCATGTTCCACGTCCGTTCTCTAGTCTCCTCATTCATAATCACCTTGGGGGGGGGGAAATATGGGATGCGATTCTTGCGAGTCTCAGTAAGTACAAGAGAACCATCATATGTATTTAAACAAGTCATGACATAACATAACATATCATATGGAGACACGAGAGGTTCCACCAACTACGGGGGCACGAACCCTTGTGCGTAGCGCTACCGAGCTCCGGTCCCGAAACTTGCGTGAACATAACATAACATGAGGGACCATATAACATAATTCGTGGGCATGCTTAAACATCATAAATAGTTCATAATGTACTTACCTCAACTTGGTTTGATGAGATTTGAATATTTAAGGCTTCACCCTCACACCTCTCAATATGGCATAAACTTAGCTTCGATTGATTTGGAATACCCAAAACTCACCCAAAACTCCTATTTATAGAATTACCCAACAAATCATAACTTTCCACGTGTCATGTAATTGTTTGGGACTCATCATGACTCCCAAGTGTTCACATTGCCAAATATCCTATATAATCATTTCTATCCATGTGTGCTTATCAAATGGTGCCATGTGTCCCATATAATCATTTCTATCCATGTGTTCTTATCTTATCTTTCTAATGACCAATGGAAGCTTGCCATGTGTCCTTGATATTTTGAACCTCACATGCTTAATTACATTTTCAACACTTCTATCATTATATCTTACGTGTTTTAATTCATTTTTCTACATTTGTAATCATTACTCCACATGGTTAATTGATTTTCTACATTTCCCATCATTACTCCACATGGTTAATTGATTTTCTACATATCCCATCATTACACCCACATGGTTAATTGATTTTCTACATATCCCATCATTACACCTTTAACTAGTTAGCTATATTTGGTTACTTTAACTATTTAGTTTGAGATATTTTGATGAGATATTTTTATGTTTCAAGAATTACACCTTGGCCCAAACTTTTCGGATAATTTGCACTTAAGCCCTTGCAGCTTAGTCCCCGGACTATTTTTTTAATTGCATTTTAGCCCTTGAAGAAATGATAAATTACACTAATACCCCAAGATTTTAGGTAAATTACACTTTTACCCGAACTTCAATATTTATGATTTTGCCACTGACTCAAAAACTGAACCTTTGTCTCAAGGCTTCTATAATCCCTTGAAAGGACATATTTCCTCAAGTATTAGAAGCTAAAAATTTTGAGTATTACAACTTGGTCCTCGGGCTATTTTTTTAATTGCATTTTAGCCCCTGAAGAAATGATAAATTACACTAATACTCCAAGATTTTAAGTAAATTACACTTTTATCTGAACTTCAATATTTACGATTTTGCCATTGGCTCAAAAACTGAACCTTTGTCTTAAGGCTTCTATAATCCCTTGAAAGGACATATTTCCTCAAGTATTAAAAGCTAAAAATTCTGAGTATTATATTATATTTCAGTTTAAAATCTTGGGCGTTACATATACTGTTGGCAATAAGCCCCTAGCCTCCTGGTTGTCACCAGGCGAGCAACACATAAATTGATACTGAAACTGGTGGGATCCATGCGAACTAGCCGCCTGACGTGCATAATGTAATGCTCATATACATGCTGGCACACGATATGTAGTGCTCCATATAAAGTCATGCTCAATGCTTATACCAAGATGTATGCACATAGTCTCATGAAATAATGCTGAACATGTCATAACTTCACACAAAAGTATAAAATGCACAAAATGTTATTACTATTATTGGAGTCCAAATATTACTCATACTTTCCCTTAAAATACAAATTTATTGATATTTATTAATTTATTTAAATAATTATTCATTCTGAGGATGCAACATGAAACTATCCGGGGGGTCACCCATCCTATCACTACTCCCACTTGAGCATGCTTAACTTTGGAGTTCTGGTAATACTGTTTGCCAAATGGGATGTCATGTATGGAAATTTGGTGTGAGTGACTTGCACACTAGTGCCATTCGAATGACTCACAAATTCATTTGAATGAATTTGACAAAACTTAAGCATTTGAACGAGAAGAAAGCAAGACATTCAAATACAACAGTAACCCATTTGAATGAGATGAATGGACTACACAAGTGTAATTCGAATGACATAAATTTTCATTTGAATGCTAGATGATACAATGCAAAGGCTATTTGAATATTTCAATGACTCATTCGGATAACACAAAACTCATTCGAATATCTGAAACTTCATAAGAATAAAATTTACGATAACAGAGACTGCATCTTGAATCAAAACTTCACATTACTACACCATTTCAAAAGAAATCTTGGGAGTACAATCCCAATCGATATAGAATAACATCAAGATGAATCAACAATCATATTGGGAAGAAAAACGCTTGTGAGAAAATCATGCATAACTTATCAAAACTCACTATCGTTGATATACTATATGTATATATATATATGAACATACTGTTTGATTAAATTGGAACCAAAATAAAGAGTCTTGGTATTCTGATATCACTGTAAACATGGATCCTGAGTCAATAGATTACAAGAAGGGTACTTGCACAAGAAAGCCACTGATACTCTAATATAGACATACGTATATGTATATACATGTACTGAAAACTGAGAATGGATTTACTGAAGGAACCCATAATAAAGGATTATGGGGTTGGATACTTGCTCATGACTTCACTATTATATGAATATATATAGATCTATAAATGTATTTGTTTACTGATTGATAGAGCACATATTTTCATATTATTTAGCCCTCATATTTAGTCTTTTTGCACGTTAGTTGTGTCATTTTATTCATCTTGATTTTGTTTTATTTTATTTTATAGGAATTGAGCTTCACACTGTTTTATCTTATTTTGGACAGATTTGGGCTTCTTGGGTCATGAGGAATTTTGATGGCAAGAAGGGAAACAAGGAGATTGGAGACAAAGAAGCAAAAGTGTGCTGACAGATTTGACCTTCTATGCTTCTTTCAAGTTTTTGGCCAAGTTACAATCCCAGAACGTGAATGATGTCTTCAGAGATATTGTAGAGGACTTCTTGGGATTTTTGTAATGGTATGGTAGGTCCAAATCCAAGTTCTTTTGGGCCTCCAAACATCGCTTCAAAGTCGAGACCAGAAAGTTGGGTCAAATTAGGAAAGCTACACAGATGCTGAATCTTTAAAAGGCCATAACTTGGGCGTCCGATATCCAAATCAAGTGATTTAAAATCCCAAATTCATCTAATCTTCCTGATCTACAATTTTGATGAAGAGGCCAAAGCCCAGAACGCACGCTATCCTATTCGAAAATGGATGTGAAGTTGCGGTAACTTAGGGTTTCCTCCCTAAGCTCTATTTAAGCACATTAAGTGGCCGATTTTGGGGTGGCCAATTTTGGAAGAATTCTCACGATTTCAACCAAGAAGATGGAAGGCTAATTCACTTGTGATTCGCTACACTCTCGTGCCCCTTGCCCGGTTTGAGTCTCGGTTATATTGTTGAATCCTGTTTGGAACTCGATTTTCATGTTTTTATGGATGATTTTGTTTCTTTTCCTTCTCTAAGTTTATGTATGTTTCTTTTATGTGATTGTGTGAATGCATGCATGATCTTTGGATGGTGTTAATTGACGTACTCGATTGAGGCTTTGATTAGAAAGAAACGATGTATTTGTATGAGCGATTGCTCGATTGGATTTAATCTTTTACGGTTGTAGAAGAGTTTTTCAAATCAAAAGAAAATCAAACCAAAACAGATTGTTTTCATAAATGAGATGAGGATTACCGTGGTAAGGACGTAGGGTTTGTAGCGGGTTACGTTTTACTTTATCTTTTTTTCCTTCTTGAACATTTTTAATTTCGGTTTTCATCACAAACCCCCCTCGTTTAATCTTGTTTTGACAGATCCGTTTGAGGTTTGTTGGGAGACGACTTTGGGTTGCACCCTTATTGCAAATCCGAATCTATATTTCATCTAATCTATCGTTGTTCGACAGCACCGATCAGATTTTGGCGCCGTTGCCGGGGAATCGTCAATCTTTTCTGCCATAACAAGATTTGTTTTCTGTCTTTCTTTTTCTTTTTAATTCTCTTTCATTCTTTGTTGCTTTCTTTTGTTGCTTCTTTGTGTCTTCCTCATTGGTTTCTCTGTTCTTTTATTTCTTTATTGATTCTTTGTGTTTTCTTTGTTCATTCTTTGTGTTTTTCTTTTTGGTTTGCTTGTTTTTTGCCATAAATAGCACTGTTTACCACTGACGACTATCTCAGAATGCCCTGATTTTTGGTGTCTAAAGGAATGGGGGTGTGGGGAGAAATAGTCACTGCTATGCACTGAGGAGGGCGTATTTTCGCCAAAATTCAACGTTTAGACCACTTTTTGGGCCATTTTGTGTTTTCTTGGTGTGTTTATGTGATTTTTCCTTGTGTGTTTTGTTTTGTTTTTGTTCTTGTTGATATTTAATGCATGACCAGATCATCTAAGGTGACCTAATTGATTTAGATCCAGAAATTGATAGAACCCTTAGGCGACAAGCAAGAGAACTTAGATCTCAAGATAGGGCAGTGACTAATAGTGTCTTTCCCACTGTTTCTGATACTGTGTTTGAGTTCCAACCTAAACTGATCAATATGGCCGCCAATGAAAACAATGGCGATGAGAATAGGAATAATGGAAATAATGCTAACAGAACTATTAGAGAATTGGCTGTCCCTGATGTGCATTATCAACCCTTGTGTATTCAGTATCCCCAATTGGAGGCAAACTTTGAACTGAAATCTGGATTGATACATTTGCTTCCTAAGTTTCATGGTCTTGCAGGTGAAGATCCACACAAGCATTTGAAGGAGTTTCATGTTGTATGCTCCACCATGAGGCCGCAAGGGGTTGATGAAGAACAAATCAAGCTAAGGGCATTCCCTTTCTCTCTTGATGGAGCTGCCAAAGACTGGTTGTATTACTTGCCACCTGCTGCCATTACCAATTGGGATGGCCTGAGGAGAATATTTCTGGAGAAGTTCTTCCCTGCTTCCAGGACAGCAGCCATCCGAAAGGACATTTGTGGCATCCGACAGATAGATGGAGAAAGCTTGCATGAGTATTGGGAGAGATTCAAGAAGCTGTGTTCTAGTTGTCCTCATCATCAGATAAGTGACCAGCTCCTCATTCAATATTTTTATGAAGGTTTGCTTCCCATGGACAGGTACTTAGTGGATGCTGCATCTGGAGGAGCCTTAGTGGAAAAGACACCAGCTGCAGCCCGGGACTTAATTTCAAAGATGGCTTAAAATGCACAACAATTTGGTACCAGGTTGAACACTCCTATGAAGACTGTCAATGAGGTTGGTTTTGCTGCACCTATGGACCAAAGGAGAATAGAAAATAGGCTGGAGGAACTCACTTCAATGGTTCGCCAGTTAGCCCTTGATCGAAACCAGCCCCAACAGGTATGTGGCATTTGTTCATTATCTTCACATATAACTGATCAGTGCCTACAATTGCAGGATAACACAGAATCATGTAATGGAATCTTCCCTGGAAGACCATTTCAGCAACAGCCACAACAGAATAGGTATGATCCTTATGCTCCCACCTACAATCCGGGCTGGAGAGACCATCCCAACTTCAGATATGGGGGTACTTCAACTCAACCATTCCAACAGAGGTTCAATGCACCGGGTCAGAGTAATGCCACACCAATAAAGCAACAAACACAGACATTACCCAAGACAGAACCGAGCTTGAATGACATAGTGCAGCAATTGGCTGCCAATACTCTCAAATTCCAACAACGGACTGACACCACCATATAGAACTTGGAGACACAGATTGGGCAGTTAGCAACTAACATAAATGAGTTAAGGAGTCAAGGCTCGGGTAAGCTACCTTCACAGTTAATATCCAATCAAAAGGGGAATGTGAGTGCGATCATGCTGTGTAGTGGTAAAGAAGTGGATTTCCCAGAGAAGGCACAAGAAGAAACTGGTAGAAAAGAAGAGCAGCAACCCTCCTCAATCCAAGAAGCCAAGCAGCCCAATTCCAACTATCAAGAACAAGGAGAGTCTTCCAACAACTAGCCCCTGCCATTCCCACATCAAGCAACACAAAACAAGAAAAGAGCAGAGGCCGAATTAGATAAAGAGATTCTGGAGAATTCCAGAAAGTGGAAGTCAATATACCCCTCCTTGAAGCCATCAGACAGATCCCCGAGTATGCAAAATTTCTCAAAGATTTGTTTACGCACAAGAGGAGATTAAGAGGGAACGAACAAGTCAACCTTGGGAGGAATGTTTCAGCTCTCATACAACCTGCCATGCCAAGGAAGTGCAAAGATCCAGGCACGTTTTCCATTCCTTGTACTATAGGAGACATGCAATTTAGTAATGCTTTGCTAGATTTAGGTGCATCCATTAATGTTATGCCTAACTCTATCTATGCTTCTTTGCAGTGTGGTCCTTTGAAGCCAACAGGAGTGGTTGTCCAGCTAGCTAATAGAAGCACAGCCTACCCCTCTAGAGTCTTAGAGGATGTCCTGTTTAAGGTTAAGGATTGTATCTTCCCTGATGATTTTTATGTTTTAAATATGGAAGATGACAATTTGCATGAGCATGCACCTCTTATATTAGGTCGACCATTTTTGAAAATTGCAAGGACTATCATCAATGTGCATGAGGGTACACTTTCCATGGAATTTGCTGGTAGGACCATTCATTTTAACATACTTGATGCCATGAAATGTCCCCCTGAAGATCATTCCACTTTGCAAGTTAACCTGATTCAATTGTTGGTTGATGAAGCATGCACTAAGTCTTGTGATTAATTGATGCATTCCCCACTATTCATGACCTTTCAGATTCCTTCATCTGTCCTGATTGTAGTAATGAGAGTGATCCATGTGATGCATGTTCTGAGATTGCTGCATTTTTGAATAGCAATGATTCTGATATTCATATTGAGCATGCACAATCTGATTCTTATACATCTCATAGGGAGGATAGTGTTTCTGCTAACCATGTTGAACAGGTAAACAATACCCTTGAGATAAAGGCAAGCAGGTTAGTCCCTTCATTGCAGCAGCCACCATCCCTTGAGTGCAAGCCTTTGCCCGAGCATCTCAAGTATGCATTCTTGGAGGATGGCGAGAAGTTGCCAGTCAGCATCGCCAATAACTTGCAGCCTGACCAAGAGAAAAGGTTATTGGATGTGCTGAAGAGGAACAAGCAGGCCATAGGTTGGACATTGGTAGACATATTTGGGATTAGCCCTTCCATATGCATGCATAGGATTCATCTAGAGGAAGGAGCTAAACCTGTGAGACAGCCCTAAAGGAGACTCAACCCCACCATCCTGGATGTGGTAAAGAAAGAGGTAAGTAAACTACTCTTAGTTGGTATCATTTATCCTATCTCTGATAGCCAGTGGGTGAGTCCAGTGCAGATAGTTCCCAAGAAGACGGGCATCACAGTGGTGCCTAATGAGAGGAATGAGCTCGTTCTGATGCGAGTAAAAAATAGTTGGAGAGTGTGCATTGATTACAGGAGACTCAACCTCGCCACGAAGAAGGATCACTTCCCTCTCCCATTTATTGACCAAATGTTGGAGCAGCTGGCAGGTAAGTCACACTATTGTTTTCTTGATGGTTTCTCTGGATATTTTCAGATTTGCATAGCACCGGAGGATCAGGAAAAGACCACCTTCACCTGCCCCTTCAGCACATTTGCCTATAGGAGGATGCCATTTGGTCTTTGTAATGCTCCAGGTACCTTTCAGCGATGCATGGTAAGTATATTTTCAGATTTTCTAGAGGATTGCATGGAAGTGTTCATGGATGATTTTTCAGTTTATGGGTCATCTTTTGATGATTGCTTGGTTAGCTTGGGTAGAGTCCTAGAGAGGTGCATTGAAAAGAACCTTGTTTTAAATTTTGAAAAATGTCATTTCATGGTAGAACAAGGAATTGTTTTAGGGCATGTTCTGTCTAAGAAGGGTATAGAAGTGGATCGGTCTAAGGTTGATATTATTGCTTCTTTGCCTTACCCCACCTCTGTACGAGAGGTGCGTTCCTTCCTCGGACATGCAGGATTCTACCGGAGGTTCATCAAGGATTTCAGCAAGGTTGCACTTCCACTTTCCCACCTACTCCAGAAAGATGTGAATTTCCACTTCGATGAGCCCTGTAAGCGGGCATTTGAGGAACTGAAGAGCTGATTGATTTCTCCACCCATCATACAGCCACCCGACTGGGAGTTACCCTTCGAGTTGATGTGCAACGCCTCCAACTTTGCAGTGGGTGCCGTCTTTTCCTAGCGTGTAGAGAAGAAATCCCATGTCATAACCTACGCTTCGCGTACATTGGATGAGGCACAGGCTAATTATACCACTACGGAAAAAGAGCTCTTGTCTATTGTTTTTGCATTGGATAAATTTAGATCCTATTTACTTGGTTCTAAAGTAATTGTCTTTTCTAACCATGCAGCTCTTAGGTACCTCTTGAAGAAGCCTGATGCCAAACCTCGTTTGATAAGGTGGATGCTTTTGCTCCAAGAATTTGACATTGAGATCAAGGATAGAAGTGGAGTAGAGAACTTGGTAGCCGATCACCTCAATTGCATCCCTTCTTCAGATTCCACAGTCATGGACTCCCAACCCATCAGAGATGATTTTCTAGATGAGTTACTCTACCACATTCATGGTGCTGAGCCTTGGTATGCTGATTTGGTAAACTATTTAGTTGCTTCTGAATTACCTGCATATCTTAAGAAAGAACAACTAAATAAATTTAAGAGTTAGGCTAGGTACTATGTGTGGGATGATCCATATCTGTGGTGCATGTGTAGTGACCAGGTCATCAGGAGATGTGTGCCAAACCATGAGTTTGCTTCTGTCTTAAAATTTTGTCACACACTTGCATGTGGTGGTCACTTTGGTGCCCAACGTACAGCTAGGAAAGTCCTAGATTCTGGATTATATTGGCCTTCACTCTTTACGGATTCATATGAGTTCTATAAGAATTGTACACGTTGCCAACACACAGGCACTATATCAGGTAGGAATGAAATGCCTCAACAACCCTTATTGTTTTGTGAAATCTTTGATGTTTGGGGCATTGACTTCATGGGTCCATTTCCTGTGTTATTTGGTTATGTGTACATTCTGTTAGCTGTGGATTATGTTTCTAAGTGGGTGGAAGCTAAAGCCACAAGGACTGATGATGCTTCTGTGGTTGCAGATTTTGTTCGTTCTCACATCTTTTGCAGGTTTGGCATGCCCAGGGCCATCATCAGTGACCAAGGATCCCACTTTTGCAATAGAAAGATGGACACCCTACTTCGTAAGTATGGGGTAATACACAAAGTGGCGACTCCTTATCATCCACAGACTAATAGGCAAGCTGAAGTGTCCAACAGAGAGATCAAGCACATCTTGGAGAAGACAGTCCAGCCCAATAGGAAAGATTGGTCCAAGAGATTGGAGGATGCATTATGGGCTTACCGTACCGCATTCAAGACTCCCATTGGCATGTCCCCCTACAGGTTGGTTTTTGGAAAAGCGTGTCACTTGCCGGTAGAAGTGGAGCATAAGGCATATTGGGCGGTGAAGCAATGCAATATGGACATCAATCAAGCGGGGTCCCAAAGGAAGCTCCAACTCCAGGAACTTGAAGAGATTCGACTGGAAGCATATGAGAACTCAAGGATCTACAAGGAAAAAACAAAGGTTGCACATGACAAGCTGATCATGAGGAAGGAGTTTCAAGTCGGTCAGAAAGTTCTGCTATACAATTCCCATCTTAAGTTGATGCCAGGTAAGTTACGTTCCCGTTGGACTGGTCCTTTCATAGTTACTCATGTTTTTTCCTTTGGTGTAGTTGAAATCAAGGATGCGTCCAACGCAAAGCAATTCACAGTGAACGGGCATCGCCTTAAGACATTCCATGAGGACTTTCAGGAGCACATTGTGGAGGAGCTGCATCTCCTCAACGCCACCTCCATTTGATACCACCAGGCTGTTTCTCTCTCCTTACTTTTCTTACTTGTCCTATACCTGATTCTTGCTGCATGCTTACATTGAGGACAATGTAATGTTTGAGTGTGGGGGGGGGGAGTTTTAGAATAGAAGTTTCTTTTCAAAAAAAAAAAAAATTAAATTAAAAAAAAAGAAGAAGGCAAAATGAGACAAATTGAGTTTGAAAGAATTTGGCATGATTAGAAAGTCAATCTTATCTTTTTGGGCTTTCAAGCAAATTGGCAATGAGTTTGGCTTGGTGAGTTGATTGAGGTAGTCTTTGTGAGGATATTTGTGCATGTTCTTTCTTATGCTATGCGTGCATTCACTAATTATGGGTATCACTCTAGAGCTTGTTTTGAATCTTTATTGAAGTTATCAGTGCTCATGCATGTGAAAAGATGATTAAGGCATTCTTACATTTTACTCGCCATACTTCTCAAAAAAAAAAAAAAAAAAAGATCATTTCCCTTCTTTAGGTTGAAGAACATTCATTGCATCCCTTGATTACGGCAAAAAATATTAAGCAAGTCCTTTGGAATCAAAAGAAAATAGATAGAAAGGCCAAAGGCCAAGGTGAGATGGAGCGTAAAACGCACTCACCAAGGTTGGGATGGAGCATAAAACGCACCCACCATTCAAAAAAAAAAAAAAAAAGATCTATTTTCTACTTGCTTAATAGTTCTTCATTGATCTTGGGTTGTCTTGAATGTTTTCTTTCTTCCTAAGGTTTACTTTTCATTGTTATCTTCCTATCCTTTTCACCTTACCATGTTGGAGCCATGAATAAAAGTCCTTTTGATTTGCATGCATAAAGGATTGAGAGTGGAGATTTAGAAGATGAGCATATCTGGTAGTGGAATTATGATTGGGTGGAGTTAGGCATAGCATGTGAGGAACTTGACAGCATGTTCTTATAAGGTTCTGCTTATTTTGACTCGTCTTGCCAAGTAAAATTGTCATGCTACTTGTTTGTCTGGGAAGTGTAAGAAAGATGATCTTTGAGTGTTGAATTCCTATAAAGCTTGCCATGCCTCTCATTTTGCATTTTTCGCATCCTTTTTGTTTGAAAGAGTGAATGTTAGCATTTAGTGTTTTGCCCAGGAGTGCAAAAGTCTACTGATACAAAACTGAAAACCTCAAACAAGAGTTCTTGAATAATCTAAAAATAAACTAACAAGAACCTATAATGGAAGGGATTACATGGAAGATACTTGCCTTATGATCGATCGGATCAAACGTTTCTGATGGGAATCAAAAACTGTTGCAACTTGAACTCTCTGATGTTGCTTGTTAGCTTTTATTCTCCACGACGTGAAGAACTTAAGCACCTTATGGCTATATATATAAATGAAAGACAACCCTAAAGCCATCTCAATCTCCTATTATAACTTGGAGACTCTCAAACTTCTTCTCACGTATGGATTCTCCCAATCCCTTAATATCACAAAACAACTCTTAATTAAATAATTAATTTCTAAAGACATATTTCTTAAATGAACATCATGTCCTTGCTTTAATTTCTCAAATAATTAAACGCAATTAAATGCTATCCTTCTCCTTTAAAAATCTCTAAATTACCACATTAAATATTTAATTAGCAAAATTGCTTTTAAATAATTCTAAATAAATTCTAGACCCTCTAATGGGTCATTACAGGAATCCCATGACCTTCTGGAGTAGAGCCTCTTATGGTGCCACTCGTTGACTATGAGAGACTTCAGAAGCACTATGAAAAGTTGAGACATTAGAATGAGGAGCTTTAAAAGAGTAAAAAGGAAAATGTAAGGGATTATTGCCCTTCTGAAAGAGTTGATGCCTGACATATACATCTCCTATACGGGACATGAAGATGTTGGATGAGGTAGATCTGGAGCACGAGGTTAGGCCCCAATAGTAGCATAATCGGGTATAAGAATTGGGACACAGAAGCAAAGTGATCGCGCCCTTAGATTGACAGACCCATTTGAAGAAAGTGGAAGATGAGTGGGGAAGGCCTCGATGTATGAG
The DNA here is from genome assembly GCA_036245055.1 of Diospyros kaki. Taxonomy (NCBI): domain Eukaryota; kingdom Viridiplantae; phylum Streptophyta; class Magnoliopsida; order Ericales; family Ebenaceae; genus Diospyros; species Diospyros kaki. The sequence goes on along the minus strand of BSEG01000014.1, from coordinate 21,666,012 downwards.
GAAACTGTAGAAAGTACCCATTCCAGAGCTCTCTGTCTCCTTCCTCCTCAGAAAGAGAACGCAGGGCATGGAACTCTATACGCGACAGGCATTAAAAAGCTTATAGAGGAAGTGTTAAAGCATAAATGGGTAATGACGATGCCCAGGGACACCCCCACCAAGGATTCCCCCTATCAGAAGAACTCCAAAGATAACTAGTCTAGCCTGGATTCAAGCTGCCCTAGCTCCTCGTTTACTTTGGGAAGGAAGATCCTAAGAAGCACTTGCAACATTTTTTGGTCATGGCTATACTACATGGCTGGAACGAAGTAACCAAATCCCGAGCCTTTCTTCTCTCCCTAGTAGGACAAGCACAACGGTGGTTCACGAATTTTCCAGTAGGGCATATACAATCGTTTGGGCAATTAGAGAGGGAATTTTTGGAGGCATGCTCGGCCTATGTACTGAAGAAAAAGAGTGCAATGTACCTGATGAGCTTACAATAGAAACCAGGCTAATAGTTGAAACAATATATGGAGCGATTTAGGGCTGCAATTCTAGAAGTAAGAGATCTCCCAGTCTGGTTGGAAACATTAACTTTACTCAATGGGACTACCTACGCACTGCTCAGGAGATCCCTGGCCTTTTCTGAGCCCAGCTCTGTGACTGATTTATTCGCCTGAGTAGAGCAATTCATAGTCCAGATGGAAATATTGGATGCTTGGAAGGTGAAAGGAAGAGGAAGACCAAGAGATTCAAAGTCCAACCATGCAACAAAACCATAGAGAAGGGAAGAGCCTGCGAAAACGCAATTCCAAAGCTTCACCCCCCTTAATGAGCCTAGGGCAGCGATCCTCTCATCTATTGCGCACACGGGGCTCATCAACTTTCCCCCTCATTCACAAGAGTCCCTGGGAAGGAATATGGAAGCCTTTTGCAAGTTCCATGAATCCCCAGGCCATAAGACAGAGCAGTACTGGGAGTTATGTAACCAGATCAAGAAGTTGATCAAAGATGGGAAGCTTGATCAATTCATACTGGACAAGCTGAAAAACCAGCAAGGCAGGGGAGATAGGCCTAGGAAAGGTAATCAAAGAAGACCCTTGTGTCCTAGAAATGATGCCTCAAATAAGAGGGACAATAGATAACCCCGTCAGTTGGAAGAAGAAGGGAGCCCTCGAAGAGATCAATTGGGACTAAGTACGGGAACATGAGATAACGAGGCTACCATGGATAAGATTAATGTGATTTCAATGGGAGAGAACATGGCCTGAGACTCTAATGTGACCCGAAAGACTTATGCGGGTCAGGCGCCACATGTGGACTCCATGGCTAAGGTACTAGAGGATGAAGATCCCATTGTCTTCACACCCAGAGACCAAGGGGATGTGCTTTTACCCCATGATGATCAATTGGTGATCTCGATTATTATTGCTAAACATTCGGTTGAGCGCATTTTGGTGGATAATGGGAACTCTGTGAATTTACTATATTGGAATTGCTTTGAAAAGATGCACATTGCAAACAATCGACTCAAGATGGTCATGTCACTGTTATACAATTTTATGGGGGAAGCAGTTCCCATTGTAGGGTCAGTTCAGCTTTCGATCACTCTAGGAAGCTTCTCCCAAGTGGTTACTAGGTAGGTAAGCTTTATGGTTGTCAAGTCCTTCCCTGCTTACAATGTGATCTTGGGGCGATCCCTACTTAACGCCATGAGAGTAGTCATCTCACTAGGGTACCTCTTAATGAAGTTCCCCGTACCTCAAGGTACGAGCCAAGTGAAGGGAAACAAAAAGAAAGCCGAAGTATGTTTTGTGAGCTCCACTAAAAGCACCAAAGGGAAGGAAAAGCTGACAACAAGGGAGACTTTAGTGATTAATGAGCAGACTCTTGAATCTAACAAGCCCCAACTGTAACGCCCCGCTCCCACTTACGGGTGTTACTCGTGAACAATTACCCGAATTGTCCACCTACCTGGTCTTTGGTTAAGGGCGGACCATGTTTCAAGAAGAAACACCCTAGGTGGGAATTAGGCTTGTCCTTCCCTTCCCTTAATCCCAGGATTCACTAACAGAATTGGGCTTTAACCACACCGCATTTGGTTAAAATGAAATATCGCGAAGACGCCCAATCATTATTTTCTCATTTGAATTTAATTCTTTTTCCATCCAAGAATTTCACCGGGCTCCATAAATCACCATTAAAATCAATTCATTGATTGATTACCAATTTTGGAGGAAAAACTCAAATTTTCAATTTTCCAAAATTTCAGCATTTTCTCCAAAAAAAAGCCTGAAAAATCCCTTCATTTTGAAAATTCCTCTGGGGCCCAAAATCAATTAAGAAATGCCCCAAAAATTCCAAATTCTTAAAAAAAATTGGCCGACGGGGCCCTGCACGCGGCTGCTTGCGAGTGGCCGCCCCTGCTGCTGCCCCCCTGTTACTCCTTCACTTCTTTTTTTTTTTTTTTCTTGGGCCTTTAAAACTCAAATTTTCCATAAAATAAACCCAATAAATATACTTCACTTTCCTTCAAATTTTGCTTTTATTACTCCATAATTAAGGCTTAAACCATGCTCTTGATGCTTACATAACATACATCAAACATCCACTATTTTTTTTTTCCAACAAACTCATATGATTTAACTTCTTGGTGTTTCTCACAACACACACCAAAATGAGACTTTCACCCAACCTAGGCATCAACATGCCATAAGCCAATATCTCATTTTCTAAATACAACATACACTTCAACTAACAACAAATTTACATTACATAAACCAAACACAACAACATAGGCTTCCATAAGCTATAACAAGCTCTTGGGTCTTCATTCCCATGCTTTCTCATGCCATTCCACCATTGCCTTTACTTTACCATGCTTTCATAACCTACATGTGAGGGTAAAAACCTCATGAGCTATTAAGCTCAATAAGGGTGCAATGCCAAATAAATATGAACATAACAAGATTATATGATGCCAAATGCATGCAAGTGTGGCTAGGTTTCTTTGCCCTCACAACCCTCCAAGATTAGAGGCATCAACCCACCATTTCAACCATGTTCCCAAACTAACCTATGGCCATAAGTGTCATGAACATAAAAGAACATGCTAAATGCAACATATACATTTATGAAACATATTTACAACACATTGCAAGGCCACCCTCCCATGGGGCCATCCCTTACCTCTTCTTGAATATTTAAATCTTCATTTCAAGAGAGCTTCCATTTTCATTTTCTCCCATTTAAGATAGCATCCCAAAATAAACTTACTTTACACTCAAGCATACTTAAAATAAAGAGAAGGAACAAAGCTTACCTTGATCCATTCTCTTCTTCTTCACTTTTTCTTCCATGGGAGACTTTCTTATCTCTCTTTCTTTCTTTCCTTCTTCATTTCTTTCTCCAAATGGCCAAAGGAAACCAAGACTTTATCACTTGCCATTTTATACTAGTTTTCCATATCTCAAGAATCAATCGTAGCCATTAGATTTATTTGGTGAGAATAAATCCTCACCCTCCAAACTAACACAATCCATGGCATTAAGTCTTGCTAAAAATCTACCATTGGATCTTTTCTCACTTTACAAGACAAAATCTTAACCATCCAAAGGAAGCACAATCCATGTGCTTTGCTAGGTTTTAATCCTAGCCTTTGATTTAATTTGGAGATTAAATCTCCACTTTCCAATCATTTCTCTTTAAAATCTCTCCGCCCATTTAGCAATCCATGCCAACTTCCAAGATTTAATGGCAACCCTTGGATCACTTTCCCAATTCAAGAATTAATCTCATCCTTTGAAATATCATTTCTTTCCCATTTAAATTAATGGGACTATTTTCATAACCATCACACTTGAGAGACATAAATAATTTCTTTCTCATTTAAATAAATCCCACCATTTTCCAAGCATTAATGGGTGACCATTTTCCCATTTTTCATTGCATTTATTTAATTCGCCATAATTTCAAGCATTAATGGTGACTAATTTGCCATTTCACTTGGATTTATTTAACTCTCCATAATCATGCTCAATATTAAATGCTTGAAAGACTAATTAGAATTTCCTTTGCATTTAATTTAATCTCTTCATTTAACTTGGACCACACTAAGCCATGTGTCATTACAAGACAGTAACCTTGGCTTCCAAGTTCTAATCTCCTCCATCCATGTGACATTACCACATTTATTTACCAATTTAGGGAAAAATAATTATTTCCTCCAATAATTGCATATTCTCCATTTTCCATATTTTCCATGATTAAATTCCTTTATGGAATTAAATTCCAAAATTCCCAAATACCCTTTATGAATTTATTAATCCCATATATCTCCACATAAACACAAAATTGAGATTTTATTCACTTACACACCTAATTTCACATAGGAATTATTTTCAATTTATCAAAATACCCTTTTATTGGATTCCACTATCCAAATTACCAAAATACCCCTCTCATAGGGCACTCTCAATCTCAAAGATCGAGCACATTCTCAAGAAGTTTCTCACTTCCCTTCTCATTCTCTTAACACCGGTAACACCGGGTGTTACATTCCACCCTCCTTAAAGGAATTTCGCCCTCGAAATTCACTTTACCATCATCTTCTACCCAAGACAATCACATTCTTGGGCTACTTGCCAAATTCTCCTGCTCGAGAATCCCATAGCATATCCATTCCGCACATTTACCTTGGGTTACACCTACCTCAAGGCTTCACTTTAGGTTTTTGATCCTTCGACTCTCGAGGACATTCAATAACCGAACACCGCTTTGGCCTCCCACCAAACCACACCACTGGTCGCAGGTCTCACTTACTACAATGCTGTCCATCTATAGATGGATTTTTCTCTGCCTTAATGCATCACTTTGTTATTCACTTCCCATTTTCCATCGATCAAACAAACTCTCACTAACATTGCACCGTTGATCAGTCTATCACGATTTTACGTCGATCACACACGACAACGTTTCCCACTGCCAATCACACATGGCCACGATTTTACGCTAGTCCAACCAGCAACGTCTTAGCACTGATCATCTACCACAATGTCACTTTTGGTGCCCACAAGACACTCTAACACCCATTCTCCATGGCATACTGCCATTAATCACACGCATGCATAGCTTAAGTTGATCCTCATGGCAACCTCTCATTACCGATCAACTTATCGTGCTAGCACTACCTGGGAAGCACCCATTTGGCCCGCCTTGCCAACTTCGACCATTTCATACATGGTCTTTTTTACTTGACCAGCCGACCCTCATTTATCGATACGATTACGCAAAATTGACATACCTAACACCATGCCAGGTAATTACACATTTCAACCATACGTGCATTACCCGAGTCCAAGTCGAGCTTCGCGATGCACGCACCATTACAATCTCACCTCGAGCTTAACCATGCTCGGGCCATATCCTTCTCCCAACCAGGAGTTCTTCGCATTAAGCACACAAAGATACTTACTAGCCGATATCACACGCTAGTAGAGGTCTCTTAGCCATACAAGGGAACTCTTCACTGAGCAACTCTTCACTGAGCAACCCCTCTTTAATTCTTCACCCCATTTCAGCTTTTACAATCATGTCCCCATGCTAGGCCTTACCTTGGCTATTTACCCTACGACGAGTCCAAGATCCTACCATTGTGCTTAAGGTTGTGGAACCATTAATCGGCCCTCGTCATCACCCACGGTGTGTGGCACAAGTGATTAGCTTATTACCATCTGCACAATTACTTATGCATCGCACCTGTAGGATGACTCGTGCCTTTGGTTCACACCACAACAAGCTATCATGGTTACACACCCCCACTCTTGTAGCAGTCTTCTAGCCCAATTTACTCGCCCAACTTCACTTTCATTAGGACTTTTCAAATCTCACTATTTCTCAACAGAGCCTCTTACTCTTTAGGCACCACACTTTCAGCCATCCTAAATTAGGTTCATTCTCAACCCGTAATAGACACTTGATTTAAACCATGCATAATGGTTCCCTTTGTCCTCCTCAGCAAGGACATCACCACTACAACAACGAATTTCTCTCCATGATCATTACATCTCAAATTTCACAGGTACCAGCCTTCATGGCCATTCACACTCGGCTTCGAGGTCCTACCGTGCACCATGGTTACCTTTGACTTTTTGACAACCTCTTTTCCTTGACAGCGACGATGACACCACCATGTCATCCCTAAAGATTCACTGCTCCCTGGATCTCACTGGTCATCGCAACAAGCACGACCCCACTCTTAAGCCGCCTTCCACAAATCACTTTGCTATATTTATAGCAGCTGGCTAATTCCCTGGGAGACTCTAGTTTCTCCCGGATTTCTCATACACTTGCTACAACTGCCTCACACCACTCAGTGAGCAACCACATGGGCTCTATCACTGCAATAGCTTCACTAGCTAATTTCCTTTCACAACCATTAACCTTAGACACAAGGTTAATTCTCATCAGTTGCCCACATACTAAGGCATCCCTTCAGCTACATCACTCACAGCCATTAGATGATTTCATCACCTCAACACCATTTCTGGAAACCATTCTCGTCCCATAAGCTCTTCCTTCGAGCTCTCTTTACCCATTGGCGATATCTTAAATTTGCCATCATCTTCCATCTAACCAACTCGCTTAGCTCTAGCCGGATCGCCCAGCTCATAACCAACACAACCAGACTCCAGGCACTACTCTTGCAATCATCGACTACTGCTTCGATTTAAACTCCACCCACTGGAAATCACCCCTGCCATTCTTGTGGAATTCACACTTCCACTCAATGCCGTAGGACTCATCTTCCTACTCAAGCACCTGCCATCACGCTGGCTTCTTCCGGGTGATTCATCCTGATAAAGTTGTAGCGCCTTAGGAAGTTTATCCCACACTGTTGCCTCATGCGCAACTTTTCTTGGGAGAACATCTCAAGTTCTACCCAGGACACATTTCAACTACCATTGATAGCTCTCATTCCAAAGCCACACTTCTTTGAGCGGCATAATTCTACCCTGACCAACCGTCTTTTGTCACCTTGGGTCTCTTTTGCACAATCAGCCTGGTCTAATCACCAGGACCCGTTGAACCTTTATATTGCATACACAGCAGTCGACAAGGCTTTACACCACAGTCCTCGAGCCTCACACTCCATTATTGCCATCAGGTGCTACCACCTGGCAATTGCTCGTGTGTCATCAACTGGAAACCCTTCCAGTGCCACATGAGGACACTTCCTCATTTTTGCATCGACACAACCAGGACTAACACCAAACTGTGTAATTGCGAGCCTTCACAGATTTCTAAGCCATGCCTTAGCCACACATTCAGCCTGCCACAACTCACTTCACTGGATTAGCGATCCCTTTACTCGAAGCCTTCACAAGCTTCAATTTCCTCATCTCATGGTTGGCTTCCAACTCGTAAATCTCACCCTCCATGGCACTTACGTATCATTCTGGAGCCATTTACTGACTCTACCAATCAACCCCATCTTCATGCATTACTGCAAGATCACGCCGGGTCCATCTTCCCATTTTTCCCGATCAACTTCAATCAAATTTAACCATAACTATGTTAGCATCCTTTAGCAAGGAGAATCACCACACATCTTGTTATCACTCCACAGGATATCACCTAGTCGGTTCACAACCTTCTTGCTGCCTTGACACCAAAAGCACTACCACCATACTTTAACCCTTATGAAATTTTAGGTCTGGCTTAGACATAACCTACAGCATACCCCAGGTCTTCGGCGTCTAATCGTCTCCACTACAGACGAGTTACTCCATGTAGAGGGCTGCAGTCCCTTCTGTGGACTAACCGTCTGTATTCAGTGGTCCCGAGCATTAGACTCGTCACTGATAGGCGTCAACTATAGCATTATTCCCATGCTAGACTTGTTTCTTTTCCCCGGGTTTCTTTCTCAAACATCTCATAGATCTTTAGTCCCTGACCATCTGCATAGTCACTGTGTTTCCCTGTGCTTTAGGCTTGCATCAACACCTGGTCACCATCATTGTGTCACTCCCATACACTAGCCCAACACTGGTTCCCCATCGTGTCGCACTGTGCTTCAGAGAGTCAACACCCAATCATTATTACCGTGTGGCTCCCTTACACTGGCCCAACAACAGTTTCCAACAGCATGGCTCAAGTCCCACTCTGATTTATTTTGCACCCTGTATCGTGACTTTCACCTTCCAGTCACACCTCTGATATCGAACCTGTCATGACTACCTCGCCACGCTCGCAGCCACTATTCTTACCAGGCGTCCTACTCGACAACAAATCTATCGGATCATTACCGCGTTCCACGATTCCTCCTTAGGACTACTCTAATGTCCTATCCCTTACAGGAGATTCTCAGTCTCACCTGACCAATTTCCTAAGGTGCTGCTCCACATCTTCGGCATCTGATCGTCACCTGCACTTCACTAAATTGCTCAGGCCCATGGGCCACTTGCCCTCAATGCGAGCCAACTCATTAGTCCTCTGCCACACGGTCCATAGCATCAGATCCGTCATATCGAGCCTTGCACCCATAGCATCAAAGCTACTTAAGGCCTTTTCGAGCTATGATGGTTCCACCACCATCTTACTAAATCCATCTTACTTGGTTATCTTTGCCTTGATAACCTCAAGCTCATACCATAAGCCCTACTCCTCAGGACTCTACATCTCTTACCGCTTAAGAGACTCTCAACCACTTTACGTCTTGAGGCCTCATGATCTTACCCCACAAGATCATACCTCACGGCTCTCATTCAACCTTTGAAAGCTCCAACTTTCCATGACAATGAATCCAAATCCATCATGATTCATTTCACCACCTAGCTCATCCCAAAGCTTCATTATCAATGATCTCTCGATCCACAATCGACAAGTTGAGTCTACCTCAATGTAATGACCCAAATTTAGTTAATTAAGTGTTGTGTATACGTTTGGAGTGTCGAAATGAATTTAATTGGTAATTCAATAGGATAGTGTGTGATTCGGATGGCCTATTTTTCCAGTGTGCAATTTTTGTATTGAAACCCGATTTTGACCCTGATTCAACTTGAATCTCTGAAAACCCAAAGCATGAAAGTTGTAGCCATTTCTCTTAGCTTTCCATATCATCTTGAATCACACAAATTGGATCTCATATGAAAGAGTTATGGTCAAATTAGTACGATATGTTGGAACTGTCCAGAATTTCGTGAGCCATCCATTTCAGCATTCTATCTCCTCATTCAATCTAAATTTTAACTATGATTCTCTCAAAACTTAAATCACAAAAGTTTTAGATCTGTGTCTTAGCTTTCCATACCATTTTGAATCAGCTCAATTGGATCCCGGACAAGTGAGTTATGCCAGAAATTCAAAAGCGTGTCGAATCTGTCCAGAAACATCCGTTTTCCATCAAACCCTCTCAAATCCGGATCTGGGTCGGGCCATTCGGGTATTTTCTTAGATCAAGCAAGTTCAGAGACCATTATCTTGATTTTGATGTGGTCGAGACATGCGTCAAGGCCATTAATCGTTGTCTCTTGCTTTGCCAATATATATATATATATATATTGAGAGAGTAGCATAGAGAATGTAAGGAATTGGCAAAGAATTTTTAGAGAGTTGTTGAGTGATGTGTGATTTATGCACAATTAATTCAGGCAAGTGTACCCTAGTCAAATCTGCAAATAAGAAAGGAAAACATGTCGATCCCATGAGAACTAGATCACAATACCAAAACAATTTTAAATTAACCTAAGTTGAACTAATTAATTAATCGGATGAATAAAAATAAAAATAAATGAAAGACTGAATTCTTTGTGAGAAAAATTAATTAATAAATGCACTAGGGTTTAGATTTAATTTAATCTGGGTTATGTAATTATCTATTCAGCCCGATTCAAAACCACAAATACCTTTACAGTATTTTATAATTATTTGCATGTGATGGTGGATTTCCCTCAATTAATTAATAAGTTTTCTCAAGTCATATTAATCCTTTATTAATTCAATTTCACTGTAAGATTTCTGAACAGATATCAATGAAATAAATAAGCATTAAGTTCTTTGGAAACCTCTAATCTCGGAAGGGGATTTGACTCACTAAGCTTCCTCAATTCCCACACATGAGCTAATCATCTTTCGATCTCATAGTCAAGCATGTGATTTATATTGTCTATGGATCTAATTTATAACAATCCTTTAGTTAGTCATGCATAAATCATTAAATCATTAAAAGGTGACCAATCTTTTAAAGCAATAAACGCAACAATATAAATTCCTAATGCAAATAATAATCGAGTTTTGAATTGAACCAAACAAATACTCACATAATTCCAGAATTAAAATCCATCCAAACCCTAGTTAAAATAAATTAACTAGACATTATTAACATAAAAATAAAGACAAAAAATTGAATGAAGAAGAGAAGATGCTCCCTGCCCAGATCTGAAACAGATCTGGATCACAATAACTATGCTGTAGGATTTCCTGTGCTATGCGCCGCGTTCCTTTCTTCCTTTTCTCACTGTGCGCGGCTTTCCAATTGCTTCGCTGTGCGCTGTCCTTCTCTTCAATTCATTCTGCCATCCCTCTCTTCAATTCATTATCTTTAATATATATATATATATATGTGTGCGCGGCGTGGGCCGCCCAAGCCTAGCCCAAGATCCACCTCCTTTAAATATTATAATAAAATATTTATATACATGGACATGGAGCCCTAGCCTCCACATTCACGCTTCACTACCGATTAATATATATATATGTACATAATAGTTATGTTATTATAATATTATATATAAATAATATAAGATAAAATATAATATATATAAAATAATATATATAATATTTAATATACTATTAAATATAATAACTTTAATTATATTATAATATTAGTTATTTAAAATATTTATTTATTTTTTATTTATAATATTAATTATAAAATTAACTTTATAATATATATTTTTTTCTTTTTACGCCCAAATCTTCGAATTTATTTCTTTTGTTGGATTCCTACAAAACAAGATTAAAACAATGTAAAATTCATATAAACACACATTTAGGTAGGAAAAATAGCCTAAGCTTAAGATAAAAAATAAATAAAATTATATATACAATTAAACCCTATCAAATACCCCCACAGTTAACCTTTTGCTTGTCCTCAAGCAAAGTAGAGAAGAAATACAAAATAAATATTTCATTTTCATGCTAGGCCAAAATCAAGAATTCCAATAACATATCAACGCATAATTAATCACAAAATTGGTTACCATCCATATTATCATATCAACTTTAAATCCAAAAGTATTAATTGAAAGAATTAGTCATGCAAAATCATCACTTTTGATGCCATGCATACTTCAAAATTAATTCATGAAACATTGCAACTAACACAATTAAATCATGCAATAGTTTTCTTGTAATTACTTCTCTCTACTACTACAAACATAAGGAGTAACAGGGATGATTTTTTTTTATTTTCTAAGCATTACTTGGTTTTTGAAGCGAATGTTGACATTTTGTGATGAAGACACCCGACTACTCCCTTAAATAATTGCTTAGAATGCATTTGCATACTCATATTTTGAACTTCCGTTTGACGTGAAGGATGATGCAGGAGCACACTGTCAACCCCCAGTTACTACTAAGTAGCTCAAAACATAGGAGTAGATAAATAACAATAACAATTTTTTTTTTTCATCCCATTTTACTTCAACTCTGTTTAGGCCTAGTTTCAAGAAATAATCACAATATTATTCTCACATAATCAATCATGCATAATCACAAAATCCCATGAATTTTGTCAAGAAGCATATATTTCAACAATCATGATAATCCAGCATAGTCAATTCCTTTTCCTTAACACTGTTAAACCTAAAATCAATAATCAAATAGAATAATTCCCAATTTTGAATTAACTATGCATTGAACCAAAGTTAATATAGGAAACATGAAATCGGCCTAAACATGAAAATAAAATATTTTTTCTAAAGAAAATCATCATTCATGAACATTATATATTTCTTTTCTCCTTTTTTTTTTTCAGTCAAAAACTTTGAGAATTATTGAGCCATCTTATGAGTAACACCATATTTAGCCAATAAATTTTTAGATTGTTTATTGCAAAAACATGTACCTCCATCACTAATGATAGCTCTAGGAGTACCAAATCTAGTGAAAATATTTTTCTTCAAAAATTTTATGACAACCCTTGCATCATTAGTGGGACATGCACTAGCTTCCACTCATTTACTCACATAATCAACGACAACAAGTATATACTCATTATTGAAAGATTTGGGAAAAATGACCCATGAAATCAATGCCCCAAACATAAAAAATATCACAAATAAGAATATTGTTGAGAGTCATTTCATTTTTCCTTGAGATATTACCTGTCTGCTGGCATCGATCACAAGCACTTACATAAGCATAAGAATCCTTGAATAAGGTAGGCCAATAAAAGCCACTTTGCAAAACCTTAGCCGTTGTCTTAGAAGATCCATGATGTCCACCCACTTCTTTATCATGACAAAAACTAAGTATGCTATGCATTTCCTCCTGTGGCACGCATTTCCTCACCATGCCATCTCCACAAATCTTGTATAGGTATGGTTCCTCCCAAAGATAGTACCTTACATCTGATAAAAACTTTTTCTTTTGATGAAATGACATGTCAGGGGGCAACTCATTACCTACAAGAAAATTAGGAAAATCAGCATACCAAGGTTCATCATTATCTCGCACAAAGCATAATTTTTCATCAGGGAATTCATCATGCAAAGATTGTTTAGCCATGCTTTCCACATGCTCCCCATCTAATCTTGACAAGTGATCAGCCACCAAGTTTTCAATGCCTTTTTTATCCTTAATTTCTAGGTCAAATTCTTACAGCAATAGAATCCATCTTAACAACCTAAGTTTAGCATCTTTTTTAGCAAGTAAATACTTTAATGCAGAATGGTCAGTATAGACAATTACTTTAGACAATACCAAATAAGGTCTAAATTTTTCAATAGCAAACATTACAGCAAGTAGTTCATTTTCAGTTGTTGAATAATTTTTCTGTGCATTATTCATAGTTCTACTTGCGTAATAAATGGTATGAAATTTCTTGTCTATTCTTTGTCCTAAAACTACACCTAGAGTATCATCACTTGCATCATACATGATCTCAAAAGGAAAATTCCACATGAGGGCTGAAACAATAGGAGCTTGGATCAATTTCTCTTTCAAACAATTAAATGCATGTACACAATCATCAGTGATTTGAAAAGGCACATCTTTTACTAGAAGATTAGTTAAAGGCTTGGCAATTTTAGAGAAGTCTTTAATAAATCTCCTGTAAAAACCTCTAACTTCTTTTACTGATTTGGGAAAAGGAAGTTTTTCAATTAATTCAATTTTGGCTCGATCCAGTTCAATGCCTTTAGATGACACTTTGTGGCCCAAAACAATCCCTTCTCTAACCATAAAGTGACACTTTTCCCAATTAAGAACAAGGTTAGATTCCTCACATCTTTTGAGCACCAAAGACAAATTATGCAAGCATGCATCAAATGAAGATCCAAAAATAGAGCAATCATCCATAAAAATTTCCATAAAATCATCAATGAAGTCTGAAAAGAGAGAGATCACGCACCTTTGAAATGTTGCAGGAGCATTACACAAACCAAATGGCATTCTCCTAAATGCAAATGTTCCATATGGGCATGTAAAAGTAGTTTTCTCTTGGTCTTCAAGAGTGATAGGAATTTGGTGATAACCAGACTAACCATCGAGAAAACAATAAAATTCTTGACCCGCAAGTTTTTCAATCACTTGATTAATGAATGGGAGGGGAAAGTGATATTTTCTACTAACATCATTTCATTTCCTATAATCAATACACACCCTCCATCCCGTTACTGTTCTTGTGGGAATTAATTCATTATTTTCATTTTTCACCACAGTGATCCCACCCTTTTTAGGCACAACTTGCACAGGACTTACCCAAGAAGAATCAGAGATAGGAAAGATAATACCTGAATCAAGCCATTTTATCACCTCTTTCTTTACTACCTCTTGCATATTAGGATTTAACCTTCTTTGGGATTGCATCATAGGCTTGAATCCTTCTTCCATCAAGATTTTGTGCATGCAAATTGATGGACTTATTCCATGAATATCAGCAATGCTCCATCCAAATGCCTTTTTGTGCTCCATAAGCACCCTCATCAACTTTTCTTCCTCAAGACCTATCAAAGAAGAAGAAATAATCACAGGTAAGCTAGATGAATCCCCCAGATAAACATATTTTAAATGAGAAGGAAGAGGTTTAAGTTCAAGAATAGGAGGCTTCTCAATTGATGGTCTGGCTTTCGAAGAAGAGGAAGAGGAAACATCGAAAGGTAGTAATTTGTGTCTTTTGGATGGATTGAATTTTTGCTTTTCTCCCAAATAGCCCACAACCTCCTTGTGTTGTTCATCTAAAATTTGATCCTTCACATCAAATGAGTTAGCAATGCAATTTTCTATAGGGTCATCTAACCTTAATGCATGAAATTTCCTATCCACCAAATCATCAATGCAATCTATCCTTAAGACTTCATTTTCATTTCCATTTGAATGTTTCATAGCCTTAAACACATCAAACACAACTTCTTCATCATTAGTTCTAAGGCTAAGTTTTCCTTGTTGGACATCAATTAAAGCTCTCCTGGTAGCGAGAAAAGGTCTCCCTAAGATTAGAGGCATATCATGATCTTCTTCCATGTCTAGAACAATAAAGTTAACAAGAAAAATAAATTTATCTACTTTTACCAAAACATCCTCCACTACTCCCCTTGGATATTTGATACTTCTATCAGCCAACTGAAAAGAAACAGTGGTGGGTGTTGGTTCTTTTAATCCAAGTTTCTTGAAAACAAAAAAGGGCATCAAATTAATACTTGCATCGAGGTAACATAAAGCCTTATCAAAATTAATTCCACCAATAGTGCAAGGAATAGAAAAGCTCCCTGGATCCTTAAGTTTTGGAGGCAATTTATTTTGTAGAATTGCAGAACATTCTTCATTAAGTTTCACCATCTCAAATTCCTCCAACTTTCTTTTGTTTGCAATTATGTCTTTCAAAAATTTGGCATAACTTGGCATCTGTGATATAACATCAAGGAGAGGGATGTTAATATGCAACTTTTTAAACACCTCTAAAAATTTAGCAAATTGTTTATCCAAGTTAGCCTTCAAAAATCTTTTAGGAAAAGGAAGAGGAGGTTTGTAAGATTTTAAATTAAGTGAAGAAGAACTCCCTTTTTTCTCCGTTGATAAGTCACGATTCTCTTATTTGGCTTCAAGCTCTTGGTTTTCTTCCTCTTTTGTACGTTCTTCATCTTTTTCTTTACTTTCAAGTTCTTTTCCACTTCGCAAAGTGATGGCTTTTACATGCTCCCTTGGATTCTTCTCAGTATTGCTAGGCAAGCCTCCTTGTGGTCTTTCTGAAATTGCTTGGGCAAGTTGTCCAATTTGAGTTTCCAAGCTTTGCATTCTTGCTTCTGTACTATTGATAAATTTTGCCATCATATCTTCCAAATTTGGCTTCTTCTCATGTGGAATTTGATGTTGTTGTTGAAAGCCAGGGGACACTCTTTGTTGATTATTACTCTAAGAAAGATTAGGATGACTTCTCCATCCTGGATTGTAAGTGTTGGAGTAGGGATTAAAATTTGACCTGTTGCCACCATAGGAAATAAAATTAGCTTGTTCAGAAGAACCAGAAGAAAAAAGATTTCCTACTTGACAATCTACACTAGCATGTCCCCCTCGCCCACAAAGCTCACAAGAAAGAAAATGGGGGGAAGAAGAAGAAGAAGCATTCATAGCTGAAACTCCTAAATTACCCAAATTCTTATTTAATTCAGCAATTTGCACAGATAAAGCAGTGATAGAATCAACATTATAAATTCCAACTCCTTTTTTATTTGCTCTCTCATTGTCCCATTGATAATTGTTGGCTGCCATCTCTTCCAAAAGTTCATATGCTTCCTCAGGAGTTTTCCTCATAAGGGTACCACCTGCAGTTGCATCTAACATCGAACGAGAAGATTGATTAATGCCACTATAAAAAGTTTGCACTTGCATCCAAACAGGTAGACCATGGTGAGGACATTTCCTAAGCAATTCTTTAAATCTCTCCCACGACTCATATAAGGATTCATTACCAAATTGTGAAAAAGTTGTTATGTCATTCCTTAATTTAGCCGTTTTAGAAGGTAGAAAATATTTAGATAAAAACTTTTGCGCCAAATCATTCCATGTAGTAATAGAACCTGCTGGAAGAGAATTAAGCCATTCTTTTTCTCTATCTTTCAAGGAAAAGGGAAACAACCTAAGTCGAACTGCATCCTCACTAACTCCATTATACCCAAAAGTATCACATATTTCAAGAAAATTAGCAATATGAGAGTTAGGATCATCAATAGGGCCAGAAAATTGTACACTCATCTGGATCATTTGAATAATTGCAGGCTTGATCTCGAAATTGTTTGCTTGCACATTGGGCCTTCTAATGCTTGATGTAGTGCCATCCAGAGTAGGTGTACTATATGAGCTCAATGTCCTTGGATTAGTTTGGGTTGCTTGTTCTTGCTCCATCTTGTTCTTTTTCTCATTCTTTTGCTTTTTCAAAGTTTTTTCAATTTCTTGATCAATGGGTATCAGTTCTCCACAACTACACCGTGTCATGCACCACGAAACCTACAAAGAAAATGAAAAATACTAAAAATTAAAAAAATTTAAAATAAAATTTCTAAAAGATGAAAATAATAATAATAATAATAAATAATAAAATTAAATTAAAATTGCAAAACCTAAAAGGAAAAAAAAAATGTTCAATCTAAGGCTAACTTATGTAGTTTTGACATGCAATAAACTAGTCCCCGGCAACGGCACCAAAGACTTGATGTGTGATTTATGCACAATTAATTCGGGCAAGTGTACCCTAGTCAAATCTGTAAATAATGATGAAAAGATGTCGATCCCACGAGAACTAGATCACAATACCAAAACAATTTTAAATTAACCTAAGTTGAACTAATTAATTAATCGGATGAATAAAAATAAAAATAAATGAAAGACTAAATTCTTTGTCAGAAAAATTAATTAATAAATGCACTAGGGTTTAGATTTCATTTAATCTGGGTTATGTAATTATTTATTCAGCCCGATTCAAAACCACAAATACCTTTACAGTATTTTATAATTATTTGCATGTGGTGGTGGATTTCCCTCAATTAATTAATAAGCTTTCTCAAGTCATATTAATCCTTTATTAATTCAATTTCATTGTCAGATTTCTGAGCAGATATCAATGAAATAAATAAGCATTAAGTTCTTTGGAAACCTCTAATCTCGGAAGGGGATTTGACTCAGTAAGCTTCCTCAATTTCCACACATGAGCTAATCATCTTACGATCTCATAGTCAAGCATGTGATTTATATTGCCTATGGATCTAATTTATAACAGTCCTTTAGTCACTCATGCATAAATCATTAAATCATTAAAAGGTGGCCAATCTTTTAAAGCATTAAACGCAACAATATAAATTCCTCACGCAAATAATAATCGAGTTTTGAATCTAACCAAACAAATACTCACATAATTCCAAAATTAAAATCCATCCAAACCCTAGTTAAAATAAATTAACTAGACATTATTAACATAAAAATAAAGACAGAAAATTGAATGAAGAAGAGAAGATGCTCCCTGCCCAAATCTGAAACAGATCTGGATCACAATAACTATGTTGTAGGATTTCCTGTGCTATGCGCCGCGTTCCCTTCTTCCTTTTCTCACTGTGCCCGGCTTCCGAATTGCTTCGCTGTGCGCCGTCCTTCTCTTCAATTCATTCTGCCATCCCTCTCTTTAATTCATTCTCTTTAATATATATATATATATATGTATGTGCGGTATGGGCCGCCCAAGCCTAGCCCAAGATTCACCTCCTTTAAATATTATAATAAAATATTTATATACATGGACATGGAGCCCTAGCCTCCACATTCACGCTTCACTGCCGATTAATATATGTATATATATATAATATTTATGTTATTATAATATTATATATAAATAATATAAGATAAAATATAATATATATATAAAATAAATAAATATTGTGATTTATGCACAATTAATTCGGGCAAGTGTACCCTAGTCAAATCTGTAAATAGTGATAAAAAGATGTCGATCTCACGAGAACTAGATCACAATACCAAAATAATTTTAAATTAACCTAAGTTGAACTAATTAATTAATCGGATGAATAAAAATAAAAATAAATGAAAGACTGAATTTTTTGTTAGAAAAATTAATTAATAAATGCACTAGGGTTTAGATTTAATTTAATCTGGGTTATGTAATTATCTATTCAGCCCGATTCAAAACCACAAATACCTTTACAGTATTTTATAATTATTTGCATGTGATGGTGGATTTTCCTTAATTAATTAATAAGCTTTCTCAAGTCATATTAATCCTTTATTAATTCAATTTCACTGTAAGATTTCTGAGCAGATATTAATGAAATAAATAAGCATTAAGTTCTTTGGAAACCTCTAATCTCGGAAGGGGATTTGACTCACTAAGCTTCCTCAATTCCCACACATGAGCTAATCATCTTTCGATCTTATAGTCAAGCATGTGATTTATATTGCCTATGGATCTAATTTATAACAATCCTTTAGTCAGTCATGCATAAATCATTAAATCATTAAAAGGTGGCCAATCTTTTAAAGCATTAAACACAACAATATAAATTCATCACGCAAATAATAATCGAGTTTTGAATCAAACCAAACAAATACTCACATTATTCCAGAATTAAAATCCATCCAAACCCTAGTTAAAATAAATTAACTAGACATTAATAACATAAAAATAAAGACAAAAAATTGAATGAAGAAGAGAAGATGCTCCCTGCCCAGATCTGAAACAGATCTGGATCACAATAACTATGCTATAGGATTTCCTGTGCTATGCGCCACGTTCCCTTCTTCTTTTTCTCACTGTGCGCGGCTTCCCAATTGCTTCGCTGTGCGGCGTCCTTCTCTTCAATTCATTCTACCATCCCTCTCTTCAATTTATTCTCTTTAATATATATATATATATATATATATGTGTGTTTGTGTGTGCGCGCAGCGTGGGCTGCGCAAGCCTAGCCCAAGATTCACCTCCTTTAAATATTATAATAAAATATTTATATACATGGACATGGAGCCCTAGCCTCCACATTCACGCTTCACTGCCGATTAATATATATATATATATAATAGTTATGTTATTATAATATTATAAATAAATAATATAAGATAAAATATAATATATATAAAATAAATAAATATTGTGACTTATGCAAAATTAACTCGGGCAAGTTTACCCTAGTCAAATCTGTAAATAGTGATGAAAAGATATCGATCCCACGACAACTAGGTCACAATACCAAAACAATTTTAAATTAACCTAAGTTGAACTAATTAATTAATCGGATGAATAAAAATAAAAATAAATGGAAGACTGAATTCTTTGTGCGAAAAATTAATTAATAAATGCACTCGGGTTTAGATTTCATTTAATCTGGGTTATGTAATTATCTATTCAGCTCGATTCAAAACCACAAATACCTTACAGTATTTTATAATTATTTGCATGTGATGGTGGATTTCCCTCAATTAATTAATAAGCTTTCTCAAGTCATATTAATCCTTTATTAATTCAATTTCACTGCCAGATTTCTGAGCAGATATCAATGAAATAAATAAGCATTAAGTTCTTTGGAAACCTCTAATCTCGGAAGGGGATTTGACTCACTAAGCTTCCTCAATTCCCACACATGAGCTAATCATCTTACGATCTCATAGTCAAGCATGTGATTTATATTGCCTATGGATCTAATTTATAATAGTTCTTTAGTCACTCATGCATAAATCATTAAATCATTAAAAGGTGGCCAATCTTTTAAAGCATTAAATGCAACAATATAAATTCCTCACGCAAATAATAATCGAGTTTTGAATCTAACCAAACAAATACTCACATAGTTCCAGAATTAAAATCCATCCAAACCCTAGTTAAAATAAATTAACTAGACATTATTAACATAAAACTAAAGACAAAAAATTGAATGAAGAAGAGAAGATGCTCCCTGCCCAGATCTGAAACAGATCTGGATCACAATAACTATGCTGTAGGATTTCCTGTGCTATGCGTTGCGTTCCCTTCTTCCTTTTCTCACTGTGCCCGGCTTCCGAATTGCTTTGCTGTGCGCCGTCCTTCTCTTCAATTCATTCTGCCATCCCTCTCTTTAATTCATTCTCTTTAATATATATATATATATATATATGTATGTGTGGTGTGGGCCGCCCAAGCCTAGCCCAAGATTCACCTCCTTTAAATATTATAATAAAATATTTATATACATGGACATGGAGCCCTAGCCTCCACATTCACGCTTCACTGCCGATTAATATATATATATATAATAGTTATGTTATTATAATATTATATATAAATAATATAAGATAAAATATAATATATATATAAAATAAATAAATATTGTGATTTATGCATAATTAATTCGGGCAAGTGTACCCTTTTCAAATCTGCAAATAGTGATAAAAAGATGTCGATCCCATGAGAACTAGATCACAATACCGAAACAATTTTAAATTAACCTAAGTTGAACTAATTAATTAATCGGATGAATAAAAATAAAAATAAATGAAAGATTGAATTCTTTGTTAGAAAAATTAATTAATAAATGCACTAGGGTTTAGATTTAATTTCATCTGGGTTATGTAATTATCTATTCAGCCCGATTCAAAATCACAAATACCTTTACAGTATTTTATAATTATTTGCATGTGATGGTGGATTTTCCTTAATTAATTAATAAGCTTTCTCAAGTCATATTAATCCTTTATTAATTCAATTTCACTGTAAGATTTCTGAGCAAATATCAATGAAATAAATAAGCATTAAGTTCTTTGGAAACCTCTAATCTCGGAAGGGGATTTGACTCACTAAGCTTCCTCAATTCTCACACATGAGCTAATCATCTTTCGATCTCATAGTCAAGCATGTGATATATATTGCCTATGAATCTAATTTATAACAGTCCTTTAGTCAGTCATGCATAAATCATTAAATCATTAAAAGGTGGCCAATCTTTTAAAGCATTAAATGCAACAATATAAATTCATCACGCAAATAATAATCGAGTTTTGAATCAAACCAAACAAATACTCACATTATTCCAGAATTAAAATCTATCCAAACCCTAGTTAAAATAAATTAACTAGACATTAATAACATAAAAATAAAGACAGAAAATTGAATGAAGAAGAGAAGATGCTCCCTGCCCAGATCTGAAACAGATCTGGATCACAATAACTATGCTCTAGGATTTCCTGTGCTATGCGCCACGTCCCCTTCTTCTTTTTCTCACTGTGTGCGGCTTCCCAATTGCTTCGCTGTGCGGCGTCCTTTTCTTCAATTCATTCTACTATCCCTCTCTTCAATTTATTCTCTTTAATATATATGTATATGTGTGTGCGGCGTGGACCGCGCAAGCCTAGCCCAAGATTCACCTCCTTTAAATATTATAATAAAATATTTATATACATGGACATGGAGCCCTAGCCTCCACATTCACGCTTCACTGCCGATTAATATATATATATATAATAGTTATGTTATTATAATATTATAAATAAATAATATAAGATAAAATATAATATATATAAAATTAATAAATATTGTGATTTATGCACAATTAATTCGGGCAAGTTTACCCTAGTCAAATCTACAAATAGTGATGAAAAGATATTGATCCCACGAGAACTAGGTCACAATACCAAAACAATTTTAAATTAACCTAAGTTGAACTAATTAATTAATCGGATGAATAAAAATAAAAATAAATGGAAGACTGAATTCTTTGTGCGAAAAATTAATTAATAAATGTACTAGGGTTTAAATTTCATTTAATCTGGGTTATGTAATTATCTATTTAACCCGATTCAAAACCACAAATACCTTACAGTATTTATAATTATTTGCATGTGATGGTGGATTTCACTCAATTAATTAATAACTTTCTCAAGTCATATTAATCCTTTATTAATTCAATTTCACTGCAAGATTTCTGAGCAGATATCAATGAAATAAATAAGCATTAAGTTCTTTGGAAACCTCTAATCTCGGAAGGGGATTTGACTCACTAAGCTTCCTCAATTCCCACACATGAGCTAATCATCTTTCGATCTCATAATCAATCATGTGATTTATATTGCTTATGAATCTAATTTATAACAATCCTTTAGTTAGTCATGCATAAATCATTAAATCATTAAAAGGTGGCCAATCTTTTAAAGCATTAAACGCAACAATATAAATTTCTCACGCAAATAATAATCGAGTTTTGAATCGAACCAAACAAATACTCACATAGTTCCAGAATTAAAATCCATCCAAACCCTAGTTAAAATAAATTAACTAGACATTATTAACATAAAAATAAAGACCGAAAATTGAATGAAGAAGAGAAGATGCTCCTCGCCCAGATCTGAAATAGATCTGGATCACAATAACTATGCTGTAGGATTTCCTGTGCTATGCACCGCGTTCCCTTCTTCCTTTTTGCACCGCGTTCTCATTAAACGCAAATAATAATCCATTTTGCCGTCCCTCTCTTCAATTCATTCTTTTTAATATATATATATATATATATATGTGTGTGCGGCGTGGGCTGCCCAAGCCTAGCCCAAGATTCACCTCCTTTAAATATTATAATAAAATATTTATATACATGGACATGGAGCCCTAGCCTCCACATTCACGCTTCACTGCCGATTAATATATATATATATAACAGTTATGTTATTATAATATTATATATAAATAATATAAGATAAAATATAATATATATAAAATAATATATGTAATATTTAATATACTATTAAATATAATAACTTTAATTATATTATAATATTAGTTATTTAAAATATTTATTTATTTATTTATAATATTAATTATAAAATTAATTTTATAATATATATTTTTTTCTTTTTACGTCCAAATCTTCGAATTTATTTCCTTTGTTGGATTCGTACAAAACAAGATTAAAACAATGTAAAATTCATATAAACACACATTTATGTAGGAAAAATAGCACAAGGTTAAGATAAAATAAATAAAATTATGTATACAATTAAGCCATATCATTGAGAGCTGGGAGAAAGAAGAAAACAGAGGAAGGAGATGAATTTGGTAGCTTTTGGGTCTTCTTCTTCGTGAATCAGGCAAGCTCTCTTTCCCCTTTTCTTCTCCTCCTTGAGTCTTTGTTACCCACTGGCGGTTGTGTGTGAGCCTCTATCAAGCTCCGTTTTTCTGGTCATATATATATACATGCGGGTGAGTTTTTGGGAGTTCTAGGCAGCAGCAAGCTTTGAGTTTTTGCTTGCCTTTAATTCCTCTCTCATTCTTGTTAAATTAGTGAGCTTCCTTGGTGATTTCATGGTAACAAGTAAGGTTGCCAGCTTGCTATTTCTTCTATCAACATCCTTCCTCTTATTAGTTTATCTCGGTCCTTTGGCTCAGTTCTGTACTAACTACATATTAATTCAAAAATCTAGATTTTTAACTATCTTAACTTTAATTGAGGTCTTGATTCTTGATCTAGTAATAACAATAAGTTTAACTGTGAAATTATACCTTGCAGTTGCTTATATATATATATATTTATATAAATATGTGTCTATATAATTTCAGTAATGGCTTTACATTCTCGGTGATAGTGAATATATAAATATACTGTATATCTTTCTTGTTGCTTTACCCCACACCTACGTTGATCTAGTGATCTCTTTCTAAAGCAAGCTGGAAACTATTCAAGCAAAGAGTTAGTGAGAGTTGTGCACTAACAGAAGGTGTGTGGGCGTATGTTAGCAAGGATTATGTAAATAATATGTAATAATATTATTTCATTGGTTTGGAATGATATGTAGATAATGTAAAGTTATTATTATTATTATCCTTCTTCTTAATAATAATAATAATAATAACAATTATGCTAGTAAATAATATGAAGTATTATTGTTATTATTATTTTTCTTACTCAGTAATAATAAATATTAGTAATAATACTAGTATGTAGTAGGTATTATATCTTTATAACTCATTATATTATATATTATAAATTATTATTAATAGTTATGTACTAAAAGTGATAGTTCAGTGAGTTATTCTCATATAAGAGTATAATTTAATAGGACAATAAGGGTTATAAGCGTAGTAGCGTTTCTTGGCTGTATTCTAGAGAGCTCGTTCACTCTCTACTTTCTAAGCGGAATGAAGCTAGGTTATCCTCAGGGTAGTATCCAACCTAGAGCCAAATTTGGTTTCAAGGTTAGCTAAGTCTCTAGGTGTGGTCATGTTCTCCCTCTGAGAGGGTGGTCTATTATGGTGACGAGTGTTAAGCTACTAGTTGTCGACCACTGCATCCTGGTAGATGATGGTTGGTGATATAGGCCCAACTATCGACTATCATGACTGGCCACAGACGATCCAGGGCAGCTAATACTGTCAGTCACCCACCTTATTGACATCTTGCATGTCAGGGTATTGTGTGCCGGGATTTGGGCTGCATCCATTGGGGGACTCGTGTGACTAAATGTTTGGCCACGTGCATACATTGTTGTTTATTTTATCCAATAGTTAGCTAGTCATGAGCACTGCATTGAGTGTATTTGCTTATGTGGGCGGGCGTGACTTGATGCTTGGTTTTATGGGGGCCTTGTATCAGGTTTCTGCCCATGTGCCACTGCATTTTATATGTGTGCATTTACTGGTTGTTTGATGCTGGCTTTTGATTGAGATTGAGACCACAGCTGTGACAGTGTCGGGTACACCGCGCTGGTTATATGTCAACACACGCGAGTTCTTTTGGGTTAGCGTGTTGTGACTCGGTGAGGTCGCTCCCACTTGAGGTTTTCTTTACAGGTTGCAGGTTCAGTTTGCATTGGCTCACTCAGGTATATATCATGGGTTTGGGCGCCATTGTTTTCTTTTATGGGCCCCAGAACCCTATATGTGCGCATTTCTTTTATGCACGAGATACCTGGCATTTGTTTGTTGACATGGACATGCTTTGCATGGATACTGCATGTTAGGTGCAGGGTACTCTGTAGTGCTTACTCTTGTTGTCTAGTTCTTTTGTATGAGCTTGCTGAGTCTTGTGACTCACTCCTTTGCTTCTCTTCATTCTAGGTAAGGGCAAGGGCAAGATTGGGGATGGTCCCAGTGAAGTCTAACTTCTCCGTAGATGGTGTACAGGGCAGGTCGAGTTAGCTTTATCTTATGGCTTTTTGTACTTTGAGACTTTGGGGATTACGACGTCTTCTGTGGCGGGTTGTGGCTTATTTTGTGGTTTGGATTTGTCTTTAGCCAGGGATTGTAAATGTAACCTTGTTGGGCCTGTGGTGTTTTGTTATGCATGTGGTGTTTTGGATTTTGTTTCAGATTTTTTAGATTCATGATCAGGTATATTTGAATGTGAGGTGCATGCATGACAGGTTTTGTATTCGTTATTCGGGAGACTTGCTCGGGTTCTATGGCTGGTTTGGGGAACCTGGGTCGGGGTCCTACACTCAAGCTCCAATACCCATAACTATAGAGCACTTACCATTACCCTCCAGGTAAATTGAGACCTCTCGTCTCTCCTTGCACACTAATGAACACATTTAGTCACTACGCCCGGCCTGGCCTTCCCGCACGCCTCGCTCGAGCTTCCTTGACTGGGAACTATAAAATTCGGGGCTTCCACATTGCTCACCATGCCCCTGCCCACTTGGCATTTCTTGTGCGTGCATAGCCCACGGATGTCCTGTTGCCACAATTCACTACCCTCGGACCACATACCGCTCATATCCCTTCTTTGGGTGACCTCCGCGTCTCCCATTAAGGGTCTCGTAACCTTAGGCGTCATCCGGACCCCAGGCATCATAATGAGGGTCTATTCACCTCCCATCTTCTGACCTTAGGTGTCCCACCTAACCCCAAGCATCGATGAGAGTTTAAATTGGCCCCTCATCCATCAATCACATGAACGGTCACTTGGCCTTTCACAACTAGGACTTATAACCCATGGCCCCCACGCGCATATCTACGCATGCCTAACTCCTTTATCCCAAATCTGGATCCCCTTGGATCCCAGCTCGAGTCACTTGGGATTTCCATCACATACAAACACCCGTTAAGGTTCATTTGTCACACACCTATTCTTTCTTAGGATATATCCTGTTTCCTCATGAAAACGACTAGGGTCCACTCATACCCTAGGCACGTCCCCTCCAGGATCGCCATAGCGATACAACCACATGGCACCATATGCATCTCTCATGCACAACGCACACCCGACTCCCCTCGGTGTCTTTCTATGAACTACCAACGTCATGCCTATCCTGGCCATGACTGACATATGCTTCACATGCTCACTCTACCTAGAGCCTATCTATGAGCAACTTTAGCTTACTCCCTTCTCGGAGCTCGCCACACAACTTGTTGACGACTTCTTTCTTTGGGCTTCGAGCTAATTTCACCCTTAGCTCACCCTAGTTCAAGCACACAACCCTTAGCACAACTCTTATGGAAACCACTCCATTTCCTCATACCTGCTTGATCATCTCCCCCAACATAGGGGTGCTCCGCTAATCCCTTCCCGGATTAGATATACTTCGGCTCTCCTTGTCCCATCATGATTCTTATCATGACTTGACTTTGTGTCCCCACACAAGCCTTAATAATTCAATCACAAGGAAATCTCATCCTTAAAACACTTCATGAACCCCCAAACTTCCACATACAGGTCCTCGATACCAATCCCGCACTTGGGCATTTAACTCTTCTTTGCTTAACCCGTATATCTCTTCCAGAATATCATCTCAAACCATGATATTTTCCTATTCCTATAGCAGGAATATCCGAGCCTTTCATTTGCATTACCACAAGCCTCAATGCCCCGACCCAACTCTTAGGGTCCTCGGTCACTTGTGGTCCGACTTCTTAGGCCTTCATATCAACCTTCGACCACATTTCTCCAAGCATCTTCCACTTGATGTTCTAACCACGCTCTGATACCAAACTGTAACGCCCCACTCCCACTTACGGGTGTTACTCATGAACAATTACCTGAATTGTCCACCTGCCCGGTCTTTGGTGAAGGGTGGACCATGTTTCAAGAAGAAACGCCTTAGGTGGGAAGTAGGCTCGTCCTTCTCTTCCCTTAACCCCAGGATTCACTAGCAGAATTGGGCTTTAGCCATATTGCATTTGGTTAAAATAAAATCTCGCGAAGACGCCCAATCATTATTTTCTCATTTGAATTTAATTCTTTTTCCATCCAAGAATTTCACCGGGCTCCATAAATCACCATTAAAATCAATTCATTGATTGATTACCAATTTTGGAGGAAAAACTCAAATTTTCAATTTTTCAAAATTTCGGCATTTTCTCCAAAAAAAAAAGCCTGAAAAATCCCTTCATTTTGAAAATTCCTTTGGGGCCCAAAATCAATTAAGAAATGCCCCCAAAATTCCAAATTCTTAAAAAAATTTGGTCGGCGGGGCCTGCTGGCTCGCGCGGGGCTTGCTGGCCCGTAAAGTTGGAGCTTGAGGTAGGCTCAGCGTGGTATTAATCTCCCCAGAGAAAGAAGTGTTGGAATACTCCATGCGTTTCACTTTTTCTAGTTCCAATAACACGACTGAATACGAGGTGTTGCTAGCGGGGATGAAGCTGGCTAAAAAATTGGAGGTCACTAATCTAACGGCTCATAGTGACTCGCAGTTAGTTGTTCAACAGTGTCAAGGAACTTACGAGGTAAGGAAGCCAACATTGTCCCGTTATCTACAAAAGGTGAGGGAATTGGCACAGAAATTCAAACGCTTCGAGCTAATCCAAATCAACAGATCCCTCAACCGACATGCCAACGCATTGTCCAAGTTAGCTTCTGCTCGTGACACCCCTGTACGATTGATTCATATGGAGGTCTTACAACGGGTAAGTATAGATGAAAAGGAGGGAGAGGTGCATTGCATTGACGTGGCTAATGACTGTAGAACACCGATACTGAGATACCTGCTTAATCAGGAACTCCCAGTAACACCTTTTGAGGCCAAGAAGCTGAAGACCTGCGTGACCTGCTTTACAGTTCGAGAGCTGTATAAAGGAGGGTACTCCATGCCTCTGCTAAAATATTCGGGACCCCTAGAAGCAGGATGAGCCTTGAAAGGGGTACATGAAGGGGACTGCAGAGAGCACCTCAGAGGGTGAGCCTTGGTTGGGAAGATCCTACGGGCTGGATTCTTTTGGCTAACCTTGAGACAGGATGCTACCCAAAAAGTCCAAACATGCGACAAGTGCCAAAGGAATGCACCTTTAACAACACAATCCCCTTCGTCGATCTTGTGGATATTTCAACCGTTGCCATTTGTACAGTAGGGGTTAAACATTGTGGGTTCATTTCCAATGGCATCAACATAAAGAAAATTTATGTTGGTGGCTACTGATTACTTTATGAAGTGGGTTGAAGTAGAGCCCCTAGCAACCATAATTGAGAAGAAGGTAGAGGGAATGGTATGGAAAGATATAATCTACAGCCTCAGTATTCCTCGGATTCTCAACACTGACCATGGGACGTAGTTTGATTTTGAAGCTTTTAGGGCCTTTTGTAAGAGATGGGGAATCAGTTTGAGAATGGCATCTGTGGCATATCCCCAAGCCAATGGGTAGGCAGAGGCGAGCAACCAAACCATCTTGCAGAGGCGAGCAACCAAACCATCTTGTCCCAAATCTTCAGCATCTGATCATTTTCCATGCAGTTTTCTATGATGCTTCGGTCGACAGGCCTCCCGTACCTTACCACAAGCATGTTGAGTGTAGATTTTGATGATTGATGATTGGGATGTGTGAATGTGAATGTACATTTATATTTTATGTACTAACAAAGCATGAAGCCTTCATAAGGCTTACAAAGCTATTCTTTAGTGATTTCATGACACAGATTATATATGGAAACTTCTTATACTTATATAAAGATTTCACTATATGTGGTAACAAGTTTTTAGAGAGCTTCCTAGAAATTTGAGTATTTGAGCTATGTATGGAAAGTTCTTCTTGAAATGGAAAGTATAGAAGATATATATATGGAATTCTAGTTCATATATGGAAAGTTCAAAAGATCTATATGGAAGTTTTTGAGGAGATTAGAGTAGTCCACTATATGGAGTTGTTAACGTGGCATTTTGATGACATGACAGCCACGTGGAGCATACTCACTAGGCTACATCATCTCGTTGGTCTAAATATGGTAAGAGAATCATGGAGTAAATTTAAAGGTTCCTAAAAGCTCATCTACTCAGTTAAATGTGGAAGAATTTTTTGAATTGCATTCAAATGGAGAAGTTAAAGATTCAGCATTATCGTTCAACATTAATGGAGGAAATTAAGGTTTGAAAATTAAACTTTGATAGATGTTACTTTCCTTTATTGTTGATTCTCTCTCATTAAAAGGATATGGAGACTCAAATCATGGAATCAAGTATCCTACTCATTATGGCTAATTGTTGTCTTCATTATGGGAGAATATTCAAAGGATATCTTGCATATATTCAGCTACACAAATTGATTCTCTTCTTGTTGTCAACATTTTTAGTATGGAAGCTTGATCAATTAAGAGCTTTTGAAGTTATAATTGATATCTTCATTGTTGGACAAATTTGCTTCATTATTTGAGAATATTTGGATGGATTTTACACCATTTGGAGGTTTAAATTCAAATTTTAAATTAGCTATACTTGTTATGGAAGCTAAGGGAAAAATTGCACAATCAAAGGTGATTGAAGATCAACTAGAAGTCAGAATTGATCATTTCTTATTTATGGTCAATTTTACAAGAATTATGAAGGATTTTGATGATATTTTTAATCCTTAAAATCAGCCATGCATTATTGGAATTGATTTTCTCATTCAAGGCTGATTGGAGATCAACAAAAGTCAAAGGTCTTGATGATCAATCAAGTTAACTAATTATGGAAGGTAAATCAAGAATTCAAATGAAGGGTTGAGATTGGCTTAAAGGCTTGACACATGGAGGGCTGAGATTGATCAAGAAAAGCCTACTCTAACACTATATAAAAGGGTATCTTGAAGGCTTTGGAATAACTTTTGGAGGCCCTATTATTTTCTACATTATTGGCCGAGTTTTTTTCATTCTCTCTAAATCTTTTTGTTCCTCCATCTTCTTGAGAGAAAACT
Organism: Diospyros kaki; assembly: GCA_036245055.1. Taxonomy (NCBI): domain Eukaryota; kingdom Viridiplantae; phylum Streptophyta; class Magnoliopsida; order Ericales; family Ebenaceae; genus Diospyros; species Diospyros kaki. Next base: position 21,635,693 of record BSEG01000014.1, on the reverse strand, counting down.
AAGAGAGTTCTCTACACTTCATTGTATTATTTTTGAGAGAACCCTATTTCTCAATCTCTACTATTTCTGTATCTTGTAAAGAGTGTACAAAATCTAAAATAGTGAGTGTGAGACTCCAGAAGTAGTTTGGTGGTAGTGAAGCCAAGTGAAGGCTTCAGTGGTTGTAACAAAAGTTTCATATAGTGGATTTGGTTGAAAATCCTAAGGAAGGAAATCCTTAGGTAGTGGATGTAAGCCATAAGGGCCAAACCATTATAAATAATTGTGTTTTTCTTCTCTTCACTCTTATTTATTATTGCTTGATTATACTTGTTTGTTTTGGTCTTGTGCTATTTAAAGTGGCCGAATCCTAAGGCCTACATTCTTGGTAGTTATTTTAATTATATTCTGATTTGCTTTAATTGATCATTCTTTGTACTCATTCAATATTCCATTTGGTTTATTTAAAGACTTGTTATTGTGTGCATTCAAATCACTTATTTTCACCAAGTTGTAATTTGAAGAGTATATTGGATCAAAACACATATTAACACAGCTGGCGGATATCATATTATCCATCTAGTATTTAAGTGCTCTCGTACTCTCAATTACAATTTTGGTTTATATTAAATTTTTTTTCTCATATATATATACGTGCATAAGTTTTGCATTAGAGTTTTAAAAAGGTGTCAATTCAGCCCCCCTTTTAACTAGGTTAGAACTCAACAAAGCAATCCCTTAGCCCTTTGCACGTGGGTCCCTAGATCTAGATCTGTCATTGTGAATACCGAACCAGTAGTGTTGTCATGTTGCTAGGGTTCTTTGTCCCGACTCTGTGAGTCATATCGATTGCACCATTGTCACCTTATCAATTGGCGTAACTCATATGCCATCACTTGACCATCTTCTTTCTCTTGCTTGACCCAATCCCTTGGATCCTTGATCTACGCATCTTATTTTCAACGTCACTAAATGGACCTCGAAAATATTCACCATCCGATCCTAACTCAATAGCTAGGCTATTTAAGCCAACCATCCTTGATTCATATCATCCGATACTAAACCTAATCTTGATAGCTAGGTTACGTCACATCAGATTGACCATTCATGACTCGATCATTCTTGGTAACTAACAGTTACCCCATCATTCATCGTAAGGATTTCGACTAATAACCTCAAATCAATAGTCTCTAAATCTCTCGAATCCATAATCATGGTTACCGAATCAAGCTTACTTTCGAATCATATCATTGGACCCTAACTTTCATAACTAGGTCATTCCGACCAGCTGTTCTATCACTTAACAAGGTTAGATCCTCAAATCAATAACCTCTAAGATCTCAACCGATAATCCCTGAATCTCAAAGTAGGGATTTCATTCTACGAACCATTAGTCTCTTTTCCCCTAAGCCTCTACTTGGGGTTTCTACTAATTGTCTTTAATTGTATCAAACTCCTTAAGTCTTCAAGTCAGACTTTTCCTAAGTCTCAAAATAAAATTCTGCTCTGATACCAACTGTAACACCTCGCCTCTTCAAGAGCATGTCACTATGCTGGGGGCTAACATATAATTACACATTTTCTTTCTAAAGGTATATTTCTTAAACCTCAAGTATCGTATTTCAAAGAGAAATCCCCAACATATCATTACAATGCAGAAATAATAATCAAATCCTGATATGGTAATTAATCAAATTCACTTTAATCATAACTTAAGAATCTGTACTATAGTATATCTTCAAAACTAAATATATGGAGATTCATCATCAAGAGGTAACAAATGAGTACCTCAAATAATCAAAAGATACCTCAAATCACCATTTGGAATACATAACATACTTTGAGATTACTAGACTAATCCTTAAAAGAACATAAGATTAAATATATGTTGACACATTTTTTTGTAACACCTTGCATTGAGCGATAGAAAGGACCAGGACAACTTACCCTGATGGGCCTACGCGAACTTCCTAGGGGGGTTACCCATCCTTGAGCTTTCTCAGCTCAAGCACACTTAACACGGGAGTTCTTTGCATGTGTCAACTCCCGGCCCGAAGATTGCACCACGAGCTGGGGGGCTTGTGTTACGGGTATTTTCTGAATTACTCCTTATGGGCTGGGCTCAACCCAACTAGCCAACCCAATCACCTAAGGCCTAGTAGGCTCCAAGCTGAGCTTGTTGGAGCAAGCTTACACATTGCTGAAACCTGAGCTCAGATCGCGGGACCAAGCCAGCTCCCGACGATGCTTTAAGTAATCTCCCAACGATGCTTCCAGCGAGCTCCCAACGACTCTTCCAGTTCGCTAACCTAATTGATCAGCTCATATAACAAGAAGACCACAAACCAGAGAACAGTGGTGGACTAGGTGTTGTCCCAGCTGGGCCGTCCAGGCCCAAGCTGGTCCTATCCTCTCGGCCTATTTGTTTGGCCCATGCCAGTCCCATCTTGGCCCTTGCAACAACATCACTGCATCCATTTATGGATTTTCGCGTGCCCACCTCAGATCCCATCCTCATTAATAATGGATCCCATCCACATTAATGAGGGTCCCGTAGGCACCTTGTTGCCGCCTGGGCGCCTCCGTCGGTGCCAGATATTCTATCCCATCACTTCCAGACGTATGACCCATGTAGGACGACATCTCTTCCTCTTATATATTAGCTAGCTTTCTTCAGAACCACGGTATGCTCTCTCTACCAACTTGCTGATACTTTGCACCTTTTTACTTGCTTACTTACTTGAGCGTCAGAGTATTTTGCAGGGGCCAATCAGCCAACAGATAAACAAAACCAGATCACATCCTTCTCTTTTTCGGATTCATTACATCAGTGCGGACCAACGAATCATGGTCGATCAATTTTGAACGTCGACATAATACATAACATACTTTGAGATTACTAGACTAATCCTCAAAAGAGCATAAGATTAAATACATATCCGTCTCTTCATGATGAAACAAAATACCAAAACCACATATTGAATCCATCGAACATGTCACCACGTGCCGTCACGTCTCAATCACTTCCATGCCTAAGCTGTAAGTCCTATCTGGAACGTTTGAATGTTCTAGGGGCATAACCCAATTACAAGATGAATCTTCTAATGAGAGTTTAAAGATAGATACATGAATACATGATGCAAATATATGAACAAACATATGCCCTAGTGTAACTTCCCTGGCCTTGTTGCCCGGTATGAACCCCTCAGTAGTAATCCCGACCTGTTTTCGAGATACTCCCAAACGTTGTTCCATCATTACCTTTGGGAAATTATGGCTACACTATCAGGGTGACACCCTAATCCTATGCACGAGTATCAATATGCCAATAATATCATGCTATGTAAGAATTACGACTTCCATGCAATAGTATATGAACAAATATGACAAAATGAACATATAACTTAGCCACTTTCATGACTATCATGCTCAACATGGGAAAAACATAATGTAGTGACCCGTTAGGGGACCCCATAATTTTTATTAGATTTATTTATGGTGCTAGAATTTTTTTGGATTTAATTTATGGATTTGGAGTTTGAGAATTAAAAATTATGGAAATATCATTAAATGGAATTTTGGGATTTTATGAAAATTATAATTTTTGTGGAAATTATGGAAAGAGTAATTATTTAATAGGAACTCGAGATGTAGGTCTATGGTATCCCATTGGAGATGACTTTGAATTTATGGGATACTCCGATGCAGATTTTGCCGTTGCAAGGTAGATCGAAAGAGCACTTCTGAAACTTGTCAATTGTTAGGAAACAAACTGATATCATGGTTTTGCAAGAAATAAAACTCAATAGCATTATCAACCGCCGAAGCCGAATAATAGCCGCCGAAAGTTGATGTGCTTAAGTCCTTTGGATTCGTTAAGAATTAACCGACTTTGGAATTAATTTCAAGCAAACCCCCATCAAGTGCAATAACACAAGTGCTATTAATCTTTCAAAGAATCTGGTGTTACATTCTAGAGCAAAACACGTAAAAGTAAGGCATCACTTTCTAAGGGACTATTTTCAAAACCAAGAAATATCTCTTGAATTGGTCCCAATCGATTTGCAATTATCTGACATTTTTACAAAACCCTTTCTAAAGGATCGATTTAATTATATTAGAAGGGAATTAGGGATAATAAATCCCTTCGGGTAGCTTAGAATATTGAAATGGAAAAATTTCTTGTGCAAATTTCGTTTTTGTTCTTAAAAAAGGTCAACCTCTCAAATTTAAAAGGCCAACCTAGATAAGGTTGACCCTTCTTCGCCTATGTGATGCCCCACTCCCACTTATGAGTGCCACTTGTGAACAATCATCCGAATTGCTTACATGCCTGGTTAATTGTGAAGGGCGGGCTATGTTTCAACATGAAACGCCCTAGGTGGGAATTAGGTTTTGTCCTTCCCTTCCCTCATCCATAGAATCGACTAGCAAATTGGGCTTTATGAATTCTACACTTTTCAAATTAATTTCCAATTAACTTGCCCAATCACCTTTTTTATTAATTTATTTCTTCTTCTTTTCCAATATTCCATTGGGCTCCATATAAATCAAAATTCCAAACAACGCATTGATTTTTCCAATTTCAAGGAAAAATCATAATTTTTAATTTTCCCCAAAATTCAACATTTATCTCCAAAAATGCCCAAAAAATCCATTTATTTCTAAAATTCCTCTGGGACCCAAAATTAATCTGAAAATGATCCAAAAATCCTAGATTTCCAAAAACATTTAAGAAAAATTAGCCAGTAGGGCCTGCTGGCGTGCCCACACGGGGCCTAGCAGGGCACTGGCAGTGCAAGCTAGCCACGGGCTACGTGTGAGCTTGTCGTGTGCCCACGCCCGGGTGCCTACTCACCTGTACGCCCGAGTGCGCGCCCGTACGCTGGGCGTGCCTACTGCCTGCTGCAGCCCCCTGTAGCCACCTGCTAGCCTAGCTGTTGCCATCTTCCATCCTTCACTTTTATTTTTGAACTACGTTGCTTGCCTCGTAGCGATCTTTCTAAACTTTCATTAAATCCATGAAAACAACTGGGGAATTTGTCAACCCAAATGGTATCACCACAAACTCATAGTGTCCATAGTGAGTCCTGAAAGTAGTCTTTTGAATGTCGACATCTCTGACTCGTACCTGATGGTATCTCGATCTCAAATCTATCTTTGAAAATACCTTAGCTCCTCGTAACTAGTCTAACAAGTCATCCACCCGAGGCAAGGGGTACTTGTTCCTCACTGTCAACTGATTTAATTACCTATAATCTATACACAATCTCAAAGACCCATATTTCTTCCTCACAAACAATATAGGCATGCCCCATGGGGATAAATTGGGCCTGATAAAACCCTTTTCTATTAATTTTTCTAACTGGCCATTCAATTCCTTTAGCTCATTGGGTGCCATTTGGTATGGAGCCTTAAAAATAGGTTGTGTACCAGGTAAGAACTCAATAGTAAACTCCGCTCCTCTCTGGGGAGATAATCCTAGTAACTCATTAGGAAAAACATCTGGGAAATCATGTACTACTGGCACCTCGGATAGCTTCCTCTTGCTTCCCTCGTCGGTGGTCACAAAGGTTAGATAAGCTTCACATCCATCACGCATTAGCTTCTCGACTTTCATTACTGAGATCATAGGAATCGTGGCCATAGGCTTGACTCCTCTATATAAGAATCGACTGTTAAGGTAGTTCAAAGTATATAATCTTCCATCGACAATGAACTCTTACATAATGCCATGAAAACCAATCCATGCCAAGGATCAAATCAAAATCCCTGACATTAGGAATTACTAAGTCTCCCAATAGCTTCTTATCATGTACCTCGATCTCACAATTCTCAAACATTTCTTTAGCCACCATAATCTTATTTCTCAATGTAGATACAATCAAATGATACAGCAAAGAAATCCAGGAATGAGGAACATAACATACTGTGCGCAGTGCAATAAAAGAATGTGTAGAACCAATATCAAATAATGCATGCACATCATGACCGTATAAAGATAGAATACCTTGGATAGTTTTGCCACCTTGGATAGTTTTGCCGCCTTGCTCTGCATCTGCTGTAGTGAGAGCATAAACCCTACCCTGCACCTGAGGTCTCTCCACGGGAGGTGGATGTTGTGCTACTAGTAGTGCTGGTATAGGTGCTCCTAGCCCTCTAATTGCTGGTGGCCTCTTATTCGTTCGTTGGCCTTTATTCTGGGGCAGTTGTGTACACTTGTTAGCTATGTGTTCTTTTTGTCCGCGCCTGAAACAAGGCACCTCTAGTGCTAGGAGTGCTGTTTGATTCCTCGTACAATCTTTTTTTCTATGCCCTTCTTATCCACACTTGTAACATACATTTTTTCCAGCCAAGCACGGTCCCCTATGCTTCTTCCCACACTGACTTCACTGTGGATTATTCTCTATATTATTTCCTGATCCAACTATCCACTTCCTTTTCTTATTATTAGATGAACCTTGAGATGTACTCGCTCCCTTCTTGGCAGCTTGTGCCATCCTCCACTCATTGCGATCTCTCTCGATAGCATATGCTCGCTGGACTACTATGGCATAATCCACACTCTGAGCTCCTCCAAACCCATGGCGAATATCAACTTGCAATCCTCTCTGAAACTTAGCAGCCTTCTTAGCTTCAGTGGACACCAACTTTGGGGCATAACGAGACAAGGCTATAAACTTTGCCTCATATTGGGCCACTGTCTTAGTACCCTGTACTAGCTCGATAAACTCATAGACCTTCTGCTCTTTGACCCACGTTGGATAATAAGCATCATTGAACACTTGCTGAAACTCGACCCATGTAGGTTCTTAATTACCAAACCTCGGGCCAGTAGTCTCCCACCATCTCTCAGCATCACCCCTGAATGAGAATGTGCCAAGTCGCACCCATTGATCATCTGTACAACCAATAGTACAGAGATGCTTCTCTATTGATAGCATCTAATTCTCAGCCGCTACTACATCTGTGCCTCCATGGAACGCTGGTGGTCAGAAGGCCATAAAATTTTTCAGTAGTTGACTATCGGTATCAGTCACCATAACTGAAGCTGTTGGGGTAGTTGGCGGATCACCTCTATTGCCTCCTGCTTCTGGTGTTCCTTGTGGTTGCCTTACTTGATTAGTTACTAGGGTATCAACTACCCTTACTAGACTTGCCAACATGCCTCGCATCTTGGCCGTCCCTTGCCGTGGATCGCTACCAGACTCCCCTAGCGAGCTAGGCTTGGATACTAGGACTTCCACTAGAATAAAAGCAACCTGACTGCGAGTACGGGGTCGTCCACCTTTATTACTCATCTTCTTGCATCACCACTTAGGGTTAGAATACTCTTAATTGGGCCAACTTATCTAACTGACGGACAGGAGTCCTAACTCTACCCAACATTCTATGTGTGTGCGGGAGATACCTCAAAACACCGCTCAGACACCAATACTGTAACGCCCCACTTTCAATTACACAATGAAGCAATAAGATATTCATTATATGCTAATAATAACCTCAGGCGTTATTGGAAATCCTTTATCAACGGAAGCAAGGATCAAACCTGATTATGCTAAATAGCTAGGATTTCCATAAGTTTAAATAAAAGTCTTTCACATACCCACATATCAGAAAGTTAGAGCAGCTTCAGAACTACATAAATTTTATGGTACAGTCGCAGAACCGCACACAAACACCATACATCCTTAAGTATCTTAACTGCTATTTAAATTACAACATTGGGATTACATGGGTACACAAATAAATCCAACTCTAAATCAACCAAGCACCACCTCTGGATCCTTGCTCATGCTGGAACCTGGAGTACCTGATAAGCTTAATATAGCTGGAATGTTGAATGTTCCAGGGGTTTGAAACACCTAAGTTAGATTATTACATCTAAGTGAGTGGTACAAGGAAAGAAACTATGCATGCAAGAGAAATATGTAGCTTTGCCAGGAGACATGCAGAAATAAGAACGAAATCTCCCCAAGATCATAGCTCACCACAAGAGCACGAGGTCTAGGCTCACCGCAAGAGCATGAGATCCCCTGTGATGTCCCAACAACTAGCCACAAATACAAATACCGAGATGCATATAAAATAAGCAAGATTTGCTCAAAAGCAATAAAACATGAGATGTAACCTCTTGGCCCCCTTACACAGGCACGAGATATCCTCCTTACTTGCCATGTATGAACCTCTTGACCCCCTTACACAAGCTTGAGGTAGCCCTCTTACACGTGGTCAGCCCCTTTACACAGGACCCCGTGGTGGTTCACACACGACAAGCCACCAACTAGCCACAATCACCAAATGACAAGATGTATGACAAAGCAGAAGGAATATGATCACAAGGCATGCACGAAGTTGTCATGGCCAAACTTGATGCAACAAAGTAGAAAGGATATGCTAAAAAAAAAAGGGAACATAAGACGTAAGCAACAATCATCCACAAGTGAAAACCAAAAGTGATCAATAGGAATCGAGCATGCAAAAAAATCACTCACAAATGAAATCGAGAATGATCAAGAGGAAGCAAGAAGCATGCACAAGAACCACTCACCTTGATCGTTTTCCCTTCAATAGGATTGTTCACAGCCCGATTTCGAGCACTAGGGGATGTTTCTGCAGAAATCACGTATTTCAGTGAACTTGACCTTAAATATTTTTACATAGGGTTGTAGATAATTAAAATAGGAGAACAACGGTAAAAATTTCAGGTCAAACGGAAGCTGGACGCACCCTCACGGGCCCCCGGAAGGGTGGCCACGCGCCGCCTCCTTCCCTGTTACGGATTTTGCAACCTAAAATTAAAAATGCTATAACTTGCTCATTTTTTCTTTGATTCACTCTCCGTTTGAACCTATAGACTCCTCTTTTCGTTCTCTACGATCCTACAAAAAGAAATTTGACTTACCTCTTTGATTTACCTTCTGTTTTTGCTGCTTTTCGACAAGGTATCTTTAGCCTTCCTCCTCTTTGCTTTCTTGGATTTCTTTCCTCTCCTTGTTGCACTTGTTCTTTTGCTATGTTTTAGCTTCATGTGGGTCTCTCCTCCTCCTCTTTATATATCCTCTCAAGTCCTCAAATCCCAAGTTAACCCTTAGCTTTTAAGTCACTCATTTTCTTCCCAAGCCATCATTACAATCTTTGAATTTTTCTTGTTTGATTTTATCTTCCAATTCAAGCTTCCATTTCCTTCCAATCCCAAGCCTCCAAATCTCACCTTCACATGGCTTCTAGGATAAGAACCCATCATGGCCCTTATTGCTTCCTTTCCAAGCCAATCTCTTTCTTCCAAGCTAAGTCATCCTAAGACTTTTGGTGTAAGATTAATCATTCATTATTACAACTTCCAAGCTAAGCCACCTTAAGACTTTTGGGGTAAAATTCATTATTACAACTTCCAAGCTAAGCCACCTTAAGACTTTTGGTGTAAAATTCATTATTAAAAATTCCAAGCTAAGCCACCTTAAGAATTTTGGGGTATTATAAATATTGTATAACACCTCCTCTCTTAGAATTGCCCGAGAAGAGGTGCTACGGAGAAAATAGATAAAATAAAATAAACTCTTTGATAAACTAAATTTGAAATCATCAATAACTCAACTAATCAAAACTGGAAGCATCTCAAAGAACTAAAATTGAACTTCGAGTCAATATAAACTGAAAACCATAAACTCTGTCGAAGGGATAATCCCTCAACTAAGTTATAAAATAATCCTAAACTGACAAGACACTATAAACTAACAAAACCCCCAAACATCTTTTTTTCTTGAGCAGCTCCACGTACACACACTACTGACAACTGTTGCTAGGCCTCACATCTGGTACTCCCTCTCTAGGACCTAGAATGGTGAAGATTACAAGGTGAGCTACAAAGCTCAGCAAGTAACAACCTGGAATAAATAACTGAAGTTGAATCAAAGAATATCGATACTGATAAAATACTAATTGTCCTTGAACTGAAAAGATAATATTCATTGTCTATTTGCATTTACAAAATCTTAATGCACATAATTTGAAAATAAATGCAGGTATGCAACTTTACCTCATAGGCCCACACAATCTGTAATACATACCTGACTGATTTGAAACCTGCGTACATAAAAATTGTAAGCACATATTGTGGGCAATATGCCCCTAGCCCCCTAGTTGTCACTAGGCGAGCGAGACATAAACTGAAACTGGTGGGATCCCCGCAGATAAGCTGCTTGGCGAGCATACTGAATGCAATGTCCATACACATGCTGACACCCGATATGAAGTGTAACACCCCTCTCCTAGAACTGCTCGAGAAGAGGTGTTACAGAAAAAATAGATAAAATAAAATAAACTCTCTGATAAATTGAAACTGAAATCATTAATAACTCACCTAATCAAAAGTGGAAGCATCTCAAACAACTGAAATTAAACTTTGAGTCATTATAAATTGAAAACCATAAACTCTGTCTAAGGGACAATCCCTCAACTGAAATATAAAATAATCCTAAAATGACAAGACACTATAAACTAACAAAACTCCCAGACATCTTTTATTCTTGAGCGGCTCCACGTACACACACTATTGACCACTGCTGCTAGGCTCCACATTTGGTACTCCCCCACTAGGACCTAGAATGGTGAAGAGTACAAGGTGAGCTACAAAGCTCAGCAAGTAAAAAGCTGGAAAGAATAACTGAAGCTGAATAAAAGAATATCAATACTGATAAAATTCTTACTGAACTTGTACTTAATATAATCACTATCTGTTTGCATTCACAAAAATGTAATGCACATAAACTGTAAACTAAATGCAGGTATGCAACTTTGGCTCATGGGCCCACATAATCTGATAATACATACCTGACTGATTTTAATCCTGCATACATAAAAACTATAAGCACATACTGTGGGCAATAAGCCCCTAACAACCTGGTCGTCACCAGGTGGGTAACTCATAACTAAGCTGAAACTAATATTATGGGATCCCGACGGACTAAGCCGCCTGGTGCTAATAATGCAATGTAATGCTCAGATACATGCTAGCACACGATATGAAGTGCTCCATATAAAGTCATTGTAATACCCCATATTTTCGTAAAGTTGTCACGTGTTTTAAGTGGGTTTAAAATACCAAAAAATGGGATTAAAAGGGCAGTAAGTTGCCGAATCGACTAGAGGGAGTGCTCCAGAGCCTAGATGCTTAAGGAAAATGATGTGGCATTATCGAGTAGGCCAAGATATGATTTATGGGGCTGAAAGAAATTTGATTGGGAACGGTTTTTGGTACAGCTAAAAATGCAGCCATGATTTGGGATGAAATATCGAATTGTTGTAGGTGACTTCCGAAAAGTCAACGGAACCTTGAGGGGGCTTTGGTTTTTTGTAATGAACAACCCTTCAGTGGTTTCTAGAAGAAACAAAAGGGTTTGAGGTCAAATAGAAGATTCGGGCCTTAGTGCAGTTTTTCAAAATTGCTAGAAGGAGGTCGAAATGTCATTTTTTGAATCTTCAAGGGGTGAAATGAAGATTTTAGGACTTGAGGGTCCTAGTGGAAAGGTCAGAAAGTTCAGGGTGCTAGAGAAAAAGGGCCAAAGAGTGATTTAGAAAATGGTAGGGGCTGAATTACAATTTCGCGAAAGTTGGAGCTGCCATGGTCGACCATCGCTGTCGGTCGTTGATCGAGGCCATCCGACCATTGGGATCTTGAGGCCTTGGGTCAGGGAAGCTCATGGACCAAAGCTTGGTCGTCGGCGAGCATTGAGGTGGTCGGATTTTCGAAAAATCCGATCGAGTTTTGGTCGGTATGTCGCTGCAACGCCGCAACCTGTAATCGGAAAATCGAGGCCGTTTGTCTCCATTTTTGGGTCGCCCAATAGGTGGTTGTGGAGCTTGAGGCATTGGGTCGACCATCCATGTCGGTTTTAAGGCCCAATTTTGGCTATAAATAGCCGGGTTTCACGATAGGGTTTGGCCGAGGGTTTCAAAATTTTGAGCTCCAAATTGGGGTTACTATCGAACGAATTGAAGCTTGAGATTAAGGGGCTTTTGAAGCCCATGAGCTGATGAGATTTTTTGGAGAAAATGAAGCGTTTTGGTGGCGGTTTGAAGGGTATTCGTGGCTCCCCGGATATGGGAGGCGGTGGTTTCGGCCTAGGCTTTAAGCCTCCGGTTGGACCCCCTCTGGTGGTCCTTTCGGTCATCCAAATATGCCAAGCTGATAGATTAGAGGAGGGCTTCATTGAGGTGTGATTGGAATCAGATTTCGGTGCCGGTCGGCGAAGTGCTCGCAGGAGAAGATGACGCGCGTGCGTCACACGCGCGGCTTCACACGCGCAGGCGCGTGGCAGAGAATGTGGGGGCGCGTGCGGGCACGTGGCATACCAGAAAAATATGAAAAAAATATAAAAAAATCGAGAAAAATAAGTTAAGAGGCCTTGTGCAAAAAGATTTGGTGTTTGGATTTTCAGTTTCTTGATTTCTGCATCAGTTAGCCTCGTTTTACGTGTAAGCGATGCTTCGGGGTAAGTTCTAGAATTTCCTTTTGAAGTTCTTAGAATAAATATGGCCTATAATGTTGTCGTGCTCGAGGTGAAGTAACTTGTGCAACTTTTGAGGTGTGGCACGAAAATCGAGGTGATACACAAGAATCAAGGCAATGCACAATCATCATGTATAGTGCTCGAAAGTCTTGGTAGTGCACGAGATTAGAGATAGCGCACGAGAAATGAGGTAGTGCGCGAGAATCAAGGACTTGTGCGCATATCGAGGTGTCGTGCGCTTTTCGAGGTGTCTTGGTCTTGTGGCAAAGGTGAGTGCTCCGACTTAAAAACCTAGTTTTGTGTGACAAATTGGTTTATGTGAGTGCTTCGACTTAAAAACCTATTTTTGTGTGACAATTGGTTTATGTGAGCGCTCCTACCTTCGTACAACTTGGTTTATATGAGACTCCTATACTACAAACTCTATTTTGTTCTCTTATGTGAGAATTATATTGCATGAAATAGTTTTGCAAACTCTAGTTGTTCTTTTACGTGAAATCATGTTGCATATTCGAAATGTGTTTCCTTGGAAAATATATACCATTGGTTTTCAGCTATTGCATTCATAAAATCCGTGTGGCCATACTGTTGTACCTATTTGTTGTTGCCTGAAGGCAAAGGTCGGAGATCTCCCGAGAGGCACTATGCATGAGCCATCGAGAAAGCTCTTGTGGGGAATACCATGAGCCTAAGGGACAGCGAGTGTGGTGCTTGCATGAGTTCTATGAGGTTGGGTCAGGGTGGCATGGTTAGGGATCTCCCGAGAGGCGCTATGCGTGCGCCGTTGAGAAAGCTCTCGTTGGAGGCGTCCATGTTCATGAGACACTTTGTAGTAGTTCTCGTTATTTTCCTCATACGTTTCATACATGTTCATGCATTGATATAAACTATTTTTCGAGTTTCTCACTAGAAGGTTCATCTTCTAATTGGGTTATGCCCCTGGAATATTCAAATGTTCCAGGTTTGGCGAGCAACTCTAAGGGAAAGAAGATAGCTGAAGATTAAGTTTATCTGTTGTTGTTTGTAGCATGCTTTAGCTACGTTCCGTTGAGGATTAGTCTTGTTAAATGTAAGTGTGATTTGATGTATAAATGAGGTGTTTATTTGTTATCTCTTGAGGATGAGTCTCCATGTATTGAGGTATTTGAAGATGTATTATGGTACGGATATTCATGATTTAATTAAGGGAATCAGTTGTGTACCATATCAGGTTTCGATTCATTGCTTTCGCAAATTTTATGATGTGCTGGAGAGGTTTTGTTTGGAATTCGGTACTCGAGGTTTTAGATATGTACTGCCAAAAGAGGGAATTTATGCATTTATATTGGGACCCAGCATAGTGACACGCTCGGTAAGAAAAAATCGGGGTGTTACAGTCATGCTCCACGCTCATACCAAGATGTATGCACCTAATCTCACGAAATAATGTTGATCATGTAATAATAAATGCTAAACATGTCGTTTGATCTTCAATATATTGGAATACAAAGATTCTATGAATTATGTATTATGGTATGAGTATGTTAGATTTATCATACTTGGCATGAGAATTCAATATTTAGAAGTATTGAATATTTTAATTTAAAGGAAAACTTGGATTAAAACATTACTAGAAGTTCACTTGGATTTTTGGAAAAGCCATCCGGATATTATGAAGGATATCCTGATATGAGGAAAGGCATCCAGATATGAAAAAGGCTCATCCTGATACCTTGGTGCCCAAATCAAAAGCTATTGAGATATGCTGGGATGTATTCGGATATGAACTAGGACATCTGGATATGATTCAGGTCATTTAGATATCTCACTGAGGCATTTGGATATGAAATTCCAAAACTTGAGATGGACATCCAGATATAAAACAAGGCATTCAGATATACTGGGCCTATCTGGATTGAAGGGAAGGGCATCCAGATGTGAGCTATCCGGATGTTCGAAGAACCATCCAGAAAGCACACGCGCAGAACTTGGAACTCATCTGGATATGGGAAGGCCCATTCAGATATCTGTAATTAAATTTGATGAACATGAATGCTGACAAAGACAAAAATATGTAACAAAACTTAATGATTCTGCACCATTCTGAATAAAATCTTGGAAAAATGAATCTCAATCGATATGAAACAACTTTAAGGATGATTCAAAGATAATATATGATTGAATCACTATAAAGATCATACATATATGAGAACTTGCCTTTAAAAGAAATAAAAGGAGGAAGGAAGTTGTAGCTGAAAAGAAAGAAGAAATAATAGGATTTGCACTCCAAATGGGAGAAGGAGTAATAGAACTCACAATCTAAAATGAAGAGGGAGTAATAGAACTTTCAATCCAAAATGGAGAAGGAGTAATAAAACTGGCAATCCAAAATGGAAAAGGAGCAATAGAACTTGCAATTCAAAATGGAGGAGTAATAGAACTTGCAATCTGTCGACGTTCGGAATTGGTCGACCGTGATTCATCAGCCCGTATTTATGTAATGAATCCGAAAAGGAGAATGGTGTGTGGTATGATTTGGTTCGTTGCTCCACCGGCCGGTTAGCCCCCTGCAAATACTCTGCAGCTCAAGTCCGTAAGATAGCAATGTAGAGTATCAATAAGTTGGCAGGGAAAAACATACCTTGGATCTAAAGAGACCTGGCTGATATATAGGAGAAGGGAATTTCTTCCTGGTTACGTCATGTACCTACAAGTGAGGGGACTGAATATCCGGCGCTGGCGGAGGCCCCCGGGTGGTGGCATGGTGCCGACGAAACCTTTATTAATGTGGATGGTGTTTGTCATTAATGAGGATGAGATCTGGCATTAATGAGGTTGGGATCTGAGGTGGGCGTGCAGAGATTTAGAAGTGGCTGCAATGATGTTATTGCAAGTGGTATAGGGCTAGGATGGGACCGGCACGGGCCAAGAAAATGGGCCGAGAAGGTGGGCTAGGTTGGGCCTGAGTAGCTCAACCAGAAAAACCCCTAGTCCACAACTGTTCTCTGGCTACTCTGTGGTTTCCTTGTTACACGAGTTGATTAGTCAGACTAACGAGTTGGAAATGTAGTTAAGAGCTTGTCGAAAGCTTGTTGGGAGCTCGCTACCAGTATCGTTAGGAGCTCGTTAGGCCCATGGTCTGAGCTCGGGTTTCAAGGATGTATGAGCTCGCTTCGATGAACCGAGCTTGGGCCTACTGGGCTTTAGGAAATTGGGCTAGCCTACTAGGTCGAGTTCAGCCCATAAGGAGTAGTGCGAGAAATACCTGTAACAGAAGTCCCCCAGCTCACGGTGCGATATTCAGACTGGGAGTTGATGTGTGCTAGCTATTCCAGTTGTTACTCCACCTTTCGGACTTTTTCCCAATCGCTTCAAATCACACCGTTTCATGCAACACGTCTCATCTCCATCGTATTTAATGCGCACGTTGCCCCATTACTGTGCATGATTATGCCTGTGGGACCCATAAGCTATCGTGCGATCGATGGATATGGAGCATTCCATAAGCTATTTTGATCTGACAGTTGAGATTGATCGAGCTAAAGGTATAAATGACAGGGAAACCCTCGCTATTTCCCTCTTCATGCCATTTCGAATTTTGTTGTTTTGCTTTCATCCTCGAGACTTCCATTGTGACCAAGCTCTTCCATCCGCAATCGTTCAGGCATCGACCATCTCTTCCCGAGGCTCGCTTCAAGTTCTCACATCGGTGAGAGACTCAGTGATTGGTAAGCTTCTTATGACCTTCGTCTCTTTCTTTCGCTTAAATCGTCCATCGTCGGTTAACTGTGGATGGTTTTTCTGGTCTTCCCGATTCTGTCGGTGTCTCTTTCCTTTTCTAGGGGATCGATTCGAATCGGTTGGTTAGGTGTTCATCGAGTCTTCAGGATTCGATCGATTCGATTCTGTCGGTGTCGCTTAATGACCTTAGGATTAGTCTTCCATGGAATACTGGGTTTATAGTTGTAGCCCCTCCGCCTTAGGCGACACCCTGTTGCAAAGTGCATGACCTTCCAAATAGGGCGTATTCTTAGGGCTCTTCTGACTCTTTAAGGTTTGGTTTGCAACCTGCGACCTGACTGTTCTTTCATTTTCTTTGTAGTTGTCCGATTCTGTTTAAAGGAACTCAGGTCAAAAGCGCTACAAACACATCATAGGAGAAGATGATACCTCGAACTCAGAAGACTGCTTGGTGATAGAGATGCATAGCCTTGAGGAGACTAGCTCGCGAGTTCGGGAGGTCGTAGACGTGTCGTCTTCTGAAATCGATTTGGTCGTTAGTGAGCAGGTCGCTGAGGGAAGCATGGGGCGATACCCTTCCAAAGCCAAATTTCACAAAGTGGCGACCTGCGTCTGGGAGTCTTGCCTCCCGAAGGGTTACCTGGTGTATGTCCCATCTTCGAGTTACCATGTGGCTTATCCCCCAATTGGCTTTATATTAAAGTAAAGAAAGATAAGTACGGGGCAAGCAACGTAGTTCAAAATTTTGAACCTTACCCGATCTCGGCGATTGGATCAAAGTTGAAATTAAATCATTCACATACAAATAAAATAAATTTAACCTTTAGATGTTCGAGTTGTTCGCAGATTTGAGTCGTCCAAGCGTCCGACCTCTAACTCGTGAAACGCATCACGCGTCTGTTGGCAAGGAGAGCAGAATAGGAGTGCTAGCTCCTTCTCCTTTTTGCGGCTTGTGTATGGATGGAAAAGAACGCCCACGTTTGAAATCGATACCAAAAAGAAACGAGAAAAATTGAATTGCATTCGTTTTTCAACTCTTGAAAAACCACACAAAATAATCACTCTCATCCATTTTGGGCAACCCATAAAGGGATATTTATAAGGAGCTCTAGGGTTTCTTAAACCCTAATGGATATGGGCTGGCCCATTTAATTTAGTCCAATTAGGAACTTAATTAAATAGGTTTATTCTAGTCTAACTAGAAATATAATTAAATGGCCCAAATCCTATTATGGGTTTAAATATTATATTCAACCCAAATCCAATTTAGCCTTAATATAATATTTAATATTTGACCCAAATCTAATTTAGCCCAAATATAATATTTAATTTAATATTTGGCCCAAATACTTTATTTAGTCCAAATATTAATTTAAGCCCAAATATATTTTATTTCCTATTTGCCACTCCAACAAATAGAAAAATATTAAATTAGAAACTCCTTCCTAATTTAATCAATTGCCATTTTAGGAAACTTTATCCTTTATGACGACTCCTCGTCATATCGACATCATTACGTCTATTTGTTCTTTTTCTGTGAGAACCTACGACAACATAACTTCTTGTCGAAGTGTCCCACTTAACCATACGTCAACTCTCCTGGTTTAAGCTAGAGACTGTACCTATTACGTATGACTCATTAGGCTTCCAAATATGTTGGGAATGTGTTGGATTGAACACATAAGACAAGATTGGCCTCAGGTAAGGCATCATACCTACCCAATTATTCAAAAGGATTCATAATCCTCAAATAACCTTTCACGAGCATGCTTATCGTGTAATTCGATCCTCTCGTCAATGTATCTTATGTGATCTCAAGTCTAGCAATCTGTTGCTTGATTATAATCACATGAGTTTTTCTTCAGTCATCTGGATATCTTCACTTAATAGAAAGTGAATCAATAACTCCTTATTGATTTCTTTCACCATGGCCATGGATTTAAAGTGAACATCCACCGAAGGCGCCTTAGATACATCATCCTCTATCAAGGGATAGACGAGTCCCATCTTGGTTATACACCCATCTCCATAAGCCTCACGATATGCCTAACGATGGCCCACATGCAGCCTTTATCTAGGCCCATTGAAACAATGTCAAAGCATACCGGTCTTCTTATGAGATGACCGTGACAACCTCAGGTCCAAAGATTAGTTACACCCATCTCATATGAGAATACCATCAACATATAACCAAAATGGATTCTCATGGCGAGTTATGTCCAGTGACACGTTCTCTAACATTAGTCACCTATGTATTTGTCTAGGCATCCTCATGCCTATGGGTGTGAGACCCCCATTACTATCACATAGCAAAAACATAGCACATACAAGTCTTACTGTAATTGTTAATGTTCATTCTTGACATTGCTACGACTTGAGACGTTTAATGAAGTCTAGAAACTGTGATGCATCATCTCACATCTTTAGAGATTAATCACAGTATACATCATATGGATTTCTATCTAGTTTCATTCGGTTATTACAATAATAACAAGAAACTAATAGAATGATTTCTTGTGAATTTGAACAACTCCTTATTCAAATAATAAACATGATTACAATTGTTAGTGTACAACATGCTCAATTTGATTGGGTCTAGAGCACCTACACTAACACTATAGCCATTAGCCCCCAACAGTTTGAGTCTGGGTTTAGGCTTCCTATTGCACCCTATTTTTTAAACCTCCTGAATGAGCTTAAGCTCGGCCATTCCAGCTGACCCCAAACTAATACACCCAACTTACCTCTTTAGCCGTCTTATTCCTTAGGAACAAAATTTCTCCCCCATCTGCGAAACTTATTAAATTCTTTTTTTCTTTTAAGAATGCCAAGGATGGGCTGTACTATTTGGTAGCTCATCCTTCTCAACACAAGGCTATTCTTCCCCAAGGCAGGGCAAAGGGGAAATCCAACGTGGGCGATTACAAGTCCAGTTGGTTCTTTGTTTCCTGCCCTTCCTTTTCGCCACTCAAGAATTTTAGTTTCGTACTAACCCCAGGTAAGGGTATTTTAGCTCGTGTAGCTCCTTTTAACCTTTTACATGTGTTCTGATATCTTCATTTTGTTGTGCAGATTTCTAAAGCGGAAAGCCAAATTTTTCGGCTGAAGAAATCGAAATCCTTGATAACCTCATTACTAAGGGAGCGAGCTTAGAGACTTTCGAGATGACAGATGAATTGCTCAGGGAATACCAGCTCGCACCTTCTCTTGAGGTTGAGATCATGAGTGAAGGATCTATCAGGGTCCGAGGTGCAGGAGCTATTCAACCCGCCCCTAAGATCGCAGAAGCTGGCAGCAGCAGAGGGGGAGAGGGTCAAGCTGAAGACATGGTGGATCTCAACCTTGTCATGCCGAAGAGATCTGAGGCTAGATCGAGTGCTACTTGGTCTGCAACTCCGAGCTCAAGCTCTCGGGGCAGGAGGTTGGAGTAGCCACAACCACAATCGCGTCCTCAACAGCATCAACACCCACAAAAACAACAGCAGCAAAAACATCACCAACAACAGCAAGAACAACGACAATGACCCCAACCTCAGCAAACACAACAACATCGCCTCCAATAGCAATCAGGGCAGCGAGCTCTTGCTTCTCACGATCGCGGTTCAAGTGGAGCTTGCGGGAAAGAGGTTATGAGGGAGGCCTAGAATGGCTTCGTTGCAGGCTCAAAAAAAAGACCTGATCAACCGCAACAGTGAGAGGATGGCAGGGGCAAGAGGGCTAAGGTCCTTGAAAAAGAGTCGACCTTGGAGGCCATGCTAGGAGGGACCTATTTCAGCACCCTCCTGGACAACCTGCCCATACTTTTGGGTGTGGTTGCCAAGCCCCTGGATGACGCTGGGATGAAATGGATGGCCCTTTATGACTTCATCACCCTTCATAGTTGCGTGGTAAGTTTTGTTTTTATTCCTTTTTTTTTTTATCCCTTTTCTCGAGCTAATTCTTTCTATTTTATAGCTTTCCCTTGCTATCATGAAGCTCAGAGGGAAACACTAGGACTTTGAGGTGCAGTTGGATGCAGTAAACACATCTCTCCAAGCTGAATTAAAGAAGCTAGAAGGGGAGAAGGAGACCGAATGTGCTGAGCTCCTTGTTGCCCAAAAGGAGACTGAGGAGGCACATTAGAAAAATAAAGACGTCGGCGAGAAGCTTCGTTGGTCGAAGGAGACATGGATTCCACCCACTCTAAGCTCATTGACGAGCTAAATAAGTCTAAGGAGGAGTTGTAGAGGGCTCAGAATAGGTTGAAATCAACCGAGGCAGAGCTGCAGAAGGCCAAAGACGAGCAGAAGCAGGCTGACGATCAGGCTGACCGGTGAGAGAAGATCGCGAATAAGACCATTGATGATATCAAAGCACATGTGGAAGCTTGGATAGATATAGCATGTAAGGAAACTAAGTCTGACACTTGCTTGATGTTCCTTTACACCTTTTGGCTGAACCCTCCCGAGATGGATTTCTCCTTCTTTGGGGGACAGGTCGTCGAGGAGGTGAAATGGTACGGGATCGAAGCTACTGAGAACGCTAAAGCTGCCACCCCATTAGAGTCATCCGAGGTTACCTCACTAGCTTCCCTAGCCGAAGTTTAATTGGTTGAAGTTGTCGAGGTGCAGCCTGCTGAAGCTGATTAGATCCAGCCTGCCGAGGTCCAGCCCGCTGACGCTGTCGTTCCTCCTAGCTAGGTTTCCTTTTTGTTTTTCCTTTAACTTGTTTTGTAATACAAGTACTTATAGAATGGAATGAAGCATTTTCTGAACTTATACCTCTTGCTTTAAATTTCTTCACAAACTTAAGCCAATCAAGCTTGCATTTCATCAAAGACATGACAAAAAAATGAACCAATCTTCACGATATAATTTGAAATAAGCTTTAGGAGGTTTTTGTGTATCTGGATAATCTTGAAGGTATAACTTAGAAGAAGTCTTCAAGAATATGACTTGAGAGTGATAATTCCAAATAGATCCAAAGAATTCCCAATTCGTAGATTGACAAGTTTAAAATAGGCCATTGACAATAGACAAAATAACTATAAATGTGTGTCCAATGAGGTGTGATCTTCCATTTTTTAGGTGAATTAAGATAACCCTTAGGTAACACATTTTGATAGGATAATATCCGGATCCTTTTCAAGGCTTCGCCAAGGCATACGTCTAGGTAGATCATCTTGCGATCTTAGCTAACATACCATGGCTTTTACAAGTTTTAAATGAACAGGAAGGGGTCACCCAGGTGGGTCGCAGACCATGACTTAAGTCAAGATGAAAGGACCCCAGCTAGTGAATCCTGACTCGTAGTAATTTTATGGAAATGGTTGCTCAGTAGGTTCCAAACCATGACATTAAGTCAAGATGAATGGTTCTCAACTCAGAAACCATAGCCCTTATGCCCCGGATTATTTCTCGCCTCTTATTTTTGGTAGAAAAAATGTGAATGCAATAGGATTCGGCAGTAAACAAGACATTAAAATCACACAAATCGTATGTTTAACTCATCAACAAAGTAATGTTAGTAAAAATGAGACGTCAATTAATAGCTAATATCATATGAAAGAGGAATGTTTGCTTATCGAAAATATGGCTTGAGGTGCTCTACATTCCAAGCTCATGGGAGAATGGCTCCATTCATGTCAGCCAACTGATACGCTCCATTCCTGAGGCTTTCTTTTATAGTATAGGGGCCTTCCCAGTTTGGGCCTAATGCCCCATTGCTTGCCTTGCGAGCTCTAGGGAGAACAAGGCATGGCACAAGGTTGCCGACATTGTAGCACCAAACTCGGACCCTCTGGTTATAATATCTCACCACCCGCTGTTGATAGGTCGCCACTCTTATGCAAGCTAGCTCCCTTGCCTCCTCAAGCAAATCAAGGTTTGTGGCGAATAGCTAGTCGTTGTTTCTTGGGTCGAAGGTGGCTCTAGGCTGACTGATTACTTCACTCTCTACTGGGATCATTGCCTCAGACCCATACACCATAGGGAAAGGAGTTTCTCCTGTGGTGGCATGAGCTGTGGTCCGATAGGCCCAGAGCATAGTTTGCAGCTTGTCCACCTAGGCTCCCTTTTTAGCCTCCAACTTTGTCTTCAATATCTGCTTTATTATTTTGCTGACAACCTCCACTTTTCCGTTGGACTGTGGGTGGTCCACGGCTGTGAAACTCTTCTGGATCCTCAGCTATTCGTAGAATTCGATGAACTACTCGCTAGTGAATTGGGTACCATTGTCCGTAACTATTTGTTGAGGGACTCTGAATCTGCAAATGATATTGTTCCACACAAACTTTTCTACCTTTGTCGTGGATATCTGTGCGAGTTGCTTTGCTTCGGCCCACTTGGTAAAGTAATCAACAACCACTATAGCATGCTTGCATCCTTCGCGAGCTGTAGGAAGTGGCCCGATCAGGTCAATACCCCACATAGTGAAAGGCCACTGACTGCTCATCTACTGCAGATAGGTGGGTGGAGCTCGTGATATCTTTGTGAATCTTTGGCATGCATCACACCTTTTCACAAGATCCATAGTGTCTTGCTTCATGGTAGGCTAGTAAAACCCTTGGCGAAGTGCTTTTTGAGCCAAGGATACCCCCCAGCATGATTGTCGTAGTGACCTACATGAATTTCAATGAGAACTGCATGACAATCAGGCTCATCGATACATCTCAATAACAGGGCTGAGAAAACCTTTTGTAAAGCATATCATTGTAAATGCAGTATCTGATCGTTTGAGCTTGTGTACGCTTGCCTCTAATTTGTCTTTTGGCAATTTTCCTTCTTGTAGATAGTCAGTGATAAACCTCATCCATGAGTCTGGTCTCAGCTCGATCGCCAAAATCTTACCTCGTTCTTCCGTGCTTGGTGATGCTAGGAACTCTACAGGAATGGCTCCCAAGGAGTCTGCATCTCCGAATGATGCCAAGAGAGCGAGGGCATCGGTGTGAGAGTTCTGGCTCCTTGGTACTTGATTTAACTTGCACTCCTCAAAGAGGCGAATTAGATCCTAAACTCTCTGGAGGTAGGTTACCTTCTTTGGGCCCTTTGCTTGATATTTCCCTCGTATTTGACACACTATGAGTTGGGAGTCACTGAAAACTGCAAACCGTTCTGCCTTCACTTCTCTTGTCAGGTGTAGACTTGCCAACAGTGCCTCGTACTTAGCCTCATTGTTGGTTGCCTTGAACCCAAATCTTAACGCATAGGAGATCTTGTGTCCCTTCAGGCTTATTGGGAGTACATCGGCTCTAGATTCATGCTTGCTGGAAGACCCATCCATAAATAACTCCTAGATTGGAATTACTGAAGAGTCGGGCTTCTCCTCAGCGGGACTTGTGAATTCCATGAAAAAAACTGCCAACACCTGCCCTTTGATGGCCAACCTTGGCTTGTACTCTATGTCAAACTGAGTGAGTTCAATGGCCCACTTGAGTAAACGGTTGGATGAGTCAGGCTTTTGCAAGATCTACTTCAGTGGGTACTTAGAAAATATGCCAATCTGAAGGGCTTGGAAATAGGGGTGTAGCTTCCTTGAAGCAACTACTAAGCTGTAGGCGAGCTTCTCCATGTAGGTGAAGGACCATCACGAGGATACATAGCATGCAACGGAAGCGTAAAAAAAAACCTTCCTCGTATTGATTAGAATCTAGGAAACTTACTTTTCCTTCGGATCACCGGACGGAATGAAGTGACAGGAGTAGGAGGGGCGGGAGCTTTTTCGCGTGGTGGAGATGACGGTCGTCCTGCAATCCTTCGGCTCCTTCGCATCAGAACTTGAATGTTCTCTTGATCTTCCAAGGTATGACTCAAGAACTCTTGGACTCTCTTTTAGTGAAGAAGAGTAAAAAGCCTTTAGGTGAAAAACAACCAAGGAGAGAATATATAGAGGGAGAACCCTAGGGTTAAAACCCTAGTGGGCCAAACCCTAGTGGGCCAAGTTCATTTAATTAATTTTCTAATTGGGTTAGCCCAATTAATTAATTAAAAAACCAATGAACTATTATTTTATTCTAGCCCAATTAATTATGGACCATTCTGAATAAAATAATTCTCTCTCAATATAATTCACCCAACAAGCCAAATGTATTAAATAATACATGAGTTATATCGAGCTACCCCGGGGACCAAAAGACAAATTATTCATGGCTACTAAAATGACCAAAATACCCCTGCTACCCAGTAGCTATATTTTGTCATTCTAAGTGTTCCAACTATCACCATATGGTAACATTGACCCCACGAATAATTTTGCATGTGCAATATCTTTGACCTACTAGTGTAATGACGAAAATACCCCTCTGCGTAACACCCATCATTTAGAAAGGAATAATGTACTAACACCTCTCTAAATAATTTCTACCATCCTTAGATCACTAGTCCAATAATCCGTGACTACTTGAATGTACTTGCTTATCACTGGGAGCTACCCAGAAGCACACACTCTTAAGTCACGTTCCCAGGGCCCTGGATTATTTGATTATTCTTGGACAATCACAAGGGGGTGAATCACAGAAACTATCTTGTATTAGTCTGTCTTAGCTAATTAGAAACCATACTCCCAACTCACAAGGTTATTGATCTTTGATAGACCTCACCTACAGTGAATCTAAGAATATAGCTCTAGGTTCACTAGACCACCAACTAATACTCAAGTATTAGAGTACTCGTCCACGTAGTAGCAGTGATAGACTAGCTCCATGATAATTAGTACTTTGTCATTAGCTTCTATCACAGGTCCACTCTACGCATTCCAAATGCGCTTGTACAATTAGAGTAAACGGATTGTTTACTGGCTAAGGCAAGCCATCCTCCATTATGATCTATTGCACAATGATCTTATCATGATAGAATGCCCAGTTCTATCAAAAGATCAAGAGTAATATTTTCTTGCTTATTAAGTACCCATGATTCATGCCTAACTGTGAAGAACGACCCATCACATGAATCACTTACTTAATAGCATGGACACTTTTCCAACAATTAAATGCAAATAATATATGTGCCATAAACTGACTAAAAGAAACATTATTACCATAAATTAAACAAAACGTGTCTTTAGGGCATACATTTCCAACAGGAGGTGTACCTTATTTCAGCATCTAGTAATCTGTGGCTCACATAATACACAAGCTATTGCACCTGGTCTTCTTCTCGCACCAATGCCGCACTGATAGCATACTGAGATACCCCCAAGTAGAATTTCAGCTCTTCTCTCTCCTTTGGCTTTGACATGAGAGGAGCCCATCCCATATATTCCTTCAGTTGCTAGAAGGCGATTTCACATTCCTCTGTCCACCAGAAATTCTGTGCCTGCTTTAGGATATTAAAGAATGGAATGATTTATTAGAGGCTTTTCAGACAAACTTGCTGAGGGTAGCGATCTGACCGTTAAGGCTTCGTACTTCCTTTTTCTTGGTAGGCGATCGCATGTCAAGCAAAGCTTGGATCTTCTCGGGATTGGCCTCAATCCCCCTTTCATTCACCATGAAGCCTAAGAATTTCCCAAAAGATACACCGAATGAGCACTTGAGCAGATTCAGTTTCATCTGATATTTCCTCAGCACCTGAAATGCCTCCTCTAGGTCGTGGACATGGTTGGTAACTTGCTTAGACTTTACCAACATATCATCTATGTATACCTCCATGGTTTTTTCAATCAGGTCCCCGGATATCATATTAACCAGACACTAGTAGGTTGCTCCTGCATTCTTTAGTCCAAAGGTCCCATGATTCGTGACAAATGATGCATGTTCCTCTTCTTCAGGGTTCATAGGAATCTAGTTATACCTTGAGTAAGCATCCATGAAGCTGAGAAGCTGGTGACCAGCCATTGCATCCACAAGTTGGACGATTTTGGGGAGAGAGAAACTATCTTTTGGGCAGGCCTTATTCAAGTTTGTGAAGTTAACGTAGGTCCTCCACTTTCTATTTTTCTTCTTCACCAAGACTGGGTTTGCCACCTAAAATGGATAACAAGCCTCCCTGATAAACTTGTTGGCTAAGAGTTTGTCTACCTCTTCTTTCAAGGCCGCGTAACGCTCAGCCATCATGGTTCTCGTCTTCTGGAAAATTGGCTTATAGTTGGGGATAATATTAAGTCTATGTAGCATCACGTTTGAGTTTATTCCTACCATATCTTCATTTGCCAGGTTGGCAGTTCGATTGTAGTCCAACTCGCGCGGATTCTGGTCGTGACTGACCCCTTTGCCACTAATGACTCGTACCTCCCCTCCAGAGACCATATTAATCTTCTTTCCTTTGAGCCTTATTTTCAATGCCTTCTCATAGCAACGTCTTGTAGAATACTGTTCGCCCCTTACGCATCCTGTCCTATTTGGAGTTGGGAACTTGATTGCCAGGGCTCTGGTTGAGACAACCAGATTCAAATTTTCATGGCAGGCCTCCCCATAACGACATTGTACGCAGAGGGGCTATCGATGACAAGAAAGTTTTCCATTGCTGTGGCCTAAAGATCTTAATCCCCAACCGTGAGGGGGAGTTTTATACTTCCTGTTGGAATTACTACGTTGCTAGTGAAACCATAGAGAGGCTCTGGGGATGTTATCAACTGATCTGACCCTAGTCCCATCTGGTCAAAACATCCCTTGTGCATAACGTTGACTGAACTACCCATGTCTACCATAATCCTTTGTACCTCCATGTTCCCAATTCAATCTTAGACCATAAGGGCATCATTATGTGGCCAGTGCACGTCTCTAGAATCCTCCTTGGTGAAAGCAATATCGTCTGAGGCCATTCTGGCTTTCTTGGATGGTCTTTCTTGTCCACCGTCTCTAGCGAGCAGAAGGTGACTAACGTCCCGAATATAATGTTTGTGGGACCTGTTAGAAGTCCCTGTAATTTGAGGCCCTCCATGAATGGTGAAAATAGTTCTTATTGTAGGTGTTTGGTCCAGCTCGGGAGCTTGACGAGGATTTGGTTGGGCTGGCTGCTGGGGCAACTGATCTTTTGGCTGGACCACATAGTCACACAAGCGAGCCCTCCTGATTAGTTCTTCAATCACGTCTTTTAATGCCCAACATTCGGAGGTGATGTGCCCCACCTCATTGTGGTAGGCACAAAACTTATCCTTGTTTCTGAACTTGTTGGGAGTTCTTATGGGGTTAGGTCTCCCAAAGTCCTCCTTATTCCTTTCAGTGGCAAAAATCCTATCTTGAGAGTTAGATAGGACATTATAATTCTCATATTGACCTTGGCGTGGAGATCACTCCCCTCCCCGCTCATTCTTGGCCATTTTGGTGACCTGATCATTAGTATTCTGCCCTTGGTCTTCTTTATGATTATCGCCATTACTTCTTTTCTTGTTCTGGATGGTGTCTTCTCCTCCTTTTTTTTTATCGCTGGGTTTTTTCCGATCAAAAACTTCCTCCCATCTAACCTCCTTTGTAGTTCACTCATAAAATTCGCCCAGATACCCTACGGGGGACTTATAGATGCTTTCGTAGAGCTTCACGTCCTTCCAAAGTTCAACAGAGATTGCGGTCAAGATACTCTCGTCCGAGGGGTTTTCCACGTTATTGACCTCGCGTTTGAACCTTTTTATGTAATCCTTCAAGGATTCTCCAGACCGCTGGAACACCATAGCGAGATGGCATGTTAAGGCGAGCTACCTCCGAAGTGACCTGTATTGGTTGATAAATTTCCTCTGACACTCCTCCCAACTGTAGATACTGCGAGGATGGAGCCTCCTTAACCATGCTCAAGGCATGTCTACCAAGGTCGTGAGGAAGGTGTTGGAAATGTATGCCCTAAAGACACGTTTTATTTAATTTATGGTAATGATGTTTTCTTTTAGTCAGTTTATGGCACATATATCATTTGCATTTAATTGTTGGAAAAGTGTCCATGCTATTAAGTAAGTGATTCATGTGATGGGTCATTCTTCACAGTTAGGCATGAATCATGGGTACTTAATAAGCAAGAAAATATTACTCTTGATCTTTTGATAGAACTGGGCATTCTATCATGATAAGATCATTGTGCAATAGATCCTAATGGAGGATGGCTTGCCTTAGCCAGTAAACAGTCCGTTTACTCTAATTGTAAAAGCGCATTTGGAATGCGTAGAGTGGACCCGTGATAGAAGCTAATGACAAAGTACTAATTATCATGGAGCTAGTCTATCACTGCTACTACGTGGACGAGTACTCTAATACTTGAGTATTAGTTGGTGGTCTAGTGAACCTAGAGCTATATTCTTAGATTCACTATAGGTGAGGTCTATCAAAGATCAATAACCTTGTGAGTTGGGAATATGGTTTCTAATTAGCTAAGACAGACTAATACAAGATAGTTTATGTGATTCACCCCCTTGTGATTGTCCAAGAATAATCAAATAATCCAGGGCCCTGGGAACGTGACTTAAGAGTGTGTGCTTCTGGGTAGCTCCCAGTGATAAGCAAGTACATTCGAGTAGTCACAGATTATTGGACTAGTGATCTAAGGATGGTAGAAGTCATTTAGAGAGGTGTTGGTACATTATTCCTTCCTAAATAATGGGTGTTACACAGAGGGGTATTTTCGTCATTACACTAGTAGGTCAAAGACATCGCACATGCAAAATTATTCGTGGGGTCAGTGTTACCATATGGTGATAGTTGGAACACTTAGAATGACAAAATATAGCTACTGGGTAGCAGGGATAATTTGGTCATTTTAGTAGCCATGAATAATTTGTCTTTTGGTCCCTAGGGTAGCTCGATGTAAGTCATGTATTATTTAATACATTTTGGCTTGTTGGGTGAATTGCATTGAGAGAGAATTATTTAATAGTTCATTGGTTTTAATTAATTAATTGGGCTAACCCAATTAGAAAATTAATTAAAATGGACTTGGCCCACTAGGGTTTGGCCCACTAGGGTTTTAGCCCTAGGGTTCTCCCTATATATATTCTCTCTCTAGTTGTTTTTTTAACCTAATTTCGATTTTCTCTTCTTCACTAAAGAGAGGCCACGAGTTTGAGTCATACTTTGGAAGATCAAGAGATCTGATGCGAAGGAGCCGAAGGATTGCAGGACAACCGTCGTCACCACCAAGCGAAGAAGCTGTCTCCCCTCCTCCTCCTGTCGCTCCATTCCGTCCGGTAATCCGTAGGAAAAGTAAGTCTTCTAGATTCTTATCAATACGAGGATTGTTATGTTTTAAAAAACGCTTCCGTTGCATGCTTTGATCCTCGTGGATGGTCCTTCAGAAGGCTCAGCATTTCGCCAAGGAACTAGAAGTCTGCAGGTCCATCTAGACGTTGAAAGCATCGAGGTGGTCATATGGGTCGCTATCCCCATTGTACTGAGGGATGTTGGGGACCTTAAATCTGCAGGGGAGAGGCTCCAGCTTGATTTCCCTGGAGAATGGGGTCCTCTCTTTGCGTCCTTCTCTTCAATCATGTGCCCCTTGTCTGCCTCCAGCTGTTGGATTCTTCGTAGTAATTCCTCCACTGCAGGATGTTGATTCGTAGATCACCCCATGAGAGATTGTCTCTCCCATCCAGTGCCTTACTCTGGCGAATAGCGATCTCGTGGAAGAGGTCATCTCCTAATTTCATGATCTGACGAGTTGCGGTGGGCGGCGTAAGTTGGGCTGACTCTGATTGAGCTATCCGCTCGACATGGATTCCCACGTCGTCGACTTTCTTCATACACCTCTTCACAACGATCTCTGAAAGGACTCATGCCTGACCTTCATTCAGTGGGATGTATCTCTAGTTCATCATCATATCGCCGCCATTCTCCCAACCTTTGAGACTGTAACTTTTAGGAACGGACCAATCCAGCTCGTCGTAAGTCTTTTCTAGCTTCTCTCTTGTTTAGAGAAAGCCTTCCACCTGGAGGATGAAAGGTTCCTACGGGTGGCATGACCTCCACTTGGATCCAGGTTTCTTGAACTTGCGTTTGGGCCAGAGCCTTAACCACATCAGCGAGCTACATAACAATATTCTCCAATGCTTCTTAACGCTACTGCCAAGCCTAAATCACCTCTAACCTAGAGGTAGGGGCCGTAGATTGGCAGGGAACCCATGTGGGGACACCAGGGATGGATCCATCCGGCGGGAGTATAGAGCTGGATGCAACTGTGCCTCCAACTGGCAGAACTTTCGGTAGTTGGCTAGCATGGTTCCTAGGTTGGTTGGTCATCACTTCAGAACTTTTTGTGGTTCTCGTTCTCGGCATTGATATTGATCAGAGTGGGCCCTCCTTCTAACGCCAAAATGTCAACATTCGAAATTGGTCGACCATGCTTCATCGGCCCACACTGATGTAACGAATCCGAAAAGGAGAATGGTGTGTGGTATGGTTTGGTTAGTTGCTCCACCGGTCAGTTGGCCCCTTGCAGATACTCCGAAGCTCAAGTCAATAAGATAGCAATGCAGAGTATCAACAAGTTGGCAGGGAAAAGCATACCTTGGCTTTGAAGAGACCTAACAGATATATATGAGAAGGGAAATTCTTCCTGGTTGTGTTGTGTACCTACAGGTGATGGGATTAAATATCTAGCACTAGCAAAGGCCCCCGGGCGGCGGCAAGGTGTTGACGGGACCCTCATTAATGTGGATGGGGTATGTCATTAATAAGGATGGGATCTAAGGTGGGGGCACGGAGATTCAGAAGTAGCTGCAATGATGTTGTTGCAGGCGAGTATAGGGCTAGGATGGGACCGACACGTGCCGAGAAGGAGGGCCAAGTTGGGCCTGAGCAACCCAACCAGAATAACCTCTAGTTCACAACTTTCTCTGGCTTCTCTTTGGTTTCCTTGTTACACGAGCTGATTAGTTAGACTAACGAGTTGGAAATGTTGCTAGGAGCTCACCGAAAGCTTGCTGGGAGCTCGCTGCCAGTATCATTGGGAGCTCGTTAGGCCCATGGTCTAAGCTTGGGTTTCAGCGATATATGAGCTCGCTTCGACGAACCCAGCTTGGGCCTTCTGGGCTTTAGGCAATTGGGCCAGCCTGTTAGGTCGAGTTCGGCTCAAAAGGAGTTGTGCGAGAAATACTCATAACACAATCCAAAATGGAGAAGGAGTAATAGAACTTGCTCATAACTTCACTACTATACGCATATATATATATACATATCTGCTTACTAATATAAATTTGAAACTCAAACGAAGATACTGAATAATCTGAAAATGAACTTGATTGACTCACACGATCTCAACCAGAAATCTCCTATGTAAAGCAATTTCTGCAATTCACAAACTTCTTGACTCTCTACTCTTCATGCGGTGTGAAGAAAACTATGGCTTATGTGCCTTTTTATAGAGAAAGAAATAGCCTTAGAAGCCCATCTCCTTTTATAATTTGGAGTCCTTTTTCTTAATTAACTTGGAGACTTCAAACCTAAACCTTCTCACGTATGGATTCTCCTAATTACATAATATCTCTAATTAAATAATTTCTAATAATAGGAAATTATTATTTAAAACTCTAAAGTTACCTTCATGCCCTTGCACTTAATTTTCACATAATTAAATGCCATTTAAATGCTATACTCTCAATTAAAAATTCTAAATTGCCACATTAAAAATTTAATTGGCAAATTCTCTTAAGCCAAAAATTAGCTAAATAATTCTCAATAATTCTAAGCCCTTCTGACAGGTCATTACAATTTCTCCCCTCCTTAAAAGAATTTGGTCCTCTAAATTCGTACCTGGTTACTCGAACAATAAGGGGTAAAGACGCCTCATCTCTTTTTCTAATTCCCACGCCGCCTCTTCTGACGAGTATCGCTACTATTGTACCTTTACAAAAGGAATTGATTGATTCCTCAAAATCTTTTCCTTTTGCTCTAAAGTACTGATAGGCATCTCTTCATAAGACACATCTTCTTTAACTTCAAGAGTCTGAAAATCAATTACATGCTGAGGATCAAGCATGTACTTCCTCAACATCGAAACGTGAAACACGTTATAAATATAGGACAACTGGGGTGGCAAAGCTAACTCATATGCCAAAGTCTCTATCCACTTCAAAATCTCAAACGGACTGATGTAACGGGGATCAAGCTTCCCTACTATGCCAAATCTTCTAACTCCGTTAATAGGCATGACTCTCAACAAACTGGTCACCTACCTCAAACTCGAGGTCTTGTCGTCGCTTGTCTACATAGCTTTTCTATCTATCTTATGCTATTTTCATTCTTGCTTTGATAACTCAAATCTTTTCCAACGTCTGCTCAATAATTTCAAGACCTAATAAAGCCTTATCACCTATCTTTTCCCAACATATCGACAATCAACACGGTCGCCCATACAAAGCCTCATATGGTGACATTCCAATACTTGAATGGAAACTATTATTGTAGGCAAACTCTACCAAAGATAGATGCTCATCCCAACTACCTTGAAAATCTAAAACATAAGCTCCTAACATATCCTCGAGAGTCTTGATAGTCCTTTCTAAATGACCATCTATCTATGGATGAAACGTTGTACCAAACTTCAACTGAGATCCTAGTGCATTATGCAAAGCTTGCAAAAATGAGAAGTAAAATGAGGATCTCGATCTGATACAATGCTAGATGGAACACCGTGTAATTTCATGATCTCCTCAATATAAATCTTGGCAAATCAATTCAAATGATAAGTCTTCTTTGTAATACCTGAGATTTTTCAGAATCAAATATGACGTAATGCTTGAGACAAAAGTTCATTTTCTGAGCTAGGAGTAAAGTCGTAATTATGGAAGTTTGGTTACAAGTGTAATTGACCAAAAATCTTGGGAATTAGTGTAAAAGATATGAACTTCGAAATATCTTTGGATTTCAAACTTCAATCAAATGTAGCTTTGGATCATTTTAAAGTCTAAGTCCAAGTCTTCTCAAAGTCTTCCCGAAGTCTTCTCCAAGTCTTTGCTTAGCCTCCAAGATTACTTAGCCTCCAAGGTTGGGACATGTGGCAAGTTTTTATTGGCCACACATGGAAGGTAATAATAAGGCCTCATGATTATATGGGACACATGGCACCATTTGATAAGAACACATGATATAAATGATTATATGGGACATGTGGCATTATAGGATAAAAACAATGATGATGACTCAAATCCCCATGACATGTGGAATTATTTTTCGAAGGGTTTAATATGTCATGATTAGGCCCAAATCTCTAGGGCCACTTGTCGCAAGGGGAGAAAAGTTATGATTAGGGTGTAAATCTCAAGGACAAGTCTCACCATTCTAAGGAGCCAAGTGTTGCAATCCTATGGGTTTAAAGGTTTTATATAAGCATACATTGGGCTTGGCTTTTGCGAACTAAATCAAGAGGGTAAGTAGCTCATGAAAGAGGGGAAATTCTGCTTGAAAGAAGGGAGAAAGCTTTTCCCAAGTTGAAGGAGAAATCAAGTCATCGGTAGTGACAAACCTGTCTCAAAGTTCATGCAAAATAGTCACCAAAATTTTTAGTAAGCTCAATTTCTTTATGTAATCATGTAGAGGATTGAAATAGGAGTCCTTAGGTTCAAATGGGGGTTGAATCGGAGTTAAATCGAGTGAGATACGACAGAAATATGGAAACTACATGAAGCTAGCCGAAAATAGGGGCAACGCGTGAGGCCCTTCCCTAGACACGTGAGGGTGTGTGTAGCCTTATCTTTCCTTGAAATTTTTATGTAATGCTCCCATTTTAATACCCTACAACTCTGTATAAAATATTTGACATTTATCTTACCAAAACTCATGTTTTTGCAACAAACAGTCTCAGTTGAGGTGAAAACGATACTTTCTGGTGAACCCGAAGGTGAGTAGTTTATGCATGCTTCTTGTTTCCTCTTGATCACTCTTTCTTTCACTTGTGAATGGTTTGTTTCTTACATCTATGGTCCCTTTATTTTGAGCATATCCTTTCTACTTTGTTACGTCAGGTTTGACCATGACAGCTTTCGTACGTGGCTTGTGGCTTACATATCATATTCCTTTTGCGTTGTCATAAAACAAGTCATGGTTAGTGGCTTGCATCTCATGTTTTATTTATTTGAGAATATCTTGCGTATTTTATATGCATCCCAGTATTTGTATCTATTATTGGTTGTTGGGACATCACGGGGGATCTCATGCTCTTGCGGTGAGCTACCATGATGATTGCAGGACATCACGGGGGATCTCGTGCTCTTGCGGTGAGCCATGATCTCATGATCTTGTGGTGAACTACCATGATGACTACGAGGGTGATTACAACCCTCTGACCTTGTTACCACATGGGAAGTTTTGTATTGACATGATCTTGGGAGATCTGTACTTATCTCTGCATATTTCCTAGCATAACTGCATATTGCTCTTGCATGCTTAGTTTCCTTTCTTGTACCACTCACTTAGATGTAATTATCTAACTCGGGTGTTTCATACCCTTGGGATATTCAACATCCTAGGTATAACAGAAGTGTCAGGTGCTATAGGTGCAAGCTCAAGCAAGTGGCGAGGAGGTGGTGGATGTTTTATTTAAGCATTCCAGATAGAAGGGAGCTATTTGGATGAAAGGATCTGCCCGAGAGACTTTTCATCTGCATGACGTGGTCTCTCGGGGAGAGATACCCTATCGAAGAGATCCTCTCCGAGAGAGTCTTTCCGAGAGACCTCTCGGAGAGGCAGGGTACAACAATTGCCTGCCACTCTCTGCTTTTACCTTTAGGTAAAAATGGAGAGTATTTATATACATATATTCTTTTCGAAAAGCATCCCTCCGAGAGACGCGCTGAATGGTGTTCCCAACGGTCTATTTATAAATAGATCGTTGCTGCACCAACTTCTACTAAGCGCATATCTTAGGCAGATTCTTTACTCTTTGTGATTTTGTATCCTTAAGAGATTTCCGGTGACAGCTCCCTCCATAAGCAATGAGTTCACCCCATGAGGAAAACATTCTCTTTGAAAGGTCCTTAACCTTCTCCCGAAAGAACTGCCTTCTCTTCGAGAGATCGTCACTTCTCGCTGAGAGATCTTCTTCCATCCGAGAGATTCTAATCTCCCTTTAAGAGATTCTCTCATTCTTTCTGAGGGATTCTCGCTTTCTTTTCGAGAGACCTTATTCCACCCAAGAGACTTTAATCTCCCTCCGAGAGATTTTATCTTTCTCTTCGAGGGATTCCTGCCTTCTTCCCGAGAGGTCTTCTATCTTTTCAAGAGATTTTTAGGCCATCCCCGAGAGAACCATCATCTCTCTGACGGAAAACTTTGCCTCCCCATATTCTTGCCTTAGTGTGCTAAGCTCCCCCTTGGATAATGGCTAACACCAAAGTCTACCATAGGGAGACTGACGAGAATGGGATTGGGCGAGCCTATTTTTAGTGCACGCATTCCAGCATGTCGTAGGACGACTTGGCCTTTCTTCGTGCTAACCATGGGATACTACCTCAATACTAGACTAGGATCCACAATCAAACCAAAAATTGTGTAGCTAACGCTGAGGAAGGGTGGGTGAGCATCTTTGAAGCTAGATTCCATCATGGCTTTAGTCTTCCCCTACACGACTTCGGCCTTAAGTTTCTTAGAACGAGTGGCTTGGCCTCGGCCTAGCTGCATCCCAACGGCTGGGCCCAGTTGGTCACCTTTTCCATACGCTGCTAGGAAAAAGAGATAGCCCCTTCAATCTAGCTTCTATACTACTTCTTTTATCTTCTCTTGGTGAAGAATGGGTATCACCTATATACCTTACATCGCCCTCGACCAGAGGATCGCATCTTCCTCGATTCCCTGGCTAAAACTGAATGCTTCGATACAAAGTGGTTTTTGTTCCAACCACTTGTCAGCATATGGAATGCTCGCCGTAAGTGGGTCACCAACCCTGAGAGGGTGGAAAATCCACTCATTGGCAATCTCTCCACCCTCTGGGAGCAATACCATGAAGAGCGCCGAGCTGTTCTTTAGGGCTGCCCGTCACACCTCTATGACTACCTTACGATCGACAGATTAATACAAGTCGGGTGGATTCAAGGTTTCGTTGGTCTGTCCCATCATCGGGCTCCTAGATCCATGTCACACCGCTAGCCTACCGCTCACATGGCAGCAGAGGAATGGGACATCCCTCTACGAGATGAGCATTTCCTAGAGGGTGTGGATCCATCTGACTACTTTTCTTTTCTCTTCTTTGGCTCTTCCTTTTCACGCCTTTTTATACTTTGTATGTACGATTCATTGCTCTTTTTATTTATCTATGTGTTAATCACTTATTTCCTCTCTGCAGGGATGATAAGAATGGCGTTAGGCTCGCAAAGAAGAGTAGGGACTTCCCCCGCCCCCGAGGGTTGATTCCCTAAACTGACGTCCCCTCTACCCCACCTAAACTGACTGTATAATTTTTGGTTATTTAGAAAGGACCTCGGGTGGTCCGGGAAGCCCGAAAGTTGATTTTGAAAATTTAATTAATAAAAGTGGTCAAATCGACAGCAAGGAATACCCTAGGACTTGGATGTCTAGGGAGGAGGGCATGAGATTGGTGAGCATCTCAAGGTGAGGCTAATGGTGTTGGAAGCAGTCCGATCAGGAATAAATTTTGGAATAAATTATGTATAAGCCTGAATGGTTTCTGGTACCAAGTGGTTGCAGGGGACCTCTAGGAAGCTGAGGGGACCCTAGGGGTGGTTCAATTTTGAGAGTAAGGCAACTCTGAAGCATTTTCGGGTTAAATAAAGGTTTCGTGCTAGTATAGGGACAAAATTGGCCTTTGTCGAGTAAGAGCCGGTAATTAATTTTTGATAAATCGAGATTTTTGTGGATTGATGATAATTATTGGAGGCTTAGAGGATCCAAGTGCAATTATAAGAATTCTCAAGTGGAACTATGAGAAAACGGAGGGATTAAAAGTGTAATTAGGTGTATATATATGTATATATATAGGCGTGAGGGAGGAAGCTTCCCAGTTTTTTCTCTGACATTTTGAAATAGAGAGAGAGAGCTCATGGGAGCTCAGCCTAGAGGAGAAGCGAGGGCTCAGGAGAGAGCTTGGGTTCAGAGGGAGACCGAGAGTGAGAGCAATGTGAGAGAGAGGGACGATCGGTCGTGGCAGTAGCTACCATAGCCAATGATGAAGGGCAGCAGCAGCAAAGCAATCGCAGAGAGTGGCCGATGGCTGCGGTGGCTGGTCAGGGTTGTAGCCAATAGTGGTGCTCGCGGCGGCCAGGAGATGGCGTCGACAGACGGTTGTAGTGGCCATGGAAAATGCTGAGGATACAATGCGTAGGCAGTGTGCACTTAGGGGGAAACCAGCCGCGATGGCGGCGTTTGACCGGTGGTTGCGGGGCAGTCAGTGGTGGCCGACGAAGGTGGTGCTGCTAGCCGTGGCGGGCGTTGGAGCCAGGCAATGGGCAACTAAAAGTGTTGGTGCAGGGACCACGTGCGGGAGAGAAGAGGAAGAAGACGAACAGGGGAGGGAGAAGAAGAAAAAAAAAGAAAATAAAATCTAGAAAATAAAGGAAAAATGGGAAAAATAGTTAGAAAATTCTAGAAAAATTGGGAAAAATTATGAAAATTATTCTGAGTCTCGAGGAGCATGCCAAGAGCTTAAAAATGGAAATTTAAGTGCAAGGTGGCAGCTCAGGAGACAACGCTGATATGGACATTTTCTGAATTTCTCCTCCAGGTTGATCGAGGTAATTAATTATTTCTTTTTGAATCCTTCACTTTATGTGAGATGTTGTGGAATGATGAAATGTTAAGTGCTGGTTGGTTTAAACCCTTGGTTGGGGTTGGTTGGAAATTGTCAATGGGTGATGTTTGCAATGTTTAACAACGAGCGAAGGCCCTGGTTTGGTTTAACTTAAGATATTGTGTGGGGGGGGGGGGGGTTTGTGTGATGGCGTCTAGGTTCGATCGGGGAGGCAGTGATCCTAAAGGAGCTCAGAGTTCAGGCGAGAGTTCTCACTCTTCGTAGAAGAGGCCTCGAGCCAAGTAAGGGATGGCCCTAAGAGTGGTGGTCTTGCATGCATTTGTAAATATTTTCTTTATGAGTTACATGTAGTCGTAACACTTGCATGATATGAGTTCTAGTGTACCTATGGCCATATGAAGGACTAGTGTTGTGGGAAGGGTCGGTTGATACCTTAACTTATGGAGGTTATGAGGGCATGGAAAACTACCAATTTTTCATTGCATTTTTGCATTACATGCTCTCTCATGTTTCATTTACTTATGCATTGCACCCTTACTGAGTCTTTATGACTCATGAGGTTTTACCTCATCTTGTAGATGTTGCGTGCCTAGATGCAAGCAGGGATGGCATAAGGAGGATGAAGTGGCAACTAGTAGGGTTGTCTGAAATGTGTTATTGTGCCTGTATCTTCATATATGTATTCATGTGATTGAATGTAAGCGTTATTGAGAACTAGATGTATCTAGTTGTTGTAATCATCATAGCGTGATAGATGATTGTAAGATTGCTTGATGCATATGGCTTTAGTTGGTGGAGTCAAGTTTCAGATCAGGTAAGGATTGAAAAGGTATGTTCCCATAAATCCCTAGTACTCAGTGGATTTTTAATGCGCTAGTTTTTGTGCCTAGGTCACCTTTGGTTTGCTATGAGACTAGCTAAAGAAAGGTGAAGCTAACTTGGGTTTCGGGTCTCGTTCAACTGTGTTTCCTTATCTGTGTTTGGGACTGATTCCTTGAGTGGAGCGAAGGGAAGGACAAAGCCTAGTGCCCACCTAGGGCGTTTCCTATTGAAACATAGTCCATCTCTTCATTAGTTTGGTTGTTGTGTGTGAGTAATTTGGGCGATTATTCACGAGAAGCACCTCGCAGGTGGGAGCGGGTTGTTACAGCATTGGAGCCCACTTGCTATATTCCATTATTCTTCCCCACAATGAGGGTTAGTTTTTTGAGAATCCCCCTGAAGACATGAACAATTTCGAGCATTACCTGGCTATCATGAGTGATCTCTTCTAGATTTTTTCCATGCTCTTTCCATGGATTTGTGGCCTTTATCTTATAGTCTTTTTACCATTTGCAGAGGGCCTAGGGGGTAGTGGCAACCAACGCTGTGAATCGAGCCCACTTGGCAGCCAGGAAGGCCGAGCTAGCTAACTGGAGGCCCAAGTCCGTCTCTTGGAACCAGGAACGGTAAGCCTTGAGCCAACACCTCAAAGACTTGGAGTACAAGGAGCGGGGGGAGGGGGGCGCACGAAGAAGGAGCGACTTGCTTCCTCATATCGATCTCTAGAGATGAGCTACCTAGAAGCTCAAGAAGAAATGGAGCGTAATCAAGTCGCTTATTAAGGGGAGATTGACCGGCTTTAGGTTGAACTAATTGACGTTGGGCAGGGAGTGGTGGAGGCACAACAGGAGGCAGTAAGAATGAAGACGAAGGTGGAGCAAGCGGCAGGCAACAGGCAAAGGGATATTAAGGAGGTCATGAAGAAAACAGTCCGAGATTATCGGCTTTTTGCAGATTGCTTTAGCCAGAAGGACGACTATGCTTCATGCTATTCGAAATTCGACTTCTACCATGGTCGTACCTTCCTAGAAGTAATGTGACTGCACAGTCCTTCGAAGATATGGTTTTTGCCAATGCTATGACTACCGTCCCTCCTCAGGACTGGCAGAAGTACGAGCTGAACAACCCAGGGCCCAACGAGAGTGTGCGATGGGTGTTGGAGTATGACTTGAGTAACCTGTTGGGCCTTTGGAGTCCTTATGTGCTAGACCCCGAGGAGGGTGAGATTTTGACAGACCCCACTGTTGCTCACGTTACTGCCACCTTGGCTGACATTATCCAATTAATCAAGTAGGGCTTGGAGGCAGACGTGGTTGACCAAACTTTGCCATGCTGGTTCCAAGGAGAGGGCTTAAAGAGGGCTTGTAGGCTTTCTTTATGTTATTTTCTTTTTTGGCTTCAAAGTGTATTTTGAGCATTAACTCTCGTACTCTTGTATCAAACTCCCTTGTTTCGAACGTACATGGCTTTTGGGCATGTATGCTCTCACCCTTAGCTCTTTATTTGTTCATGTGTTTGATTTATAGCGTCATCTTTTTCTTCTTTATGCATCGATCATATGGAGATCAGTTTATTTCTTTTAACTTTGGGATGGGCATGAGCTGCTTACCATAAGAGTTTTTCTCCTGGCTCATTATATGTCTGACTTTGGCCAAAGGAAATTCATGCCATTTCAGAGCCATGTCAAACATCAGACCTCAATTACAAAACTAGGACCCGAGCTCGGTGAGGGATCAACTCCCACTCCACCTAGCAACCTCGAGATTTTTCACACGAACTATAAGGATCGCGGTGTCCTACCTTGGGTCTCACTGACAACTTTCTCTCGCCAAATCGTTCTACATTGGATGACCACCATGTATCTAGGTTTGTCGGGGACGCCTAGCACTAGATTCCAACCACGTGTTCAGACCCGATGGGAAACTTAGCACCAGATTCCCCCAGGGAGTCTAAGAGGAGCCTGCCGACTTAACGCTAATCTCTCGCGAGGGATCCAGGTTAGGTTCTCATCTGAACATTAAGCTGCGTTTGTGAATCTAGGTTAGCCCAGGGGCATTGCGCTAGATTTCCCTCGAGTATCCATGGCAACCAGTCAGCCTTATATATATTTGTAACGCCCCGCTCCCACCTACGGGTGTTACTCACGAATAGCCAGCTTACTATTCACACACTAGGAAAAAGATGAAGAGACGACTACGTTTCAATGAGAAACGACCTAGGTGGGAACTAGGTTTTGCCCTCCCTCCGCTCCACTCAAGGATCCGAGAAATATCGAAACGACCCCGCGAAGATAAAACCCGAACCTCGCAAAGTGTCACCCCTCCTCAAGCTCTTTAATGAAGAGCTAAGGATGACTTCCCAAGATCGAAAGAAATAAACTATCTCACTTGCTTCATATAAATTATGGCATAAAGCCTTAATTATAAGAAAATAATTTTTCTTTGCCCCAACTATTAACCCATTTATCTCACCTTCATTTCCTTTAGAAAATATTTGAGTTAATATTTCTTTGGAAAAATTTAATAAAATTTTCCTTATTAAATCTCCATTGATTTTTCCCTTTCATTATTTCAAAATACCACAATTTTCAAACCCTTAGGAAATTAATTTTTGAAATTCAAACCTCAAGGCATCCTCAACCATTTTTCAAAATTTAAGGAAAATACTCTATTATTTATTTTCCAAATTATAGGAATTTTCCCACAATTGCCTCAATTTTATATTAATTTAATAATTAATTTGGAGGCTAAAATACTCCTTTATTTATTTATTTTAACATAATTTATTTCAAAAAATTCCAAAATAGCATATTATATTTAAATAAACAGAAAATAATAAAAAAAATAAAACAGAAGACTCAAACAGCAGCAGGGGGGCGGACAGCACCAGCCGCACCCCCAGCGCACCCAGGCCGCCTGCCATACACGCGCGCGCATTCGCATGTTGGCGCGCGGCCACGCCCACGCACGCCCACCCGCGCGCCCCTGGCGCCACCACACTACCTCACTTTTTTTTAATAAAAAAAATATTTTTTTTTTCTTTTAAAACCCAAAATTTCCAGAATGCTTTTACACTTCAAATGGCTTCCAAAACATTCAAGTTTGCCACTATTCAACCACATTAAACATTCATACACATTTAACTAAAATAAATACAACATCATACACAAACCATACTCCAACACATACATGATATTTCACTCTTAGTAATAAAATAGTTTTGATAATGACTATATGAAAATCAATTTCTACTATGTGGATTATATGAATGAGAAAATGCATTTTTAGAATATAAGTCTTAAAGCAAGATATGAAATATTGAGTATGGATGAAAGAATGATTTGTTTCAAATTATACTTTTGATAATCTCAACTTGCTTTCAAGATAATCAAAATGAGTTTTTAAAAGAATCGAATAAGGATGTATTAAAAATTCAAGATTTTCAAAAGGATAGTCGATTATCAGGTTCATTCTGTTGACTATGCCTCAAAATAGTCGACTATTTTGATTGTTCTATCGACTATTCAAGCATCTGTCGACTATTTTAGCATCTGTCGACTATCGAGTAAGGATAGTCAACTATGCCTTTTGATCTGTCGACTATTTTTGTTCATGAAATTCAAAAATTTCTTCATATTTCTGAATCTGTCGACTATCCAAGTGTATCTGTCGACTATTGAAAATTTTGTGTTATAAGATAGTCGACTATTCGTTTTGTCTGTCGACTATTTCTTGCTTTACTTGTAAAAATAGTCGACTATACATTTTTTCTGTTGACTATTTCTTTTTGCAGAAAGGTATAACGTCTAGTTTTTCAACTCCAACGGTCACAAAAACGACTAGTTTCCTCCTCAATCTTTATGGATGCTTATATATACAACTCATGGAGCATCAAGAGAAGGCTAATGGACGAAAACGAGATGATCTAGAATTTGAAAATCATTTTATTTGAGCTTACAGTGTTCTCTGTGCTTTCAATTTTATATTTTTCTATGTAAGGCTTCGTTCTATCATTGTAAATCTATTCTTAAACCTAGTTTTCATTGTGAGAGAGCTTGTGACTAAGAGTGTTAACTCTTAACTT
The DNA here is from genome assembly GCA_036245055.1 of Diospyros kaki. Taxonomy (NCBI): domain Eukaryota; kingdom Viridiplantae; phylum Streptophyta; class Magnoliopsida; order Ericales; family Ebenaceae; genus Diospyros; species Diospyros kaki. The sequence goes on along the minus strand of BSEG01000014.1, from coordinate 21,592,987 downwards.
CTCTCTTTCATTTGTATCGTTGTTATTTTCCTAGCTTGTGTAGCTAGAGAGCCCATTTGAGTGGGAGGTTGTAATTCCTAGTCTCGGACTAGAGGACCTACTTGGTTTAAGTAGGGGGTTGATAGTGGATGGTTTGAAAAATCCTTAGTGAGGAGCTAAGGTAGTGGATTAGGCTTGGGTTAAGCCGAACTACTATAAATCCTTTGTGTTCTTCTCTCTTGCTTGTGTTTTTATTTCATTTATTTTTTCAAGCATTTCAATAATCCTCACTTGCATCAAATTTTCCATCAAAAGGATTTCAAAGTTCTATCAAGTTTTTAATTATACCAATTCACCCCCCCTCTTGGTGTGTGCCATAGCATCTCTCGTTCTAAGAATTGATATCAGAGCCTAACTCCCTGTTTCAAGGTTTAACAACCTAAGGAGAGATCCATGGCTCTTAAGGAAGGTTATTCTACTAATGTGGCACCTTATTTTGATGGTTCTTATTATGATTTTTGGAGAAAAATGATTTGTATTTACTTGCAATCTATTGATTTTAATTTGTGGTATATTGTAGAAAAAGGATTTGTTTCAAAACCAAAATCCGTTTGGAGTGAAGATGATAAAAACAGTTTTGTTTTAAATATCAAAGCTATGAAAATTTTGCATCAAGCTTTACTTGAAAATGTTTATGCAAAAATTTCTAAGTGCTCTAGTGTTAAAGAGATATTGAGTACTCTTGATTCATTATATCTCTCTAACAAGTCTTGTGAGCATGTTGATGAAAATTTACAGGTTAAAAATCCATTGAATCATCAACAAATAGAGGAGAAAGAAAGTTCTCATACCTCTAGTGAAGAAAGCTCAAACACGTACCTCATGGTAAATGAAGAAGAGGAGGTAACCTCTACTTCTACTGTCGATTTTAATGATTGTAATGATAATGAAAATGATCTTGAGTCTAGTTCTTCGTATGCTTATAATGATGACAGTGAAAATGATTTTTCAAATGAAGAGTTTTTGAATGCTTTGAAGGATTTATATGAAATTTTTGAAAAGCTATGTTTGAAAAATAAAACTGTTCAAAAGAAATTAGATTTATTGTCAAAAGAATTGGAAGTTTTAAAATCTAAGAATGAATATTTGATTACTTCCAATAAAGAATTTTTAAAGGAAAATGTTTTGGAAGAATTTGAATTGAAATCCTCGAACAGTGCATTAAATGAGAAATCCATTTTAAAAGAGGAGATTTCAAATTCTTGTGATCATGAAATAGGTGTTAAAAATTTTATTAGTCAAAGAGCTAATGTCAAAAGCTCACATTCACACACCTCTCATGATATTAAATGCTTTTATTATTGCAAGAAAGGCCACATGGCATTTTGTTGTCCTTTTAAAAGGAAATCAACTAGTGGTCCTAATTTAAGATGGATTCCTAAGGAAAATAAAGTATCAAATTTTTCTCATTCTAATCCTCAAGAATCCAAGCAAGTTTTGATACCAAAAAATCCCCATGTTAATAGAAATATGGATAAGGATAAAAAGCAAACTATTTTCATAAAAAGGAAAGGTAAGTCCTTTGCTTCACATCCTAACTATTGGTATCATGTTTTTAACAAAGATTTTATAAGAAACTATCCCAAGGCTCTTAAAAAAGTATGGGTTCCAAAGGGAACCTTCTATGCTAACAGTGGTGATCCCAAGGTGGTTTGGGCACCAAAGGCTTGTGGATAATTATTTGTGTAGGTTGCTTGACATCCAAATGAACTTTAAAGAGAAATTTTTTTGTGGATGAGTCAAGCATGAAGGAAAGGGGGATGAAAAGAAATTCAACCCCAAAAGATGTATTGTCATCCAAGAGTAAGATTTTATTAAACAGAATCTTGGTGGTATGTTTCTATCCCTAACCTCCCTATGCTTATTAGTTTTTGGTGATAATGAATTATGAGTTTTCACTTTATGATATTGTTGAAAACTTGTACTTATTTCTAAAAATTAAGGGAGAAGTATAATGTTTTGATATATGCTTATGAGTAAAGGGAAAATGAAGTTTATTGATATATGTTAGAAATGCTTTCTTGATAGATATTCCTAACTAGCATAAGTCAATTATGTGATAAGAGATATAAATATGCTTTAATGCTAATTCATGTGAAGTATCCATTCACAAAGCAAATGAAATGAAGATCATAGAAAATTGGATAGAATTGTGCATAAACTTATTCTCATCTAGTATAAGAGAAATGCCTAGTATCATTCATCTCTCTCATCTATTTATCTATGGCATAATAAACTAAGTCATGCAAATATGAATATGCTTCTATAATCTATCCAAACATAATCTTATTAGAGGATTGCCTAATGTCAAATATGAAAGAAATCTCATTTGTGGGGCATGTATGAAAGGCGATCAAATAAATATGTCATTCAAGCCTAACTATAGAGTCACAATCTCTAGGTCTCTAACCTTTGTTTAGATCTTTTTGTACCTATGAGAATCCAAAGACTAGGTGAAAAGCATTATGGTCCCGTCATTGCAAATGATTACTCTAGGTTCACTTGATAATATTTCTTGCATCTAAAAGAGAAACATTTTGCCCATTTGAAATATTTTCAAAAGATAAAAGTATGTATATTTCAAAAATTAGAAAGTGAACATGGAGAATTTTGAAATAAACAATTCAAGCACTATTGTAAGAAAAATAGTATCAATCATAATTTTCTAGTGCTAAAACAAAATGAGGTAGGTGAAAAAAAAAATAGATCTTTATAATAAATGGCTAGAATTGTGCTATGTGACAAAATTCCTTTTTAGTCTAAGCCATTAACACCTCATGCTATATGTTGAATAGGATTTCTATAAAGCCTATCTTAAAGAAAACCCCTTGAGTTATATAGAGAAAGGAAACCAAATATTTCATATTTTCATGTTTTTGGTAGTACATGCTTTATTCTTAACAATGGTAAAAACTCTTTGAGAAAGATTTGATGTTTAGAGTGATGAAAGAATTTTCTTAGGTTATTCTACTCAAAATAAAGCATATAGAGTATTTAATAATATGACTCTAACGGTAGAAGAATCTATTCCAGTTATAGTTAATTATGTGAGCGTTGAATTTCCAAGACCTATGGAAGGTGGTGATGAAGAATTAGGATAAAAATCTGAAAAATTTTCATTAGATCAAAAGGAATCAAATCTATCAAAGGACAATATGCTAATATATCTTATGAAGAAGGAGAATCATCATTTCTAAGAGAAAATATGTGCAAGATAATGAGATCATAGAAGATTTTTTAAAGAAATAAGGACTAGATTATTTATTTAGAATGAATGTCAATTTGCAACCTTCTTATCTCAAATAGAAACATCATAAACAAAAACTTCTATTTCAAAATCTTCTTATCTATATTTCGAAACTTGTCTCTCTACATTTCAAATCTAGGTTTATTACTTGCAAAAAGGGATTGTCTTTACACGATTGATACCTCATCGTGTCATTTCAAGGTCTTGAGGTTTAACAAAGCCGTAGCCTTCACCGGTGACATCCTTTCATTTGAAAAAAGATTTTTTTTTGAAAAAGAGATTTTTATTTTTCCAAATTCAATCCTCTCTTATGGAAATTCTTTTTACCATTCTCACACCAAATGGGTGTTTAGGAACAAAATGGATGAAAGAAGAATAAAGCTAGATTAGTAGCTTAAGAGTATAATCAAGTAAAAGGGGAAGATCATAATGAAACTTATGCTCCCATAGCAAGTCTAGAAGCCATAAAAATGTTGTTGGCATTTGCATTCCATAATTCTTTAAGCTATATCAAAAGAAAGTTAAGAGTGCCTCTTTAAGTGGTTATAAATAAGGAAATATATGCGGAACAAACTCCCAATCTTAAGAATCCTCAATATGAGAATCATGTGCTCACACTCAACAAGGCACTATATTGTTTAAAACAAGCCCCTAAGTCATGGTATGGAAGTCCTAGCAAGTTTGTTCTAGAAGAAAACCTTAAAAGAGCTCAAATAGATATAACATTGCTTCTAAGCCTCATAACAAGGACATTTTATGAATCTACAAATGATTTATGCAGCATCTTCAAATAAATCCCTATGGAATCTATTTTCCAATTTAATGCAAAGGGAACTTGAGATAAGTATAGTATAAAGAAGATGAAGGGATCTTTATGTCTAAGCAAAAATTACATATTCTTAAGAAATTTAATATTTTTGAAAAGTGGCATCTCAAAAGAGTAGTACATCAAGCCTAGACAATTATGAGAAATGCCAAATGGTGGAAAATGAGCTATATAGAAATATGATTGGACTTTTGCTATATTTGATAGCTACTAGGACAAACATCATGTTTAGTGTTTGCCTATGTGCTAGACTTTAATCCAATCCTAAGAAATCCCATCTTGGAGGCAAAATAGCTAAAAAGAACACTAGTGATCCATGTCAAGTTATAAGAAATTTTCTAGTGTCTTTGTTTAGAAGGAAGTGAATTTTCATTCCATTCTCTTTCACTAAAAGTGATTATATAGTTGCTTGAATCCTATGGATGGAACAAAAAGACTATGGCATAAATCCCCACAATATTCCAAATCAAATATGCAAATACAAATGCTATAGCCATAGCAAAAATTCAAGGAATCTTGCTTAAAAAGAAAATATCAATTGGTATCATGTCCAAATCTATTGGAAATCATTTTCTAGATAAATCCCTATCAATCCTTGAGTTCTAGTGATTTTATCTGAAGAAGTTTCGAAACATCATATCATTCTATTTCGAAACCTTTGATTCAAAGAAGTTTAGATCCTTCATGTCTTTCAAATCTATCATTGGTTAAATCAAAGGGCTTCGCCGCCAATTTCTTAGATCTCAAAAAATTGATAAATGATATATTCTTGATGGCATATAGTATTCATGTCTTGAATCATTTATAATGCTATTTTTCTTGTATGAAATAACTTGATTATCTTTATGTGACAAATGAATACTTGAGTATGAAATCATGCTTTATTTGCTAAAGGATCATCTTGCTTCTTGAAGTTATCTATATGTAATGATCCTATGTGATTACAAGTATGACTAAGATTATCAAAAGACAAATGTATGTTCGTAAAGCCTATCCTTAATATGTCTTGCATTAAATCTGTCATAACTTGTTTAGATTTATGTTTTTGGATGACCACTTATTGTTTGAATATATGGAAAGTAAGTTCATGTGGTTCATTCCTCAAATACTTGGCCATTGATATGTTTTACCCTTGTGAAAATCATTTGAATTGAGAAAAATACTATTTTTATATGAAAAATGTCTCTATGGCTAAAATCTCTCGTGTAAGTTTAAGGGGGAGTTTTTTTTTAAAGAGAGTCTTTCTATGTGCTTGAAATGATATATTTCACTCTTATATTGATCACTTAATGTATATGCCTTTTTATATGATGAATGGCTATGCAATTGATCCAGTGCTTTGATTGCTTAAATATGAGTGATTTCTTGAAAAGATATAGATCGGCTCTAATATGATCATGAGTATGCAATATGGTATGATTTTTTTTTAATTTTGGCATCTCATGAATAAGGTTTCTTTATATGGCATGTGCTCAAAAATCTTCTATGATGCTAATTATGCCATCTTAAAGGGGAGCTATCTCTAGTTGTTATAAAAGAAGCATTGAAAAGTCTTGTGATTTGTGAAATCGTTTGAAATGTTTTTATTTAAAAATGATGTTTTTCAAACTATTGTTGGGGGAGAGATATGTATTGGGGGAGTTATATGTATCATTGCTTGGTAGTATTATCTCCAATTCATTTCTATTGAAAAAAAAAAAAATTGGTCTAAGGGGGAGATTATTTCTTTTAAGATATACCCTTTTGATTTATAACAAAAAGGGGGAGAGATTTGTTGACAGATTTACCAGTCGCTTTTGTTATATGGTTTGTTAAACTCAAACTTCACTTTATGAATGAATGTTTTAATATTGACATTTTACTCTTATTAATGTATGTCTCAATCGGGCTGAATGATTTAGTTGAATTATCTATATGTAGCTTGGTTCAAGGGGGAGCCTCAGTGTGTTTCAAAAAAGGAGAGTATTCTTCTTATTTGATATTGACAAAAAGGGGGAGATAAAATGAGTAAATTGATTTTCACAATTTTCATATTTGTTTTGTCATCCTCAAAAAAGGAGAGATTGATATTTCACTCTTAGTAATAAAATAGTTTTGATAATGACTATATAAAAATCAATTTCTACTATGTGGATTATATGAATGAGAAAATACATTTTTAGTATATAAGTCTTAAAGCAAGATATGAAATATTGAGTATGGATGAAAGAATGATTTGTTTTAAATTATACTTTTGATAATCTCAACTTGCTTTCAAGATAATCAAAATGAGTTTTTAAAAGAATCGAATAAGGATGTATTAAAAATTCAAGATTTTCGAAAGGATAGTCGACTATCAGGTTCATTCTGTTGACTATGCCTCAAAATAGTTGACTATTTTGATTGTTCTGTCGACTATTCAAGTATCTATCGACTATTTTAGCATCTGTCGACTATCGAGTAAGGATAGTCAACTATGCCTTTTGATCTGTCGACTATTTTTGTTCATGAAATTCAAAAATTTCTTCATATTTCTGCATCTGTCGACTATCCAAGTGTATCTGTTGACTATTGAAAATTTTGTGTTATAAGATAGTCGACTATTCATTTTGTCTGTCGACTATTTCTTGCTTTACTTGTAAAAATAGTCGACTATACATTTTTTCTGTTGACTATTTCTTTTTGCAGAAAGGTATAACGGCTAGTTTTTCAACTCCAACGGTCACAAAAACGGCTAGTTTCCTCTTCAATCTTTATGGATGTTTATATATACAACTCATGGAGCATCAAGAGAAGGCTAATGGATGAAAACGAGATGATCTAGAATTTGGAAATCATTTTATTTGAGCTTACAGTGTTCTCTGTGCTTTCAATTTTATATTTTTCTATGCAAGGCTTCGTTCTATCGTTGTTATTTTCCTAGCTTGTGTAGTAGAGGGCCCATTTGAGTGGGAGGTTGTAATTCCTAGTTTTGGACTAGAGGACCTACTTGGTTTAAGTAGGGGGTTGATAGTGGATGGTTTGAAAAATCCTTAGTGAGGAGCTAAGGTAGTGGATTAGGCTTGGGTTAAGCCAAACCTCTATAAATCCTTTGTGTTCTTCTCTCTTGCTTGTGTTTTTATTTCATTTATTTTTTCAAGCATTTCAATAATCCTCACTTGCATCAAATTTTCCATTAAAAGGATTTCAAAGTTCTATCAAGTTTTTAATTATACCAATTCACCCTCCCTCTTGGTGTGTGCCATAGCATCTCTCGTTCTAACAATTGGTATCAGAGCCTAACTCCTTGTTTCAAGGTTTAACAACCTAAGGAGAGATCCATGGCTCTTAAGGAAGGTTATCCTACTAATGTGGCACCTTATTTATGAAGCTGAAGGAGACCGAAACGAAAATAGTTTTCGGTACAACAGGAATACAACTGAAAGGATCGAATGGGCAAGAGAGAGTCGGTAGAGGCAACCGGCATGCAGGCGGGACGTGCAAGATGTCCCAAGGATATGAGAGAGGAAGCTTTGAAGAGCCCTCAGGGTAAATGAAAGTCCCAATGCGGTGCCGAGACGATTTGAGTTTTATCGAATACCGTTGCGATGATTAGAAATCAAGTATAAAGAGGCTTGATGCAAATAGTGGGCAAGGGATATAGAATGTATGAAATTATCCCTACCTAGATTTTGGAAATGTGGTGGAGAAATTTCCATGAAGTAATTAATTTTGAAGAAAAGGGAAATTGTTTATGGGATTGGAAAATAAATCATTTTTCCCTAAATTAGAGAAAATGCATAAATGGCTTGGATTGAAGCTTGAAAGGCCAAGATGAAGTCTATGGGTGACACTTCTCATATTCTTGTTCAAGCAAAAATGGTGGGATTTACTTAAATGAAAAAGGAAATAAGATGAGCCATTTTAGCTATGTGAGTGTAATGATTGCTTGGATTAAAGAAAACCCCAAAAGAAAATGGGAAATTAGTCATCCATTAATGTTTGGAAATTGTGAGATTTAATATATATGTAATTATATATATTTATGTCTTTCAAGATGATGGGTTTGAAAATAGTCCAAATTAAATAAATAGAAAAGAAAATCTATTTATAGGATTGGAAGACTTGATCCAAGGGGTGTGGATTTATTCTTGAAAAGCACATGGATTGTGCTTTCTTTGGATGGTTGAGATCTAATCTTGTAAAGTGAGATTTAATCCAATGGTTGATATTTCGCAAGACTAAGTGGCATGGATTAAGCTATTTTTGTGGTTGAGATTTATTCTCACCAAATAAATCCAATGGCTAGCATTTATTCTTGAAGGATTTGGTGCTAGTATAAATGGTCTAGTATATGGAAACCCTAATCTTTTTGGCAAAGTTTAGTGAGAGAAATTGAAGAAGTCTCCCATCTTGTAGAGAGGAAGAAGAAGAGTAGAGAAAGGAATAATGTCTTCCAAGGAGGAAGATGAAGAAGAAATAAGATCTTCTCTCTTTATTTCTTCTCTAGTAATATGGATTTATTTTGTGTGTAAAGATCTCTTGGGTAGAAGGGATGAAATTAAGCTAGGAAGGGTTTAAAAGCTTCAAAGAATGCTAAGGTAAGGGATAACCCCATGGGATGGAGGCTTGCATATTTGTAAATATGGTTTGATAAATTTTATGTGACCATTAAGCATGTTGCATTTATTCATGAGACTTGTGGCCATAAGGTTTGTGGGATAAGGGTAGGTGGAGGCCTCAAGCCTTGGATGGTTGTGAGGATGAAAAGCCCTAGGTAGTTGTATGCACTTGCATCACATGTTTAAGTTAAATTCATACTTATTGCATATGCACCCTTATTGAGCTTAATAGCTCATAAGGTTTTTATCCTCTCATGTAGATGGCAAATCCAAGGGTTGAAGCTTGGAAGTTGAAGGCTTGAGTAAGAAGATTATGTGATGAATCTTGTACTTGTTTTAAAAGCTTAAGTTTTATGATTCATATGAGATGTATGAAGCTTTGTATAAGGGTTTGGTGGCCAAATCTATGGATTCTTGATGTAATTTTTTTTTTTTTTTTGCAATTTAAATGCTGGAAATTTCGGGTTAATTTACCAAGAAGTTGAATCTCAAAGTGTGGGATTTGGAAGAAAAATTGCATTTTTACTTGGTTTAAAGGCATCTAGTTTGGGAAAATTTTTGGGAGGCCAAATTTTGGATTTGGGGTCCCAATTTTTCAGAAAGTAAATCTGGAAATTTTGAGAATTTTTTTAAAAAAAAAATGTTTCTTTTTAGGTGCAGCAACAGTGAGCAGCAAGGGCGGCTAGGCTACGCGCATAAGTGGGGGCTCACAGGTAGCCGCACGCCCAGGCAGGCACGCACACAAGTGGCTAGGTGCGCACGCGGGCGTGCGCAGGCAGTTGGGGCCCCAAGCGAGCCCAGAGCACCACTAGCTAATTTTTTTCAAAAAAAAATTAAGGGAAAGGATAAGAAGAAGACGATGTTTAAGACTCGGAATTATTTTTTGAAAAAGGGCTATTTTGGGGGAAATTTTGGCAAAATTCCTACCTTTGGAAAAATAGAAAGAAAGAGTATTTTTCTTGAAATTGGGATAAATCTATGAGCTAACTTGGATTTGTCGATAAAGGAAAATTTTGGAATTTGAATTATATGGAGCCTGGTGGAACATTTGGAAAAAAAGAAATGAAATAATAAATATTGATTTTGGGGAATTTTAATGGGAATTTATTTGAAGAGTGCAGTATTCATAAAGTCAATTTGCTAGAAAATTCTGGGATTGACGGAAGGGAAGGACAAAGCCTAGTTCCCACCTAGGGCGTTTCTCCTTGAAAAATCGTCCACCCTTCACAAATGACCGGGCATGTGAGCAATTCGGATGTTCGTTCACGAGTGACACCCGAACGTGGGAGCAGGTTGATATAATTTTATTTTTTTTTTTAAAAAAAATGGATCTTCAGCTCTCGAAAATTTGCAAGTACTATCCATCTCTCCCGCAAAATTATTTGAAAAAGTATTATGCTGCTAGGTGTGAAAGAGTTAGGCTGTTGATGTGTAAAAACATCTCTGAAGATATTTTTTAGTTGATTGAAGCGAAAGTTCGATTTGCTAGCAAAACTTTACCTGGTTTTAAGCACTTTCCAAGATTGAGAAAGAGTAGTTTTTCAAAAAAACGAAGAGTGAAAAGATTAAATGGTTGTTACAAATGTTCTTGATGGACTTATAACACATGATGCAAATCTGTGGGGTTCATGTCCATAAATCAAGAAGGTAAAATTAGTTTCATTAAGGATGGAGTAAGTAAGGAGTCTTTGGATGATATCCGATTGACTCTTGAGACGCATCTGTGTGAAATAGTGCAATGAGAACTTCTTGTTTTATGGACCCAGTTCAGAATTGACCACCAACGCTATAGTCACTACAAAAAAATTGACATTTAATGACAGTTTTCAGCAACTGTTGGAATAACCGCCTCTAATTATATTTTTTGCGACAGTTTAAAAAATCGTCACAAAAAATCGTCAAAACCACCGCTAAATAAATTTTTAATTTTAGCGGCAGTTTCAAAACAGTGGCAAAAATTAAAAATTTAATTTTTTAATTGCCAGGCCAGCGCCCAAGAGTGGCCAGCCCGGCCCGCGCTCGAGCCTAGCCCTTGCGCGTCACATGGCTGCTTGTGCGCGCGCCACGTGGCGATGTTGGAAATTAAATCCCAGCGCCTTCCCCTCTCAAAGTTTCGAACCCAAGATCTCAAGTATGCGCGCGCGCGCAAACTGCCTGATCTGCGAAGCCCATTCACATATATGCACATATATATAAATTATATACTAATCTAACAACTAATTTTTAGAATTATATTTTATATTTTTTAATATATATTAAAAACATTTATTAATTGATTATTTTTTAAAAGAATAATGGAATAAATTAGTTGAGTTAAATTAAATAAATTAATTGATTAAAAATAAAAAGAATATTTTATTGTTTTTTAAAAATTATTAAAATTTTGTTAAATTTATTTTTATTTTTTAAAATTAAATTTTTAATGAATTTTGCTATTAATTTAAATTCAATTTTAAATTTAGTTTTAAGATTTTATATTTGTTTTTATTAATTTAATTTTTAATTATTTTCTTAAATAAAATTTAATTTTTTTAATAAATTTTGTGACAGTTTTTATAAATCGCTGCCAATGTTAATTTAATTTTAATTTTGAATTATTTAATTTTTTGAATTTAGCAAAATCGCTGCTAAATTTAATTTTTTAATGAATTTTGCGGCAGTTTTTGAAAACTGTGGCAAATGTTAATTTAATTTTAATTTTGAATTATTTAATTTTTTAATGAATTTTGCGATAGTTTTTAAAAATTGTCGCAAATATTATTTTAATTTTAATTTTTAATTATATAATATTTTGAATTTAGCGGCGGTTTCTCAAAAACCACAGCGAAATTGAATTTAATTTTTTAATTATTTAATTATTTTTTAAAATTAGCGATGATTTTTTAGAAACCGCCACAAAATTTTAAAAAAATCGCTGTATAAAACATATAAGAAAATATAAGACTCAATTTTTTTGTAGTGAGTCTTGGGAATTTGACTATAAATGACCCTGTTTACCAATCTATAAGAAAATTGGATAGGAAGCCTATCCCCACTTCATAGAAGATATTTAAGCCATTTATGGACTTAAAACCAAAGGAAGATGTGAGCCACAATCACAACTACTTGTATATACACATAATTTTTGTTTGTGTGTATTTCTTATTTAATTCCTGTGTAGCTACTTTTGACTGCCAAACCTCTTAACCAGTTCTACTTTTAGGGCATACATAAAAAACTAACATAAATGGAAGGCCAGCTGATTTTTTGAATCAGTACCATATGTGTACTATGTGGCTCTCAACTCGGGAGTGATAGTTGTTACACGATTGCAGCAAGTGAACTTGGCCTAAAATTGGGAGAGAAAAAAATTAATTTGGTATATGGAGGGGGAAGTCGTGGATTGAATGGATGTGTTTCACAAGCTGCACATCTTGAAAAATCATATGTGGTAGGTGTAATGCCAATCCCTTTGGCTGATCCACACATTTTCGGGATTACATGCAGTCAACTTATAAGAACGACTTCTGTGTCTGAGTGCATTGCTTGTAAGTTTTGTCAGTCATAAGCCTTCATTCTTTTACTAAGAGGTTTTGGTACACTTGAAGAAATCTTTTGTATAATCTCCTAGGCCAAGATGAATCTCCATACCAAACCCATTGGACTTTTAAATGTTAACCATTTTTTCGATGGGTTGCTCTCTTTTCTTAATTAGGCTATGGACCAAAAGTTCTTTTCTCTTTCAGCAAGAAAGATTCTTATTTCTGCATCCACCATTGAGGAGCTGCTAGCGAAATTACATGCTTATGTTCTATAGCACGATCCTTACAAGGCTCGGATAGACTGGTCTAAGGCAATCAGAAGTAAGCGTCAAAGGGGTCTGATTAATTTAGATTTATCCATGTAAGGTAAGTCTATGATAAGATGGCTGAGTAAGGTGTACTTTTTGTACTCTTGAGACACATCTATTTATTTTATGACTTGCATGAATTTTCTTCAATGTGGAAAAAATATATATATATAGGGTATTCTTACTTGTTTGTTAAAGTTTTAGCAGTTCATAGTAAACTCATAGACTTGTGGAGTTACAGGTATTCCTAACAACCCTATTTTATTACTATAATTCAAGTTGGGTGGATACAATTCTATGCCTGATGCTAAGTTTTAGATAATGAACCCTACATCATTCTCATGGATTCTACACTTTGAAGCTAAGTTCACTTGTTTATTGTGGTTTTGGCCTTTTTTGTGCATTCATTCTCCTAGAAAACAAAATACATAAAAAGAAAACTATAATAAGGTAAAAGTCATTTTATTTAGGCATTATATATTGAATGATAGGCATAACTGTTGACACCATTAATCTTGCCTATGATACTTCCCTAAAGTATATTCAAGTGTTATGAATTCTTTTGAGGGTTTTACAAATTCGAGCAGTGGAACATGCTCCTCGAACTCGTCATTCATCGAATTAGTAGGAACTTTTATTCTCTTCTTGTTATTCTTGCTTTGAGTCATACTTCTTACCTCCAAGTTAGTTGGTTCGTTCATCCTTCTAGGCTTCTATGTCCAGAAAGTCTCCCAATTCCCTTTTCTTGATCAAAACCTCTATTTGATTCGTTAAGTAGTGGCATTTGTTAATAAAGTAACCATGAGTATTATGAAATTGACAAAAGACATCCTTTTTTCTCCTCATAGAGTTGTCAGTCTTCTTGGAGAATTCGATAAAGCTCGATCCTTTGATAGCTGCCAAAATAACAATGCGTGACTCTATGAGCGTAGTATAGTTCTTGCATTAAAATTGGGGAGAGCTATTAGTCTTTTTAGCTTTCTCTTTCCTATAGTTTGTCCCTTCATCAAAGTCTCTTTCCTTTCTATTCTTATCTCTTTCTTCATTTCCTCTGACAATTTGCATTACTTATGCCTGCAAAATGTACTTGTTGGCTCAAGCAAACAAATCTGCAGGTTAATTTAGAGATAAGGATTCTTAGAGTGGTATTAATTTCATCCCTTGAAGTATCGCGATTATTGTCATACCCATTTGTATGTGTTGTGTTTCCAATTAAGCATTCCTAAAATGATCAACATATTGTTTGAGTGTTTCTTTGTCACTTTGTTAGATGCTAAGGAAATATGTAGCATTTTTCTTTCTATGGTTGTTGATAGTGAATGCATTAATGAACTCCCTTCTCAATTGCTCAAAAGATGAGATAGCCTTTTCAACCAAACTATTAGACCATGTATATCCATAGCTAGTCAAAGTCAAGGAGAAAGCTCGACACATGATAGCATCATTTCAACCATGCAGTAGCATCATGGACTCATAGTTTTGAATGTGATTGAATGGATTGCTTTTTTTCGAAGTAAGTTGGGGTATCTTAAATTTAAGAGGAAAGGGTTTATCTATGATTTCAAGAGTACAGGGAATCTTCTTCTTTATGCTAATTCTCTTCTATGAGTATTAACTTCTTTTGTTCTAACACTTACTCAATCATTTGCTTCATGTTAGTGGCTTTGTAACTATTGAAAATAAATTGATTATTTGTTTTGGATTGATGCCTTGTTGGGACCATAACTATGTTTTCTATGATTTCCTATAATTTTTCCCCTATGGCTATGTTATTCCAACTCTATTTCAGACTAGGACTTCGCCCAATCTTTCTTATCACTTCTAGAAACTCTCGCATCTTTCTCTCTGGGTTGACCTATGGGAAAGGGCCTTATAGGAGACTCTCGCACCTCTCTCTCATGGCAAGTGTTTGAGGGAGTGCTTTACAAAAGACTCTCCTGCAAGGTTTCTACTAATGGCCCACTTTCTTGGTAATTCTGAAGAGTAGGTGAAAGTGGAGTCTTCAAGAGTGCATTTTGGAGGAAGGTTGCTATCTCCTAGAGAACCCTATTATAATGTTCTCTTCGCACTGTCATTTCAATGCTTCATGCTCATTGAGAGAAACAGATTGAGGAACTATCCCCAAGTCTTTGGGAGCCTCTATTGAAAGAGTCTCCCAGAGTCTCTAATTAAGAGGACTATCAACATTATAACCATCTTCGTTGTTCTTGTTTTTGGTGATTTGAGATCTTGTACAAACCATTTTTAAGTTTTTAGATTTTATGATCGAATTCTCACAAACGACATCAATTGTTGTTGTCTAGATAGACAATAAAACTTATAGTTGGGAAATAGTCTTCAAGCTTGTTAAAACTCTACAAGAATGAAAATGATCAAAGGACGCGCATTTTTTCCATAAGCACTCTAATACTTAAGTCAAATTGTAATACCCGAGAATTTATAAAGGACTCAAGAGTAAATTTCTTGGGGCAAAAATAGAAATTTCAGATAAATTTAGGTTATAGGGTAATTTTTTACCGTTATGAATGACCGAATCAACTGTAGGGAGTACCCTGGAGCTGAAATATGAAACGATAATGGTACGGTATTAACGAGCATCCCAAGATAGGATTTATGGAATTAAAAGAAATTGGGATAGAAATGATTTTCTGTATAGCTAAAATACAGTTATAGTTTAGACTGAAAAATCAGATCGTTGTAGGGGACCTCCAGAAAATCAATGGAATCCTGAGGGGGCTTCAATTTTTCGTAAAGAACAATCCTAAGATGGTTTCGGGATAAAACAATAGTCCGGTGAGGACACTGGGGCAAAATTGTCCTTATCGAGTAAATCATGAGTTATTAATTTTGCATTTTCTGTATCGTAATGCGAATTAATTTGATATTTGATGGAATAATTGTAATTAGAGATTTGGCTGAGTAAAATTTGGGATTTAAATGAGTACCTTTCTTTATTAATATATTATATAATTATAATATACCATAATATATTACCCGTGATGGCCTCGACAGTGAGGTATATATTATGAGTGCGTGAAGGTTAAGTTTTAGTGAGTAGAGAGTGGAATATATAATATTTTACATGATAATTATATATATATATATATATATGTGTGTGTGTGTGTGTGTGTGATAGCAAGCTTGGATTGCTTGGCTAAAATTTATATGGATGTATTATATATCATGCGTGGTGGCCAAGCCATGCACAGGAGCTTCATGGCCAAGAGATTACTGCAAGTGGGTAGATAAATAATGTATAATAATGAAGCAAATAATATATATATATATACATACATAGTGCGGTGGCTAAGCTAGAAGATCTCTATAAATTGAAAGAGAGCTTGAGTGAAATGGAAAGAGATGGAAGCAAAGTGTCGAGAGTTCGCAACAAGAGAGAAAGTAGACGAGAGCTCGAGGAGGTCGAGGGAGAAGATGGGAAGCGAGTAAGTGGTGGCCATAGGAAGCCCAAAACTGCAACAGTAGCACCAAGCGGCCATAACTTCAAGCTCCCAAGGTTGCAGGCGGCCATGGCAACATGAGCAGCAAGCCGGGCTAAGCTGGAGCAACCGCGAGGAGGTTGGTGGCAGCCATGTCAATGGCCAGCGAGGCTAGTGGCAGTGCACAGAGACGACTGGAGGCCATGGCAAGCGGCGGCCACATGCCGGTGAGTTTCAGGCAGCCAGACGCGAGGCAGGGGAAGTTGCTGCGATGGCGGTTCGCGGCAGCAGATGAGGTGCGGCCGGTGGAGGCGGCAGCAGCGGCGAGGGCGGAGGCAAGGCCGGCTAGGGTGACTGGGATAGCTATTCGCATGCGCGGGAAGAAGGAAGAGGCAGGGGAGTAGAAGAAGAAGGGAGAAAAAGAAAGAAGAAAAAGAAAAAAAAAGGAAAAGGAAAATAGAGAAAATGGAGAAAAAGGAAAGAAAAATTGGAAAAATTAGGGAGAGCTTCCGAAAAATCTCAAAAAATTCTGAGGATTAACTTGGGGCTTGATGAGCATGCCAAAGCTAGAAAATTACCCAAACACGCTTTTTGAGGCAAGACACGCATATCGAAAAAGACGATGATGCTAAGTTAAGATGAGTGGTTATATTTCGAAGCTTGATTTGGTTTTGTAAAAATGATTGTATTGCATCAAATGGCTATGTTTTGTAAAAATGCATGGCGGGTGGGTTTTCCATGACATTATT
The DNA here is from genome assembly GCA_036245055.1 of Diospyros kaki. NCBI lineage: Eukaryota > Viridiplantae > Streptophyta > Magnoliopsida > Ericales > Ebenaceae > Diospyros > Diospyros kaki. The sequence continues at coordinate 21,576,280 of BSEG01000014.1, read as the reverse complement.
ATATCTGAAATCATGTCATTGTTATGATGTCTGGTGGGATGGGATGAGGTCTTCTTGAGAATGGGGCAAGGTTAATCCCAATGATCGGGTGACACAGTAGGGCACTTGGGGATTAAGTATGTCACGGCAAGGTCAACCCCAAATGTGTGTGGAATGGATTTTCCACGGGAGGTTGAGTATATGCCAAGCTCATGAATATATATGCATTCTGTAAAATGCTTTATGCCATCATTTAGATGATTTAGCATCTAATCTGGGTTATGCCCCTAGAACATTCAAATGTTCTAAACGAGGGTTACGGTAAGGGCGAGGACATGGACAGTTAGAGCTGATGGAGTACGAGCATGATAGTCATAGTTTACATTTGATTTGAAGTCATGTAGTCTTTATTTGATTTGGAGACAATTTGTATAGACAATTGTGGTTTTCTATGGTATTAAGTTTTATTATTTTCGCAGTGTAACGATATGCTTTATTTAGCTTGGATTTATTGATTTTGATAGTTAGATAGGTATGGCTGGGGTTCTGCGATTTTTGTGAGCATGTGAAGATTGTTCTTTGAAACACTGTGTGTGTTGAACTTATATATGGAAGAAAAATAAAATCTCGATAAATTCCTTATAGTGGCACGCCCGACGAGGCGAGGTATTATACAAATTCCCTTATTCAGAAGAGATAACAAAGCTCTTTTAGGGATGTGACTTTTGAGTAATGAGGGTTTGTTTATTTATAGTTGAGCCACGGGATTTGTGATAAGCATATCTAGTATTTCAAGATCGATTAGGATTTGAATTCTTGTAGGTAATCTTTACCTTTGCAAGATTACCAAAGGGATTTTCAGATTCATCCAATTGCGCTTTTTTCACTGGGAATAATAAATATTTATAATAAATAAAAAAATAACAAAAATTAGGAAAAGAAAATTGAGAATAATAAGATTTTTTTAAGATTGTAATTGAAATATTTATAATTAAAAGTAAATTTATAATTTTAAAATTTATGTGATATTTAAGAAGAAATGATAAAAATTGAGAAGAGAATTAAAAATAATAGGAAGAGAACATAAAATTTGAGAAGAGAAAATGAGAAAGTCAAAATGTTGTAAATTGATTATGGGATGACAGTCCATAGAAATTTGAACTGCAAGTTGAATTTTATTTTAAGTTCAAATTTTGCTTAATAAAATATTTATTATTAAAAATATAAAAAATATATAAATTACAAAAATTTTAAAATTTTCGTAAATGTAGGACCTTAAATAGCCGCCTAGATACCTTCATGGCTACCATTGCCAACAATGAAAATTTAATAAAAACCATCAAAATCCCACTTTGCTACTCTGCTACAAAGAGGCCTCTCCAAAACCCAATCTTCTATCATGCCCTGGGAATTCGCAGGCTAGTCAATTGGGACCAAGTGTCCAGCTCCCAACCACTACCACATGGCTTAAACTGCCCCATTTCTGCATGTACCCAGCTAACTCTCCTCCTTTCACCCTCCAAACCTTCATGTCTGCTTCAAAAAACTTCCCAAGCCCCTCTTGCTTCATTGTCTTCACCCAAGCCTCTATTGCCACTACTCCATATATCTCTCAAATCATACTGTAGGGGTACACCAAAACCTTGCTCTTCTTCACTAGCACCTCCACTATCTTCTTCACACTCTTCATCACATCTTCCTGCAATGCCGCCTTCACGACCTCGCTGCATTCTCTGAAAACCATTGATTCATTCAACCCCAAGCGCCTTCTTTACCTCTGGTGCGCCCAGAAATTTAGTCACAGCTGCTAGTTGGTATGGGATCTTCCTTCTGAACCTGTCATGTTTTGGAGCTGCAAAAGCCAGTTTCTCGCATCGGTTGCTTCAGCCCACTTACCTTCCTTGAATAGCCCGAGTTTGAAGTTCTTGCAATTGGGTCTTCTGCTTGTGACTGATCAGCCCAGAAAAGTAGGCATTCGAGGCATAAGTGGCCACTTATGTCACACTGGATCAGTCAGTCCATTTCCTATGGCAGCACCAGCCAACTTAACCTGTTTTGATGCTGAACAGGGCATTCTTTATCAGAATGTAGTGCCCAATTGCTGAGACATACTTTCCACCATAGCTTTCACCTGCAACATAGAGTGGACATGATTTGAACAATGAGTGCAAGGTGATAAAAGAAGTGATCATGACATAGAGATGCTTGGCAACAGCATGTTGATCTCTTGGGATTTCTTTGGGAGTTGAGGCAATACTAAAACCTTTTCCAATTGGATTGTTAGGGAAAAGCAGGCCAAAAAGCCTATTCCAAGAGCCTGAATTGGGTTCAAGAGTGACTTGTACAACATTTTGCTTGTGAGAGAGGCGTCATGGTCCAAGCTCATAGAAGTTGTGTAACGCCCCACTTTTCCAAATATACAATGATATCAAATATAAGCTAACATCACTTACAGGCGTTATGGAAACCCTTATCAACGGAAGCATTAGATTGAACCTGCATGCTTAACCAAAGCTAAATAAAGGGGTTTCCACTAGATTTCATTTGCAAGTACAAGAAATGCATATGACCTTCAATACTCCATAAAACACAACACATCAGAGCAGGTACAATTGTATAATTGAGTGTCCTAGCTGCTATTACAATACATCACTTGGTTATAAGGGTACATAATGAAATAAAAGCTAAAGCTAGCTGCAAAACCCAAAGCTAGCCCAACTCCACTTCTTTGCCCTTGCTCGAACTGGAACACCTGACACTTCTGATATACCTGGAATGTTAAATGTTCCAGGGGTATAAAACACCCGAGTTAGATATTACATCTAAGTGAGTGGTAAGAAAGAAAGAAACAACACATGCAAGAGCAAAATGGAATATAATAGGAAGTCTCCACGAGTCACCATCATCCTTGCTGGCACTTGTGTGAAACGCCTCAGCCCCACCTGTAGGCTAAGCCCCACCTATAGGCACGTGATCGTGGTCTAACCCCTCATGCCTCACCTCTAGGCACGACCCCACCTGTAGGCAAGGGATTGTCCCCTCCCCGATCATTGTGACGCTTCTCCAACAAGTGGCCAACCATCATATACAAGTTCCCGATCCACCAATAGCAACTATCACCAAATAACATGTTGAAGACAAAGCAGAAGGAATATGTACAAACTAAGGAATATCAAGTAAGCACGGCCTCACCTGTAGGCATGGTGCACAAACCAAGGAAAATATGATATGCAAACCACAAGCTACGTGCAAGAGTAGTCATGTTTAATCCCATCGATGAACCACAACAACGAACTCCGTGATGCAAGCAAAATAGGAAAGAAATGCTCGAAAGTAAGGAAACATGAGATGTAAGCAACAACCATCCACAAGTGGAAACCAAGAGTGATCAATAGGAATCAAGGAGCATGCATAAGAACCACTCACCTTGATCGTTTTCCCTTCTATAGCACTGTTCATAGCCTGATTTCGAGCACTAGGGGCTGTTTCTGTAGAAATCACGTATTTCAGTGAACCAAACCTTAAATAGCTTTACATGGAGTTGTAGATAATTAAAATAGGAGAATTATGGTAAAAACTTCAGGTCAAACGAAGGCCGGACGCGCCCTCACGCGCCATAGCAAGAGTGGCCACGCGCCCCCTCTTTCCCTGTTACAGATTTTGCAACCAAAAATTAAAAATGCTATAACTTGCTCATTTTTGCTCTGTTTCACTCTCCGTTTGAACCTACGGACTCCCCTTTTCGTGCTCTACGATGCTTTGGAAAGAGAATCAACTTGCCTCTTTGATTTTCTTGCTGTTTTTTCTATTTTCCGACAAGTTATCTTTACCCTTCCTCCTCTTTGCTTTCTTTGATTTCTTTCTTCTCCTTGTTGTACTTGCTCTCTTGCTATATTTTAGCTTCACGTGGGTCTCTCCCCCTCCCCTTTATATAGCTTTCAAAGCATCCTTATCTCAAGACATCCTTTCCTCTTAAGTTACACATTTTTTTCTCCTCAAGCCATCATTATCACTTAGCTTTTAAGTTATCCCATTTTTTCTCCTGAAGCCATCATTATCCCTTAGATTTTAAGTTACCACATTTTCTTCCCAAGTCATCATTACAACCCTTGAATTATCCCTTTGGTTTATCTTTCAATTCAAGTTTTCATTTCCTTCCAATCCCAAGCCTCCAAATCTCACATTCACATGACTTCTAGGATAAGAACCCACTACGACCATTATCTCTTCTTTTCCAAGCCAATCTTATTCTTCCAAGCTAAGCCACCTTAAGACTTTTGGGGTAAAATTCATTATTACAACTTTCAAGCTAAGCCACCTTAAGACTTTTCGGTAAAGCTCCCAAATCCAATCCTATTTCTCCAAGTCATGTCTTTTAGAATAAGGACTTATCATTACAATCATTCCCTTTAGTTGGAAACAAACTAACCCTTTTACAAGTTAGGACATTTCTACTTAGGCTCGGTTTCCTCCTTTTCCTTATTACGTTAATGCCCTAAATCAAAATACCATTCATTTTGCTACTATAATTTCCATTACAACATCCAAACTTTATATCAAGTTCTGGGGTATTACAAGTTGCCTATGGCAGAAGAATAGCCAAGAACACCTTGCAGCCAAATGAGAAGCGGGGTTTGGGTGAGAGGTGAACTGGGACTTTGGGCTTCATTGAAAGTGTAGAAGATGGCAGAACCTGTGAAAGAACTGATTGGGAGGTAGCCACTTTTCGAGGGGCGGGCTTCCTCAGGGAGGAGCGGGGCGGCTGTAATGATGGCAAGTGGCGGAGGAAGGACAAGAAAAGGAAGAGCTTGAGGCAGCTTTGAGGAAGTTTAGATTCTAATATTTGAAGTTTGAAAGTCAACCATAAATTGATCATGGAAGAAATTTCTAAGTTTGAATTTGAAGAGCATTTCTGATGGTGTAGATTGATGAGTGTCAGGCTGTGAGCCTGAACGGTGTCAATAGCAAAGTTGAACGACTGTCCCACAAATGATTAAGGCCCAACAATGCAGTCAAAAATGTTCTTCTCTAGTTTCTAGGTAAGGTGCTTTATTCAATCGAACAAGGTTTATCTCCACTATGGTGTATTATTTTAATTCTATCACGGCATAAAAAGGGGTGAAGTACACTTCACTGACGAGGAAGATAAACTTTTCATGACAAAAATCCAATAGTTTTGCATATTGATGAGATAGAAAACACAAGAATGGAATTCTTAATTATTTACAATTAACAGATAGTCCAGTACATGAAGATGTGATGACAAACTAAATAAACCTCTTGCATTAGCTAGATTATAGCAATTGATTCAGTATGAAGCCTTACTGTGATTGGCAAACATAACTAAAACAAAATATTATGCATTTTGCAAATAAAAAAGTGGCAGATGCCTATGACGTAGAGAGAAATAAGTCCTATTTAGTCAAACCTCCTTGCTTGTATCCAAGTACACGAGATACAAAACCTTGCCAGCTTCTGTGATTGGAATGTACTATGTTCCCATTTTGCTCAGAAATTGTTTCCTGTAGAAAAATTAAAATGCAGATAAGCAAAAACAGACTTTGTGTGGTAAAATTCTGCTTATCCTGACCTAATCCATAATCATGATTAATGAGCGGGAGTTGATCATTGAAAACTTTACATAAAACATGAGGATATAGCATATAAACCCCTTCCTCAAATGAAATAGAGAAATGAAAGAAATAATTGTAAATCTACACAAAAATCATAGTTCATTTCCAGTCCCAATTCCTCCTCCAAGACACTGCTACGTGAAAAATATATAGCAAATTTTGACTTACCAAATGGTTTACCTCAAAATTCCTTCCTCTCATGCTAGCAGTCGCTCATTTGGAAGCAGTAATGCTAGAATTTTTTAGAAGGCCCCAACCACTGTAGTTTTGTTTGCTACAGCTAGTTTGCAAAACTGCTATACCCCCATGTGCAGTTTCCTGTTTGTTGGTCTGTTGCGCTCTTGCTTGGCATGATAAGGTGGTAGGAGTAATAGCAACTCTAGTACGGTTACTAAACTTGTTATTTTGGTCTGAAGCCTTCTCTCTAGATGCACAGACCCGTTCCCTGAGGAAAAGACAGAAGTAAATGATAAAAGAAACTTGACAACAAAATGGCCTCTCATTCTCAGAATAATGCTGACTATTGTTTGTGATGTTATACCTAGGCAAAGAGACATATTGCCTCTGATGGGAGTGCCTCTTTTTCCTTTCCCATGGTCCTCCTCAAGATCGGAAAATTATTGTTTAAAGATATCAACTCCACTGAAATAACATGTACAAGACAGTTCAATTACAACCGATGGGACATAAAGATGGAACGAACACACACATAAGTAGACATGTTGATTGCAAAACACAGATTTTTCAAGAGAAAGAAATAACATGAACTGATTGTAAAGATTATCAGACAGAATTTTTAACATTATTTGCCCAGCTCTGTTTTGATGATTAGTGGATCATATTTAACTGTAATCACATTTTCTTAATATGTGGAGTGGAAGTAGAATAGAGAAAAAAACTATTTGACATCATAGTAAAACTTGCAATAAAATCCTGTTTCAAATGGTTAAATGCTTATAATAGTTGTAGCCACTATGTGGATGAGATTCACTTTAATTAGAGAGGGTGAAAGAGAAAGCTGGCCTTATGCAGTGCACAGTAGCATCTGCAAGTAAAGACATAGATGTCAGTTCCGAGCCTGACTTGTGATTTTCTTGAAGATAGAATTGGGAGAATAGGAGAAATAGAGAGAATTTGGGAAGGATCAGACATAATAAGAGAGAATATCACAGAGAAAGATAAGGAGATAGACAGGTGATAGGAAGAATTAGAGAGAACCCGAGAGAGAAAAAGGGAGAATTTCAAAGAGAAGGCACTAACTTTTCAATTTAATCAAAAGCAAAATCTCAATCAAGAGTTGTACAGCCTTAAATAGAGGTAACTACTCCTAAACTATCCCTCAATTGTAAATAAAGCAATAATTAACCTATTACACAAACTAATAAAATCAGTAAAAATAAAAAATAAAAATTACTAACCTAGATTGTGACAATAGATAAGGAAGTATATTAAATGTAAAGCACAGAAAAATGTCTGAACAATTCCAGATGAGAAGTGGAAGGCAAATGATTGAGGAAAAAAACACCCAACTACACCATTGAGGTACTCTTTTAGCATTTGTGCATGATATTCCAGTGTCTGTTTGCTTCAAAAGAAAATAGACCATAAGCTATACCGGGCAAAAAAAAATTGGCAAAGAAAAACCCAGCAAAAATAGACCATAAGCTATGACCAGAGAGAGAGAAAGAGCAAGAAGGATCATTCACCATGTTCAGACCTCCCTGTAAACAAGCTCTCTTAAATTGTCTTTTGCCAGTCTTCTTTCAAACTCAAATTCAAGTTTTGAAATGGGCTCTATGAAATGGTTCGTGGTCGACATTTGCCAAACCACTGAAGTATGGATCTCACAAGGCCTGTAAGCATAAAATAACAGCCAGTCTTAGAACATAGTAATATTTAACATCAGAACTGACAAGGTTTTATCAAAATCAAGGAGATCTCAATGTAGTATAATTAGTTTTGATGAATTTTACCTCTTCAGCTAATGGACGACACATGGGATCAAATGCAAGCAAATGCTCAAGTAAACGAAGAGCCAATGGATCTACATTAGGAAATTCTTTGCAAAAGGAACTGATGGCTTCTTACTCATGCTGATCAAATATCTTCTCACCTCGTCATTCCAAATCTGCATATGCTTATGAAAGTCAAATTATGGGAACTAAGAGAACAGGAATGACAGAGAATTTGTGCACAGTTCAAATTAAAGGAGAACGCTCATGCACTAAGGATGCCCTTATTATCAAATGAAAAAGATAGAAAGAAAGAACAAACCCTTGCAATGGATTCAGTAGCAGGAGTGCCCAGCAGATCAGTTACAAGATCCAATTGGTGCGCTACATTCTTCCCAAGAAACAATGGTTTCCCTGTAAGTATTTCTGCAATATACATCCTATGCTCCCGATATCAAAAGCACGGGTACACCACAAGTGCATTTAGTTCCACAGAAACCATGAGGACAACATACATGTATTAACCAACTGTCACATACCAGTAGCACAAAAGACACTTGCACCTTGGACAATGTTGACATGCAAAAGGATAGGGCACATCATTATCGGTCTATATGCACAGCCAAGGTTTAGACATATAAAATAACTAAGAGATCACAGACCATTTTCCAGACCATGTCATCGCTAAGAATTACCAAAATGCAGCTTTAGAATTGCAACAGATTCCACAAATATTATTCAAGTTTTCAGTGAACACAGAGATGAAGGATAAAGAATTTGTACAAGAAGTACACAAAGCAAACAGAATACAACCTCACAAGCATATTATATTGAAAACCCAATGAAGAAGTGCCAACCCCTACCCTTAATTAGTTTGCTAATCCCAGAAGAAGGTCCATGCCCGTGCTAGAATAAAAATTCAAAAGCAAAGCTAAAAGCAAGTTGGGTTGCAAACCATATAGCCACAAACACCACATAGAAACAAGAATAACTTAGAATTATTTCAGCACTAAACACATCAACTGGAAATCAGATCATAGTAATGGTTAAATGCTTCGATTGCAATAAATTCCAGAACTAAAAACCAGGTATATAGAGAAAAAAAGAGCTATAAATCCCACCCCCATCCTAACATGAATGGATAAATAATAGTCCATTGTATCGGCTGCTGCTGCTTTTTTTTTTTTGGCTCAGCAGCTTCTTCATGTATGAGCCCAAACAAATGTACTCTGAATGGAAAAAGGTTTTGTTTTACAGATTCCATGGTAGAAGACTTGTGAATTGTCTCATCAGATTCAATTAGGGTGGCATAACATCCAATGGAACTAAAACTTAAAGACTCCAAAATTTCATTAGTCACATCATCTCTATACCTTCAGAAATTTCATAGGAATTAAAAGGATCACCTATGGCTCCCCACTCCACTCTTTCTCCAAGCCACTGCATCATTGATTCCTCAAAACAACTAAGTATTTGGAGGGGAAAATGAGCACGTGAACATTGAAAAAGAAGCATATGCACAACAAGTGGATGTTCAAGACAAACTTCTATTTGAAGTCAGAGCAACGAAATCTCACAATGAAGAATAAGAAGAAATAATGCTAAACTGTCAAGATGTATAAAGATATCCTAGCATCCATGCATGCAGGCCTGCATGTATACAAGACATGCTTACTTTAGAGAAAAAGGAACCACAAAGTTCAGGAGCACGATGCCATAGAGCAGCCAGTAGAAAGACTTAGAAAGTCAGAAAATAGTTAAATATGTACAAAATTAACAATCATCTGCAATTCAAAGAAACATAGATGAGTAAAATGGATTTAACAAAAATAAAAAGGCTAAAAATAATGGAACCATTAATGTCATAATTTTGAATAATAAAAAAGGCATTTAACAGTCCAAAAAATAGCTGATGGGGTATCACTGAACGATGCACAAGCAAGCCCAAAATCACAAACCTTTATTTTGCTGTCTGCATTTGCAAGGATCTTTTCTGGCTTTAAATCTTGATGGAACACATTTGTTGCAAAAAACAAGAAAATGTAGGAAGCTTTATTTAGATAGGAAAAAAAATGAAGAACATTTAAACAAATAGCAAACAGTATGTAAAATACCTGAATCGTAAACTCGAATCTGAATTGCCTAACAACCTTCGTGGAAGAAAACTATAAAAGATTTCTTATACGTCCACCCCTTATTCGCCCAAGTCTCGAATGGTGATGCCGAAGACAGTATATGAGCGATCAGAAACTGATTTGATTGTCATGTTTTTTCTATTAGGCTCTATGCCTATTTATAGGTATCACACAGATATAGATAAGCATATCCCTATAGGAATTTGAATCTAATTCAAATTCCAATTACTTATCCCATTATATTGTTAAAATTCAAATGTTAATGAATTTAAAACAAATTAAAATTCATAACATCTATCTTATCACTAGGGAATTTATCCCAATGTAACCGTAATTCTAACAATCTCTCACTCAGGTACATGGGATAATGTTCAACTCATTTCCTCATACAGGACATCAAGGGGTGCGAACTTGATGACAATGATAAGAGTACTATATCAAACAATCACCAATGCCAACATAGTACTGCTGCAAGAAGAAATAAACAACGGCAATGCCATATATGCCTTAGATAATAAATAACACATCTATCAAATGCTTTCAATCTCTCAAGAGTAACTCTGAACAACATTTGATCATCAATTGAAGTTCTTGCACTCATGATCATCACGTAGATGATCGTTCGGACTATGAGTTGCAAAACTTACATGATATGGTATAAATTATCTTTCCCAAAATTCGAAACAATCCATCTCTTGGTTCAACCACTTACCCAAACATGGCCCGCCTAGTTGCTTTCTTACTGGCCAATTGGGTGACATGCTAAAGTAGTGTAATTGAACCTCAACTTCATAAAACAATTTTAGGTCAAAAGGCATATGTGAATACAGTCCCACGCAGTGACAGAGAGAGAACAATCTTGTCACTTCCCTATAGCGGTCGTACAAGCGCATGTTGTATGATGTGCATGCTACAGTGGAGCTCCCACTAATTAGGGATGTCACACTCAAAACACTGTACAGATGTCGGCGTAGTCACCACATAGGAACTAGCCTAAGTCACTCAACTCATGAGTACTCACATCCTGCTATTCTCAGACTTAATATGGAATTCAAAATATATCCAAATTCAACTTCTTCAAATAAGTCTCATCTTAGCCGTACTAAGGCGACAATAACGACCTTGTATACCCCTCATGTATCAAGGCACTTACACTGACCACATAAGTCCAAGAGTAAGTTGTCTCATCCTGCACACCACACAGGTGTCAGGGTGATCGTCTGCGTGAGAGGACCAACCCAAGCCTGGTGACATTCACGAACACGTGCAATTATTTTCATGTTTTCCATATCAACAACACAATGTCATATAATGAAAACAGAGAGAAGATAACAAATATCCATCAAATAAGATAACAAATATCCATTAAATAAGATAACAAATATCCATCAGCATAAATCAAAATGAATGTCGTAATAGTGATCAAATGTAGAACTCAAATTCTACGTAATCCCATATGCCTCACATGGGATTCAAATACATTCCTGCTAAGTGGCTTTGTCAATGGGTCAGCCAACGTGTCAACGCTAGGAATATAACTCAAAATCACTTCTTTGTCCCTGATCAATCCTCTAATGTAGTGATATCTTCTTCTTATGTGCTTTCCTTTATCATGGAATTTGGGGTCATGTGCGAACTACATCGTAGCCATGTTGTTGATACGAATTTCGACAGGTTCATTAGCCTGAGTTGTTACCCCGAGTTCTCGAAGGAAAGCACTAAGACAAGATGCATGTCTTCCAACTTCTGAGCTAGCCACATACTCTGCTTCCATGGTTGACTGAGCAACACAATCTTTCTTCTTGCTTCACCAAGAAATAGAGCCTCCACCAAGAGTGAAAACATATGCTGATGTGGAGACACTATCATCTTTATCTCTGCTAAAATCAGCATCAGTGTAACCATGTAATTTCATATCTCCACCTTCGAAAGCTAGGGCATAATCATAGGTACCACGTAGATACCTCATGATTCTCTCGATAACTTTCCAATGTTTCTCACCAAGATTACTTTGGTATCTGCTTACTAGCCCAACGGCGAAGCAGATATCAAGACGAGTACACTTTATAAGGTACATGAGACTCCCAATAGCACTGGCATATGATTTCTTTTCCATTAGTTTCCTTTCTTCCTCTGTTTTAGGGCACTGACTAGTACTCAAGGTGCAACCCTTATCAACTGGAGTATCAACAAGCTTTGAGCTATCCATATTAAACCGTTCAAGGATCTTACAAAGGTTAGTTTCTTGAGACAAACTCAAAAGCTTCCTTGAGCGATCCCTCGAGATCTTAACTCCGAGGATATAACTCGCTTCCCCTAAATCCTTCATCTCAAAGACAGAGGATAGCCACTCCTTAATGGTGTTGATCATCTCCAAGTTGTTTCCAACCAATAAGATGTCATCTACATATAAGGATAAAATCAAGAACCCATCTTTTGTCCGTTGGATATACACACAATGGTCTTCCTCCATCATGGTCAAACCAATGGAGGTGACGACTTCATGAAACCGTAGATACCATTATCTAAACGACTGCTTGAGACCATATATGGATCATTTGAGACGGCACACTTTGCCCTCCTGCCCTTTAGTAACAAAACTGATGGGTTGATCCATATATATATATATATATTTTCGTCCAGTGCTCCATTGAGAAATGTTATCTTGACATCCATCTAGTGTAGCTCAAGATCTAAATGAGCGACGATGGCTAGAATCATGCGAATAGAGTCAAATCTCACCATCGAAGAAAATGTCTCTAAAAAATCTACACCCTCCATTTGGGTGTAGCCCTTCGCAACCAATTGGGCTTTATACTTGTTAATTGATCCATCATCTCGTCATTTGATTTTCAAGACCCACTTGTTACCAATTACCTTTCTATTTGGTGGAAGATCAACAAGTTCCCACACCTTGTTCTTATCCATCGAGTACATTTCCTTTTTCATAGCGATCAACCATTGATCTCGGTTTGGGGAGGTTAAGACTTCTTCATAAGAAGTGTAATATCCCGAGAGCCTAGAGAAGTTAGTATATATCGAGGATAGTGTAAGAAAGGAAACAACACCAGCTGGATACCTTTTGGGCTGAATGTTGGCAAAGAACTCCCAAGTTAAGCGTGCTTAACCTGGGGTAATCCAAGGATGGGTGACCCCCCTGAGAAGTTCGCGTAGGCCCATCAGGGTAAGTTGTTCCGGTCCTTCCTATCGCTAATGTAATACCACGAGAGCCCAGAGAAGTTAGTATATATCGAGGATAGTGTAAGAAAGGAAACAACACCAGTTGGATACCTTTTGGGCTGAATGTTTGCAAAGAACTCCCAAGTTAAGCATGCTTAACCTGGGGTAATCCAAGGATAGGTGACCCCCCTAGGAAGTTCGCGTAAGCCCATCAGGGTAAGTTGTTCCGGTCCTTCCTATCGCTCGATACGGGATGTTACAAGTGGTATCAGAGCCGACCCCCGAGCCTCTGAGCACGGTGGTGGGGCAAACCTTAGCGGGGAGGCTAAGTCCCGAGGGGGGTGTGTGTAGGCCCCTATGGGGGGTGCATGTAGGCACCTTAGGCAAATCCCACATCGGCCATGCAAGGGGGGAGATCTGGGACCGGTTGTAAAGTCGCATGACGAGGACGTCATGTGCTTAAGAGGGGGAGAATGTAATACCCCAAGAGCCCAGAGAAGTTAGTATATATCGAGGATAGTGTAAGAAAGGAAACAACACCAGCTGGATACCTTTTGGGCTGAATGTTGGCAAAGAACTCCCAAGTTAAGCGTGCTTAACCTGGGGTAATCCAAGGATGGGTGACCCCCCTGGGAAGTTTGCGTAAGCCCATCAGGGTAAGTTGTTCCGGTCCTTCCTATCGCTCGATATGGGATGTTACAAGAAGTGAGCTCACAGTCATCCAACATGGCACACATAAGTACCCTTCCCCCAATATCATTGAAATGACGATGAGGAATTAGCCCACGCTGGCTGTGTCAAATTACTTGAGTCTCCGAAGTACTGTCTATGGGTTCACTCCCACTAACTGCAGGAATTCTCCCACTAACAAAAGGAACTTCCTCTTGTAACTCATACAATTGGGAGTCCTTATCAACCTCACCGATTCTTGGGAACTCATCCTCAAGAAACTGTACATCCAGAGATTCTATCTCAATCAAACCCTTACTAGGATGTTCACCATACATGACGTATCCTTTTGAACCCACAGGATACCGAATGAACACCTTCTTGCTAGCTCTTGGTCCAGGTTTTCCATACTTGTGGGACGTGTTGTGAACATATCCAGCTGATCCCCAAGGTCGCAAGTGATCCAAGTTTGGACTTCTTCTAGTCCATAACTCATAAGGGGTATAAGGCACGGACTTGCTTGGAACACGATTAAGAATGTAGGCCGCAGTCAACAACGCATCTCCCCAGAAACTAATCGGGAGATTCATCTGCACCAACATCGATCTAACCAGGCATTTTGCAACACCATTTTGTTGCGGAGTGCCAAGAATGGTTAGGCGTCGAACTATACCTTTTTCCTCACATAGACTTCTAAACTGATGAGAAAGATATTCGCGGCCTCTATCGGTTCAAAGAGTTTTTAAGATCTTATCCATCTGATTTTCAACCTCATGCACAAAGCGTCTGAAGCAATCTAAAGCTTCTGACTTGTGAGAAATCAGATACATGTAACCAAAATGTGAATAATCGTCTATGAAGTTAATAAAGTATGATGCACCATGACGTGCCCTCACATTCATAGGACCACATATGTCGGAGTGAACTAAATCTAAAGGACAAGATACACGGGAAGCCTTACCAAAAGGTTTCCTCTTGACTTTACCAGCTAAGCAAGGCTCACACACAGTGAATCTCACTTTACTGAGAGATCCCAATAGACCTTCTCTCACCAGCCTTGCCATTCTTTCTTGACCCACATGGCAAAGTCTTTTGTGCCATAAATCACAATCAACATTTACGATAAAAGAAGTAGAAGAAACTAAAGTAATAGAATGGTTATCATAAACATAATCCAAATTAAGTTTGAAAAAACCATCTACTGAGAAACCACCACCAAAGAATGTATCATCCAAATAGATGTTCACGCTAGTATCACAGAAAAGAAAAGAATAACCTTATCCTAATAAACATGCTACTGATAATAGATTACACTGTACTCCAGGTGTTAGAATTGTGGTTACATTGGGATAAGTTCCCTAGTGATAAGATAGATGTTATGAATTTGAATTTGTTTCAAATTCATTAACATTTGAATTTTAACAATATAATGGGATAAGTAATTAGAATTTGAATTAGATTCAAATTCCTATAGGGATATACTTATTTATATCTGTGTGATACCTATAAATAGGGCTGGCAATTTTGGATACGACCCGATTACACAACAAGGCACGATACGGAGTTAAGCGGGTTAGAGTTGGGGTTAATTGGGTTTGGGTCATAAACGGGTCAACCCGTTTATGACACAATTATTTTCGTGTCTTAGGCAGGTCAACCCATTTAGACACGAAATGACAAGTTTAATTAAACGTGTTAACGGGTTGACCCGAACACGTTAACACAATTATATACGAAATGACACGTTTAATTAAAAGGGTTAGTGGGTTGATCCGAACACGTTAACACAATTATATACGAAATAACACATTTAAAACTAAATAACACATTTAACAGGTGACACAACATGACTTGTTTAAATTAAACGGGTTAAACAGGTTAACAGGTAACACGACACGTTTAGTTAAAAGGGTTAAACGAGTCGTGTCATGTTACACGTTTAATAAACGTGTCGTGTTCGGGTTTAAGAAATTTGACACGATTATTAAACGGGTCGTGTTTGGGTTAGCCTGATACATGTTATACGTGTGTCTCAACATGACACGATTATGACCCGCCAACCCGAATTGCCACCCCTACCTATAAATAGGCATAGAGCCTAATGGAAAACACACGACAATCAGAATCAGTTTCTGATCGCTTATATACTGTCTTTGTCATCACCATTCGAGCCTTGGGCAAACAAGGGGTAGGCGTATAAGAAAGCTTTTATAGTTTTCTTCCACGAAGGTTGTTAGGCAAATCAGATTCTTGTTTAAATGTTCTTAAGTGGTATCAGAGCATTTGTTTATTTCTCTACACCATTGTGATTGACCATTTATATTTACGAGTTTTTGTAACTTGTGATATTTTACGCATAAAATTATTTTCTGTGTGAAATCAGTAACGCGTTGTATTATTCTATGTGATTATTATTTTGGTCGGTCAGTTTGTTTGCTCTGTTCCAGCCATGGCTGAGACAAGTCCATGTCGTGTTTGTCACAAGCGCTGGGCTTGCAGCTCCTCAATCAGCCTCATGATGGCTAAGGCATCATTGGAGGCAGTCGTGTTCGTTATAACCGGTGGCTAAGGCTAACCCCAGCGATCGCGTAAGTAGCAACCAGTGGGAGAACCGTGCAGGCGGAGGCTGAAATCGGCCATGGCCGATTTCTGGTGGGTCTTGGCTCGCTACTATGAATGCTCCGCCATGGCTGATGCCTCTGTTTTTCGTTTTTCATCATGGGTTCAACGTGGGTCATCGAACGGTTACCTCCATAGCCGCCATTAATGGAAGGAAAATTGTGGCCATGGCTTGATCAGTTCACCATGGCCGCGGCTTCTTCTATTTTCAGGAATGCCCAATGACCGATGGTGGTCGTTGTGAGCCACCGGTCGATCGTCAGTCTTTGCGATCGGCAACATCAAATGGAGAAGGTGAAGGGGCGATCGACGACGCTGGGGGAAGAAGCCAGCGACGACGACGACGCATGGTTGCCCGAAAAACCCTATGTGTTGGGGAAGAAAAAGACCCACTTGAGTGATGGGTCAAATCCGAATTGGGTCAGTCCCGATCCATAAGGAGATTCGTGAGTGGATCTGAAGCTGGCCAATTGATTTGTTCAATTGGGCTTGGGCCATTTACTTTTGTTTTAAAATTAGACCAATTTTGATTTAAAATAATTTGGGCTTAATTTTGTATTGGGCCATGTTGTTGGGTTTTTATTTAATTATTTGGATTATACTTTTGGGCTATTAATTAATTAGTTTAATTTTGTGCCTAAAATTATAAATTAAATAATAAATCCATTTTGAGATTAAAAAAAATCAGAATTATTTTAGGGATATTTAATTCTGGAATATTAATTTTTGTAATTAATAAAATTGTTTTCATGACTTTTATTATGTGTTTTAATATTGTCATGATAATTGTTTGGTTTATTCTTTTAGACCATAAATTAATAAGTTTAATTTTAAGTCTAAAATTATAAATAGATGTGATGTGGCATTTTTTGCTAACTTAATTAATTATCTATTGTCTGCAAATATTTAGTTTTATTTGCTTATTGATAATTAACTTCGGTTTAGTACTGATCTTGGGCCTTGTGTGGGTCCTAATATATTGTTGGATATTGTGGATTAGTTCCACATAAACAATTAAGTCATAATATTTTAGTTGTGCATTAAGGGTGATGACTTTGAAGCCTGGCGATCTGTTGATCTCGAAGTGCATAGCTAAATGTTTGATTTAATTGTTTGCTTTGAACATGTGCATTGAATGTCTTTTGTTGTCCCTGATTTAGTGATCAATGGCCACCAATTCAGTTGCTGGAAGCATGACCAGGATAGATAAGTTGGATGGGTCCAACTACTTCACATGGGAGAAGCAGATTCAGTATCTACTTCAGATGGAGAAAGTATGGGACGTTTTGGAGACTTCACATCCCGTGCCGCAAAGGGAAAATGTTTCCTTGGCAACACAGCGGGCTGATGACAAATGGCTTGAGAGGGACCGTTATGCTCGTCTTGCGATGCTTGTTAGCATGTGAGCTGATCTTATGGGCCAGTTTGAGTCTTGCCAAACTGCCATGGAAATGTGGCAAAAATTGAAGATCACTTTTGGTCAGACATCTGCAACAAAATCTTTGTGCTTTACAATTAAAATTTCAACAGCATGTCAAAGACCCGAGGCACAGTATGGTTGAGCATTTGAGAGTGATGGGTTCACTTATTAGAGATCTTTAGAGTGCAGGAGTAACGCTTATTGATGAGCAGCAACTCCTAGGGGTGATCAGATCCTTGCCTGACCCTGAGTGGTCTCAGATGAAGCTCCTTATGACACATAGTGAAAATATCAAATCTTTTGATGATATTTCATGTCACTTGGAGCTTGAGGCGGAGCGTATTGAAGCGAACCGTGCAGCAGCTTTTGTAGCCAAGGTCGACAGATGTGAGGGCTTCGGGCCCAAATGTAAGAAACAAGGATCGAAGGCATCAGGGCCTACACCTAATATTAGCAAGAGCAAGAAGGCCAAAAGTGGGACACGTGGAAAGAAAGACTTGTCCAAATTGAAATGTTATAATTATAAGAAGAAGAGTCACTTCACTCGGGATTGTCTAGAGTCGAAGAATGTATATTTCTCTTCTTATTCCCCTTTGATTCATGTTTGCTCGCATGCATTAGTTGCATACTCACGTCCTGAGTGGATTGCGGATACAGGAGCAACACGACACATAAGTGTTGAGAATGAAGGATTTATGGATTACCATCGGGTGCTAGCGAGAACTCGGTACGTCACGCTTGGGAATGACACACAAGAAGAAGTTCTTTGAGTTGGTTCGTTCCAGCTCAAGATAAAGAATGGCAAGATTCTACTCCTGAAGGACGTTATGTATGCTCCTGGAGTCCGGTGTAATCTATTATTAGTAGCATGTTTATTAGGACAAGGTTATTCTTTTCTTTTTCGTGATACTGGTATGAACATCTATTTGGATGATACATTCTTTGGTGGTGGTTTCTTAGTAGATGGTCTTTTCAAACTTAATTTGGATTATGTTTATGATAACCATTCTATTTCTTTAGTTTCTTCTACTTCTTCTATCGTTGTTGTTGCCAAAATACAACAATCTATTTTTATTGTGGACAAAAGCAAAAGTCTTGAGAGTTATGCCTTCAGAGATGAGAGTCTTAACGAGTAACTGAATCTGGTAGCTAGGTAGATCTGGTGGTTTTACAGAGCTGATGGTCTGATGATCTGATGGATCTGGTAGATCTGGTGGGTTGATGATCAGGTGGCCTAAGATGAACGAATGACCCGAGATGACGAATGGCCTCGGATGAACGAGTGGGCTTGGGATGACGGGTGCCCTCGGATGAACGAGTGGCCTTGGGATGACGGGTGGCCTTGAGATGGACGAGTGGCCTTGGGATGACGAGTGACCTGAGGGTGACGAGTGGTGGCCTCAGATGAACGAGTGACTTGAGGGTGACGAGTGGCCTCAGATGAAAGAGTGACCTGAGGGTGACAAGTGGCCTACAAAACGAGAGCACCATTAGGACGCTTAAGTCAGATCTCAAGAGAAAATACGAAATGATGCTTCAATAACTCAAAATTGTGTCCCTCGTGATGAAGGCATGGTCTCATATTTATAGTGGAGGGTGTACGAGGCCTCGCGATATTTTCTGTAAGAATCTCGTGGCCCATTCCGGAGATCTCGCGGCCCATTTCGGGGATTTTAGAGCCCATTTGGCTGATGAGAGGTGGCCCACTCAGTTGAAATGAGTGGATTGCCAAAAAACTGGCAAAGCCGGGGGGGTCACTGAGCATGACCGAGTGACCCCCCACTCGGTCATGCTCCCGAGTGGGACCTCTCGGCCTAGCCGAGTGGACCCCACTTGGCTAGGCTGAGATGGGACGAGTGGCCACTTGGCACAACTGAGTGGACCCCCACTCGGTTGTGCCGAGTAGGGGTGTGGCCACTTGGTTAGCTAAGTGGCCTTTCACTCGGCTAACCGAGTGGCACCCCACTTGGCTAGGTCGAGTGGGATTGTCCACTCGGCCTAACCGAGTGGCCACCCACTCGGCATAGCTGAGTGGGTCTTCTTCGACCCTTTGCCTCTACTTTCTCCCACTGAGTTGGGGCCCACGCTTGATAGGATATCTGCTTCAGCTTCCCAAGTACATCAATTGCTCCCTGTTTTTTAGTTGAGAGGTCGGATAAAAGAGCATAAGATCCCGGGAAATTTTAGTGCTGCTTTTGCCACATTTTGCTTATCTTCGGAAGATCATTAATGCGCGCTCACTCTTTATTTTCTGTATTCGTCTGACAACTTCGGCTTTTTTTGCCTTTTGAGCCCCTATAAATAGGGCTTTAAGTCTTCATTTATTTTTCATAAGAATCAGCCGTGGTATCTTCAGAACTTCAAATTCTCTCAGGTTTGGGGTGTTTTCAACTCCCGATGAAAGATTTACTGGGCTACTCTATCATGACCGAGTGGCCATGATGTGCGAGTGGGGGGCAACTCGATCAGGCCGAGTGGCCCCATTTTGCGGATGGCCCACTCGGTCATGACCAAGTGCTTCTGATTCCTTTGGTGCGTGCTACCGGTCGCTTGTTATCTCTTTACCTTTTAGTGATGCTCTTTATGTCGTGTGCAGGCACTTGTTTACTGTGATCACCCGTCTTTTGCACTTCTTTAATCATTTACAAGGTAACGCTCCCGAGACTTTTAATATGTCGAGAAGAAGACCGGCATCACCCCCCGACCCCGCGCACATTCCTACTACTTCAAGTTCTTGGCTCCAGTATGGGGCTTTCGAAAAAGTTTACGACGCCACCCCTTCAGGATATATGGTTAGGTATCCTTGTCTTGATGAACCGAACACTCCCAGGTGGATGAGGGTTCTATTGGCATTCACTTTGCTTCATTTGGGATGGGACTCCGTTTTCCACTCCCGCCTTTTGCCATAGCGTGGTTACGTCATCACGAGATTGTTCCAGCTCAACTTCACCCTAATGGCTGGGCCCAAATGGTGGGTTTTTCCATACTTTGCCATAACAGGGATGTAGTCCCTTCCTTGATGCTCTTCAGTTGCTTCTATCGATTGCGAAAGGCTAGCAAAGACTGATAACTTTATACACTCCAAAAGGTATTGGGCTTCGAACTATTTAGTGCTCTTCCCAACAAGGTTAACCGATTTGAAGAGCGATGGTTGGTGATAGAGCCTCCACCCGGCTGGGACGCTTCCCATGCATTGGAACCATCAGGATGCCAGCCAAGGATTTCCTCCTTGCAAGGACGTTCAGGGCGTGTATCGTTGTCTTGTGGGGATACTAACAGCACAGGGTCCTGTTGATCTACTGAAATGTTGATTGTGATTTATGGCACAGAAGACTTGGCCATGTGAGTCAAGAAAGAATGGCAATGCTGGCGAGAGAAGGTCTATTGGGATCTCTCAATAAAGTGAGGCTCACTGTGTGTCAGCCTTGCTTAGCCGGTAAGGCCAAGAGGAAACCTTTTGGTAAAGCTTCCCGTACATCTTGTCATTTGGAGTTAGTTCACTCCGACATATGCAGTCCTATGAATGTGAGGGCATATCATGGTGCATCATACTTTATTACCTTCATAGATGATTATTCACGTTTCGGTTACATGTATCTGATTTCTCACAAGACAGAAGCTTTAGAGTACTTCGGACGCTTTGTGCATGAGGTTGAAAATCAGATGCATAAGAGCTTAAAAACTTTTCGAACCGATAGAGGCCCTGAATATCTTTCTGATCAATTTAGAAGTTTATGTGAGGAAAAACGTATAGTTCGACACCTAACCATTCCTGGCACTCGGCAACAAAATGGTGTTGTAGAACGCCAGAATATGACCTTGTTGGAAATGGTTAGATCAATGTTGGCACAAGCGAATCTCCCGATTAGTTTCTAGGGAGATGCATTGTTGACTGCAGCCTACATTCTTAATCATGTTCCAAGTAAGTCCGTGCCTTCTACCCCTTATGAGTTATGGACTGGAAGAAGTCCAAACTTGGATCACTTGCGACCTTAGGGATCAGCTGGATATGTTCATAGCACGTCCCACAAGTATGGAAAACTTGGATCAACAGCCAGTAAGAAGGTGTTCATTCGGTATCCTGCGGGTTCAAAAGGATACGTCATGTATGGTGAACATCCTAGTGGGGGTTTGAATGAGATAGAATCTCGGGATGTAGAGTTTCTTGAGGATGAGTTCCCAAGAATTGGTGAGGTTGATAAGGACTCCCAATTGTATGAGTTACAAGAAGAGGTTGACAAGATTGTTCTCTCTCTGTCATTGCATGGGAATCTATTCACATATGCCTTTCGACCTAAAATTGTTTCATGAATTTGATGTTCAATTACACTACTTTAGCATGTCACTCAATTGGCCAGCATGAAAGCAACTAGGCGGGCCATATCTGGGTAAGTGGTTGAACCAAGAGATGGATTGTTTCGAATTTTGGGAAAGATAATTTATACCACATTATGTAAGTTTTGCAACTTATAGTCCGGACGATCATCTATGTGATGATCACGAGTGCAAGAACTTCAATTGATGATCAAATTTTGTTCAGAGTTACTCTTGAGAGATTGGAAGCATTTGATAGATGTGTTATTTATTATCTAAGGCATAGATGGCATTGCCCTTGTTTATTTCTTCTTGCAGCAGTACTATGTTGGCATTGGTGATTATTTGATATAGTACTCTTATCATTGTCATCAAGGTCGCACCCCTTGACGTCCTGTATGAGGAGATGAGTTGAGCATTATCCCATGTACTCAAGTGAGAGATTGTTAGAATTGTAGTTACATTGGGATAAGTTCCCTAGTGATAAGATAGATGTTATGAATTTGAATTTGTTTCAAATTCATTAACATTTGAATTTTAAAAATATAATGGGATAAGTAATTGGAATTTGAATTAGATTCAAATTCCTATAGGGATATGCTTATCTATATCTGTGTGATACCTATAAATAGGCATAGAGCCTAATGGAAAAAACACGACGATCAGAATCAGTTTCTGATTGCTCATATACTATCTTCGGCATCACTATTCGAGTCTTGGGCGAACAAGGGGTGGATGTATAAGAAAGCTTTCATAGTTTTCTTTCACGAAGGTTGTTAAGCAAATCAAATTTCAGTATTCCACTACGATTCAAGTATTTTACATACTGTTTGCTATTTGTTTAAATGTTTTTCAGTGGTATCAGAGCATTTGTTTATTTGTCTACATCGTTACGATTGACCATTTATATTTACAAGTTTTTGTAACTTGTGATATAAGCAATCAGAAACAAATTCAAATTCATAACATCCATCATATCATTAGCGAACTTATCCCAATGTAACCGCAATTCTAACAAAAAAAAAAAAATGCTCAAGCATGCATAAAATTCACAATAAAGAAGTTTAACCAGTACGTATATACTTTAGAGCTCGAAGAAACTGATACAAGAATAATTGATAATGTTCAAGGGTGAGATCACCATTTGCCTTGATTACCTGGGGAAGATCAGATTCTATCAACTCAAAAACAATATATATATATCTTTAAATTCTCTTGGGGATGGTAGATACATTATATTCTTTATTTCAACAATCTGTGGATGTTGAAGCAGTCTCAAAAGCTTGATTTCTCTTAGAATGAGAGTAGCATCAGGAACATGTTCAAAAACATTGTTCATTTTTTTGATGGCCACATTTATCCAGTATGAGTATCAACTACAGCTATAACAACACAATGACTCCCCTTGCCAACAACCTCCTAGATTTCATACTGAGTTGCCATATTCTGTAAATAATTAACTACTATCACATACAGGAACTTGTCTCCCCTGTGAAATGCCTTCCATCTTCAAGTTCTAGTCATAAAGAGGTGGGAAGTGATGAGAAACAAAGAATTAACATATCCCTCATGATGTGCCTAAAAAAGTATTTTGTCTTTCATGGTCAAAAACTCTGAAATGAACAAAGTTATATAGATGCTATGCCTGGTGATAATGATGAGAGTTTGGAAATAGTAAATGTCAATTAGATGGTCAGGACACCTCATGAATGGCAGCAAAAATTTAGATAATTACCCAGTCATTTCATATTTGCACTTTTGCACTAGTCTCCCTTATTCAAAGTTAACAAAAGTTGTAATTTGATCAGTGTTCGAAAAATAGGCCTAAGCGGCTGCCTAGGCGCCGCTGAGATGGTAGGCAACCGCTGGCCACCATGATTTTCATCTAGTTGGCCTTCCTAGGCGCCGGTCTGCCTAATCGACCGTCAGTGGAGCCTAGGCGTCCCAAGTGGCCCAGGCGGCACCTAACTGCCTGGGCCGCCTAGCTACTTTTAAATTCTTAGGGTTTTAAAGAGGAGACAAAACACACTGATTGTATTTCTCCTTCGTTTACCCCGATTGCTCTCTCCCAATCGCAACCGCCTCTCCCTTCGAAAGCTCAGCCTCATCGCCGCCGACGCCTCCTCCACCGCCAACCATCATCTCTCTTGGCCCGATTTTTTGATTTCCCTTGGCCTCCACCAGTCGTCTCTCTCGCTCGCTGACGCTGTTCTTCCTCCGACCACCGGTATCTCTCTCTCTCTCTCTCTCGCTGTTCTTCCCGATTTGTAGTAGCCTTGCTATATAATATATAATATATAATATATAATATATAGTATATAATATATAGTATATAGTTTATAGTATATATATAATATATATTATTTGTTGTATACTATATAGTATATAGTGTGTATATATATAATATATACTATGTATGCTGCAGCAGCATACTTGCAAGTAGCAGCATGCTATTAATAACTTAATATTGCTATATGTATTGCTATATAGCATATATAGATATAGATTATATGGATGGGACTTAAATTGTTTATGTTGTAGGCTTCTTCGATTAAATTAAAAATGTCGGATGGGACTAAGAGTACGGGAGCATCGTCTGATGCCATCTCAATTTTTAAAAGGAAGTCTAATGATATCGGATGGGAGTATGGAATGTTAGTTGATCCAAATAATATGGACAAAGTTAAATGTAAGTTGTGTGGCAAAGTTATGTCCGGAGGGATTTATAGAGTTAAAGAACACATCGGCCACATTTTCGAAAATGTTTATGCATGTCCAAAATCTTCTCTGGATGATAAAGCCAAATGTAAGAATGTTATTGACAAGGCAAAGAGTAAGAAGAAGAATAAGAGGAAAGAGGAAGATTTGATGAGATCCTCTGTTAATATTTCTGAAAAGGAGGAAGAGGATACTGAAAATGAATTGCAAAAGTTAGGGAGGAAAAAAGCACCCCATAAACTTAGCCCTCTAGATAAGTTTACAAGCTCTATCACCCCTGAAACGAGTGTAGGAATGACACAAAGGCAACAAAATATCAGTGAAACACTCATTAAAGAAATAACATAGTCTGTTCGTCAATATTGTGCTAGATGGGTGTATGAAGCCGACATTCCTTTCAATGCTATTGATAATGATAGCTTTAAATTGTTTGTTGAGGCAGTTGGTCAATTTGGGTCGGGCTTCAAACCTCCCAGTTAATACCAGTTGAGGGAACCATTGTTAAAGGGAGAAGTTGACAAAACTACAGAGTTATTGAAAAAGCATGAAGAAGAGTGGGCACGAAATGGATGCTCCATTATGATAGATGCCTTGGACAGATAGAAAAAATAGGAGTATCATGAACCTATGTGTTAATTCTAACACAGGTACTACTTTTCTTTCTTCCATAGAGTCTTCAGATGAAGCACATACTAGTGAACTAATTTTTGAATATGTGGACAAATGCATTGAATAAGTTGGGCCACAAAATGTCATTCAAGTAGTAACTGACAATGCTGCTAACAATATGAGAGCAGCAAAATTATTGAAGTTGAAGAGGCCAAATATATTTTGGACATCATGTGCTACTCACACTATCAATTTGACTCTAGAAAGTATTGAAAAATTGCCAAGATATAAGAAAGTTATTGATCAGGCCAAGAATTTAACAATCTTCATTTATGCACACCATAAGACATTGTCCTTAATGAGATCATTTACGAAGAAGAGGGATATTGTGAGACCAAGAGTCACTAGATTCGCTTCTTCTTTCCTTACTTTGCAAAGTTTGATGGAGAAAAAAGCCCAATTGAGGACAATGTTTACTAGCTCCGAATGGGAAGAGTGCAAATGGTCCAAGATTGTTAAAGGGAAAGCAGCTTATGCTACTGTGATGAGTATTCTTTTTTGGAATGGTGTGAGTTTATGCCTCAAGATTTTTGCACCTTTGGTGAAGGTGCTTCGAATTGTTGATGCAGATAGAAAGCCTTCTATGGACTTTTTATATGGAGAGATTGTGCAGGAAAAGAAATATATTATGGAGGCCCTGAATAATCTTGAGAAGAACTATTAGCTTATTATGGAGATTATTGAAGTAAGGGTGAAAAATAGGCTAGATAGTCCACTACATTTTGCTGCTTACCTTTTGAATCCTTACTACTTCTTTAAGGATATGGATATATAGCTTGATCATGAAGTGATTGATGGATTTTTTAACTCTGTGGAGATGTTTTATGAAAATGATGGTGAATTGCAAGGCCATGTTGTAAATGTTGAGCTGCCAAAGTATACTCGTAAAGAATGAGCTTTTGGAAAATCATGGGCAGCTCAAGGGTGTGCAAAAAATGATGACAATTATAATCTAGGTATAAGATTAAAGTCTTTTTCTTAGTTTCTATTGTGTATTACTATAACAGTATTAGTGTATAAATTTGTTTACTTTATACTTGTTTGACATTTGTTGTAGTTACATGGTGGACCACATATGAAAATCAAACTCCAAACTTACAAAGAATGGCGAGAAAGATTCTCTCGTTAACTAGTAGTTCGTCCAGTTGTGAAAGAAACTAGAGCACTTTTGAAGGGGTTAGTGTATAATCTATAATGTATATTTTAAAACGTTTTTAATATTTTAATTTCATTATCCCTATCATTTATATTAATATTGTTCTTATTTATTTATGTAGATACATACGAAGAAAAGAAATAGATTGGATGTGAATCGATTGAACAATCTAGTCTATGTCCAATTTAATGCCAAATTAATGAACAAGCAAAAAAGAGAGAAAGAAAGGAATGTTGATGTGCTACTTGCTAGTGATGTTAGTCATGTGCAAGGATGGATAGTTGAAGGAGGAGATGATGAAGAAGTTGAGCCTGGTACGAGGCTTACTTGGGAAGTGGTTAGTGAAGCATCCAGAGCAGACGAGATGCTTCAACCTCAAACAAGTTCTAGAATGAGAGAGCTTCATGAAGATGATTTTCAATCAGAAGAAGAAGATGAGCAAGAACTCAATGAATTTGATTTTGAGTCTGATGAAGATCTTGTGTTGGAAGAATATGGAGAAGAAGAAGTCCAATTAGATGGCTAAATTTACTTAGATTATTCAAGTATTGTTTATGTTGCATTATTGTTGCTTTTGCCTTCTTGAACCCAAAACTAAACTACAACAGTTTGTTTTCTCATGCTTAATTCCACTATTTCACTTGTCATTCCATTATTGTTGTATTATTGGTTTATGTTGCATTATTGTTGATTTTTTATTTTGATTTACTTGAAAATAACATGACATTACATCAAAAAGTTCAAAAAAAAAAAAAAAAAAACAACAATTTTTCTAGGCCCCACCTAGGCACCCAACTAGCGCGTTTTAGAACATTGAATTTGATAATCAAAAATAAAAAATATAAATGTTAAGAGGAATAATGTCAAAACTCAATCCCAAATTATTGAGAAGGTATTGGATATACTACTTAGTCCCAAAACTACAAGTTAACTTCAATTAACTCTTATGGATGAGAATCCATGTTATAAGCATTACACAATTTTGTTAGTACAAGAAATCTAGGTTGTAATACCCCGGAATTTGATATTAAGTTTGGAAGTTGTAATAATGAATTTTACCCAAAAGTCTTAAGGAGGCTTAGTTTGGAAGTTATAATAATGAATTTTACCCAAAAGTCTTAAGATGGCTTAGCTTGGAAGAATAAGGTTAGCTTGGAAAGGAAGATATAAGGGTCATGATGTGTTCTTACCCTAGAAGCCATGTGAAGATAAGATTTTTGGTTTGGGATTGGAAGAAATGGAGACTTGCTTTGGAAGATAAGGAAAAATCAAAGATGGTAATGATTGCTAGGGTAGAAAATGAGGAAACTTAGGGGCTAAGAGATATCTTAAAGATTTGGGATTTGAGAAGCTATATAAAGGGGAGAAGGAGACGCCACGAGAAGCTAACGTGTGAGAAAGAAAACAAGGAAAGAAAGAAATCTAAAGAAAAAATAAAGAAGGGAAGATAGAGATACCTGGTCAGAAAGTAGCAAAAATGAAAAGGAAATCAAAGAGGTAAGCCAATTTTCTTCAGTAGGGTTGTAGAGCATGAAAAGAGGAGTCCTTAGGTTCAAATGGAGAGCGAATCGAAGCAAAAATGAGCAAGTTATAGCATTTTTAATTTTAAGTTGCAGAATCCGTAACAAGGGAGGAGGTGGCACGTATCCAACCTTTCGGGGTTTCATGAGGACGGCTTGAAAGTTTCACCATGTTTCTCCTATTTTAATTACCTACAACCCTATATAAAAATATTTAAGTTTTGGTTCACTAAAATGTGTAATTACTGCAGAAACAGCCCCTAGTGCTTGAAACCGGGTTGTAAACTGTGCTAGCGAAGGGAAAACGATCAAGGCGAGTGGTTCTTGTGCATGCTTCCTCTTGATAATTCTTGGTTTCATTTTTGAGTGGTTCTTATGCAGGCTCCTTGATTCCTATTGATCACTCTTGGTTTCTACTTGTGGATGGTTGTTATTTACATCTTATGTTTCCTTACTTTCAAGCATTTCTTTCCTATTTTGCTTGCATCACAGAGTTGGTTGGTTCATCGATGGGATTAAACGTGACTACTCTTGCACGTAGCTTGTGGTTTGCATATCATATTTTTCTTGGTTTGTGCACTGTGCCTACAGGTGAGGTTGTGCCCACTTGATATTCCTTAGTTCGTACATATTCCTTCTGCTTTGTCTTCAACATGTTATTTGGTGATAGTTGCTATTGGTGGATCGAGAACTTGTACATGATGACTTGGCTTGTTGGTGGAACATCATGAGGATCGAGGAGGAAATCTCGTGGATAGAGGTGGGGCCATGCCTAGAGGTGAGGTTGAGGGATTGGACCACGATCCTGTGCCTACAGGTGAGGCTGAGATGTTTCACACAAGT
The DNA here is from genome assembly GCA_036245055.1 of Diospyros kaki. Lineage (NCBI taxonomy): Eukaryota > Viridiplantae > Streptophyta > Magnoliopsida > Ericales > Ebenaceae > Diospyros > Diospyros kaki. The sequence continues at coordinate 21,547,473 of BSEG01000014.1, read as the reverse complement.
GTCGACAGGCATAGTGGAGGCTTGCAATCCCGTGCGTAGAGGTGGGGCCGTGCCTAGAGGTGAGGCTGAGGGATTAGACCACGACCATGTGCCCATAGGTGGGGTTTAGCCTAGAGGTGAGGTTGAGATGTTTGGCATGATGACGGGTCGAGGAAATGCTGATAAGGGAGGATTCTTGTTGTTCTTTGTCCTCATTTGCTTATGCACAAACTGTTTCTTTTCTTGAATTACCCACTATGGTATCTCTTGTCTCACATATGCATTCATGTAACTTCTTTCTTATGCCACTCACTTAAATGTAATTATCTAACCCAGGTGTTTCTTACCCTTGGGACATTCATCGTCCCAGCTTTGTCAGAAGTATCAAGTGTTTCAGGTTGCAAATCAAAGCATGGGCAAGGAGGTGGAGCTTCGCTAGCTTTAGGGTTTTGGTTTCATTATGTACCCTTGTAACCTAAGTAATATATTGTGAATAGCAGTTAGGGTACTCAAGGTTGTAAAAGGTGTGTGTGGGCGTTCTACAATTGTACTTGCTATGATGTGTTGTGTTGTGTTTTATGGAGTATTGTAGGCTGTATACATTTCTTGTACTTGCAAAAGAAATCTAGTGGAAACCCGCTTTATTTAGCTTTGATTAAGCTTGCAGGTTCGATCCAATGCTTCCGTTGGCAAGGGTTTCCATAACACCCGGGGTGATGTTAGCTTATATTTGACATCATTATGTATTTGGAAAAGTGGGGCGTTACAGTTGGTATCAAAGCTTAAATATATTATTTGGGTTTAGATTTTGATTTAACTAACTTTGAGGATATTATGGGTTGTGGTGGCTTTGTGGTTTTGATTTAGATTTGAGTTGACTAACTTCGAGGATGTTTTGATCTATGGCAGGTATAGATCCGAAACCAAGGAATAATTATTTTTGATTTTGCAACACAAAGGATTGTATGTAGATGTACCCGAATGGACAAAATAGTGAAATGAGGAGTCTATATACGTGTATAAATGTGAGTAAATGTAAATAGCATTGTATGCTAATCTTTGAGTTTTGATGATAGGATAGGCTGCTCATTGTTTGAGGTTATCCATGTTAAGGACAAGAAGATCTAGTGAGTACGAAAGTTGGACAAGATGCGAGTAAGTATTTGGTTATTTGGTAAATCTTGGGAAAGACTAATTAAATTATTGAAGGAAGATAGAACCCTTTATATGGAAGTTTATTCAAGGTCTATTGGGTGCTAAGGAGATCGTTTGATCATTTGATTTTCAAAGAATTATTGGGAGATAAGAAATTTTATTAACCAATATTTTGCAGAAACTTGGTGGACCTAGGTCTCGAGGATTTTGAGATGTTATTTTCTAAGTCAAATTATTTATGAGAATTCTTGAAACTCGAGGAATGTATGGAATCAAGGTCATTAAGACCCTATATCAATTTGAGGATCTTGGGGAAACATCTTATTTCCTATAGAAATTTTGGGATTCAAGAGATATATTTGATGTTACTAACTTTTGCAGACTTTTGGATTTCAAGATAGGCGTATGAATAATTATAGACTCTAAAGGACTATCCGTAATGCTGAAAAGTAAGAAGAATGAGATTTGGTGCAAGAAATTATTTGGTGAGATTAAATCTTGAGTGCCTTATGATATTTTTGGAAACATGAATTTTGTGATACGTGGGTCGTTAACAAATAAGTTGTAGGACTTTGATAAATTTTGAAATTTGGTGGACCGTTGGTAGCAATCGTTTGGGAGGAGCGTGATTTGTAAGTGTCCAAGAAAAGGAAACCTATAGATGAGATTTTGGAGACTAACTAGATTTTTGGGGATATAATGATATATGGTTTGTTAAGGATTAACAAATGTTTTGCAAGTGTTTCAAGGATGCTAGAGGACAATAAGTACTTGGGAAACTATTCTATTATTTAATTGTTCTACAAAATTTGGAAAACTATTGTATCTTACAAAAATGTTGGAATTTCTTATCAACAACTGTTATAGGAAATTGACGAATTTGAGGTCTTGGGAAACTAATTGCATTTGGAAGTGTTGTTGCCAAAATACAACAATCTATTTTTTTTTTATTGCGGACAGACGTAAGAGTCTTGGGAGTCCTGCCATCACTGATGAGAATCTTGATGAGCAATTGAATATGGCAGAGTTCCAAGTCTGATAATCCGATAGAGCTAATGGTCTGATAAGGTTGATGATCTGGTGGGCTGATGATCTGGTGGCCCCAAAATGATCTGGTGGCCAAAAATGATCTGGTGGCCTAAAATAACTGAGTGACCTAAGGGCGACGAGTGGCCTTGGTGACCGAGTGACCTGAGGACGACGAGTGACCTTGGTGACGAGTGGCCTTCAGGACGACGAGTGACCTCGGTGATGAGTGGCCTTGAGGACGACGAGTGACCTCGGTGATGAGTGGCCTTGAGGACGACGAGTGACCTTAGTGATGAGTGGCCTTGAGGACGACGAGTGACCTTGGTTGTAACACCCCGTCCCATCGAAGGGCGTGCCACTATGCTGGGGTCCATCATATCCATACATAACCTCTTCCCTTATACATTTCTCATACATCAATGCCGTATTTCAAAGGGAAAACCCCCAGCAAATCATTCACAATACGGAAGCGATAATCGAAACCTGATACGGTACATACTTGAATTCACTATATTTAAAACAATATAAGAATCCGTACCATATATTACCATCATATCCTCAAATACATAATTACATTGAGACACGTCTCCCGAGATAATTTCTTACACCCTAGGTGCAAATCATATGAAACCTCAAATACATACATAGCCATTTCTCAATAAATAAAATACTGGAATCTCCTATTGAATCCATCGGCCACGCCATCACGTGCCGTCATACATCAACCTGCTCCTTGCCCTAACTGCAAGTTTCAACTGGAACGTTGAATGTTCCAGGGGCATAACCCATTAGAAGATGAAACTTCTAGTGAGGGTCCAAAAACATATTTATGATGCATGATGTAATGACATGAATAAACATATACCCATAATGTAACTTCCCAGGCATCCCCAGCCCGGCTAGGAATCCTAGGCAAATCCCGAACCTCTGCGGGATAGGCCTAACGTTATTCCCTCAATGCCCTAGGAGAATTACGGCTACACTCTGAGGGTATCATCCCATCCCCATGCACAAGTTTCAATATGACAATAAACATCGTGCAATGTAAATATCACGACTTTCAATGCAATATGACAAATGAATATTGCAATTCATAATAACATGCATATATAACAAACATATCATGAGTATAAGTTCTTGTGAGAATACCACTCACCTTTGCCCAAAGATCAAGACACCTCGAAAAGCGTGCATCGCCTCGATATGCGTGCCCCGCCTCGGTTCTCGTGCCAACTCTCAAAAGTTGCACCAACCTCATCATCTCGATCTCCTCAATCATAAAATAATATTTAATTACTAAATATCCTCAATATTCCATTTATTTCCTATTTTCTTTCATTTTCCTTCATTTTTCCTTCTAAAAATCCCAATAATTATATCAAGACTATTTCCTCAAATCTAACTTCACAACAATTCATTATATGCTATGAAATTTCAAGGAAAAATACTGAACTTACCCGGATGTTGCGTTTTCACGCAAAACGAGGCACTTTGGTGCGGAAACCAAGACATCGGGAATCCCAAATCCCAATCTTTTTGCACAAACCTCCATAAAATATTTTTCTCTATTTTTCCAAGATTTTCCCCAAATTTTTCAGCATCACACGCGCCCGCACGCGCCTGCACGCGCCTAGGGCGAGTGGCGGCGCGTGAAGCACAGCGCGTGCTGGACACGCGCCGGTCGTCTTCTCCGACGAACTTTTTTCGGCGATGGCTGATTCCTCCACCATTCGAAAGCCCTCATCCGGTCGATCCTCTTGGCCAAATTTGAGCTCGAAAGGAGGTCCGGAAGTGCCCCCATCGAGGCCTTGAACTCTCGGCCATATCGTCCGCCTCAAAACTCCGGCGAGCTCCGATCAACCATCAAACCATCACGAAAATTTCCCAAAGTTTCCAGAATTGATCTACCTCTCATGGGCTTCAAAAGCCCCTTAAAATGGAGCATCAATTCGTTCGAAATCGCGGCCAATTTGGAGCTCCAATCTCTCCCATTTTCGGCCACTTCATACGCCTATTTATAGGCAAATCCGAACGCCCCAAAGCCCTTGGCCGCCTTACCCATCACCTTAGGAGCCTCAACCTGCCCTAGATCGACCTTACCCGAGCCTTGGCCGACCACAATCGCGAGTTGCAGGTGTCGCGATCGGCCGACCAACTTTTGGTCGGTTTTTCTTGAAATCCGGCCACCCCGGTGGCTTTGGTCGGCCAAGCCCTTTACAAAAATTCCTCCCCCGACCATTCCTCATGCAACCCCGTGGTTGGTTCGGCCGAAATCGACGACCGGCGACCTGCTGGTCGGTTTCCCATTGGCCAAGTTTGAAAAATTGCAGTTTGGCCCTTCAAGTTTTGGGATATTTCATTTCGGCCCATTCCACTTAACCCCTCAACTTTCCAATATTGCATTTAGGCCCCTCAAGACCTAAAACTTCATTTTGACCCTCGAAGATTCCAAAACAACCTCATTTCGGCCTCCCTCTAGCAATTTCCAAAAACTGCACTTAGGCCCGAATCGTCGTTTTGGCCTTAAACCCATTCGTTTCTTCCTGAAACCTCTGAAGGGTTGTTCCTCATGAAAAACCGAAGCTCCCTCAAGCTTCCGTTGACTTCCGAAAAGTCGTCTATGACAATTCGGTATTGCAGCCTAATTGACAGCTACCTTTTTAGCTGTACCGAAAACTGTTCCCGATTTTATTTCTTTCGGCACCATAAATCCTATCTCGGGGTGCTTATTAATGCCACATCATTTTCCTTTGGCATTTCGGCTCCAGGGTACTCCCGGCAGTCGATTCAGTCATCTATACAGTAATAAATTACCGTTTTACCCTCAATTAATCCTTAAATTCCATTTTTGCCCCAAGATAAATTACCCTTGAGTCCTTTAGAATTTCTCGGGTATTACATTGGTGATGAGTGGCCTTGAGGACGACGAGTGACCTTGGTGACGAGTGGCCTTGGTGACCGAGTGACTTGAGGACGACGAGTGACCTTGGTGACGAGTGGCCTTGAGGATGATGACTGACCTTGGTGACGAGTGGCCTTGAGAGTGACGAGTGGCCTGAGGATGACGAGTGGCCTTGATGACCGAGTGGCCTTGAGGGTGACGAGTGACCTACAAAACGAGAGCACCGTTAGGACGCAGGTGGGGGTCCCCGCGTAAACCCTCTGATGCTTAAGTCAGATCTTGAGAGAAAATGAGAAAATTGTACTTTAATTACTCAAAATTGCGTACCCTGTGATAAAGGCATGGTCTCATACTTACAGCGGAGGAGAGAGAGATGACGTGCGAGAATCAGGGCGAGAATCTCACGGCCCATTTCGATGATTTCGCGGCCCATCTGAGAGGGAAAAGGGGAGAGATTGGCCCAAGCCCACTCGACCATAACCGAGTGGGGGGTCACTTTGTTATGACCAAGTGGGGGGGCTACTCGGTCATGATTGGGTGGGGGGCCACCCGATCATGCCTTCTTTTGCCCTTTTCCTTGGCTTGATTTTGAGTGGTTTCTCTATCTCAAATTCATGCCAAATTTACACCTTTATTTAGCTCGAATATCTCAAAACTCAAAACATGAAAGTTGTATATAATTATCTTATCTTTCCATAGAACTTTGAATCAGCTCAATCGGGAATTGTATGAGAAAGGTATGGCCGAAAAACCAAAGCAGTGTCGTACTCACTCGGCATAACTGAGTGGGTCATGAAAAGTGGGGAAATTTGCCGGGCTGTGAGTGGGGTAATGGGTTTGAATGTACTTTTACCTCATTGTCGGGCTGTAAGCGGGACACCGAGCTTGAGTTTATTTTTTCCTCGTTACCGGGCCATGAGCAGGGCAATGGATTTGAATGGACTTTTACCTCATTGCCGGGCCGTGAGCGGGGCAATGGGTTTGAATGTACTTTTACCTCGTTACTAGGCTATTAGCGGGACAACGGGCTTGAGTTTATTTTTTCCCCGTTGTTAGGCCGTGAGCGGGGCAACGGGCTTGAGTTTATTTTTCCCTCGTTGTCGGGCCGTGAGCGAGGGAATGGGCTTGAGTTTATTTTTCCCTCGTTGCCAGGCCGTGAGTAGGGCAACGGGCTTGAGTTTATTTTTCCTGTAAGCAGAGCATAGCAAACAAACTTTCACAAAGCAATGTGTAATGAAAACGCTTACATTTTTTGAAATATGTGAGTACATCCATTGTTTCATTTTGGGTCTTATTGTTGTCTCTGAGCACGAAATGTTTAGTTTCTCGTTCTTTAACATAGGCTCTCTTCAATGTGTCTGAATTTTGCTCCCAGTTTTCTCTTTGAGGGCATTAATGGTGGTTGACTGCCTTCTTCTAAGGGCATGTCCTTTCGTGGCTTGTCTTGATGGAATAGGAGGAGTCCCCTACCATAGTTTCATCGCCCGAGATGACATGTATGGGCTCATGATCTGGTTCATTGTCTAGAGGTGGATTCTCTCCGTAATCCCTTCCTCTCTCTTGACGTCTCTGATTTGATCTCCCCCGCTCTTTCTATCTATCTTCTCCTCTTTGAGGCTCACTATCTTTGACCTGTACGTACCTTTGAAGATGTCCTTCACGAACTAGCATCTCAATCTGATCTCTCAACTCCCGGCACTGGTCAGTGCAATGACCACGGGTTCTGTGATATCTACAATATTCTTCTCTATTATTCCCCATGGGATGGTCAACCTTTTTCGGGAGTCTAATGAGACCTAACCCTTTGATGGTTGCAAGTATGGTTGAACGAGGTTGGAGAAGTTTGGTGTAATGGTGGAAGTGGGGCTGAGGTATATCTGATCCCCTAACCTGCCTAGAGTCCTCTTCAACATCGCTTTCCTTCCTTTTTCACTCTCTGCCCTCATTCCCACCTGCAGCTCTCATAACTTCCCTATAGAGCACGTATTTATTTGTTGTAGTAAACAAATCTGCTAGGGATGTTGATGGGTCCAAAGATAATGATTCTTGTAGGGGAGTTAGTCATGTTGCATGTAACATAGCAGACACTGCCCTTACAATTGGTAAATCATGAACTTCGAGGGTGGTGTTCCGAAATCTATCCACATACTGATGTAGAGTTTCTTTGTTCTCTTATCGAATACTGAGCAAGTATGTGGCGTCCTTTTTTCTTTGACTATTAATCATAAATGCCATAACAAATTCCGTTCTAAGCTGACCGAATGAAGAGATAAAGTCCTCAGGTAAACTGTTGAACCATGTCCGAGTATGCCATGACATAGTTAAGGAGAAAGCTCGACACATTATGTCATCGTCCCATCCATGCAATATCATCAATGACTCATAGCTTTGAATGTGATCATAGGGATCGTCCTTGCCAGAATAGGGGGTGATTTGAGGCATCTTAAGTTTTCTAGGCAGTGGCTTCTCCAATAAATCTATAGTAAATGGACATTTTCTACGTTGTTATTCCTCCGTGGCTGGGATCAATTTCTTTCGTTCAAGTACTTCTTCAACTACCCTTTTCATGTCATCTCGTATACTTGCTACTGTTTGGTTATCGTGTCTTTTTAGCGTGTCGGCCCCAGTTTTATGGTATCTCCATCTTTGGGCAATTCTAGCCCTGTTTTCCTTTCGTGGGCTCTCCTTTCTTCGGGCCATGGCACGAGGATTCTTCCTTGGTGGTGGTGATCTATCCTCACAACGAGGAGTGGATCGGGAATGAGAATCGAGTGTGGCCTCTTGATAGGAATCAGCTCCCACCTCGGGCTGAGGCTTAGGTGGTGGCATAAACTTTTTCAAAGTATCGGGCAACGTCTCTCCAGGCATCAAACCTTTGAGTATACCGTCATGTCTCGAAGTGCTTGCATTCCCTCAACATGTTGCTGTCTCAATGCTTCATATTCTTCCCACGGGACCGTATGCGGTGGCTATCGTGAAGTCTTAGCTTGATCAGTAGGAAATGGCACTGAGCCTATATTAAGTGGGGGTGGGACTGATTGGTTCCCGACCTGTTGGCTGGGGCAAATAGAGCGATCACCTCCTTAGAGTTGAGCATTATGAGGGGGATGAGGTGCTCCTTGTGGGTGAGAATTGGGAATAATGGGAGGCGCTCCCTGTTGTTGAGAGTTCCGTGGTGGTAGGCGTGTTTCTATGCCTTGAGAGAGAGTTCGTTGGTGTCCACGGGTGTTTGTCATTCTTAAGTTGACCTTTTATCTTATGTTTCCCATAGACAGCGCCAATTGTTGTTGCCAAAATACAACAATCTATTTTTTTTATTGCGGATAGATGCAAGAGTCTTGGGAAATGTGCCTTCACTGATGAGAATCTTGACGAGCAATTGAATCTGGCAGAGTTCCAAGTCTAATAATCCGATAAAGCAAATGGTCTGATAAGGCTAATGATCTGGTGGGCTGATGATCTGGTGGCCCCAAAATGATCTGGTGGCCTAAACTGACCGAGTGACCTGAGGGCGACGAGTGGCCTTGGTGACCGAGTGACTTGAGGACGACGAGTGGCCTTGAGGACGATGAGTGACCTTGGTCACGAGTGGCCTTGGTGACCGAGTGACCTGAGGACGACGAGTGACCTTGGTGACGAGTGGCCTTGAGGATGACGACTGACCTTGGTGACGAGTGGCCTTGAGGGTGATAAGTGTCCTGAGGATGACGAGTGGCCTTGATGACCGAGTGGCCTTGAGGGTGACGAGTGACCTACAAAACGAGAGCACCGTTAGGACGCAGGTGGGGGTCCCCGCGCAAACCCTCCGATGCTTAAGTCAGATCTAGAGAGAAAATGAGAAAATTGTACTTTAATTACTCAAAATTGCGTACCTTGTGATGAAGGCATGGTCTCATAGTTACAGCGGAGGAGAGAGAGATGACGTGCGAGAATCAAGGCGAGAATCTCACGGCCCATTTTGATGATTTCGCGGCCCATCTGAGAGGGAAAAGGGGAGAGATTGGCCCAAGCCCACACGACCATGACCGAGTGGGGGGTCACTCGGTTATGACCGAGTTGGGAGGCCACTCGGTCATGATCGGGTGGGGGGCCACTCGGTCATGATCGGGTGGGGGGCCACCCGATCATGCCTTCTTTTGCCCTTTTCCTTGGCTCGATTTTGAGCGGTTTCTCTATCTCAAATTCATGCCAGATTTACACCTTTATTTAGCTCGAATATCTCAAAACTCAAAACATGAAAGTTGTATATAATTATCTTATCTTTCCGTACGACTTTGAATCAGCTCAATCGGAGATTGTATGAGAAAGGTATGGCCGAAAAACCAAAGCAGTGTCGTACCCACTCGGCATAACCGAGTGGGTCATGAAAAGTGTGGAAATTTGTCCCCTCACTCGGTCATGACCGAGTGGGGGGCCACTAGGTCATGCCTTGTTTTTCCCAATCGAGTGGGGGGCCACTCGGTTATGCCTTCTTTTTCCCTTTTGTCTTGGTTCGGATCCATCTTCCTTCAATACTTGACTCTGAGCCTTAATAATATAGGTGCATCAACTTCATGCCTGATTTACACCTTCATTCAGCTCGAATCTATTAAAACTCAAAACATGAAAGTTGTAGATAATTCTCTTATCTTTCCATAGGACTTTGAATAACATCAATCGGAGCTCATATGATAAAGTTATACTTAAAAAACCAAAATAGTGTTGTACCCATTTGGCATAACCGAGTTGGCCCTCCCCACTTGGTCTCGGCTTGACCTCTTGCTCCTTCGACTTATTTCCCTGATCTCCTACAACCCATTGGGCCTTTGGGCTTCATGTCCATGTCTCATGAATTTTTTTTAGGTCTTGTAATTCTCCAAGTTTGCAAGGCATATCAATTGCTCCCTACTCTTTGAGCCGGAAGGTTCGAGTGAAAGAGTATCTTGTCCTATAAACTTTTGAACATTACTTCTCTTTTAGCTACTTTATCTTCTACACATCTTCTCGAGCTTGTTTGCACACTGAGCTTTTAAGTTTCTGGTCTCTAGTGATTTTTAATTCCTTTGCAGAAGTATGAGGTAGATATACTAGTTCCATAGATGTCGAACTATGCATCAAACAATGAGTTTGATTCTGCTCCCAGTTATTGTGTTATGCGTGGGACAATAGGCTTGCATGTACTTTTCCTTTGTTGTTGGGCTTTAAGTAGGACCATGAGCTTGCGTTTGTTTTTTTCTCCCATTGTCGGGCCATAAGTGAGACAATGGGCTTGAATGTACTTTTACCTCGTTGTCGGGCTATGAGCGGGGCAATGGGTTTGAATGTACTTTTACCTCATTGCTGGGCTGTGAGCGAGATAATAGGTTTGAATGTACTTTTACCTCGTTGCTGGGCTATAAGCCGGACAACGGGCTTGAGTTTATTTTTCCCTCGTTACCGGGCCTTGAGCGAGGCAATGGGTTTGAATGTCCTTTTACCTCATTGTTGGGCTGTGAGCGGGGTAATGGGTTTGAATGTACTTTTACCTCATTGTTGGGCTGTAAGCGGGACAACGAGCTTGAGTTTATTTTTCCCTCGTTGTCAGGCCGTGAGCAGGGCAATGGATTTGAATGTACTTTTACCTCATTGCCGGGCTATGAGCGGGGCAATGGGTTTGAATGTACTCTTACCTCGTTGCTGGGCTATAAACGGGACAACGGGCATGAGTTTATTTTTTCCTCGTTGTCGGGCTGTGAGCGGGGCAACGAGCTTGAGTTTATTTTACCCTCGTTGCTGGGCCATAAGCGGGGCAACGGGCTTGAGTTTATTTTTCCCTCGTTGCCGGGCCGTGAGCAAGGCAATGGGTTTGAATGTACTTTTACCTCATTGTCGGGCCGTGAGTAGGGCAATGGGTTTGAATGTACTTTTACCTCCTTGCTGGGCTATAAGCGGGACAACGGGCTTGAGTTTATTTTTTTCCTGTTGCCAGGCTGTGAGCGGGGCAACGGGCTTGAGTTTATTTTTCCCTCGTTGTCAGGCCGTGAGCAAGGGAACGGGCTTGAGTTTATTTTTCCCTCGTTGCGAGGCCGTGAGCGGGGCAACGGGCTTGAGTTTATTTTTCCTGTAAGCAGAGCATAGCAAACAAACTTTCACAAAGCAATGTGTAATGAAAACGCTTACATTTTTTGAAAAATGTGAGTACATCCACTGTTTCATTTTTTGTCTTATTGTTGTCTTTGAGTACGAAATGTTTAGTTTCTCGTTCTTTAACATAGGCTCTCTTCAATGTGTCTGAATTTTGCTCCCAGTTTTCTCTTTGAGGGCATTAATGGTGGCTGACTGCCTTTTTCTAAGGGCATGTCCTTTCGTGGCTTGTCTAGATGGAATAGGAGGAGTCCCCTACCATAGTTTCATCACCCGAGATGACATGTATGGGCTCATGATCTGGTTCATTGTCTAGAGGTGGATTCTCTCCGTAATCCCTTCCTCTCTCTTGACGTCTCTGATTTGATCTCCCCCGCTCTTTCTGTCTATCTTTGTAATACCCTTGATGAGTCATGATATATTTTATCACTTAAGAGAATATTGGTATATGGAAAATTCCATAATTGCCCTTGAATTAATGAGAAGGCACATAATGTGTAGGATGCCTAAGGAGGGGCAAAACGGTAATTTGGAGTCCCGTCCCATAGTAAGATAAATTATTTTTGGAGAAATTATTTATATTAGAGAATTAATTTTTTTGGGAGAATTTAATTCTTGAATAAGTGTGTGGATAATTAGGAAATTTAATTAGAAGCCAAGTATGGTTAGATTTGTGACACTTGGCAAAATCTTATGAAAGGAGATTTAAATTAAATTTGGGAATTAAGATTTATTTGATTTAAAGAATTTGGTGACACATGGCATGATCTTATGAATCAAGAGTGATATTTAAAATAAATGTAAAAGGAAAATAAATTAGTCTCTCAAACATTTAAGGAGAGCCATGATGGAGGGAATTAAAAGAAAATCAATATTAAAAAGAAATGTGTCAAGCATTAATGGTGGAAAATGGTAGATTTAAATAAATGCTAAAGTAAATAGATTATGTCTTTCAAGAGCCTTTAAATTTAAATCAAAAAGAAATTATTTAAGTCACCATTAAATGCTTGAAAAGTTGTGGATTTAAATTAAATGCAAATTTTGGAAATTAGTCAATCTTGGAAATTAGTCATGATTTAATTATTTGGAAAATGGAAGAATTATGGAAAATTGGATTTATCCAAGGGATGAGATTTAATCTCCAAAGAAAGATCAATGGATGAGATTCAAGGAGACAAAGTCTCTTGGATTTGTGTTTTCTTTAAGTCAAGAGAAGTGTTCTCCTAAGATCAATGGCTAGGATTAAATTTGGGAGAAGCACAAGGATTGTGCTAATGTTTAAAGGTGGAGATTTAGTCTCTTGAAATAAGAAGAAATCTATGGCTATGATGTAATCTTGAGATTTGGCATGGATTAAGAAGAAAGTTCTATAAATAGGGAGTGGGAAATTGGTTCAAAGCTTTTCCCCACATGTGAAGTGAAAGAAGTAAGAAGGAAACCAAGGCAAAGAGAAGGAAGAGAAATACTAGCAAAGGTAAATCTAGTCCCTCTCTTGAAATAGTTGAATGCTTTCATATAAGAGCTAAAAACAAAACTTCTTTATTGTTTTGTTAGGGTGATTAAAGTCTAAGAGAGTCTTGGATTGTAAAAGTGTGAAGCTTCAAGGAAAACAAGGTAAGGGATAGCCCCATGTGGAGGGGTTTTTGCTTGCATTTGTACATGTGTGAATGAGTTGCATGTAATGGTTCTTTGCATGTTTTGTGCCCTAGTGGACCTATGGCCATAAGGAGGACTTGTGATGGGAGTGAGGGGTTGGTTGGTGCCTTAACCTAAGTGGTTATGAGGGCATGGAGAACTACCCTTAATATGCATTGCATTTGCATTACATGTTTATGTTCTCATGCTACATTTACATTTGCATAGCACCCTTACTGAGCATTGGCTCATAAGGTCCTTTGACCTCTATTGTAGGTGGAGAATCTTCTAAGGGAAAGGGAGTTTTGCAAGGTTGAAGGTATTGAAGCAAAGATGAAAGCATGTGTAGTTGTGTTTATGTATTTGTTGTTAAATGTTGTATTTATGTGTTAAATATGTAATGTATGTTAAATGTGGGTGAAAGGGGGTAAACTTGAGTGTTTTGGAAGCCCCTTGGTATGAAAAAGTATTCTGGAAAATATGGTATTAAAAAAAAAAATATTTCTTTTTTATAAAAATAAAGTGGAGGCAGTGTGCTGGTGCCATAGACGTGCAGCAGGGCGCGCCTGGGAGCGGCCGAGCGCGGCCGCTCGTACGGCCAGGCGGCCAGCACGCGCGCGGCCATGCGCGCAGCCGCGCGGGCGTGCGGCCCATGCGCGCGGCCGTGCGCGCGTGCGGCCACGCGGCCCGCGCGCTGGGGGGCACGGCTGGCTGCTGCTGCCGCCCCCCCTTGCTGCTATGCATTTTTTTTTATTTTAAATTTTACTTTTGTTTATTTAATTAATTCTGACATTTTTATTAATTATGAAATAAAATGTAATTTTAAATAAACAAATAAAGGAGTATTTTAGCCTCTAAATTAATTATTAAATTAATATGAATTTGAGGCAAATGTGAGATAAATTTCTATATTTTGGGGAATTAAATAATGGAGTATTTTCCTTAAATTTTAGAAAAATGATGAGAATGCCTTGATGTTGTATTTCAAAATTTATTTCCTAAGTGTTTGGAAAATTTGGTATTTTGAAATAATTAAAGGGGAAAAGGCAATGGAGATTTGATAAGGAAATTTTATAAATTTTTCCAAAGAAATGTTAACCCAAAATTTTCTAAAGGAAATGAAGGTGAGATAAATGGGTTAATAGTTGGGGCAAAGAAATTATTATTTTCTTATAATTAAGGCTTATGCCATAATTTGTATGTATTTAGTGAGTGAGTTTATTTCTTTCGATCCTGGGAAGCCATCATTAGCTCTTCATTAAGAGCTTGCGAAGGTGGCACTTCTCGAGGTTTTGGGTTTATTATTCGCGAGGTCGTTTAGTTATCTTTCCGAAACCTTGAGTGGAGTGAAGAGAGGGCGAAGTCTAGTTTCCCACCTAGGTCGTTTCTCTTCGAAACGTAGCCATCTCTTCGTCTTTCCCCTAGCATGTGAATAATAGGTTGATTATTCGTGAGTAACACCCGTAGGTGGAAGCGGGGCGTTACAATCTTCTCCTCTTCGAGGCTCACTATCTTTGACCTGTACGTACCTTTGAAGATGTCCTTCATGAACTAGCATCTCAATCTGATCTCCCAACTCCCGGCACTGGTCAGTGCAATGACCACGGGTTCTGTGATATCTATAATATTCTTCTCTATTCTTCCCCATGGGATGGTCAACCTTTTTCGGGAGTCTAATGAGACCTAACCCTTCGATGGTTGCAAGTATGGTTGAACGAGGTTGGAGAAGTTTGGTGTAATGGTGGAAGTGGGGCTGAGGTATATCTGATCCCCTAACCTGCCTAGAGTCCTCTTCAACATCGCTTTCCTTCCTTTTTCGCTCTCTGCCCTCATTCCCACCTGCAGTTCTCATAACTTCCCTATGGAGCACGTATTTATTTGCTATAGTAAACAAATCTGCTAGGGATGTTGATGGGTCCAAAGATAATGATTCTTGTAGGGGAGTTAGTCATGTTCCATGTAACATAGCAGACACTGCCATTACTATTGGTAAATCATGAACTTCGAGGGTGGCGTTCCGAAATCTATCCACATACTGATGCAGAGTTTCTTTGTTCTCCTGTCGAATACTGAACAAGTATGTGGCGTCCTTTCGTGGGCTCTCCTTTCTTCGGGGCATGGCATAAGGATTCTTCCTTGGTGGTGGTGATCTATCTTCCCAACGAGGAGTGGATCGGGAATGAGAATCGGGAGTGGCCTCTTGATAGGAATCAGCTCCCACCCCGGGCTGAGGTTTAGGTGGTGGCATAAACTTTTTCAAAGTATCAGGTAACGTCCCTCCAGGCATCAAACCTTGGAGTATACCAATCATGTCTCGAAGTGCCTGCATTCCCTCAGTATGTTGCTGTCTCAACGCTTCATATTCTTCCCATGGGACCGTACGCGGTGGCTGTTGTGAAGTCCCAGCTTGATAAGTAGGAAGTGGCCTTAAGCCTATATTAAGTGGGGGTGGGACTGATTGGTTCCCCACTTGCTGGCTGGGGGAAACAGAGCGATCACCTCCTTGGAGTTGAGCATTATGAGGGGGATGAGGTGCTCCTTGTGGGTGAGAATTGGGAATAATGGGAGGCGCTCCCTGTTGCTGAGAGTTCCGTGGTGGTAGGCGTGTTTCTATGCCTTGAGAGAGAGTTCGTTTGTGTCCACAGGTGTTTGTCATTCTTAAGTTGACTTTTTGTCTTGTGTTTCCCACAGACAGCGCCAATTGTTGTTGCCAAAATACAACAATCTATTTTTTTTTGTTGCGGACAGACGCAAGAGTCTTGGGAGTCGTGCCTTCACTTATGAGAATCTTGATGAGCAATTGGATCTAGCAGAGTTCCAAGTCTTATAATCCGATAGAGCTAATGGTCTGATAAGGCTAATGATCTGTTGGGCTGATGATCTGGTGGCCCCAAAATGATCTGGTGGCCTAAAATGACCGAGTGACCTGAGGGCGACGAGTGGCCTTGGTGACCGAGTGACCTTGGTGACGAGTGGCCTTGAGGACGACGAGTGACCTTGGTGACGAGTGGCCTTGGTGATCGAGTGACCTGAGGACGACGAGTGACCTTGGTGATGAATGGGCTTGAGGATGATGAGTGACCTTGGTGACGAGTGGCCTTGAGGGTGATGAGTGGCCTGAGGATGATGAGTGGCCTTGATGACCGAGTGGCCTTGAGGGTAACGATGGCCTACAAAACGAGAGCACCGTTAGGACACAGGTGGGGGTCCCCGCGCAAACCCTCCGATGCTTAAGTCAGATCTCGAGAGAAAATGAGAAAAGTGTACTTTAATTACTCAAAATTGTGTACCTTTTGATGAAGGTATGGTCTCATATTTATAGCGGAGGAGAGAGAGAAGACGTGCGAGAATCAGGGCGAGAATCTCACGGCCCATTTCAATGATTTCGCGGCCCATCTGAGAGGGAAAAGGAGAGAGATTGGCCCAAGCCCACTTGACCATGACTGAGTGGGGGGTCACTCGGTTATGACCGAGTGGGGGGGCCACTCGGTCATGATCGGGTGTGGGGCCACCCTATCATGCCTTCTTTTGCCCTTTTCCTTGGCTCGATTTTGAGTGGTTTCTGTACCTCAACTTCATGCCAGATTTACACCTTAATTTATCTCGAATCTCTCAAAACTCAAAACATGAAAGTTGTATAGAATTCTCTTAGCTTTCCATAGGACTTTGAATCAGCTCAATCAAAGATTGTATGAGAAAGTTATGGCCGAAAAACCAAAGTAGTGTTGTACCCACTTGGCATAAACGAGTGGGTCATGAAAAGTAGGGAAATTGTTCTCCCCATGACCGAGTGAGGGGCCACTCAGTCATTCCTTCTTTTTCCCAACCAAGTAGGGGGCCACTCGATTATGCCTTCTTTTTCCCTTTTGTCTTGGTTTGGATCCATCTTCCTTCAATACTTGACTCTGAGCCTTAATAATACAGGTGCATCAACTTCATTCCTGATTTACACATTGATTCATCTCGAATCTCTTAAAAGTAAAAACATGAAAGTTGTATATAATTCTCTTATCTTTTCATAGGACTTTAAATCACCTCAATCAGAGCTCATATGAGAAAGTTATACCTAAAAAACTAAAATAGTATCGTATCCACTCGGTATAACCGAGTGGGCCCTCCCCACTTGGTCTCTGCTCAATCTCTTGGTCCTTCGGCTTATTTCCTTGATCTCCTACAACCCGTTGGGCCTTTGGGCTTCATGTCCATGTCTCATGAATTTTTTTTGGGTCTTGTAATTCTCCAAGTTTGCAGGGCATATCAGGAAGTATTTCCATATATGGTTCATTAGAGTCTCATACTAATGGTTAGTTTGCAAGAGTTGATGAATTTGGAATCTCAAGGATTCTAGTTAATAATCATTTGGGAGATACCTATTGTCTTACAAGACGGGACCTGGATGAGTTAATATTCTAGTTATTTGGAAAAATTAACCTCTGCTTGAAAATCTTGAATGACTTACTAGATTCTTGGGGACATTTCCATATATGGTTCTTTATCTACAACTTTTTGTATAGGGTTGATAAATTTGGAGCCTTGGGAGACTAACCGAGTTTGGTGGTTATTTTTGTAAATGGTTTATCAGAATCCCATATTAAAAAACTATTTTGCTGGAACTTCATACATTTGGGAATCTTGAGGATTCTAAGGATTTGGGACTTTGGAATCAATGATTACGGAGTTGAGGTAAGTCTAGTTCATGGAATTCTTATGTCCATCTCGAGGATATTTGGGTAATGGGATCGATGGTTAACCCATTCACATCATCTAAGGAATGATTATAAATGTATCAACCTATAATTTGGCAAAAGAAAGGATGTCAAGTAGTAAGTTAGGTAGTTGTGAGTTAATGAGTGTTAATTGTGACTTTGAGTATGATTTATGGCTTTAAGGAATGTAATTAAGAGTGGAAAGAAAGATGTAACAAGATTACTCTAGATCATGTTACGAATTATTATGAGTATTTGGTGATGATATTTGGGATTAATGCACCTATAACCCTTGTGAGTTGATGATTAAGGTGTTCAAAACATACTTATGTGAGTTTGTGATTGTATTTATGGACTGATATTCGACTTGTTCTCCTCGAGAGAATTCGAGCATGAGAAAGTGTCGATACTAGGAGTATAACTACTGCATCGTGTGCTGAGTGGGCTTGGGGAATCAGAGGTTTGGAAATGGGAGTGAAGGAATGGAAATTGCATACGTGGGTCAGGGAAGGTCGAACTATGGGTGGTATGTTTTTCCCGATGTAGGCATGTGATGTGTTGTGAACTTGCTTAGGAAATGTGTTTTCCAGTAATAGCAAGCAATGGGATTGCGATTCCCATACTTGGCCTTTGGGGGAAGGGAAATTTTATTCTGGTTATCGACCTGTCCTTCAGTTTGGTATGCAAATTTTTGTATACCCCAGAAATTATGAGCAATTGGCTCTAATTTGATTATCCTAAACTCTACCCTTATTGATGCGGATGTTGATGCAGTAGTAGGCATGTTATGGCAGCGTTATATGAAAAGTTCAAGGTCTTCATGATTACTTGAGGTGCCTGTTCTTTCAAAGGGATTCGAATGTGGGGTATGATGGTGGATAGAGTTTTTGAAGGGTTATGGTTGTGTGATCCAGTACCATCTCGGGAAAATGAACGTGGTGGCTAACGAGCCTACTCTAAAAGCCTGTTCTGGGTGAACGTGATGGCTAATGCGGGAATGAGCTTGTTCTAATGACCTGAGAGTGGGGACTAGTGGAGGCTTTTTAGCCTGTGGCATTGGATCTGATTCCTAATGGAGCATCTATTTACGTCGCTAGCCTGGTGATTCACTCTCATCTGATGAATAGACCAGGCAAGTTGTTCTAGAAGACTCGAGTGTATGGTTATGAGTTGACAATTGGGAAAGGGTTGAAAACCTTGATATCGATTTTTGAACGAAACATTTCGATTTTTGAGTTAAAAATGTGTGCCTTAGGCCAAGAGTTAAGGCAAACCAAATTGATCGAGGCAGCCAAGTCAAATAAATCATCGACCTCGAAGTGAGTTTTGAGGAGTAAAATAATATCTCTTGGAGAAGGTGCTTGCTTCGAGAAATAGATTCTGAGTGAGCTATAAAGTGAAATTTTGAGGACGATATTCTTTTAAGGGGGGGGAGGATGTAATACCTCGAAATTTGATATTAAGTTTGGAAGTTGTAATAATGAATTTTACCCAAAAGTCTTAGGGAGGCTTAGTTTGGAAGTTGTAATAATGAATTTTACCCAAAAGTCTTAAGGTGGTTTAGCTTGGAAGAATAAGGTTAGCTTGAAAAGGAAGAGATAAGGGCCATGATGGGTTCTTACCCTAGAAGCCATGTGAAGATAAGATTTGGAGGTTTAGGATTGGAAGAAATGGAGACTTGCTTTGGAAGATAAGGAAAAATCAAAGATGGTAATGATTGCTAGGGTAGAAAATGAGGAAACTTAGGGGCTAAGAGATATCTTGAAGATTTGGGATTTAAGAAGCTATATAAAGGGGAGGAGGAGAGGCCACGAGAAGCTAAAGTGTGAGAAAGAAAACAAGGAAATAAAGAAATCCAAAGAAAAAACAAAGAAGGGAAGATAGAGATACCTGGTCGGAAAGTGGTGAAAATGGAAAGGAAATCAAATAGGTAAGCCAATTTTCTTTTGGTAGGTCATAGAGCATGAAAAGAGGAGTCTGTAGGTTCAAACGCAGAGCGAATCGAAGCAAAAATGAGCAAGTTATAGCATTTTTAATTTTAGGTTGCAGAATCCATAACAAGGGAGGTGGTAGCGCGTATCCAACTTTCGGGGGGGCGTGTTGGCGCGTCCGGCCTCCGTTTGGCCTGAAATTTTCACCGTTGTTCTCTTATTTTAATTATCTACAACCCTATGTAAAAATATTTAAGGTTTGGTTCACTAAAATGAGTCATTTCTGCAGAAACATCCCCTAGTGCTCAAAACCGGGCTGTAAACAGTGCTATCGAAGGGAAAATGATCAAGGTGAGTGGTTCTTATACATGCTCCTTGATTCCTATTGATCACTCTTGGTTTCCACTTGTGGATGGTTGTTAGTTACATCTTATGTTTCCTTACTTTCGAGCATTTCTTTCCTATTTTGTTTACATCACGGAGTTGGTTGTTGTGGTTCATCGATGGGATTAAACGTGACTACTCTTGCACATACCTTGTGGTTTGCATATCATATTTTCCTTGGTTTGTGTACCGTGCCTACAGGTGAGGGAGTGCCTACTTGATTTTCCTTAGTTCGTACATATTCCTTCTGCTTTGTCTTCAACATGTTATTTGGTGATAGTTTCTATTGGTGGATCGGGAACTTGTACATGATGACTTAGTGGCTTGTTGATGGAATATCATGAGGATTGGGGAGGCAATCCCGTGCCTAGAGGTGGGGTCGTGCCTAGAGGTGAGGCTAAGGGATTGGACCCCGATCTCGTGCCTACAGGTGGGGCTGAGATGTTTCACACAAGTGCTGACGAGCATAGTGGTGGCTCGCAATCCTGTGTGTAGAGGTGGGGCCATGCCTAGAGGTGAGGCTGAGGGATTAGACCACAACCACATGCCCAGAGGTGGGGTTTAGCCTAAAGGTGAGGCTGAGATGTTTGGCATGATGACGGGTCGAGGAAATGGTGATAAGGGAGGATTCTTGTTGTTCTTTATACTCATTTGCTTATGCACGAACTGTTTCTTTTCTTGAATTACCCACTATGGTGTCTCTTGTCTCACATATGCATTCATGTACTTCTTTCTTATGCCACTCACTTAGATGTAATTATCTAACCCGGGTGTTTCTTACCCTTAGGACATTCATTGTCCCAACTTTGTCAGAAGTATCAAGTGTTTCAGGTTGCAGATCAAAGCATGGGCAAAGAGGTGGAGCTTTGCTAGCTTTGGGGTTTTGGTTCCATGCGAAGACGTCTAGATTTTCTTTAGGGAATTCAGTCAACTGGGATTTTACTTCGAGGGAGAGACCTTTGCCCACCTGGAGGCGCCTTTCAACACCGAGGCTACTAACTATAACATCTTCCACTTCGTCCGTCGGGCTGGCGGTTCGGCCGTAGTCTATGTCGCGTGGGTCTAGGTCATGGCTGACTCCCTGGCCAATAGTGACTCGGGCCTACCCTCTGGAAACCATATTTATCTTTTTTCCTTTGAGCCCTAGTTTCAGTGCTTCCTCATAACAGCGCCTTGCCGAATGTTGCTCGCCCTTCACACAACTGGTCCCTTTCAGGGTTGGGAATTTGATGGTCAGGGCCTTGGTTGAGACAACTAGGTCCAGGTCGTTCATGGCAGGTCTCCCCTGAAGGACCATCACGAGGATACATAGCATGCAATAGAAGTGTTTTTTTTTTTTTTTTTAAAAAAAAACTTTCCTCGTATTGATTAGAATCTAGAAAACTTACTTTTCCTTCGGATCACCGGACGGAATGAAGCGACAGGAGGAGGAGGGGTGGGAGCTTCTTCGCGTGGTGGAGATGACAGCTGTCCTGCAATCTTTCGGCTCATTCGCATCAGAACTTGAATGTTCTCTTGATCTTCCAAGGTATGACTCAAGAACTCTTGGCCTCTCTTTTGGTGAAGAAGAGTAAAAATCTTAGGTGAAAAACAACCAAGGAGAGAATATATAGAGGGAGAACCCTAGGGTTAAAACCCTAGTGGGCCAAGTTCATTTAATTAATTTTCTAATTGGGTTAGCCCAATTAATTAATTAAAAAACCAATGAACTATTATTTTATTCTAGCCCAATTAATGATGGACCATTCTGAATAAAATAATTCTCTCTCAATGTAATTCACCCAACAAGCCAAATGTATTAAATAATACATGAGTTATATCGAGCTACCCCGGGGACCAAAAGACAAATTATTCATGGCTATTAAAATGACCAAAATACCCCTGCTACCCAGTAGCTATATTTTGTCATTCTAAGTGTTCCAACTATCACCATATGGTAACACTGACCCCACGAATAATTTTGCATGTGCAATATCTTTGACCTACTAGTGTAATGACGAAAATACCCCTCTGCGTAACACCCATCATTTAGAAAGGAATAATGTACTAACACCTCTCTAAATGATTTCTACCATCCTTAGATCACTAGTCCAATAATCCGTGACTACTCAAATGTACTTGCTTATCACTGGGAGCTACCCAGAAGCACACACTCTTAAGTCATGTTCCCAGGGCCCTGGATTATTTGATTATTCTTGGACAATCACAAGGGGGTGAATCACAGAAACTATCTTGTATTAGTCTGTCTTAGCTAATTAGAAACCATACTCCCAACTCACAAGGTTATTGATCTTTGATAGACCTCACCTACAGTGAATCTAAGAATATAGCTCTAGGTTCACTAGACCACCAACTAATACTCAAGTATTAGAGTACTCGTCCACGTAGTAGCAGTGATAGACTAGCTCCATGATAATTAGTACTTTGTCATTAGCTTCTATCACAGGTCCACTCTACGCATTCCAAATGCGCTTGTACAATTAGAGTAAACGGATTGTTTACTGGCTAAGGCAAGCCATCCTCCATTAGGATCTATTGCACAATGATCTTATCATGATAGAATGCCAAGTTCTATCAAAAGATCAAGAGTAATATTTTTTTGCTTATTAAGTACCCATGATTCATGCCTAACTGTGAAGAACGACCCATCACATGAATCACTTACTTAATAGCATGGACACTTTTCCAACAATTAAATGCAAATAATATATGTGCCATAAACTGACTAAAAGAAACATCATTACCATAAATTAAACAAAACGTGTCTTTAGGGCATACATTTCCAACATCCCCATGACGACGTTGTAAGCGGAAGGACCGTCAATGATGAGGAAGTCCGCCATCGTTGTGGCCTAGAGGTCTGATTCTCCAATTGTTAGTGGGAGCCTTATACGTCCTTTCGGGATTACTATATCACCAGTGAACCCGTATAGTGGCTCTGGAGAGGATGTCAACTGGTCCGGCCCTAGTCTCATCTGGTCAAAACACCCCCTGTACATGACGTTCACCGAGCTACCCTGTCCACCATGACTCTCTGCACTTCCATATTGCCAATCCGAGCTCGGATCATGAGGGTGTCGTTGTGCAGCCAGTGCACGCCTTTGGAATCATTTTTGGTGAAAGAGACGTCTTCTGAAGCTATCTTGGCTTTCTTGGAAGGTCCTTCTTGGCTGCCATCCCCGATAAGAAGAAGGTGCCCAGCTTCCCGAACATACCGCTCGTGCGACCTATTTGAAGTCCCTACGATATGGGGCCCTCCATGAATAGTAAAGATGGTTCTCTCCGTGGGTGTTTGGTCCGACTCTAGAGCTCGATGAGGACTTTGTTGAGCCGGTTGTTTTGGTTGTTGATCCCTAGGACGCATCACATAGTCACGTAGTCGACCTCTCTTGATTAGTTCTTCAATTGCATCTTTCAGTGCCCAACACTTAGAGGTGGTGTGCCCCGCCTCATTGTGATAGGCACATAATTTACTCTTGTTTTTGTATTTGTCGGGAGTCTTTAGAGGGTTAGACCTTCCGAAATCTTTCTTGTTGCGTTCTGTGGCGAAGATCCTGTCCTGGGAGTCAGATAAGACACTGTAACTTTCATACTGACCTTTGCATGCTAGTCGTTCACCTCCCTGCCCGAACCTCGCCTTTTTGGTCATCTGATCGTTGGGGCTTCATCCTTGACCTTCCTTGCTAGAGTTTTCATCACCTCTCTTCTTGCTTTGGCCGGTGTGTTCCGCCCCTTTTTTCTGGTCGCTCAATTTTTTCAGGCTGAATGCTTCCTCCCATTGGACCTCCTTCGCAACTCGCTTATAGAATTCGTCGAGGTCTCTTCCTGGGGACTTGTAAATGCTTTTGTAGAGTTTCCCATCCTTCCGAAGCCCGGCGAAGATCGCGATCAGGATACTTTTGTCAGAGGGGCTCTTGACATTATTCACTTTGCGTCTGAACCTTTCTATGTAATCTTTCAAAGATTCACCACACTGTTGGAATACTGTAGCGAGGTGGTATGTTGGGGCAAGCTACCTTCGGAGCGATCTATACTGGTCTATAAATTTCTTCTGGCATTCCTCCCAACTACAAATACTGCGGGGGTGAAGTCTTCTTAGCCACGCCCAAGGGATATCTCCCAAGGTCGCAGGGAAAGCTCGACACTTGGCTAATGAGCTGGAAGTTTGCAGGTCCATTTGGACATTGAAAGCGTCTAGGTGGTCATAAGGGTCATTGTCCCCATTATATTGGGGGATGTTGGGGACCTTAAATCTGCGGTGAAGGGGCTCCAGCTCGATTTCCCTAGAGAATGGGGTCCTTTCTTCGTAGCTTTCCCTTTGATCGTGTGCCCCATGTCTAGCCTCCAGCTGCTGGATTCTCAACAGTAGTTCCCTCACTATAGGATCCTGGTTCGCCGAACGCCCGGTGGGGAGTTGTGTTTCCTGCGCGAAGACTTGTTCTGAGTGAAGGCAGTCCCGCGGGGAAGGTCACCCCCTATCCCCCTATTCTCTTGATCAGGGGAACAACGGTGGGAGGCATGGCTACTGCTGATCCCGACCAAGGAATCCCCACGTCATGGATTCTCAAGTCGTCGACTTCCTCCATGAACGTCTTCGTGGCGATTTCTACAAGGGCTTGCACCGGTCCTCTATTTGGCGGGGTGCACTCCCAACTCCTTATCGTAGCGTCGTTGCTCTTCCGCCCTTTGAGAGTGTAGGTTGAAGGAGCAGACCGAGCCAGCTCGCCGCGTGTCCCTTCTATCTTCTCTTTCTTCTGGAGGGGGTTTTCCGCCAGGAGGTTGAGAAGCAGTCGCTTGCGCCTGTGCTGTCTGGGCTTGTGTTTGTGCTAGCACCTAAACTGCATTAGTGAGCTACATGACAATGTTCTGCAATGTTTCTTGACATTGCTGCCACATCTGCGTTACTTATGAGTTAGTGGTAGGAGTCACGGGCGGGTAGGGGTACCGTGAAAGGACTCCATGGATAGTTTCAGCCGAAGGAGGCATGGAGGTGGACGCCACAACTCCCAGAGCTTGCGAAATCTCTGGCATACGATTGGCATGGTTCACAGGTCGATTGGTCGTTGCTCCAGAACCTCTCGTGTTTCTAGTATTCGGCATTGATGTTTGACCAGAGCGCCCTTTCCTCTACCGCCAAAATGTCGACGTTCGAAATTGGTCGACCAAGATTTGTTGGCCCGCACTGGTGTGGTAGATACGAGAGAGGAACAGTAAAGTATTCGGCCCGATTTGCTAAGCCGCCGACCCATCCCTGCAAGGTACTCTGAAGCTCAAGTTAGTGTGCAAGTAAGCAAGTATATCGGGTGTTCATAAGTTGGCAGAAAATAGTACATACCTCGGCCCTCAAGAGGGCTAGTCGATATATATATGAGCCGAAGCTCCTCTGCATGCTCTGTAACGCCCCGCTCCCACTTACGGGTGTTACTCGTGAACAATCGCCTGAATTGTCCACCTGCCCGGCCATAGGCGAATGGTGGACCATGTTTCAAGACGAAACGCCCTAGATGGGAACTAGGCGCGTCCTTCCCTTCGCTGAATCCCAGGATTTACTAGCAGAATTAGGCTTTAGCCACACCGCATAGGCTATAAAGAAAATCTCATTCCGATGCCCAATCGCCATTTTCTCAATTTTATTTAATTCTTTTCCAACCAAGAATTTTACCGGGCTCCATAAATCACTATTTAAATCAATCCATTGATTGATCACCAATTTTGGAGGAAAAACTCATAATTTCCAATTTTCCAAAATTTTGGCATTATTCTCTAAAATGCCTGAAAAATCCCTTTATTTTTGAAATTCCTCCAGGGCCAAAAATCAATTTAAAAATGGCCCTAAAACCTCAATTTTTCCATTTTTTTAAAAAAATTCGGCCGACGGGGTCCGCTGGCACGCCCGGGGCCCCGTTGGCCGCGCATGCCGCGCGCGGCCGCGCGGCCGCACACCCGCTCGCGCGCCCGCTCGCCTGCGGGCGCAGCCGCCTGCCCTCGCGCGCACGCGCGGGGCAGCCCTGCGGCCTGTATGCTGCCTGGCAGCCCTCTGCTGCCTTTATCACTTCTCTTCTTCTTTTTTTTTTTTTTAAAAATTTCTTGGGCCTCTTAACCCAATTTTTCCAAAATTCAAAATAGTCAAAAATCCTTCACATTCATTTTGATTTTGCCTCTAATTCCCCATAATCAAGGCTTAAACCCAACTTTCAATACTTCCATAACATTATCAAATACACACAAATTTTCCAACAAGCCATTTTACTATACATCTTAGTTGCTTCCCACAACATACTCAACAATGAGGCTTTCACCCAACCTAGGCTTCAACATGCCTTAAATCAATGCCTCATTTCACAATAAAATCAAACATCCTAAAATATGAATTACATACATGATCTTAGGCTTGAATAAGCCATCACCAACCAACAAGTTTATATTTCATAAATCAAACACATAAGCTTCCATAAGCCAAAATATACACTTGAATCTTTTTTCATGCTTTCCCATGCCATTTCACTTTGTCTTGACTTTACCATGCTTTCACAACCTACATGTGAGGGTAAAAACCTCATGAGCCATTAAGCTCAATAAGGGTGTAATGCCAAATAAATATGAACATAACAAGTTATATGATGCCAAATGCATGCAAATGTGGCTAGGTTTCTTTGCCCTCACAACCCTCCAAGGTTGAGGCATCAACCCACCATTTCAACCATGTTCTCAAACTAACTTATGGCCATAAGTCTCATGAATATAAAAGAACATGCTAAATGCAACATATACATTTATGAAACACATTTATAACACATTGCAAGGCCACCCTCCCATGGGGCCATCCCTTACCTCTTCTTGAATATTTAATCTTCATTTCAAGAGAGCTTTCATCTTCATTTCTTTCCATCTAAAATGGCATTCCAATAAGCCATTTAATTTTTTTGCATACAAGCATACATAAATAAAGAGAAGAAAGCATACTTGCCTTGACTTTCTTCATAATCTTCTTTATTTCTTCATTTTTCCTTCCATGGAGACTTCTTTCTCTTTCTCTCTTTTCTTCCTTCTTCATTTCTACAAATGGCCAAAAGGGAGACAAGTCTCCCACACTTGCCTTTTTATACTAGATTTCTCATATTTTAAGAATGCATCCAAGCCATTCATTAAAGGCACAATCCATGTGCTTAAGGGAGAATTAAATCTCCACCATCCATTTTTAATAATCAAGACTTCTCTCTTGGAGAAAACACAAAAGCACAATCCATGTGCTCCTTTCTTAATTAATCTCATCCATTAGATCACTTTTGCCTTTACAAGACTTCATCTTCACCATTAAAAGAAAGCACAATCCATGTGCCTTTCAAAGAATTAATCTTAGCCCTCCAAAATTAGTCTTTAAATTAAATCATTAATATGTTGGCAATCCTTGCCAACTTTCAAGACTAAATGGTGGCCTTTAGATTATTTCTCATATTTCAAGAATCAATCTCATCCTTCCAATTTTCATTTCTTTCCCATTTAAATTAATGGGACTATTTTCACCCCATCACATTTGAGAGACATAAAACATTTATTTCACATTTAATAAATCCCACAATTTTCCATCATTAATGGGAGACTAATTTCCCATTTTCCTTTGGATTTATTTAATTCTCCATATTTTCCAAGGCATTAATGGTGACCATTTACCATTTTCTTTTGGATTTACTTTAATCCATATAATTATGCCCCTCATTAAATGCTTGAAAGACCAATTAACATTTCTTTTTGCATTTAATTAATTCACCCAATTATACTTGAACCACAAAATGCCAAGTGTCACAACAAGACACTACTTGGCTTCCAAGTTTAATCTCATCTCTCCAAGTGGCATTACCACATTAATTCACAACCTAGGGAAAATATAATTACTCTCAAATAATTTAATATCCACCATTTTCCCTATTTCCAAAATTAATTTCCTTTATGGAATCACTCCAAAATTCCTAAATAATCTTTGTGAATTTATTAATCCCATATATCTCCATATAATTACTAAATTGGGATTTTTATTCACTTACTCACCTAATTCCACATAGGAATTATTTTTTTTATTTATCAAAATACCCCTTTTATTGAATTTCTCTATCCAAATTACCAAAATACCCTTCTCATGGGCATTCTCAATCTCAAGGATCCATCACCTTCTCAAGGGCATTTTTGGAAGTCTTCTTACTTCATTTCCTATTCTCTTAACACTGGTTACACCGGGTGTTACATGCTCCGTACTTGTACAGGCGATGGGATGGAATAGCCGGCGGGGGCGTCTTTGCCGCAACAAGGTGTCGACGAGACCTTCATTAATGTGGATGAGATCCGCCATTAATGAGGATGGGATCTACCATTAATAAGGATGGGATCTGAGGTGGACGCTTGGAAACCCAGGCGTGGCTGTAATGATGTTGTTGCAAGAGGGCTAGGATGGGACTAGCATAGGTCGACCAAATGGGCCGAGAGAATGGGCCCGAATGGTCTAGCCAAAGCGGCCCTTGGCTTGCCGATATATCGCGATATACGCCCCTTCAATAATGCGAGCTGACAGGCTGAGCCAACGAGCTATAGAGATCATTGGGAACTTGCTCAAAACATAGTTGGGGGCCTACCCAAATATGCTGACGAGTTAGAGGTGTTACCGGGAGCTCGCTTGGTCCTTGACGTTTGATCCTGGGCTCTAGCATTATCCGAGCTCGCTTTGACGAGCTCAGTTCGATGTTTACTAGGCCTTGAACATTTGGGCTGAATCACTGCATTAAGTCCAGCCCACACAGATTAGAGTGAGAAATACCCGTAACAATTTGTTTTGACACTCTTTAATGAGTTGAATTTGAATTAGGCCATCAAGTTTATAGAGTTAACACCTCCGTCTAGATGATTGCTTTTTACTTAGCATTTAGGTTAAAATAAGTTTTATAAATCTTAATATTTTTTTTATTTATTTAGGGTTTAAATCATGAAATTTTGATATAATTTTTAAAGATTTTAAAATATAGACGTAACTTGATTCAATCCAAATTTAATTAGTTTAGTTTTGCTTTATTCTTGAATTAATCTCAAATTTCAAATATGACCTTATTCAGAACAGGTACAAATTTATATAAAACCCAAAAGAATCCATCAAAGAAACCTCACGAGATGATGCCAAGAATCCCTGATTATTATTGATGCTAAATGAGACAAAACTGGTTCTCTCTCTCTCTGGATGGTAAAGACCTAATTGTGCAATCTCTCTCCCAAGTTGGGTAGCCCTGTGGCTGTGTGATGCCAAAAGATGATATTTATTACTAGAGTTCTAATATTCTAGACTAGCCTTTGAATTGCTAAAAGCTTCATAGTAGAATACAATAGACAGCGGACTCAACAAACTTGAAGACTTTAGACAAAAAATTTATCGGGATTTTTTTAAGAGTACTAATTTTTTTTATAAAAAATAAATAATACATATTTTTATAAAAAAAAATTATTTTATTAAATTAAAAATAAAAAAATTAAAATTTAATCAATTACAAAATACAATAATCTCTTTAACGATATTAAATTTTTAATTAAAATAAAATATTTGAAAGATCAAAATAACTTATAATAAATAAAAAAATGAAAAAAATTAGGAAAAGAAAATTGAGAATAATAAGATTTTTTTAAGATTGTAATTGAAATATTTATAATTAAAAGTAAATTTATAATTTTAAAATTTATGTGATATTTAAGAAGAAACGTTAAAAATTGAGAAGATAATTAAAAATAATAGGAAGAGAACATAAAATTTGAGAAGAGAAAATAAGAAAGATAAAATATTGTAAATTGATTATGGGATGAGTGTCTGTAGAAATTTAAACTGCAAGTTGAATTTTATTTTAAGTTCAAATTTTTCTTAATAAAATATTTATTATTAAAAAAATAAAAAATATATAAATTACAAAAATTTTAAAATTTTCGTAAATGCAGGACCTTAAACAACCGCCTAGATACCTTCATGGCTACCATTGCCAACAACGAAAATTTAATAAAAACCATCAAAATCCCACTTTACTACTCTGCTACAAAGAGGCCTCTCCAAAACCCAATCTTCTATCATGCCCTGGGAGTTCACAGGCTAGTCAATTGGGACCAAGTGTCCAGCCCCCAACCACCACCACATGGCTCAAACTGCCCCATTTTTGCACGTACACAGCTAACTCTCCTCCTCCTTTCACCCTCCAAACCTTCCTGTCTGCTTCAATAAACTTCCCAATCCCCTCCCGCTTCATTGTCTTCACCCAAGCCTCTGTTGCCACTACTCCATATATCTCTCAAATCATACTGCAGGGGTACACCAAAACCTTGCTCTTCTTCACCAGCACCTCCACCATCTTCTTCACACTCTTCATCACATCTTCCTATAATGCCGCCTCCACGACCTCGCTGCATTCTCTGAAAACCATTGATTCATTCAACCCCAAGCACCTTCTTTACCTCTGGTGCGCCCAAAAATTTAGTCACAATTGCTAGTTGGTATGGGATCTGCCTTCTGAACCTGTCATGTTTTGGAGCTGCAAAAGCCAGTTTCTCGCATCAGTTGCTTCAGCCCACTTACCTTCCTTGAATAGCCCGAGTTTTAAGTTCCTGCAATTGGGTCTTCTGCTTGTGACTGATCAGCCCAGAAAAGTAGGCATTCGAGGCATAAGTGGCCACTTGTGTCACACTGGATCAGTCAGTCCATTTCCTATGGCAGCACCAGCCAGCTTAACCTGTTTTGATGCTGAACAGGGCATTCTTTATCAGAATGTAGTGCCCAATTGCTGAGACATACTTTCACCATAGCTTTCACCTGCAACATAGAGTGGACGTGATTTGAACAACGAGTGCAAGGTGATAAAAGAAGTGATCGTGACATAGAGATGCTTGGCAACAGCATGTTGATCTCTTGGGATTTCTTTGGGAGTTGAGGCGATACTAAAACATTTTCCAATTGGATTGACAAGGAAAAGAAGGCCAAAAATCCTGTTCCAAGAGCCTGAATTGGGTTCAAGAGTGACCTATACAACATTTTGCTTGTGAGAGAGGCTTCATGGTCCAAGCTCATAGAAGTTGTGTAACACCCCACTTTTTCAAATACATAATGATATCAAATATAAGCTAACATCACTTACAGGCGTTATGGAAACCCTTATTAACGGAAGCATTGGATCGAACCTGCAAGCTTAACCAAAGCTAAATAAAGGGGTTTTCACTAGATTTCCTTTGCAAGTACAAAAAATGCATATAACCTTCAATACTCCATAAAACACAACACATCACAATAGGTACAATTGTAGGACACCCACACACACACCCTTTACAACCTTGAGTGTCCTAACTGCTATTACAATACATCACTTGGTTATAAGGGTACATAATGAAATAAAAGCTAAAGTTGGCTGCAAAACCCAAAGCTAGCCCAACTCCACTTATTTGCCCTTGCTCGAACTGGAACCTGGAACACCTGGCACTTCTGATATACCTGGAACGTTGAATGTTCCAGGAGTATAAAACACCCGATTTAGATATTACATCTAAGTGAGTGGTAAGAAAGAAAGAAACAGTGCATGCAAGAGCAAAATGCAATATAACAGGAAGTCTCCCCGAGTCACCATCATTCTTGCCGGCACTTGTGTGAAATGCCTCAGCCCCACCTAGAGGCTAAGCCCCACTTGTAGGCACGTGATCGTAATCCAACCCCTTATGCCTCACCTCCAGGCACGGCCCCACCTGTAGGCATGGGATTGCCCCCTCCCCGATCACCGTGACGCTTCTCCAACAAGCGGCCAACCATCATATACAAGTTCCCGATCCACCAATAGTAACTATCACCAAATAACATGTTGAAGACAAAGCAAAAGGAATATGTACAAACTAAAGAATATCAAGTAAGCACGGCCTCACTTGTAGGCAGGGTGCACAAACCAAGAAAAATATGATATGCAAACCACAAGCTACGTGCAAGAGTAGTCATGTTTAATCCCATCGACGAACCACAACAACAAACTCTGTGATGCAAGTAAAATAGGAAAGAAATGCTCGAAAGTAAGGATACATGAGATGTAAGCAACAACCATCCATAAGTGGAAACCAAGAGTGATCAATAAGAATCAAGGAGCATGCATAAGAACCACTCACCTTGATCGTTTTCCCTTCGATAGCACTATTCACAGCCCAATTTCGAGTACTAAGGGCTGTTTTTGTAGAAATCACGCATTTCAGTGAACGAAACCTTAAATATTTTTACATGGGGTTGTATATAATTAAAATAGGAGAATTATGGTGAAAATTTCAGGTCAAACGAAGGCTGGACGCACCCTCACGTGCCTCCTCCTTCCCTGTCATGGGCAAGGATGGATAGTTGAAGGAGGAGATGATGAAGAAGTTGAGCCTGGTATAGGGCTTACTTGGGAAGTGGTTAGTGAAGCATCTGGAGTAGATGAGATGCTTCAACCTCGAAGAAGCTCTAGGATGAGAGAAAGTCATGAAGATGATTTTCAATCAGAAAAAGAAGATGAGCAAGAACTCAATGAATTTGATTTTGAGTCTGATGAAGATCTTGTGTTAGAAGAATATGGAGAAGAAGAAGTCCAATTAGATGGTTAGATTTACTTAGATTCTTCGAGTATTGTTTATGTTGCATTATTTTTACTTTTGCCTTCTTGAATCCAAAACTAAACTACAACAGTTTGTTTTCTCATGCTTAATTCCACTATTTCACTTGTCATTCCATTATTATTGCATTATTAGTTTATGTTACATTATTGTTGATTTTCTATTTTGATTTATTTGAAAATAACATGACATTACATCAAAAAGTTCAAAAAATAAAAAAAAAACAACAATTTTTCTAAGCTCCGCCTAGGCGCCCTAGGCACTGGAGCCCGACTAGCGCGTAGCACATTTTAAAACATTGAATTTGATAATAAAAAATATAAATGTTAAGAGGAATAATGTCAAAACTCAATCCCAAATCATTGAGAAGGTATTGGATATACTACTTAGTCCCAAAACTACAAGTTAACTTCAATTAACTCTTTTGGATGAGAATCCATGTTATAAGCACTGCACAATTTGGTTAGTACAAGAAATCTAGGTTCCCGTGCCTTAGTGATTTATGATGAAGACTTTTTTGTGAAGCAACCACTCAAAGAGCCTTTAAACAGTTTGACAAGGAGAGATTAAATTCTTTTTTTTTTTTTTTTGCTGAGAAATGAAATTCTTTCATTATTCGAATCTATTACTTCTGGTATCAAGAATGATCTCTAAAGGCTTTATATGCACAGGAGACCAATCATATACAGGTTCTATTTCGGCTTGGCACACCCAATACTATTTAGACTCTATCTTACCTTTGACAGAGATAGACCAGTGATGCTTAGATCCAGATCTTTTGGTCCCTGCAGATCTACTTATCCACTATAAATTGGAGGGCTTGCTCCAATTAAACAACATATATAACTGCAGGAATAGTTGCGAAAACACCAGTATGTCTCTCTTTTTCTGATCAATATATTCTTTTTTTCCCAGTGCTCTCAAGTATGTTAGGTGCCTTACAAATTCGATTAGCTTCTCGGCAACCTATGTAGATCAGCCATCAGTATATATCTACTATATATGACATTGAGAAATTTCTAGGATAAATATAAAGAATATGTGATTAGTCCAACAACAATTCAAATTACTCCATGTTATTAAATAAGAGGAATAATAGAATAGAATTTAGAGGGATATGAAGAATAATTGTTATAATTGTATATATATCATTACAAGACTCGTACATCTATCCTGAGAAAATCCTATAACAGTTAAGTAGCGTTCTCTTCATATTTCACTTTTGAGTTTTGAATTTATTTTCAATTTTATATTTTGAGCGTTTGAGATTTTTTAAAATACGTTCTTTTTGTCATTCTAAAAAATTATTTTTTAAAACAAAAAACTAAAAAACACATTTATTTTAAAATTTGAAAAAAATATATATTTTGCCTTCATTTATATCATCGTAAAACTCTCTCTCCTACCATATCTAATGTCATCCATCGGCACCATTTATCATTGCCAAAAATCTAGTTCTCCTACTGCGTTACCTTGTTGACTCTCTCACTAAAAAACCCTCTCTCATTAGAAACCTAGTGATAAGGTTTTGGCAAAGGAACGAGCACCACTAGATTAATTCAATTACAATGGCCTATATATTTTTAAGTTTTTTTTATTAATCTATGATAAAAATAAAAAATTAAAAGCAAAAAACAAACCATAACATCACATGTTCAAACATGCATTTATGGAGAATAGGAACCAATTTTGTAAACGCCACAATCTTTTAGCAAGCAATTATTTGATGTTAAAACAAATGCTTGTTGCTTATTATTTAAAGTAATTATGAAGTTTAATATAATTGAATCGAAACAATAGAAATATAACTCTAGATGCTATTCATTTTTATTATCTTTTTATTTTAGTATTGAAGGTTCAAAAGCTTTTAAAATTTTTAGAGATCTAGTTTAAAAGTCTAATTAGTTTAATATGAAATTAGAGAATAAATTTTAACAATTGTTTAAAGTTGCCCATAATGTATTCTCAAGTAAAGTAGGTTTCTTAGCTGTAAATTAAATATTATTATAAGTCGTTAACGATTAAGAAAATTTTTTACTTAACTTAAATCACAGGGACTTACATAATACAATATTTTGTAAGTTCTAACACTTTATTTACTAATAATTAGTGAATTGTTAAAAATTTATTTTAATGAGAGTAATTTAAATATTAATGAATACTTAACTTATTTTGAGGATTAAAGTAGCTTATACGTCAAAAATAAGTCATAAAAAGTTGTCAAAAACAATCCATAAAAAAAAAAAAATCTATCCATTTAGTATTCTATACTTCCTTCCCGACTCAATTGAGATTCACAGGCAATTTAGATGTTTATTTAGGATCTTTTTCCCCATTTCAACAAATCAAAATGAGTAAAATTTTTCTATTTAGAAACGTGTTAGGTCTAATTCTTATTATTTTGGGTGAATTATTCGAAATTACTTGCTAGTTAAACCAAACAGCCTTTTTTTTATTTTTGTCATCATAAGGATCCCTTAACACTGGACATTTCCTTTTACTCAAAAGGGGGAACAAAAAAATAAAAGAAGGCGGTAGCATGAACTTTACCCAATTTATCAAGTAAATAAACAAACTTTTACCTTAATTCTAGAGGAATTTGGACGTTTGAAACAAAGAATAGGAACTCCTACTGAAACTTGTTTAAGCATCAAACAGACAAAATCCTATCCTATGCTGAGAGTATAAATGGTTCAACCAGAAAACAAGAAACAACCAGCTATAATTCCCTATTATATGAAAGACTTCCCCCCCTAATTCGTCCAACAAGAAATGTGGATTTGCAGGTCGGCCTCAGATATTCTATTCTGCTCACAAATCTCCAGTGTCTTCTCTTTGGCATTCTCCTCTCCAACAAGTCTACTGATCTGTATTGTCAACTTCCACAACTTTTGTTAACAACCCTGCAATAATAGAGAGAGAATTTGCATTACATCATTTGTAGCATAAATAAGGAGAAAATCAACTTAACAAATGTGAATAGCAGGTCAATCCTTGCTTTCTTCAGTTCTAGCTTTATGTGCTGCCTGTTAAAGCCTCAACAAATATATAGCACAAGGACTTCAATGTATGCAGTGGATTGTTGACGTGGTATCAAAGAAGAAGGCGAATAACATAAAAACCTTTCCAGAAATAGAATTAACAAAAGTGTAAAGGTAACTCGAACACAATCCCGGAGGCCACCTCCCCAAAAGGTTATCTTCGACAAAAGCAGCAGAGAAAATACAGTTCCACCTGACTCTTACTCTTCATCTAAGACAATGTCTCCATCATGGAAAATCATAAGAACCAACACTCATGTCTGCGTACCCAATATAAGCATTAATATGGCACACAACAGTAATTGTGGCATTCATCTGTTGGGCTGAAAACTGGAAGATTGATCGCAATCCACAAAGGTGCTGCAGGACACTGATTAAGTTATAGCAATAAAACACAAGAAATATGACAAACATTCCATTTAGGATGTTTGATTTAAAGAAAAGGCATTACTTCACAGCCACTTAGTCTGCAATGTTTATGCCAAAAGTAATAAATAACAATTGGCTGCTGGAATAAAGTCACAGTTAGCAATATATAGATGCAGAACAGCAGAAGTCAAAATTTAACTTCTATTTTCCCAACCAAAACTAGGAAATTTTGTAGTCCCAGCCCAATCAACGGAAAGCAATGCTAAAAGTGATGAATTCCTTCTGGAATTCAGTAAAATTCTCCAATTCTGTTTGTCCTAGCTCCACATGTTAGTTAGCCACACAAATTAAGCAGTGCATCATGGATATTTGGATGAATTTAATGGCAGACCTATATAAAACAGACAGTACATAATAATAGGACAGTTTTAGGCTGCAAGCCAAGATATCAATAGGGATTGTAAATATCAATGAAGACAATCAGAGTTCTTGCTAACTGTGAGGAACTCACCAGCCAAGGCTACTTTTTGCCTCATTTATGCTACCATCAATTTCATCTAGGTGGGAGTGGAAAGCATAAGCAATGTTGACCTACCAGGTTTGTGTCATTTTACTTTGTCCAGCCTCTGTTGTCTTCCTTGCCCAGAGGCCCCTGCGCTTGTATGATTGCAACTGGTTCTCCAAAAGCAACAAATTGTTGCTTGTTGCATCACCTGGTTTTTGGTTAGGAGACCTTCCTCGGGTTTCACTCCTTGTTTGCTCCAGATGCTGTTGCTCAGAATTATGTGAAGACTTACAAGATCACCAACATCTTTTTGGAGCTGGGTGTTGCTGCTCCTTGTCCTGATCTTGTCTAGGCTCTAATGGAGTTGCAGTGGCAGTTGCTTCAGATTTGGGGTGCAAAGTCCGTGACTGCCCACGGCATGGCTTTTTCTGTAACTGTTTGTCCCACTGACCCTCTGTGCTTTCAGAACTTGAAATTACTGTTTGATGCCCAGGCTCTCTCTGTGAATCAATACAACTCTTTGCTCGTTCTGGAAAAGAATAAAGCAACTTCAGCCTACGGTTGAGTTTTGATCACTGTGGCTCTCCTTGAGTTGATTCCTCTGCCGGTGCCTGTTTCAACTGCTGCAGCTTTCCTCTATGTGGAGGCTGCATATTCTCCTGATAGTGATGCGCCCTGGGCTGAGGGCTTTGAGCCAACCATTCATCTTTTGTAATTGTAGCAGCAGCTTCAAATTTAGGAGGCCGTTGGTGTAATTGTCTGCACTGTGGCTTATCCAACACCTGTTGGTCTTGCACCTCCGATATTATCCTCTCTGTTCGAGATAGTCTCTCTGTTGTCGCTAGCTCAAGCTCTATCTGCATCTCTTGGTTCGAGGACATTGGTTGCTGCTCTTGCTCAACCAAATATGCATCTGTAGCTAAACCTGCAGGCTTTTTTGATGTCGAAGGAGGCAAGAATGTATCAGGTGTACCTTGAGGCACCTTTAAATATATTTGCTCACATCGCTTCTCCTCATTAAGCTGCTCTGCATTGAAAGGCATATCAACAGGTATCCTTCTTGTTTCCAGGTGGGTTTTTGGATTCTTCTGCTGAGAACAAAGTAATGGAGACCCTTCTAAAAGTGGTCTCTCCTGCAACTTGGACAATTCCTGAACTGTCACAAACTCAAACCCGGGAGGTCTTTCAGGGCTTGCATCTTCTAGTTGATTTGGCTCTATATGCTCTAAACCCATGACCTGTTCTTCAGGTTGGTTCTGTTTTCCAATGAGAATACTTTTTTTGTCTAGCTTTCGAGCTTGTAGCACACTTAATTCTTCAATCAGATTGTTATGTGGTTCCACTGGTATATTCCATTCTTCAATCACTTGATCATGTTGATCTTGTACTTGGTTTGGCCCTTGAAACACTACCATATATTCTCCTTTGCATTGAATGTTCTCTTTAACTTTATTCTTTCTACCCCGGCTGGCTCGCCCATTTAATTTCTTCCCCTTATGCTTCTGCACCTGCTTTGTTGACTCTGGCTTAGGACTAGAGCAAAGACCAGAATTAAGGCCCATGGTTCCATCAGCAAGCAAATAACGGTTGCTACTAGTTATAACAATCTCACCACTATCACAAAGCTTCTTTAGATTATGTTTCAGATAAGTGAAATGAGCCTAAGGCAAATCGTCATACTCCTTCCTGATAAACTCTGATATGGATCCCTCAGTGGAGCCTCCATCATCCTTCAGTCCCAATAGTGCCTTGTATATCATCTGGATTACACACACCATAAAAATGTCAAAACTTCACAACATTATACACATTTAAAGTTTGTCTCTCTCTTTAAAACATTACATAGGAAAAAAGCTAGAGAAAAACACAAACAAAAAAGGTCAAAACAAAAGAAAAACAACACCACATAAAACTTAACCAAAGGGGATACCCCCCTCACATAAAAAGAGGGGTGGGTGGAGGGGATGGGGCTACACCCCCCCCCCCACCCCAAAAAAAAAAAGCTAGAACTAAACTTTAATTAGAAATACCTTATGAGATCATATCTAGATGAATGTGGAGGACAATCATCCTCCAGGGAATTCAAGAAGTTCATAACCCTCTGAGAAGCCACATGTGCTACACATACACTTACAAGGAGAAGAATTCCATCTTCCATAAATGCTTGCAAAATGAAATTCAACAGCTCCTTCCAAAAGAATATTCTAAGAAACCTCATCCTGATCCAAATTAATGCAGCTCGATTTGCTGCTTCAGTTACACAACCAATCTAGAAGTCTTGACTTGACCAAATGATTAATCTATTCAAGCCCTGTCGCTATTTATTGCCCATCCTCCAGATTACTATTTTTAGAAGTTACATTCATGTCTTGTCTTTGGAAATCTCTAAGTTCATAGGAGGCAACCAAGTAAGGCACAGGAATTGGAATAAGCAGATCATGGATATTGTCATGTGACAGTACATTCAAATAAATATCAAGTGATTTCTTCTAATAGTTTTAATGACCAGGACAGATTGTCATATGCCAAGTTACTTTTCCAGCACCAAATTCTGCCCAAAGGACCCCTAGAAGTACTATGCTCCCATTTCACAAATCAGAATTTGGTTTGTGATTTTTGTACACCTTTTAGACAAGGAAATAAAAAATGTATGCACTTCCATGGATAGAAATCCTTGTCTGGCATGCTTAACATATCCAATTTAAGCAATATACAGTAGAGCGTCATGTAGAAACTTCTCTCTCGCTCTCTTTATCAAGCTATCCTCTCCCCTCCTAGCCTTTAGTAATCTGAGGAATTAGATAGACTATCTCAAAGATAAGTTAGTGAATGCATTAACAAATAGAGATCTAATAAGGGCAGACTTCATTCATTTCTTTCAAAATCTTTTTGAGAGTTAATGAACATATTAACAAATAGAGATCTAACAGGGACAGATTTCATTCATTTCTTTCAAAATCTCTTCCATTTCACACATCCTCAATCACCAGACCAGCATGAAGACTTTTTTAGCACAGTATTATCAGGTGAAGAAAGGAAGATCTCTGCAAAATTCCCACACACTAAAGAAATTCAAGAAGTGTCAGCAGGAATGGCACCTCTTCAAGCACTTGGTCTTAATGGTATGTGTTGAGTTATATGAATTATAGTCTAGGGTTTATCCTATGATAGAGCCCATGGCCCATTGTATTTGTATATATATATATAGGTGTATAGTCTATGGATTTAATTAAGTGGTTTTATACATATTAAAAGCTAGGTTTATTTCCTAAGCTTTACATGGTATCAGAGCCAAAATACAAACCCTAGTTTTTAATACAAACCCTAGCAGCCACCATACAAACCCTAGCCGCCGCCGCAGCTGCAGTTGCCGCCGCCGCCGCTGCCCACATCACCGACGAACACCGTCGGTCGCGTCGCCACCGACCGCCGCAGCCTGCCGTGCCACCGCCGTCGCCGACCGCTGCGTTTCTCTCGCGCGCGCTACTGGTCAGCTGCGGGTCTTCACCGTCCGGCCACCGATCACGCACACCACCACAGCCGTTGTGTTCGCCGGCCTCCGATCTGTTGACCCCCGGAAGATCGTCGCCGTTGCCGCCGCCACGCGCCGCCTGTCTCGCACTGTTCACAGAGACGTTTTTGCTCCGATCTCTTTCACCAGTGCTCCGATCGCAACGCCGTCTTCACCATTGGACTCGCCTCCTTCAGTCCATCCCAGCCCAAGTGGTTTCGTCGCCATCCGCTGCCATCCGCCGCCGCCGGTCACCGGCATCCGCCATCTGCCGTCGCTCCAGTGCACCTGTTCTTTGTACTGAATCATCCAGCCTTTATTTTTGGTTTATTTAACCCTTTGGTTTCAGATCTATTGATCTTGTAGGGCTCCCTTTTATCCAACATGGCTGGTACTAGTAAATCTGGTTCCTTTTCTGGTATTTTGTCTCCCTCTCCAGCTATTGCTACTAAGAAGTTGATGGGTAGTTCTAATTATATCTCTTGGTCCAAGGCGGTTGAACTATGGTGTATGGGTCAAGGCTTACAGGATCATCTAACTACCAAGGCCGAGGATGTGAACACAAACAAACCTGAGTGGCAGCGAGCTGATGCTCTGTTGTGTAGTCTCCTGTGGCAGTCAATTGATCCCTCTCTTCATCCAATCTATACTAACTATACCACGTGCTGTGAATTGTGGCAGGCCAAGGCGTTATACACTAATGACATTCAACGCCTGTATTCAGTGGTGTCTAATCTGCTCAGTTTACGACAACAGGGTTCGACTCTTCCTGATTTTCTTGGTCGGATGGCCTCTATTAAAGCTGAATTTAACTCATTATTACCTGCTGGTAAGACTGCTGCAGAAGATCTAGCTCAGCGAGATAAGTTCTTCATGGTGTGTACTCTTGCTACCATTGGTCCTGAGCTTGCTTCTATTCGTGATCAGATTCTTGCTAGTCCTACTGTACCTACTATGGATGAAGTGTATTCTCGTCTTCTTCAGGTTTCATTTGTTCCTACGATGCCTCCCTCTTCTGCAGGTGATCATTCAGTCATGGCTTCTCAGGTTTAGAGTACTGGCGAACAGGGCGGAGATCGTGGTAATCGGGGCAAACGCCCCAAGTGTAACTATTGTCACAAGTGGGGGCATACTAAGGAACAGTGTTATAAGTTGCATGGCCGCCCTCCTCGTGTTAATGTTGCTCATGCTGATAGTTCTCGATTTGAGTCCTTTGATGATCATCCACCGCAATCTGTCCATCTCACTGGGGCTGACTATGATGAGTATCTCAAGTATAAGACGTCCCAGCAAACCTCATCCCCAGTTGCTTCTGTTGCCCACTCTGGTGATTCCACTGCTTGTCTCGCTCAGTCTTCCTCTTTGGGACCATGGGTCCTGGACTCAGGTGCTTCGAACCATATCTCTGGTAATCCTCATTTGTTCTCTCATTTTTCTAATTCTAGTTCTTTACCTTCTGTAACATTAGCCAATGGATCCAAAGCGGTTGCTAAAGCTATTGGCACTGCCAAACCCGTACCTTCTCTGCCTTTAGATTCTGTCCTTTATCTTCCTTATTGTCCCTTTAATCTTGTCTCTGTTAGTAAACTTACGCGTGCCTTAAATTGTTCTATCACATTTGATGATCATTCTGTTACTATTCAGGATCGCGATACGGGACAGATGATTGGCGTCGGATGTGAGTCGCAGGGTCTCTATCATCTCAACCTTCCTGCATCGCCTATTGCTTGCTCGGTGACTGAGTCTCCTGCTCTTCTCCACAATCGTTTGGGACATCCTAGTTTGGCCAAGTTTCAGAAGATGATCCCCAGTTTATCTAGTTTGTCGTCTTTTCATTGTGAGTCTTGTCAACTTGGAAAACAGTCTCGCACATCTTTTCCAAAGCGTGTCAATAATCGGGCTGTGTCCCCGTTTGCTTTAGTTC
The DNA here is from genome assembly GCA_036245055.1 of Diospyros kaki. Taxonomy (NCBI): domain Eukaryota; kingdom Viridiplantae; phylum Streptophyta; class Magnoliopsida; order Ericales; family Ebenaceae; genus Diospyros; species Diospyros kaki. Next base: position 21,505,670 of record BSEG01000014.1, on the reverse strand, counting down.
ATTCCGATGTCTGGGGTCCTAGTCGTGTCGTGTCTATTTTGAGTTTTCAATATTTTGTAACGTTTATCGACGATTATTCTCGTTGCACATGGTTGTATTTAATGAAAAATCGTTCTGAGTTATTCTCAATTTTTGAATCCTTTTGTGCTGAAATCAAAACTCAATTTCATACCTCTGTCCAAGTATTGCGCAGTGACAATGCCCCTGAGTATTTTTCTATTCCCTTTACTACCTTTATGTCTTCTCAGGGGATCTTGCATCAGTCATCTTGTGCATATACACCACAGCAGAATGGAGTTGCTGAGCATAAAAACAGACATTTGATTGAAACAACTTGCACTCTTATTCTACATCATCATGTCCCCTTTCGCTTTTGGGCTGAAACTGTCCTTGCTGCTTGCTATCTCATTAACAGGATGCCCTCATCGGTTCTTCAGCACCAAATTCCTCACTCTCTCTTGTTTCCTGATCAACCATTATATATTCTTCCTCCACGTGTCTTTGGTTGCATCTGTTTTGTCCATAATCTGTCTCCCAGTCATGATAAATTGTCTGCTCGGTCCATCAAGTGCATTTTTCTTGGTTACTCTCGCCTTCAGAAGGGTTATCGGTGTTATTCTCCTGACACTCGCCACTATTTTCTTTCGGCAGATGTTACCTTCTTTGAGTCGTCTTCTTTTTACTCTTCGCCTCATTCCGAGTGTCAACCCATTTCTGATGCTATCCCTCTTCCCGCGAGTCCTCCTGCTCCTATTCTCCCTGTTCCTTCATCTACCCCATTGCAGGTTTATCATCGGCGTCATCAGCCTCGGTCTCCTCCAGGTGGAGATGTTGCTCCTGCGCCTTCTCCCGCATCTCCTACTACTTCAGTGACTCCTGCTGGCTCACATCCTGCTCCAGTCTCTCCACCTGCCGCAGTCTTGCCTTCTGAGGATCTGCTTCCTATTGCCCTTCGAAAAGGTACTCGTTCTTCTCGCAATCCTCACCCCATTTATAATTTTCTTAGCTATCACCGTCTCTCGTCTCCTTTTTGTGCTTTTGTGTCTTCATTATCCTCTGTTTCAGTACCTAGGACTGTTAGTGAGGCACTTTCTAATCCGGGGTGGCGACCAGCAATGGTGGATGAGATGACTGCTTTGCATTCCAATGGTACTTGGGATTTGGTTCCTTTACCCCCAGGGAAATCTCTTGTCGGCTGTTGGTGGATCTATACTGTCAAGGTGGGTCCTGATGGGCAAGTTGATCGCCTCAAGGCTCGTTTGGTTGCCAAATGATATACTCAGGTTTATGGCCTTGACTATGGTGACACTTTTTCCCCTGTTGCTAAGATGTCCTCTGTGCGTTTGTTTCTCTCTATAGCAGCTATGCGCCATTGGCCGTTGTATCAACTGGACATTAAGAATGCCTTCTTACATGGTGAGCTTCAGGAGGAGATTTATATGGAGCAACCTCCTAGGTTTGTTGCTCAGGGGGAGTCTAGGCAGGTTTGTAAACTCCGTCGCTCATTATATGGGTTGAAGCAGTCTCCTCGAGCTTGGTTTGGTTGTTTCAGTGCTGTCATTCAAGACTTTGGTATGACTCGTAGTAAGTCTGATCATTCGGTTTTTTATAAACACACATCACAGGGGAGGTGTATATATTTGGTTGTCTATGTGGATGATATTGTTATTACCGGTGATGATGAGGATGGTATTATTCAGTTGAAGAAACATCTTTTCCATAATTTTCAGACTAAGGACTTGGGGTTACTTAAATACTTTCTTGGCATAGAAGTTGCTCAGTCCAATTCTGGTATTGTTATCTCTCAACAGAAGTATGTGTTAGACATTCTAGAAGAAACTGGGATGCTTGATTGTAAACCTATAGATTCTCCTATGGACCCTAATGTAAAGCTCTTACCAGGACAGGGGGAGCCTCTTGCCGATCCTGGAAGATACCGCAGGCTAGTCGAAAAACTTAATTATCTCACTATCACTCGCCCAGATATTTCTTTCTCAGTCAGTGTTGTCAGTCAGTTTTTACAGTCTCCTTGTGATAGCCACTGGGATGCGGTAGTTTGAATTCTCAGGTATATTAAGGGAGCTCCAGGTAGAGGACTATTGTATGAGAACAGAGGTCATACTCGAGTAGTCGGATATTCTGATGCTGATTGGGCAAGTTCTCCTTTTGACAGACGACCTACTTTAGGATATTGTGTTCTGGTTGGAGGAAACCTAGTATCTTGGAAAAGTAAGAAGCAGGAGGTTGTTGCTAGGCCGAGTGCCGAAGCAGAATATTGTGCTATGGCCTTGGCAACGTGTGAATTTATCTGGTTAAAACAATTACTTCAAGAGCTCAAGTTTGGGGAGATATCACAGATGAGATTAATTTGCGACAATCAAGTTGCATTACATATTGCTTCCAATCCAGTCTTTCATGAGAGGACCAAACATATCGAGATAGATTGTCACTTCATCCGAGAGAAGATTTTATCTGGTTGTATAACCACAGATTTGTCAATTCCAATGATCAGTTAGCAGATGTCTTCACTAAGTCTCTCAGGGGTCCTCGAATTGAGTATATTTGTAGCAAGCTTGGCGCATATGATATATATGCTCCAACTTGAGGGGGAGTGTTGAGTTATATGGATTATAGTCTAGGGTTTATCCTATGATAGAGCCCATGGCCCATGGCCCATTGTATTTGTATATATATATATAGGTGTATAGTCTATGGATTTAATTAAGTGGTTTTATACATATTAAAAGCTAGGTTTATTTCCTAAGCTTTACAGTATGTCTATGTCCCCCATATTCTTCAAAACAATTGGGATATTATACATGTTGAATTGATTAAAATGGTTCAAGCCTTCTTTAAAGATGGCTATATGTTAAGGGAGCTTCATCACATACTTCCTAAAACAGAGAACACGACAAAGGTTATTTTGTACCATCAGCCTTTGCAAGTTGCAACATATCATAAAATATGATCTCCAAAATCTTTGGAAACAGACTTAAAATTCATTTGGAGAATATAGTTTCACCTTTTCAAGATGGTTTCATCCCTGGCAGAAACATTGCTGACGATATTATTCTAACACTAGAGACAAGAAGAAGAAGAAGGTCAAGGAGGCCTTATGGAAATCAAAATGGATATGGCTAAATCCTATGATGTATGGAATGGGAGCTAATCTACTGGGTTCTCAAAAAACTTGGTTTTCTAGACAAGCCAGAGTCTAGAGACTACAACCTGTTCAATTCTCATAAATAGCTCATACGGGCAAAATTGTTCCACAGAAGGGGCTGCACCAAGTCTATCCACTTTCACCTTTCCTATTTATACTCATAAATGAAGTGTTGTCCAGAATCTTGATGAAGGCTGCAGGAGACAACAAACTAAAAGAAATGCAAATTACAAGCAGGGCCAGAGGGTGACAGTTACTATTTGGGGGCCAAAGAGAATGTATAAATACAACTACTCATGCATAATTTTATTAAGCTTTGACAAGTTTTTAATGTAACAATATGTCATTGTATATAATCTCTTCACTTATTTTTCTTAACATCAAATTTAGGTCTTATTTTACAAAGCTATTACACTCATTGTTTCTTAATATTAAATATTGGAGGCTATCTTTATAAAAATTATAATTAAATTTTCAACATTATATAAGAATTTATATTATATGAAAGTTATAAGAATGTATAATATAAATTCAAATGCTATGCAGAGGAAGGGGGGCCATGCGTCCCACCCCCACAAGGCTCCACCACTAATAACAAGAGATAGTACTCTAATCAAGCTTATGACATTTGCAGACAACCTGATGGTCTCCTGTAGTGTTGATAGCCAAAATGGTAAAACAATTGAGGAGGCTTTGGGTTTGATTGGGATGGTTTCTGGCCAGGAGATTATATAAAGAAGCCTTCAATCATCTATGATAAAAACCCTCCAAGATGTAAGATACAAGAAGGCAGCAGCTTCACCTCACAAAGAGAAGCAATATTTCACATCTTAGACAAGCAACGTTTAAAATAAAAAGAACAAAAGTTGAAGCATTTAAATTCCTGGTACAAAAGATGAAGAATAATTGAACAAGTTCGCTCTGCATGATCTGTATGTGCGTCCAGAGAATTTCTATCCCCTGTATAGGAAGACCAGATTCCTAGACTTTGTAGACTGCAAAGGAACAGGTTTTAATACACAGGCTTCATTTTTACAGATGATCATAGCAGATCATAAAAGGCTTGTCTGGGACCTAGCCTAATTTCATCCTCTGAATTCTCAGATAAATAAAAGCATTGGCCACCTCTATATCTGATTTTCTCCATTGCCAGTGTGAAAATCTCAATTTTCTAAATTTACCCTTTGAAACGAACTTTTTCAGTAATCCATCTTAGTATCAGTAGTAGCTAACAGAAAGACTTGCAATTTGTTAATCACCCTTCTGTAAGTGTCAAAATTATGCACAAAATTACACGTAACTTGAACAAGCAGTTGAAAGTTCCAGCTTCTTTCCCATTTGTTTGACGATAAACAATGAATACCTGAAACCCTAGGGCACTATATTATTTATTCACGAATCACTATCCTTTGTCTTCACAATACGTGTATTCTACAGGAAATAACCTTACTACTAGACCAACTCCATTCTCAAACATATACACAGAAAATGTATATATAGAGAGAGTGATAAAGATAGAGAGGTGTTACCGCAGCGTAGGTAGGATGATTGGGAGTGCGAAACTCGGTGAAGCAGTTACGGAGGTGTTTCTCGATGACTGCCTTCCGACCGGGCGTCAGGGGTTTGGAGGGATCGGAGGCGGCCAGTTTCATGACGAAGGCCGTGAAGTTCTCCATTGCCCGTCGCGCGCGGCTGTTTCCTCCCCTGCCGGTGCCGGGGACGAGTCAATGCGGAATCCCCTTTGCGACTGCTCCGGCGGCAGTGCCGTACCTGAGATTTTGGGGCCCTGAGGCAGCGAGCCACCAGCGACAGAGAGCGACGGAGCGAGAGGCAAGAGCAAGCCACCGGCCACGAGGGCGATCCGGCGAGGGCGAGCGACAGAGGGAGAGCCGGCGAGGGTGCGAAACTGCGACGAAGGCTCGAAGCGACGGAGCAGCAAGAGGAGAGAGAGGCAGAGAGCGACGGAACAGCGAGAGGCGAGAGCGAGGGCGTGCCGCAGACGGCGAGGGCGACGGAGGGAGTGACGGAGCGAGAGAGGCAGGGCAGTGAGCGAAAGCGAGAGGGAGAAGGGCAGGGGCGACGCTTTGCAGAGGGGGAGGGGGTGGGCGGCTGGGCCCGGGCAGTGGGCCCTTAGAAAGAGGAAGGTTTTCAATTTATGGACAGTCCAATTTTCATGGGCCCGACAACTAAATCTAACAAAACAGCAAACAAAAGAAAATGCTTTGGATCAAACTTGAAGTGTTAGTATCTAACAACAAAAGAAAAGGATAAGATCCTACACAAAATCAAATGATAACTAAACTTAATTTCTACATAAACCAAAAAAAAAAAATGAATGATTATTTTAAAATTCATAACTTACGCAGATAATTTTTTTAGATTTTCATGGACAAACATTGGAGGTACCTAAATTGATTTGAACTAGTGGAGCAAACAAAAGAGCGACGTGAAGACCTCAAACAATCTTAGTGTGAATGATTTTAGGATAAACAAAGGAATTAGGATTTGAGATAGAGAAATAAGATTTGAAAGAGATTTTGTTTCAAAATGGCTTAGAGAATGGAAGACATTAAATATCTTAATTGATCATTAGTTTACAAGAGATTCCAAATGGTGTTAAATTAATATTAATATTAATATTAAAATCTAGACCCATTGACATGCAAAAATAAGAATCAAGAATTGTGTTGTTGAACGCCACAAAGACTACCCAAATCTTTGATAAAGTCATGTCTTGAACGCCACAAAAAAATCAATCATTTGATAAGTTCGAAATTTTGTTCATTAAAGAACGAGATAGAAACAGAGAAATTTCTCAAATTCAATTCATAATTTTTTTCCTCTCCTACTTATAATGGAAAAGCCTTTAAATAGGCAAAAAATAATTAAATCCTAATTCTACTTGAAAACTAATAAAAATCCTAAACCTAGTCATAAACTAAATCCTAAATCTAATGGGTTTTAATTAGTCCAATCCAAATAAAAGTATAAATAACAAAGGTAACTCAATCCAACTACAAGTTGGAATAACAAAACTAACCTAATCCAACTACAAGTTGGAATAATAAAACTAACCCAATCCTAAATCACATAGCAAATAAGTAAATAACTTACTAAATAAGAATCCTAGTAAAAAAAAAAAAAAGAATTAGTATTCATCCAATTTCGACACAGCCGATTGGATTGATTTATTCGATTGCGTCATTGTTAGTCGCCCCTCCATGATTCTAATCAGGGAGTTTTCAATATCCCATGCTAAGAAGGTAGGATCAGAGGCTTTAGGAGATAGGGTAGTCAAGTGACTGATCTTTCCACGACCTTTGAGGAAGGTCCTTACTAGCTGGACCCATTACAAGTAGTTCCTACCGTCTAGGCAATAGAATTGATGCATTCCAGGTAGCTCTCCGGCTCTGGCTTCAGCTCCAGCTGGCTAATCAACTAGCGTTGATTCTTCAGTTGTCATGTATGGGGTAACTTCTGAAATCTCAAACATGCTCACCTTTGCAATCGAGTGAATAAGGTAGGAATGAAGGCTTGGTAAAAAAGAATAGGAGAAGAAAGAACTGGGATGTGCAATGAAGGCACACTAGGGTTTAGGGACAAGATGAAGGTATCGTAGGCTTTGAAATCATGTAGGAAATTGAATAATTCATTCATATAAAGGAGAAAGAATATAACATAGGAAACATATATCATTCAAGAAAGGAAAGATTCATATGTACACCTTTAGGAAAGTTTCCCAAGTCTAAATTAGGCAAGTATCTGATTTGGAAACTTCTAAAATGGACACACTTTGATAGCATAGCTTTTCTTCTTTGATAAACTTTTGGGATCCAACAAATAGAACGATTTTGAATGGCAACAGGGTTTTGAAATAAATTTAACACAATGATCTTTAGATAGATGACAACTCTCACATTGAAACATAGAAGGATCCACTCCTTTAAACAACTCAGGAAATAAATGTTTTAAGTAAGAAAAACTAGAATGACTTAGTTTAAGATGCCATTGCATTATTTGAGTAGAAACAAAATTCGAACGAGTACTACTAAATCCATGAGCTTTTTTATGACTAAAGACATCCCCACCCAAATAGTAGAGTCCATTTATCTCTCTAGCACTGCCAATCATCTTCCCCGAGTTCTGGTCCTGAAAGGTACAATATGAATCAAAGAAGATAACACAATAATTAGAGTCTTTTGAGAGTTTAATGAAAGACAAAAGATTGTACGCAAGTTTAGAAACATGAAGTACTGATTTAAGATCAATACTATCTGAAAGTTTAATGAGACATTTACCTGCAATAGGTGAAAGACTACCGTCGGCTATTCTTATTTTTTCACTACCAAAACAAGAAATATACGAATTGAATTGTTGTTGCCAAAATACAACAATTAAAATTTGTGATGTGGGGTCCACTCGAGCTTGTTGTCGGGTGAGGTTAGGTTGCCGTAAAAGATGTCGCTTCAAGGGAGTTTGCTGCTAGGAATGCTCGCTGTAAGGATTCGCCACTAGCTTCGCTGCTAGCTTCGCCACTAGCTTTGTCACAAGTTTTGCCACAAGATTTTGCCACAAGTTTCGCCACAAGGTTTTGCCACAAGTTTCGCCACTAGCTTCTGCCACAAACTTCACCACAAGTTTCGCCACAAGGTTTTACCGCAAGCTTCGCCGCTAGCTTCCGCCACTAGCTTCGCCGCAAGGTTTTGCCGCAAGCTTCGCCGTAAGGTTCCACCACAAGCTTTGCCACTAGCTTCGCTACAAGCTTCGCCACAAGGTTTTGCCGCAAGCTTCGCCGCTAGCTTCGCCGCAAGCTTCGCCGCAAGGCTTTGCCACAAGGTTTTGCCGCAAGCTTCGCCACAAGGTTTTGCCGTAAGCTTCGCCGCTATCGCCACTAGCTTCGCCGCAAGGCTTTACCACAAGGTTTCGCTGTAAGCTTCTCCACTAGCTTCGTCGCAAGACTTTGCTGCCGCCGCTAGGTTCACCGCAAGACTTTACCTTCGTTGCTAGGTTCACCGCAAGACTAGGCCTTCGCCGCTAGGTCCGTCGCAAGGATTTAACCCTGTTGATGCTCAAAAAATATGTTAGAGGGCTCACGGGAATCTCCCTCGCGAAGACCCTTCGATGCCAAAGTTAGTCTCGGATTCTAATGACTCTTCACGAAAATAGTAAAAGTGTATTCAAAGTGACAAGTTTTATCGAAGTTGGAAGTCCCCATCAATGTCCTGTAGCCGAGTATTTATAGGGCACGGCTCTCAAGAGTGTTTGGAGCCGACACGTGGCGATCTACTAAATGGGTTGGATTTAACAAAAAATAGGGGGATTATTACGAAGCTGCCGCGGGCAGCTGGGCCTCGCAGCAAGGGCTGCAGTGAGGCAGCTGGGTCTCGCAGCAGACTTTGCCGTTATGCCTCGCGGCAGACTTTGCCGCGAGGCAATTGGGCCTCATGGCTACATGCCGCGAGCCTCCCTCTCGCGGCTAATAGCCGCGTGGCTGTTTCTCACAGGCCACGCGGCCGCGAGCCTCTTGGCTAGCAGCCACTAGGCTACGCCTCGCGGCATGGTGCAGCAAGGTGGGCCCTTGTGGCCAGCTCGTGGCTATCTTGCCGCGAGCTTTTGTTGGTGGGGCTGGCCCTTGTGGCCAACCTTTGCCATTATATATATATTTTATTATTTTCATTTTTATTTTTCTCTCAATTTTGATGGCACAACAATTACCCCCCATTCTTCTGTTTTGTCTTTAGACAAAATTGAAGAGTAGAATATCGATCAAAGAGCCGAGCCTAGCACCGGAATTCAATCAAAGGTTCCAGGATGCCTAAAGATGTAACGTTTGCCAAGGGCTTTAGGTACCAGATTATCTTTTGGCCAACCATGCCCTTTAGAGATAATTTCCACTGAGGAGTTCCCGTCGGGGGTCCGAGCTTGCCGGGAGGCCTAGGCGCTGGATCAGCTAAGGAGTCGGGTCTAGCTTGGAGCATAGCACCGGACTTAGTCAAGGGGTCTAGTGAGCCTGCGGGCATAGTCTCCGGAGCATCCGATGATCCTATGATGGATCATAACACTCGGGTTATTGTGTTCTCCATGTCCGTCTTTCGAGGTTAGCCTATTTCAGGGAATCTGGGTTTGGTCAGTGGTCCAGCACGGGATTCCTACCAGACATCCGAGTTTGCCGAGAGACCTAGGCACCGGATCAACCAAGGAGTCGGGTCTAGCCAAAAAGGCATAGCACTGAACTCAAACGAGGGATCCGGGTGAGTTTGTGGGCATAAGCATCGGATGTTCTTGTAATCCCGAGCCAACTCATGGTCATAGGCACCAGATTGCAACTAAATGACTTAACTCTGATAAGCGGGGTCATTGCAGAGTTGTCATAGGGTTGTTGTCTTTTCATGCCTTCCTTGGGCCAGTCTACCTGAGGGGATCTGGGTTTGGCCAGTGGTCCGACGTGGGATTCCTATCAGGCATCAGAGTTTGTCGGGAGACCTAGGCGCCAGATCAACCAAGGAGTTAGGTCTAGCCAAAAAGGCATAGCATCGAACTCAAAAGAGGGATCCGGGTGAGTCTGTCGGCATAGGCATCAGATCCTCTGGTGATCCCGGTCCAGCTCGTGGTCATCGGTACCAGATTGCCACTAGGCGACTTGACCTTCGGGAGCAGACTTATGCTGGAGCTATCAGATGATCATTTCACTTCTTTTCCGCCTTCTTAGGACCAGTCTACCTCAGGGAATCTGGGTTTGGCCATTGGTCCAACAGGAGATTCCTACCAGACATCCGAGTTTGCCGGGAGACCTAGGCACCAGATCAATCAGGGAGTTAGGTCTAGCCAAAAAGTATAGCACCGAACTCAAACGAGCGATCCGGGTGAGTTTGCGGGTATAGGCATTGGATGTTCTGGTAATCCCAGGCCAACCCATGGTCATCGGCACCAGATTGCCGCTAGGTGACTTGACTTATTGGAAGCGAGCTGTGCTTGAGCCGCCATACCTGCATGACACACACAAATAATCTAGGCTCATAGAGATTTTACGTGGTTCGGCTTATAGTTTTGCCTACTTCGACGGGAATACTGGGGGTATATTCTTTTATTTATCGGGGGACGTTATTACAATGGAAAATTAAGGACAATTCTGACCTTCAACTGGGCCAAGTAACGCTTCAGATGATAGGCTCGACTCTACGTCTCGCACTTTGTCCGTTCTCTTGGGGCTAAAGTTGGGAAGTACTTCTTGAGGTGCTGGGTGTTCCAAGCTTTCCTTACCGCCTCGCCTTATCGTGTCAGCGGTGAGTACCTGTTGGGTCCTTCGCACTTCGTGCTGAGTTTCCCTTTCTCTTCTATCACTTTCCCCTGGGTCCAAAATTTCCATTTGGATGATAAACTGTTTTGCTCGGTCGAACAACTCCGTCACAAAATTTGGCTAGGAGAAGGCTAAAGATCTTCTAAGCGGGGTGTATGTAGTTCCATTTAGCAGGGCTGACGCTGCCAATCCGACTAGGAGATCCCTTACTTCTTGTGTCGCGGCTCTGAATCGCTCGATGTATTGCTTTAAGGATTCATTCGGCCTCTTCTGTAAGCTCATTATGTATATTGCACTCTTTTTTTTTGGGAGATAGATGGAGAATGCATTTAGGAATTCTTTCTTCCATTGCTCGAATGACCGTATATGTCCTGTTGGTAATTCGGTGAACCACTGCTGAGCTTGTCCTGCCAAGGAGAGTGGGAAGGCCCTGCACCTGGTGACCTCATTCCATCCATGTAATACGGCTACTGCAACAAAACATTGTAAGTGATTCTTGGGGTCTTCCCTTCCTGAGTACACCGAAAGCTGTGGCAGTTCAAACCCCGGTTGCACTGGTTGTCTTTGGAGTTCCTCGGATAGAGGGAACCCCTTCAGAGGAGTTACCTTGGCACCATCATTACTTGCTTTTGTTCTAACACTTCTTCTATGAGGCATTTGATGTCAGACGTGCTGAGTGCTTCTTGTTTCGCTTTATTTTGGCAAGGAGATGGGTCATAAGGGATTCCCGAGTAGGTGTTTTCTGTTGTCTCTCTATACGTGAGAGAGCTTTTCTTGCCCTCTTGTTATTTTTCCTTCTCGAGTCTGTCACTTCCGGGACTTGGCTATTCAGCTCTGGAGTTCTGATTCTTATCCCTTGGCGAGGGTCCCTTGGTGGGTTATCTTGGGATCTCTGATGTTCTCTTCTCATACCGATTTGTCCCATGTGGGGGACGTGAATGTCCGGCATTAGCTCACGTAACAAAGCAGTGACTCCCTGTAGTCTCCTCATATTCTCCTCATTGTTCATCCTGAGCTCATCATTTTGTTGCTTCAGCTCATCAAAATTCTTCCGCAATAGTTCATAATCTGAGAGTAAGATTGCGGGTGGACCTATTCTTGAAGTCCCTACGAGGTTTACATTTGGAATTGAAGACTGTCCAAAGGAGTGTTGTTCCTGACTAGCAGGCGCTGCATGTGGGACTTGCTTCTCTCGTCTTGTCGCATATCTCCTCAATCCAACCGCGTCTTTCTCTGAACGCTCCATGCCCCCCGGTCCAGTGGTATGGTTGCATTCGAGCATCGGGAAGTTCCCTGAATGTGCTTCATTGTTAGGGTTTTCTACTGAAAATTCTGGCGCTGTAGAGTGCGCTTGATGAGGGCCTTTCGTGGCTCCTGTTCTGATATGAGCGCTCCTTCGGGTGGGGTCAGGTGGGTTCGCCCAACCGGCTGATCTTGTCCCTCTTGGCATCTTATATTAAAATTGGCTTTTTGTTGCGTTTCCCACAGATGGCGCCAAATTGTTGTTGCCAAAATACAACAATTAAAATTTGTGATGTGGGGTCCACTCGAGCTTGTTGTCGGGTGAGGTTAGGTTGCCGTAAAAGATGTCACTTCAAGGGAGTTTGCCGCTAGGAATGCTCGCTGCAAGGATTCGCCACTAGCTTCGCCACAAGTTTTGCCACAAGGTTTTGCCACACGCTTTTGCCACAAGCTTCGCCACTAGCTTCGCCACAAGTTTCACCACAAGGTTTTGCCGCAAGCTTCGTCGCTAGCTTCGCCGCAAGGTTCTGCCACAAGCTTTGCCACTAGCTTCGCCACAAGCTTCACCACAAGGTTTTGCCGCAAGCTTCGCCGCTAGCTTCGCCGCAAGGTTCCGCCACAAGCTTCGCCACAAGCTTTGCCACTAGCTTCGCCACAAGGTTTCACCGCAAGCTTCGCCGCTAGGTTTTACCGCAAGCTTCGCCGCTAGCTTTGCCACTAGCTTCGCCGCAAGGCTTTACCACAAGGTTTCGCCACAAGGTTTTGCCGCAAGCTTTACCACTAGCTTTGCCACTAGCTTCGCCGCAAGGCTTTACCACAAGGTTTCGCCACAAGGTTTTGCTGCTAGCTTCGCCACTAGCTTCGCCGCAAGGATTTTCCACAAGGTTTCGCCGCAAGCTTCGCCACTAGCTTCGCCGCCGTCGCTAGGTTCGCCGTAAGACTTTACCTTCGCCGCTAGGTTCGCCGCAAGACTAGGCCTTCGCCGCTAGGTCCGCCGCAAGGATTTAACCCTGTTGATACTCAAAAAATATGTTAGAGGGCCCGCGGGAATCTCCCCCGCGAAGACCCTCCGATGCTAAAGTCAGTCTCAGATCCCAATGACTCTTCACCAAAATAGTAAAAGTGTATTCAAAGTGACAAGTTTTATCGAAGTTGGAAGTCCCTATCAATGTCCTATAGCCAGGTATTTATAGGGCATGGCTCTCAAGAGTGTCTGGAGCCGACACGTGGCAATCTACTAAATGGGTTGGATTTAACAAAAAATAGGGGGATTATTACGAAGCTACCGCGGGTAGCTGGGCCTCGCGGCAGGGGTTGCGGTGAGGCAGCTGGGCCTCGCGGCAAGGGTTGCCGTGAGGCAACTTGTGCCTCGCGACAGACTTTACAGTTGAGCCTCGCGGCAGACTTTGCCGTGAGGCAGTTGAGCCTCGTGGCAAATGTTGCTGCAAGGCAACTGTGCCTTGCGGCAGACTTTGCCGCGAGGCAATTAGGCCTCGTGGCAGAGTGTCGTGAGGCAGCTCGTGGCTGCATGCCGTGAGCCTCCCTCTCGTAGCTAACAGCCGCGCGGCTATTTCTCGCAGGCCACGTAGTTGCGAGCCTCGCGGCTAGCAGCCACTAGGCTGTGCCTCGCGGCATGGTGTTGCGAGGTGGGCCCTCGTGGCCAGCTCGCGGCTATCTTGCCGCGAGCTTTTGTTGGTGGGGCTGGCCCTTGCGGCCAGCCTTTGCCATTATATATATATTTTATTATTTTCATTTTTATTTTTCTCTCAATTTTGATGGCACAACATGAATAAATGTGATAAACCGGTCATATGATCAGATGCTCCAGAATCAATGATCCAGGGAGCAAATTTAAAGGAACTAAATAGGGTAAAAGAATTTCTATCTGAATAGGCCAATGAACAATTGGGTATACTAGGCGACGGATTAGACTTTAGCAATCTCAAAAGTTGATCAATCAGCTCTTCGTTGACTGGTCCATCTTTAGCTTCATTGGCAGTAGGTTAGGATACCTAGGTTCTCAATCATATGATCTGTAAGTGACCCATTTGGTAGAGGATACGAAAAGACATGTAGGATTACCTGAGCTATTACCAAGGCTGTTAGGGCTTTAATGGATGATTGGGAGGCCTAGTATTGGTAAAATGAATGTATTCATCAACAAAGATCAAAACTGTCTGTTTATAATGGCTCTTATCATGAGTGGTAATATTGGCAATAAACCATTGTGAGGGTTTCCCATGAAACTTTCAACAAGTGCGTCTAATGTGACAAGCTTCACCACAGTGATAACATGTAGGTTTGCTATTAGTATTTGATGATGTTTTGCTTTTGATGATGAAAAACAATTGTGTTTTGATGATGAAAATATTTTGTAAATGGTTCTAAACTTGGTGCTCTTAAATCATTCTATAAGTTCTATAGGCCCCAATCATGAAAATCAATTTCATTATTTGCCAAAAATCTTGTGTTCAATATTCTTGATGGCATTTGGAAAATCATATTTTTATGATAAAATAATTGTTTAAATTTGTTTCATCAAAATGGTTTTGAAATGCTTGAAAATTGAGAAAGGCCAAGTTGTCGACCGCCTATTCCATTCGGTCGATCATTTTAGGCCAAGATGTCAACCAACTTTTTAAGCGAGTCGACCAGTTTAAATATAGCTCCCAGTCATGTGCGGGTCGACCACTGTTGCATCAAAATCGATCGACCATTTTGGCTACCTGTCGACCGTTTTGTACTTCCTGTCGACTGTTTCCTTTGTTTTTAATTTAACTGGTCGACTGTTTCTTAGAACATGTCGACTGTTTTTGTCGCAGGTCTCTCTAACGACTAGTTTTGCAAGGTCCAATGGCTCTATAAGGGTTAGTTTCTTTTGATGGTTTGGAATACCTATAAATATAGCCAAAGGAAGCTCTTGAGAAGGAAAATGGATGGGAATAAGTTGAGTTGAGATTACATATTGTATTCATACTTATCAAAATTTCTTGTGCTTTATTTTTCTCTCAAAAGGCTTTGTACTTAATTTGTATCATTTGATTTCAAGTCTTGTGTTTACTTTGAGAGATCATTGTAACTAAGAGTGTCTACTCTTATCTTTTCTCTTTTGTTCAACTTTTGTTTTTCTTAACTTGTTGCTAGAGGGCCTACTTGTCTAAGTAGGATGTTTGTAGTAGTTTATGCTAGAAGGCCTATTACGTTTGGTAGGAAGTTTTAGTAAATTGTTTGAAAATCCTTAGTGGGAGCTAAATGAGTGGATTATACTAAGTTTTGCTGAACCACTATAAATCTCGTGTCTCTCTTGCACTTTATTTTGGTTGTGCTTCATTGTTTGATATTTTATTTCAAAACCTCCTAAAAGGTTTTTTAATTTGTCAATCACCTAATTCACCCCCATAACATCTAAACCATGACCCTCACATCCACTAGTATCACCACCACGATCACCTTTTCCACCACGATGTCCATTTGTAGTCCAGCTACTATGACTTACAAGGACTGCCATCAAGATCTCTACCCAACTGATTCAAAATGAAAAAACTACTGCAACTCAAACAACATTCACCACCAAGAACAAAAACAACACAAAATTGGAAGATCCAACAACTTCAAATGAATGTAACTTGAAACAAGGAAGAATCGATACCAACAACTGGCTTTCAAAAAACTCTGAAGATCCAATACTGGGAACTAGATGTGGTGTCAGAATTCAAAAGGGTCCCATCACAAACTTCAATTCGAATTGGAATTGGGTATGGATGGGCTCAAGTCTACATCTCGTGATAGAATCTAGGACATGGAAGAAGGTTACTTCTAGTGAGTTGCAACAGGGTTGGAGTAAGGTTGTAACCAATCTGTAACATAGTAGTAGCAGCTTCAGGTGGTGGTATCCAGCGAAAAGCAACGATGAATAGCTTGCTTTCGGCGCTGAGAGTAGCATAAGAAAGGTCTAAACAAGTTTGAGAAAAATATATTTCTCTATTTCTTAAGATTACACATTAATTCCCCTTTTCCCTTTATAGAGGAAGAGAATAATACAAAAGGAAAATAACAAAAAGGAAAGAGGAATATACACAGAATATACATAGCTTCAAACAAAGAATATTCTATATTCAAAATACTTCTATTTCTACACTCCCCCTCAAGCTGGTTGAAGATATCTTCCATGGCAAGCTTGCTCACAAGATTCTCAAACTGAGTTTTGTGTAATCCTTTTGTAAAAATATCAGCCACTTGGTCAACTGTTGGAATGTAGGGCATATAAATTACTCCATTATCATTTTTTTCCTTAATAAAGTGTTTATCCACCTCTACATGCTTTGTCCAGTCATGGAAAACTGGATTATGAACAATAGAGATTGCAACTTTATTATCATAGTAAAATTTAGCTGGTAGGGAAGTGGAGACCCATAAGTTTGATAAAAGCCTCTTTATCCACATGACCTCACCAATACCATGGGTAACTGCACGAAATTCGGCTTTAACACTGCTTCTAGCCACCACATTTTGTTTCTTACTCCTCCAAGTAACAAGATTGCCTCCCATAAAGGTGCAGTACCCTGATGTAGATCTTCTATCAGTTATACTGCCTGCCCAGACTGCATCTGTATAAGCCTCTATATGAAAATGTCCACGCTTTCTAAAAAGTAGACCTTTCCAAGGCGTTCCCTTTAGGTACCACAGAATTCTGTAGGTAGCTTCAAAATGTTGTGAACCAGGTGAGTGCATAAATTGACTTACAACATTTACATCAAATGTTATGTCTAGTCAAGTATGTGATAGATAGATAAATCTACCCACAAGTCTTTGATATTTCTCCCTTTCTACCACATTCTTGGCCTCAGCAGGTTGAAGTTTTAAGTTGGGTTCAATGGGAGTTTCAACAGCCTTACACCCAAGCATTCTTGTTTGATTGAGTAAATCCAGAATATACTTACGTTGGTTGACAAAGATCCACTCCTTAGATTTTGCAAATTCCATCCCAAGAAAGTACTTTAGAGGACCCAAGTCCTTGATCTCGAACTCATGAGCTAATCTCCTCTTAAGCTCTTCAATCTCTCCCTTGTCATCACCAGTCATTATTATATCATCCACATAGACAATTAAGATTTCTTTCTTACCGTCACTAGCATGCTTGAAGAACAGTGTGTGATCTGCTTGGCTCTGAATGTAACCATAGCTTTTCATCGGCTTTCCAAATCCTTCAAACCATGCTCTCGGAGATTGTTTTAGACCATAAAAAGACTTTTTTAAACAACATACTTTGTTTTTACTAAGGTTCTTCTCAAATCCTGGTGGAAGATCCATAAACATTTTTTCTTCTAAATCACCATTTAGGAAGACATTCTTTACATCAAATTGGTGGAGTGGTCAATCAAAATTCACTACAAGGGAGAGGAGAACTCGAATGGAGTTTATTTTAGCTACTGGAGTAAATGTTTCTTGATAGTCAATGCCGTATGTTTGGGTGAATCCCTTAGCAACTAGCCTTACTTTATATCTTTCTATGCTCCTATCTGCCTTGCATTTTATAGTAAATACCCACTTACAACCTACCATTGTTTTTCCTTCTGGCTTGTTCACAATCTCCTAAGTTCCATTCTTTCTAAGAGCACTCATTTCCTCCTGGATTGCTAACTTCCAATCTGGGTCACCAAGAGCATCCTGAATTGTTTTTGGGACATGTAGGTTAAAAATATTTGAAAGAAAGGCCCTATGATAATTAGACAATTTTTCGTATGACAGGTATTTAGTAATTGGGTGTTTGGTACAAGATCTCACTCCTTTCCTAGTAGCAATAAGGACATCAAGATCGGACAAGTGAAATGAAGAATAATCTGAAGAAATGAGTTTAGAGTTACCATGAGAAGAAAAAGTACTATCGGAAGGCCCATCATTCGAATACGTCAATTGTTCAATAGTTAGAGGAATATTCGGATTGATAGTATTCTTCAGGATTTGCCTTCTTATATAAAACTAAAGCTCTGGTTTTGGAATATTTTGATCCGTTTGTGGTAATTCTCCCCTTGGTTCCAATCCTATCACGCTAGGCACCTGTGAACCAGACACACCTTGTTCCACAATGTTTGGAACATTTATATCCTTGAGTTATTTTTTAGAATGGAGGAGAGCACCAATCATGGTAGGACGAGGATCATAGAGTTTTAAGGAATTATCCTCCTTAATACTAGAATACAAAAAATTATATTCTTTCTCAGTATGCTCCCCCTGAAGATGATTTTTGGGAAAGTAGGGTTGAGTTTCGAGGAAAGACACATCCATACTAATATAAGTTTTTTTAATGATAGGATTAAAGCATTTGTACCCTATTTTATTTGGTGCATAACCCAAAAAGACACATTTTTCAGCTGTGGGATCCAATTTGGAATGAAATATTTGAGGAACATAAACAAAGCAAGTGCATCCAAAAACTTTTAAGGGTAACTCAGAATATATATGGCATAAAGGGAAGAGTTGTTTTAAAGAGTGTAAGGGAGTTTGAAACTGTAGAACACAAGTGGGCATACAATTGATGAGATAGGAAGCGGTTAAAATTGCATCAACCCAGAGGTATTTAGGGACATTCATAGAAAACATGATGGCCCTAGCAACTAGGTGTTAATTTTTCCATTCAGCAATACCATTTTGTTGGGGAGTTTCACGGCAAGTGGATTCATCAATAAAAGTAACAAACCACTTTTTGCCAGACAAAGTGGAGACCTTAGAAGGGCCCCAAACATCACTATATATCAAATAGAATGGTTTTGAAGGACAATAGGGTTTTGGAAGAAATTTAACATGACTTTGGATAAATGATAACTCTCGCATTGAAACATAGAAGGATCCAATCCTTTAAACAATGTAGGAAATAAATATTTCAAGTAAGGAAAACTAGGATGGCCTAGCCTAAGATGCCATTGCATTATTTGATTAGAAATAGAAGTAGAACTAATACCACTCTGCCCGTGAGCTTTCTTATTATGCAAGGCATCCCCATCCAAATAGTAGAGCCCATTTATTTCTCTAGCACTGCCAATCGTCTTCCCTGAGTTCTAGGCCTGAAAAATGCAATAGGAATAAAAAAAATAACATGACAGTTAGAGTCTTTGGAGAGTTTACTAACAGATAGAAGATTGTAGGCAAGTTTAGGAACATGGAGTACTTATTGAAGATCAATATTGTCAGAGAGTTTAATGAGACCTTTACCTACAATAGGTGAAAGACTACTATCGGCTATTCTTATTTTTTCACCACCAAAACAAGGAATATACGAGTTGAATAAATGCGATAAACCAATCATATGATTAGATGCTCCTGAATCAATGATCCATGGAATAGATTGAAAGGAGCTAGATAGGGCAAAGGAATTTCTACTTGAATAGGCTAATCAACAATTGGGTGTACTAAGGGACAAATTAGGCTTTAGCAGTAGCAGAAGTTGATCAAGTTGCTCTTTGGTGAATGGTCCTGCATCAGCTTCATGGGTGGTAGGTTGGGATTGTTTCTATCTTTGCTTCCAATTGGCTGGCTTACCATGAAACACCCAACAGGTCTCCCGAGTATGGCGTGGTTTATTGCAATGATCACACCAAACATGAGACTTTTCTTTCGCCTTTTGTTGACCAGCAATATGCCGTCCACCAGCATTAGCATCAACAGTAATGAGCACCATATTTTCAGATAGCCCACTTTCACCACTCTTTTTCTTGCCCAACATAACCAGTCTTCGACTTTCTTCACGCTGAACTTCAGAAAAAGCTTCACTAAGAGACGGGAGTGGATTTCTACCAACGATCCTCCCTCGGACTTTATCATACTTAACATTGAGTCCATCAAGAAACATAAATACTTGGTTAGCATTGACCATTTTCTTATAATATTTGTAATCTTTTGTGTTTTTCCACTCATATGTATTGAAGAGATCTAAGTCTTGCCAAATGTGCTTTAAAGAATTAAAATATATGGTGATAGTATCATTACCTTGTCGAATCTCACCAAGTTTCAAGTTGAGCTCGTAGATTTGGAATTGATTCCCCAAATCGAAATACATGGTAGTGACTTTATCCCATAGTTCCTTTTGTTGTAGAGAAACACATATAGTTCGAACTTATCTCTTCCTCCATGGAGTTAACAAGCCACGTCATCACCATTGAATTCTTGACATCCTAAATGTCATACAGCGGGTCTTTACTATTTGGGGTTGATGTGGCGTCAGTCAAATAGCCAATCTTTCCCAGACCTCGAATGTATATACAAACAGATTGCAACCAACGTAGGAAATTGGTACCATTGAGATGAATGGTCGTAATCTATATTGGATGTGAGTCGGAGAAGTTTCAGGGAACTCGAAACTGGTCTTGAGAGGACTGGGATTGCTGGGTCGGAGTGACTGAAGATGCAGATTCAGTCATGGTGGCTAAAAAACTAGATCAGGGTAGCAGAAGCAAGGCGATGCAGTAGCTGGATCTATACACAGTGGCTGGATTTGGACCCGCTAGTAGTGACCCATGGATCTGGGTACCCAGGTGCCCTCAATCTAAACAATAGAAAATCAGACCTTATTTGTGTGACAGAGGCAACATAGAACAACGACTAAGGACGACCCTGAACGGCGAACTAGGGCAACTTTGATGCGCGATATAAAGGCAGCATGAACGCGACCAAGGATGGCAGATAGGAGCGGTTCTGGTGTACGATGCAGAGGTGGTAATAAGTAAAGCAACAGAAGCGACAGACAGTAGCCGACCTTCGTGAGAGGCTAGGATGCTGCGGCCGTTCCAAATGTGGGAACCCGTTGGAGAACAACGATGATTGTAGAGGTGGCGGCTGTTGGGATGGCCGAATCTCAGAGATGGTAGTTGGTGTACGGGTAGCGGCAACCTGAGGATGCAGCGATGACAGGTGGCCAGTGAAAGAGAGGCGACAGTTCTTGGGTATAGTAGAGAAATAGGAGAAATTAGGATTTCACAGTGAACGACTGTGATTTAATCCTTAATTCCTATTCTGATACCATCTAAACAAGGTTGAGAAAAATATATTTCTCTATTTCTTAAGATTACACGTTAATTCCCTTTTTCCCTTTATAGAGGAAGAGCATAATACAAAATGTAACACCCCCTAACTTTAAAATAACTAATTTATGGGTTATATGTAATTTTTATTATATAAATTATATAAGTGTAAAATATATATATATATGTATGTATGTATGGCGGTGCATGTGCTTGGAGGCCAAGCATCAAAAACCAGATATTTCTTCTCACATTGAGAGCTTTGGTCGAGAAGTAGAGAGAGGCTGGGAGAGTTGAGGTCGCGAGAGAAGAGAGAAGCAAGGATTGGGAGATCGAGTAGGAGAGAGGCCACGAGGGTGGCCGAAGGTAACGCTAGAAGCTGCCATGGCCGACGGGGCAGTAGCTCACAAGGGAGGCAACAACAGCTGCGGTGGCTCGCGTGAAGGTGCATGACGGTGGCTGGTGGAAGGAAGCGGCGGTTGAGGCGGTGTGGCAGGGGCCGAGGGTAGCAGCAGCCATGGCCATCGTGAGAGGTGGTCGGGCAGCAGTGCGCTGCTGTGCGCAAGGGACTGCGGTCGATGGTGGCCGACAGCGACCTGGAGCTACGATTGATGGTCGACAGCGATGGTAGGGGTCGGTGGGTGGAGGTGAGGCCAGTGGCAATGGCTTGCACGGTGGCAGGTGCGGCCAGACTGGTGCACGCATAGGACGAAGAAGAATGAGGGAGGAAAAAGAAGAGGGAAGATAGAAAAGAAAAGAAAGAAAAGAAAAAGGAAAAAAAAAGAAATAAAAGAAATAAAAGAAAAATGAAAAAAATATGGGAAAAAAATTAGAAATTCTTGAAAAATTGGGAAAAATTCTAGAAGTTAATTTGGGGCTCAAGGAAAGTGCTAGAGGCTTGGAAATAGGAATTCGGACATGAGATGGCAGTTTAGAAGACAACACCAGGTGGGTGTTTTCCCGATTTCTTCACTAGATCGATTGAGGTAAGGGTTTAATATGCTTTGTGTGTAAATTGTTTTTTTTCATGACTTGTATAAGACATTGAGGAAGTGTCTAGGCATGAGGCTATAGATAATGGACTATGTGAGTCTCGAGATAGGGTCTTATATGAAATCAGTGGGGCCACCAAGAGTTGGACCAGGGTGCGGTGGATGGACTTACATGCATGTTGCACTTCATTTTTATCTATGATGTCATGCTTATTAATTTACTGCACTGCATATTGCCTTTACTGAGTCCTCAGACTCACCCCTATATTTTTTTCCACTAACCCAACAGGTGGCTTGGGAACCGAGAAGGGAAAGGTGGTGCTGATAGATGAGCTGCCAGTTGGCAGTGATAGTTAATCGTGAGGGTGTGGGTTACCCCCAAATGTTAATAATGTAATATATCTTCTGTGTGTTAATTATGAGTGACGGTTATGGTTTAACAAGAAGTAAATTGAAATCAAGTTAAGGTTCCCACTATGAGTAAAACCAGTAGGTGTAGGGAACTTGTATCGGTCGGCCACGGTCGGAATCTGAGATATGTTTAAATATGTTTGGTGGTTGGGATAATTTATTGTGCATGTTGGTATTTGCTTATCTGAAATTGAATTAATCCTCCAAGAGCCTAATCAAGTACGGGAATCAGGTGAGTTTTTGCTACCTATGCATTTTACTCCCGAGTTCTCGACCGTTTGAAGGCGGTGAAGCCTGGACCCCACCTAGAGCGCCTGTATCATTTTAATACTTTGTATTGGCAGGGGGCATAACCGTGCTTCGTAGTAGGCTGGGGTTGTAATGTGTGTTATGGTGGCACCCGGTAGTGGGGTCGGGGCGTCACAAGGTGGCATCAGAGCCTTGTCATTGTTAGAGCTTGGTAAATATTAGAGCTCGATAATTATCGGAGCTTGGCAATATCAAGTGATAAATTTTGAATCTTGGGAGACTAATTGGAATTTTGGAGATACTTCGATTTGATAAAATTAGAATCTTGAGGATTTTGGGTAATGATCATTTGGAAAATGATATGGTGATCGATTTATGTCTTTAACATGATTTTCTCGAGAAAATTAAATGGAATTAAATTTTTTATTGCGAATGAGGGAGAATGTCATAGCAATCTGGTAAGATGATTTTTAGAGCCGGAGGATTTGAAAAAATTGATGACATGGCATAGTAATTAATAATTTGTGTGATCTATGGGAAATTATGGGTTTTAAGAAATTCGATTGAGGATATTAAAGTTTATTATGTTTACAAAATATCGGTCATTTCACCGAGTTGGGTTGAAGATACCATAGTTTAGTTGAGGACGAGGTCACAAGAGAGACCTAGGTGCTAGGGGTTTTGACCACTGCATAGGGCGCTAAGTGGGCCTAGAAATTAGGGAGGTTGCAAAATTTTTGGGGTGATGAAATTGTTGTTGCATACATGGGACGGGGTAGGTCATAACCATGAATGGAATAGTTCCCGATATGGGCATGTGTTGTGATATGGGCTTGCTTAGGAAATGTGCTTCCCAGGATAGTAAGCAGCGGGACATGTGTTCCCAGATTTAGCCTTTAAGGGGGAAATGATTCTGGTTACTGACTTGACCTTCGGTTTGGTATGCATATTGTTATACACCCTAGCAATTATGAGAAATCGATTCTGATTTGAATGTCCCGAATCTTTCCCCTGTTGATATTGATGTTGGTATAGTAGTAGGTATATTCTGGTACACCTAGGAACATGAGTTGGCCTTTGAAATGGGAATGAGCCAACACGAGAATGAGGGTGTCGTGAGTTATCCTTATTGTATAAGCCAAGTGTTTGGATAAGTTGAATGTGGGGGTTTTCTTGAGTGACATGTTTTATTCTGTGAGATATGACTTTTGGCAATCCTAAGAGGCATTGTTGAAAGCATCACAGTGGAATTTGTGGTTGGGGTTTGCTTGCTAGGTCATAACAACCGTGAAAGAAAGAAATGATGAGAGCATGAGGTTCCATATTAGTAAACATGAGATCAAAATTAGTTGTCATATGCACCAGGAGGTTGGGAGATTATGTAGGTTTTTGATTCAAAGATTAGTAACCTAAGTAAGTGTAACTCTAAAAAGGATCAAGGATCTGTGAGATTTGGAAATTTGGGCTAGTACTGAAAGAAGTATTAGAAGTGACAGGAGTGGGATCAATTACAACTCTCGAAGACGGGATGAGAGGCTCTAGCATGACAATAGCACCATGGATGTGTGGCCTGTAATAGTGGATCTGAGCCTAGGGACCAAGGCAGAGGACTAGTGGTAGGCTCGTGACTAATGGCCGGAGTAGCTTGGAGGCTAGCTCGCGGTTAGGGTGTGAGACCCATGAGTCAGAGCTACATAGTGAACTGCGGAGACAATCAGATGCCAAAGTTTGGGTAGCACCGTGGTTGTTATGTTTGGATTAGAATCCAAGTCCCAAGGGATCGAAGCACTATGGTAGGATCCCTAAACTGTCTATGAAATGGTTTAAAGTTTTTAAGATTAGCAGACTGATGTCAAAAATTTGTGAATAGGTTTACTAGAATAGTTGCATCCATGACAGGGCTCATGAGGAAATTCAGGTGGGAATGGTCTGCCAGAGGCAAGAAGAGCTTCTAAGAGCTCAAAGATTTAGGTTGCGTGTTAATGCAACATAGACAAGCCATTGCGTATGAGTTATGCTGTTGAAAAGGCACAGAGTGAATTACCCATGTAGACATGGAGCTAGTAGTTGTGGTGTGCGCTTCTAGGTTGTGGAGGCACTATCAGTACAATAAGACATTTGATATGCCCATGAACAACAAAGAGCCTAAGGTGTGTGTTCTCGCAAAAGGAGCTAAATATGAGGTAGCGATAGTGGATGCAGTTCCTTAAGAACTATGACTGCACTGTCTTGTATAACCCGGGACGTGGCAATGAGGTGCCTGACGCTTTGAGAAGGAGTGTACCTACTGTGACTGGGTGGATGGCCATTTGAGTGGTGGTTATTATAGGCTTTTTGCCTATTAGTGGTGAGTGTAGTGCCAATGGGATCGTTCGTTTTATCGCTAGCCTGGTAGTTTAACTGGATCTGGTGAATGAGAGGCATATGTGGTGGGCAAGTGTATTTATCTACAGATAGATGAACGTGGCCAACCCAAGGAGTTTGATTTTTGAGATGCGAGATGGCATTCTCAAAATTCAGGGTAGGATATAAGTGCCTAACCTTTGAGAATTGAGGCACATGGATCTAGGTGAGGCCTATAGGACTTGATACATAGTGTACCTGGGAGTTCATTTGATCACTCATTTGTAGACCTTAATTGGAAAATTTGCAAAAGTTAACTCTTAAGGTAGAGCCATGTAGTGACACTACAACTATGGTACTGATGCACTTAGAAGTTGACTTGTGGGAAGAGATTGACCGAGCTATGGCTCAAGAGGGTAATTAGAGGCAATGGGTGAAGAAGAATGGAAAATGCAAGCGACTTGAATTTAAACACCGTGAAGGCACACAGACTATCTGAGTGCGCTGCAGAAGGATGTGTGTGCATGTGATGAGTTATAACAAGAAATTCTAAGTAAGGTGTATCGGACCCCGTATGTAATGCACCCTGGAACTCTAAATTGGTGGTTGGGAACAAAGGAAAATATGGGTATCGAGGACTTGTGTATTGGTGTTCATCTATTTATGATTTATTAATGAAAGAGTGAAGCTGAAATTGTGAGAAAATATGATAATCATTGAGGAGATTATGACCTTCGGAGACTCCTGATTGGGAATGAGTGCATGTGGCAATAGATTTTATCATCAAATTACCTTGAACTTCAAAGAAAATCGATGTTATTTGGGCGATTGTGGATTAACTGATGACTTCAGCACATACCTTATCTTCTGGAAGAGCCATAAACGTTGAACAATTTGCTTCATTTTATATTTGGGAGATTAAATGATTATGTGAGATTTTGGTGAATGTTGTGTTTTATAAAAGAAATTGATTTGTGTCTATCTTTTGGAAGACTATGCGAAAGGAATTTCCTTATTTATTCGAGGATTATAGTTAATTCTAGAGGTCATGCCTAGACATGTATATGGGATTTTGAGAATTTATATAAATGATCGTTAGAAGTTTATGTATAACCTTTACTTAAGGGACGAGTTGATTCTAGAAATGTATATGTGATGGAAATGATTGCTCAAAAATTTTGAGGACGAAATTTTATAAGAAGGGGAGACTGTAACACCCCTTAACTTTAAAATAACTAATTTATGGGTTATATGTAATTTTTATTATATAATGAATTATATAAATTATATAAGTGTAATATATATATATATATATATATATGTATGGCGGTGCATGTGCTTGGAGGCCAAGCATCAAAAACCAGATATTTCCTCTCACATTGAGAGCTTTGGCCGAGAAGCAGAGAGAGGCTGGGAGAGTGAGAGGTTGCAAGAGAAGAGAGAAGCAGAGACTAGGAGATCGAGTAGGAGCAAGGCCGCGAGGGTGGCCGAAGGCAGCGCTAGAAGCTGCCATGGTCGACGGGGCAGTAGCTTGTGGGGGAGGCAGCAGCAGGTGCGGTGGCTTGTGCTGTGGCAGGTGAGGCCGGATTGGTGCGCGCGCAGGAGGAAGAAGGAGGGAGGAAGAAGAAGAGGGAAGAAAGAAAAGAAAAGAAAGAAAAGAAAAAGGAAAAAAAAGAAATAAAAGAAAAATGAAAAAAATATGGGAAAATAATTATAAATTCCTGAAAAATTGGGAAAAATTCTAGAAGTTAATTTGGGGCTCAAGGAATGTGCCAGAGGCTCGAAAATAGGAATTCGGACATGAGATGGCAGTTTAGAAGGCAACACCAGGTGGGTGTTTTCCCGATTTCTTCACCAGATCGATCGAGGTAAGGGTTTAATATGCTTTGTGTGTAAATTGTTTTTGTCATGACTTGTATAAGACATCGAGGAAGTGCCTAAGCATGAGGCTATAGATAATGGACTGTGTGAGTCTCGAGATGGAGTCCTATATGAAATCGGTGGGGCCACCAAGAATTGGACCAGGGTGCGGTGGATGGGCTTACATGCATGTTGCACTTTATTTTTATCTATGATGTCATGCTTATTAATTTATTGCACTGCATATTGCCTTTACTGAGTCTTTGGACTCACCCTTATATGTTTTCCCACTAACCCAACAGGTGGCTCGAGAACCGAGAAAGGAAAGGCAGTGTTGATAGATGAGCCACTAGTTGGCAGTGACCGTTAATCGTGAGGGTGTGGGTTAACCCTAAATGTTAATAATGTAATATATCTTCTGTATGTTAATTATGAGTCGATT
The DNA here is from genome assembly GCA_036245055.1 of Diospyros kaki. NCBI lineage: Eukaryota > Viridiplantae > Streptophyta > Magnoliopsida > Ericales > Ebenaceae > Diospyros > Diospyros kaki. Next base: position 21,478,657 of record BSEG01000014.1, on the reverse strand, counting down.
ATGGTTTAACTAGGAGTAAATTGGAATCAAGTTAAGGTTCTCACTATGAGTAAAACCAATAGGTGTAGGGAACTTGCATCGATCGGCCACAACTGGAATCTGAGATATGTTTAAATATGTTTGGTGGTTGAGATAATTTATTGTGCATGTTGGTATTTGTTTATCTGAAATTGAATTAATCCTCCAAGGGCCTAATCAAATACGAGAATCGGGTGAGTTTTCGCTGCCTATGCATTTTACTCCTGAGTTCTCGACCTTTCGAAGGCGGCGAAGCCTGGACCCCACCCAGAGCGCCCATATTATTTTAATACTTTATATTGGCAAGGGGCATAACCGTCATTCGTAGTAGGCTGGGGTTGTAATGTGTGTTATGGTGGCACCCGGTAGTGGGGTTGGGGCGTCACATAAAAGGAAAATAACAAAAAGGAAAGAGGAATATACACAGAATATACATAGCTTCGAAGATATACACAGAATATTCTATATTCAAAATACTTCTATTTCTACAAAAGGTCATCGACGAACCTACAATGTAGCGGCAACAGCAAATGACATTGTTCCCCTAAGATTGCAACTGTAACACCTCGCCTCTTCAAGGGCATTAAATAACTTAGGAATTTTGGGAATATTTTTTTTCTCAATATAAATCATTTCCAGACAATCCTGTTCTACCTTTTCAGCATACCGAAATAAGAATCAATAAGCTAAGACAGGTAATCATCATAAATGCGGAAGCTAAATTCGAAACCTGATATGGTACATAATTGAATTCGCTTTAATCATAACACAAGAATCTGTACCATCATATCATCAGATACTTAAATACATGGAGACTCGTTTCTCGAAATGACAACTAAGCACCTTAGATACAGTCTAATGATGCCTCAGAAATACATTAAATCGTAACAATTATACATGAACATTAATATAATATAATCTTCTAAACATGACTAAAAACATATCCTAAATCCTCGTGAAGGAGCAAATATTGAACAACTTGTCGGACTCATCGGCCACGTCATCGCATGCCGTCACATCTCAATCATCCCTTTGCCATAGCTGCAAATCCTAACCGGAACGTTCGAATGTTCTAGGGGCATAACCCAATTAGAAGATGATTCTTCTAGTGAGGGTTTAGAAACATGATACATAAATGTATGATGCAATAAAATGAATAATCATATGCCCTAGTGTAACTTCCCTGGCCCTCTTGCTCGGCACGGAACCTAGGCAGAATCCTGACATGCTTTTAAATCCTAATGTTGTTCCATCACTTGCCCTTGGGGAATTACGGCTACACTATCAGGGAGACATCTCATCCCTACACAAATATCGATATGCCAATAATATCGTGTCGAATGAAATATCATAGCCATCGATGCAACAATATATGTACTGATATGATAAAATGTGCATAAAATATATGTAACTTAGCCACTTTCATGACTATCATGCTCAACATAGGCAAAATATAACATATATAAGCTTTTAGAGTAAAATCACTCACAAAACCAGGTTTAGGATAAAACTACTCACCTTTAGCACGAAGTTCGAAATACCTCGAAAAATGTGCACCACCTCGATTTACATGCCCGACCTATAAAATTGCACAAATCACTAATCCTTGGGCACACCAATCCTATAAATCATATTTATTTACAAAATATATCAATATTTCTATTTCTTCACATTTTCCACCATTTTTCTTCCTTTTTCCTCTCTAAAATTCCAAATAAATACCTTCTTAACTATTTTCTCAAATCTTTTTCCACAACAATTAAAAATATTCTAAGAACTTCAAAAGAAAATTCCATAACTTACCCCAAAACTTCATTTTCAGCAAAACGAGGCTGATCGTTGCGAAAACTGAGAAATTGAAAGGCTAAAACCAAAACTTTTTCACTACCTTTTAGATCACAATATTCTAGGAATTTAGAGATTTTTTTCAGAATTTTCTGGCCACTCAAGTGCTCGCATGCGCCCCGTAAGGGCTGCCCACACACTTCCATGCGCACCTATTGTTGGTGCGTGTATTACATGTGCCAATCATCTTCAACCTCCAGCTTTCGATGAGTTCCAATTTGACCTAATTTTTTCGCGATATCTCCCTCGTTCGAACTCTGTTTTGCCTCCCGTTTGAACCTACACCTTCCTCTTTTAATCCTCTATAGGATTATAGCTTCAAATCGGTCGATTGGAGCCATTTTTTGATTACTCAACTTGATTTTCTGGTGAAGCCCATTTTTTCGATGAAGCTTCATATCTCCCTCATCTCTCAACGAAAATTGCTCAAATTTTTCAGAAATGATCATCTGGACATGGGGAACAAAAGTCCCTTATACGTTTCCCTCAATTTTTCCTTGAACTCTTAGATTTGAGAGTGTAATTTTTGCTTTCTCTCGACCATCTTCAAAAACTTCTATTTATAGGTGATTTCAAGCCTTCAAATGCTCATGGCTGGTCAATCCAACCCCCCTGAGGCTTCTACCAACCCTAGATTAGTCCAAAAATGCCACCAAACACGGATTCAACATATTGAAATTCCAGCCAAGAAACAGCTAGAAATCATGCAAAATTGGTCACCCTCGTGGCCAATGTCGACCTATGCTTGACCCAAGAGCATCCTAGGCCACTTTCCTCGAGTCTTTCGTCACCAAATTCGGTGATGGGAGGTGGTGATGGAAGCTTGGTCAGCCATGGCAGATTGCTCTTTATGCAATTTTGAAAAATTGCACTTTGACCCAATCCTATTTCCATTTTGCACTATGGTCCTTTCCTCAAAGCCCCTAAGCTTCCCAATAGTGCTATTACGACCGAAAAGTTCTATACTTTCCATTGAATCCCTGAAGATTATGAAAAAAATGTCATTTCGACCTCCCTTCGATAAAATTAAGAAATTGCACTTAGGCCCGAATCTACGTTTTGATCGTAAACCCTTTTGTTTCTTCCCAAAACTACTGAAGGGTTGTTTTACATATTAAATATGAACCTTTTTGGGGTTCCATTGACTTCCCATAAGTCTCTTGCGATAATTCAATTTTTTAACCCAAATCATAACTATATTTTAGCTGTACCGAAAATCATTTTTGATCCAATTTCTTTGGATGCAATAAATCATGTCTCGAAATGCTCATTAACACCATCTCATTTTCCTTCTACATCTCGGCTCCAGGGCACTCCCTACAGTTAATTCGGTCATTCATAATGGTAAGAAATTACCTTATAACCTCAATTTATCTGTAAATTCCATTTCTTGCCCTAAGATAATTTATTCTTGAGTCCTTTAGAAATTCTTGGGTATTACAACAACAGTGTAGGGACCTAGGTGGTTGTTGGCGGCGGTGAACTTTAGAGTTTAGTAGTGGTATCCGATAGTGTACTTGTAGTCAGTAATGACGTAGAGATGACCTGTGATTGGTTTTAAAGGAAGAGGCAGTGGTATAGCGATTTAGGGTTTTGGGTCATCAGTCTCGCTCAACAAGGGTGGGCTAACAATTTTTCTCAACTAAGGCAAAATACCCAATAGTGAAGCGACAACGAGACGCGGTGGTTCCTAGCTATAGCGTTTTCCAATGAGACACGGTGACCAACTAAGGTTGTAGGCTGGCTCTAATAACATGTAGAAGATGAACGAAAATGCTTTCAATCTATTCATATTGCTGCACAACACACCAATATATAGAGTCTAGATATTAGGATTATACTCTAGAATATTTTTCTTTCCATATTTACCAGTGTTATAAAATGCAGCTAAGGCGGTCACTGCGATCAAGCCCTAATCGGCACCCTAGGCGCCGGGCCAATTAATCCAACCCAATCGGTGCCTAGGCGACCCAGGTAGTGCCTAGCAACCTGGGTTAGGCGCGACATGGGCTGCCTACCTACCTAGGACGCGCACGACCTGGTCGTTGCGATTTGTAAGAGTCGTTCGTGTAGAGATGGTGGACGAAGTGTCCTCGCTTCTGAAGCTCAAGAACACGCCATAACTATCGCTACTCTGAGAAGTGGAAGAGGAGGAGGCGGCTCTTTAGGAGGCAGGGGGAGAGAAAGAGAGAGACCAAACACCAAATAAACCAAAGTAGTGGTCAAAAAGCTAGGAAATTTGAGAGAAATTTGTCAAGAAAAGTATATTTTATGGGTTAAATTATTGTTAATATATAATTTAATTTGTGTGTAATTTACTATTAGATGAAACCACAAAATAATGCAAGAAAACAACAAATGTTACAAAATAATGCAGGTTTATGTGCTGAAAATAACAATTTTCCTAGGCTCCGCCTAGGCGCCCTAGGCACTAGGCCTCAGTCTGGCGCTTGACTAGCGCCTAGCGCCTTTTAGAACACAGATATTTACATAGATGTAGTTTCTATAACAACTATAAACTTGTTCCTAATGCACATCATAGGGCTCAAAAACTCTAGAATATTCTACTTTCCATATTTACATAGATGTAGTTTCTATAGCAACTATAAACTTGTTCCTAATGCACATCATAGGGATAAAAAATTTAATGAAAGTGATTATGTCATGGTTCATATTTGCTTCAAGTGCTTACCTAAAGATTTCTTCAAGACATTGCATGCTTGAGATAGTATTCCCTTTCTTATCGTTCAAAACCTTAGACCTAATGTTTATTTAGTTGATGTATCTAATAATATAAATATTAGTCATATTTTAAATGTAGAAGATTTAACTCCTTACCAAGGCACATTTGAGTCTCCTCTCTTGCCTACTAGTGCTCTTGTAGGCCACAAAGTTCTTGTATCCCAAGCATATTGCAACAAAGGGATGTGATTGATCTTATGCTTGACGATGAGATTGTGGGTTCTCCTCATGGTGGTGGTTATTGACGATTTCTTGTCAAATGAAAAGATTAATCAAATTCAAATAATACTTGGATTATTAAAGGAGATTTTTGAATTCTAGAGCCTGAGCTCTTAGAGTGGTATCTATAACCCAACTTGTCAAAACTAAGTTCTTTTCAACTAGAGAGAATGATGGAGATCATAAAAACAAGGATTTTCAAAAACAATATTTTAGGCATAAAAATAGAAATTAATATTGTTTTATTAATTTATTTATTTTAATTTGTTTCCTAGTTTTTTTATTTCCTAAAATCCTAACTAGATTGGGATTATCTTTACAATCTTAATTAGATTGGATCAAGGAATCTGAGTTGAAAAAGATTTCTATCTATTAATTGTCTATAAATAATCCTTCAACAATACATTATATAGGAGACTTCGATAAATGATATTGAGTGTTGATATTGATTTTGAGTAATCATGATTACTCTTGTTTCTTTGGTTCGGGTTTTACGTCATACTTCATTTGAGTGAAGAAGGAAGCCAGCAAGGAAAAGAGGGAAAAACAATAGGGAGAATAGGGTGGTTGGCTGCAACAGCTGGAAGCTGATTCTCTGGACTAATAAGAGGGACTTCTAGGCATAAAAAATAGGTAAAAGCCATACAATTGCAATTCTTTGTGTGTCTAATGCATGCTACATGTCAACTTTCAGCCAATTCACCTCATTCTGGATGCCAATCCTAATGAATGTAACCAGTTTGTAGAATTGCCTGTGTCAGTGTGAGTTCTAGAGCATATGCATAGGATTTGTGTGGGATTAAATTCATCAATATGATTCCCTTCGGTCCTGATTATGTGTCTGGTGAGAAGCTAGTCAAGAGAGGTACTATGGTTGGCCAAGGGTGGGAAGTTGGGGCCTAGAACCAAGGTTGCACCACATTTTGTTGTATGCATGAGGGGCAGCAATAGATGTGTGTGTGGCATGTGTGCATTGTATTAATGTGTTTTTTTACTCAACTAGAGGGATCACATTTGTGTTCTGATATGATCCAGAGAGGTCCAATGGACTGGACCAAGAATCTGAGGGGCTGGATTGGCAGGGAACTGAGGCCAAGCTTTTGGGTGTGCAGAGTTCTTGTGCAGGTTTTGGGATACGGAGGTAATGTAATCCCAAAAGCTTGTATATAACCTTGTATGAGATAGTTTAGTCACTTTAGTGACCATATTAGCGCATGGTATGTGCATACTTCGTGAAGGATGGCAACCTTTGACATAAAGGCTGAAGTTTAGCTTTTAGCACTAAACATAAGCTACTTAACCTAAGTGGACATGGATCTGGCCTGAAATCAAAGAATGCAAGTCGAAACCAAGTGTAGCATGTGGCGGCCTAGAATAGTGTAATGGTGTACATTTTAGACCCTCCCATATCAATGGTTGAATGTGTCGACCAACCTAAGTTATAGATTCTAAATTTACCCTAAGAAAACAAAAAGAATAACTAAACCTAAAATGGTACGAGTGAAACTTGGCATAGCCTACCTAGGAACCTGAATTGGAACTGGAATGAAGGGTCCTCTACCAACCTAACCATTCCTCAAATTTCCCTTTCTTCATAATTACCAGAAAAAATGGAATCAAACAAGACAAGGACAACTATTGATCACCTCATAAGTCATATTTCTAGTAGTTGGTGCCCATTCATATGCAATCCTTTTCTTTAAAAGATCTGAATCTGCAGTGGGTGGCAATCGAACATCGAATCCTGCTTCTGCCTCTGATGGCTGTATATTCATCAGAAAGCCCTGCAACATTCATACGACTAATCAAAAGAGCATATTCAAGTGCTCAAACACATTATAAAAACACAAACAGAAAGCAGGCAACACACTTTAGGGGAAGGAATCCCAGCTTTCAAATACACGGGATTGACCGAAATAACTTCCAAGTTCGCTGCAAATCCAGCCTTAACCACATCGAATTGACCCTCCTTGAACTTAGTGATCACCTCAATGCTCTCCATCAAATTCTCCAATGCAGAGTTATCATACATTCTTGACCTGTGTCACAGCGTCCCCGACGCCCGGATAACCAAATTCCACGACGACCTATCGGCGTAAAAAACCCTGTATTCATCGTTGGACTAGCCTGTCCCCCATCAAGCACAAAACCCAGATTAAGCTTTTCAAACACCTGGGAATTGAAAAACTTGGCCATCCCATCCAACCCGCCAATCTCTTCATCAGGAACATAGGATATGTGGATTGTCCGAAGGGGCGTGAAGTTGAAATCCTGCTGCAGGATTCGGATGGCCTCGAGGTACTGGGTAGCAATGCACTTGTCGTCCTGGGTGTCCCAGGCAAAGATACGACTGTCGGCGGTGCGGATGGCGAGAAAATAGGGGTGAAGCCACTTAGAAGGCTCGGCGGGGACGAAGTCTAGATGTGAATTAAAAAGGATTGAGGGGAGGGAAGGATCGAAGCTCGGCTAGGTGAGGAGGAGAAGAGGCTTCACAGTGGGGGAGAAGTGGAGGAGCTATGATTGGAGGTTGTGGAATAGAGATTGGGCTTGGGCTTGGAGGAAGGAAACGGCGCCGGAGTAGTCGGGTTGGGGTGGGCAGTGTTGATTATGAGGTTTTGCTGGAAGCGGGATATGGGGGTTGTGGCGGTGTCGGCGGCAACAGAGAGGGAATAGAGAGAGAGTAGTACTAGTAAGAAGAAAAGTCGTATAGTGAAAGTTGAGAGATGTAAGCAGAAGCAGAAGCAGAGGCGGTGGTTTGGCATCGTGAGTGAGGGAAGGTGGTGGTGTAGTAGTTAGTTACTGAGAGTGCCAACTTTCTGTTAACAACACACTCGTAGTAGTCCAATTCCAATTCCTAAGCGACCAAACTGTTAGAGGGAGTGACTATAGGACGACGTCTTGTTGGATCTTTCCATCCAGCTGGCTGCTGGCATGAGATTAGAATGGATAAGCCGTCGCATGTAGAGGAAGGGTTCACCTCGCCTCTCCTCGAGCAGGATCAGAACTGAGAAGTCTCTATTTCGATCGAAGATTGAAAGATTTGATTAATTTATTGTCAGAATGGATCAAACGAGATGGACACGATTCAATAATCTTTTTCTTCTTGTTTAGTATGAATTTAAAGTATATATATGGATCAAAACAAAATTAATAATAATTTAACATTTAATTTTTAATTCAATAAAAAAAAAATCAATTTTAAAGTCCATAAAACATATTCAAAACAATTCAGTTTTTTGTCATTCAAGTTCCAATCAGCCATTTCATTTCAACCTCCACAATAGAAACCCATAACTAAATTTAACATTAACTTTAACATCCACACAACAAAATCATCAACAATCCAACACCAATACCAACATCAATCTTTATAGAGACTAGGGTAGTTTTAACAAAAAGTAAAATTAGTCCTTGTAATACAAAGTAGAACCATCAAAGCATCAACAACCACTATGTCTCTTTCTGTACAAGTTTTGATCTACAAAATATTACCTTTGTTGTCACCCTAACACAATAATAAATTTACTTGCAACTCTAGGAACTCTGAAAAAAAAAAAAGGCCAATTAGAAGGCATAGGACATTCCATATACAAATACTTTGATATTTAACTCAAATTCATTGAAATCAAAAGAAGTTGTAGAGCTCTTGATTTAGGTTCTTTGTGTCTGATTTGGGAGAACGGGTTCTCCTCTATTTATAGCTAAAGTATATGGGTCATGATAAAGATCCCTAATTTTTTGGGACTGACACGAATCTCGCTAATTTTTTATCCATTACATAATTTTTAAAGAAGATCTTAAAGGTATGTTTGTACATCTTTGAGATTGAAGTAACTTCTCGGCTTGACCAGGAGGTAATCGATGCTATTCACGCTAGCAGTCGCGGTTAATTTTGTCAACTGATCATTTATTAGATATGAGCTCTTAAGACCAATTCTTAATAACATAAAGGGAATCAATCTTGTAATTCTTTAATTATCAATAAAATGGTAAGTTTATGCTTTAATTTAAATTACAATATGATTTAAATTAAAACATACATCCATTAGTATAATAAGGAGTTGATACTATTCTTAAGAGTTAAGGATATGAGTGACGATTTACCTACAGTTTGTTATGCTATAAACAAGTTTCTAGCTAAAGAGTTTCTGTTGTTGCCAAAATACAATAATCTATTTTTTTTTTGTGGGAGAGTATAATTGGTGTGCGTGGTTGATCACGGGAGTCTCGTTCAGGCCTTGTGAGTGTTTTGAGAGTCTTGTCACCAACGTGTGCTGAGAGTCTCGCCACCATCGTGCGTTGAGAGTCTCTTCACCCACATGTGTTGAGAGTCTTGGTGACCGAGAAAGTCCTGATGATCACGTGGGTCAGGAAGACCAAAAGGACCATTGACGACTAATCGGCGATGGGTAGCCTTATGAAAGAAAGAGAAGAAGGTCACGGTGAACTTACCAATCATTGAGCCTGTCAACAGTATAAGAGCTCGAAGCAAGCCCCGGACAGAGATGGTCAGCGCCTGAACGATTGCGGACGAGAGAGCCTGGTAGGGACTGAAGTCTCGAGAAAAGAAGGCAGAAGCAAGAAAAAGATTTCAAAATAGCATGAAAGAGGGAAAAGGGTAACATCCTTTACTACTTATACCTCCAGCCTGATCAATCTCGGCCGTCAGATCAAAAACGACTTATGGCATGCTCCACATCCATTGGTTGCACAATAGCTTATGGGTCCCACAGATGTAATCATGCGTAGTAATATGGGAATGTGCGCACGAAATGCGCCACAGACAAGGCGTGCTATGTGACACGACGAGATTTGAAGTAATTGGGCAGAAGTCAGAAAGATGGGTTAACAGCTGGCACACGTCAACTCCCAGTCCAAAGATCGCACTACAAGCTGGGAGGCTTGTGTTATATGTATTTCCTTCTCCACTCCTTATGGGTCGGCCCAATCGCTCGGAGATTAGAAAGTCCAGGCAACCTCGTCAAAGAAAGCTCATACACCACCGAAATTCGAAGCTCATAAAGCGAGCTCCTTGCGAGCTCCTTGCGAGCTTCCAGCAAAGCTCCTAGCGAGTTCTCAACAATCGACCTAACAAGCTCTCAATAAAAACCCCAGCTCGCTGGACCGATTAGCTCACTAGCCTAAAAAACATCTAGCTCACATAGATGACAAAGCTGCTGAACAGCCAGAAGCAGGGCCCACTTACTTTATCTGAAACTGACCATACTTCTCGAAATGAGGATCCTACTCCCGATTTTATGCAGATGATAAGGACTGTTTGTCCCCCATTATATCATCTTTATATTTCTATATTTTATCCAAATTGGAAAGGCCTCTCATTATAAATAGGAGTCAGAGATATCATAAGGGGGGTAAGGAGAATAATCAGATACTGCCACTCTAGAAGAATAATCAGAGTCCGATCGTGGAGTAGGCATCGTTCTGGCCGAACCACGTGAAAATTGCTTGTGTTCACTCATATCTGAGATCTTTGTTTTCTTCTTCTTGGCATTTTCAGATTCACTCACCGTGGCCCAAAACAAATCACGGTTAGCTGAAATCCAACGTCGACAGAATGTAAGAAGCTAGATCACATTAGAAGTGACTGCCCTCAGTTGAAAAGAAAGGACCACAAGGAAAATAAAGTAAAGAAAAAGGCATTAGTTTCTTGGAGTGAAGAGGAGTTGTCCTCAAGTGAGGATTCTCAAGATGAAGAACTGGCAAACATGTGCTTCATGACAAAACATGATGATGAGGTAACTTCCAAACTTTCAAATTCAATTTTTGAATTTACATTTGAAGAGCTACATGATGCATTTAATGAACTATTAGAAGAATGTGAGCAAATGAATTTGAAAAACGTTGATTTAAAGAAGAAGATTTGTTTGTTGGAAGGTGAAGTTAAAATCTTGAAAACTGAAAAAGAATGCCTAGAGAATGAGAGAAACAATATGGCTAATGAAAAAGAAAGCCTCCTAAAAGAGAACAAAGACATAAAGGAATCCTTAGAAAAATTAGTTAAGGAAAGAAAAGGTTAGAAATAATCCTTGGAGCTCAAAGAAATTTTAGAGATAAGCAAGGAGTTGGTTTTGATCCATGAAATGCAAGTTCTAGTAAAACAGTTTTCATAAGAGCTTCAAATCAGAAGTTTATTCAAAGAAAATCATTTTACAAACAAAAGTTTTCAAAGAAAGAAATATCATGTCATTACTGTGGAAGGAATGGACATTCAATTAATAAGTGCTTTGTGAGAAACAATCCACATAAATTCAAACAAGTGTGGGTTCCTAAGGGAGTAGTGTCAGCTAACAAAAATGGATCCAAAATGATGTGGGTACCAAAGGGTACAACGTGAGTAATTCATTTTGTAGGTTGCGTTGGTATCAAGTAATTCAAGGAGCAAGTGGTTCCTTGATAGTGGGTGCTTTAAGCACATGACAGGAAATCAAGAGCTTCTCAACAGTGTCATCTTCAAAGAAGGAGGTAAGGTCTTCTATGGTGACAATTCTCAAGGTAAGATCATAGGTATGGGTTCCATTTCTTTTGAAAATCTCACATTAGAAAATGTATTTCTTATTGATGGACTTAAACTTAATTTGATTATTATTAGCCAGTTGTGTGACTTAAATTATGAAGTTTGCTTTAATGCAAGTTCTTGTAAAGTTATATGCTCTAAGATAAAAGAAATGAAATTAAAAGGAAATAGAGTAGGAAACATCTATCTCACATTTTTAGAACCATCTAGGATGGGAAATTGTTTGGTTACAAATTCCTCTCAAAACACTTGGTTGTGGCATAATAGGTTAGGGCATGCTAGTATGAACTTAATCAACAATTTAGTTAAGCATGATCTTGTTAATGGGTTGCCTAAGCTTCAATTTGAAATAGATCATATTTGTGGTGCATGCATGAAAGGTAAGCAAATTAGTGTATCTTTCAAACCAACTAATGAACTATCAACATCAAACCAACTAATGAACTAGTGTTAGGACTCCCCAACAAAATGGTGTAGTAGAAAGAAAGAATAGATTCTTACAAGAAATGGCTAGAACAATACTTTGTGATAAAAATCTTCCTAAGTATTTTTAGGCAGAAGCCGTTCATACTGCTTGTCATGTACTAAATAGAGTGTCAATAAGACCCATTTTGAAAAAGACTCCCTAAGAACTATTTAAAGGAAGAAAGCCTAACATAAGTCATTTTCATATTTTTGGTAGCACTTGTTATATTCTTAATAATGGTAAAGAATCTCTAGGAAAATTTGATGCCAAAAGTGATGAAGGAATATTTCTAGGATACTCAACCCCAAGTAAAGGTTATAGAGTTTTCAACAAAACAACATTAGTTGTAGAAGAAACAATTCAAGTAATAATTAATGACATAAATGCTGAAATCTCAAAACCTAGAGAAGATTGTGAAAATGAAGTAATCCAAAATCTTGAAAGACTTTCAATAGAGCAAAATGAATCAAACACTCAAGATAATGATCCCTTTGAAGAAGAGCATCAAGTAGAAAAAGAACCAACATTTCCAACAGAAAGGAAATATGTTAAAGAAAACGAAATCATAGGAGATCTATCCAAAGGCATTAGAATTAGATCATCCATTAGAAATGAATGCCAATATGCCGCATTCTTATCTCAAGTAGAACTTAAAAATATCAAAAAAGCTTTAGAAGATGAAAATTGGATTATAGCCATGTAAGAAGAATTAAATCAATTTGAAAGAAGTGGAGTATGGAAACTAGTGCCAAAACCAAAGGATTATCCAATTATAGGCACAAAATGAGTATTTAGCACTATAAGAAAAATGTATTTTAGCGACGGATAGCGACAGAATTTACGTCGCTATTTTTTTAAAATATTTTTTTAATTTAGCAACGGAATTTGTAACGAAAACCCTGTCACTAAATTTAGCAACGGAATTAGCGATGGAAATCTCGTCATTAAAAATAAAAAATATTAAATAAAAAAAATTAAATTTACCGACGGGGTCAACCCGTAGTTAAAAAATAAAAAAAATTAAATAAAAAAATTAAAATTTAGTGACGAGTCAACCTGTCGTTAAAAAATAAAAAACATTAAATTAAAAATTAAAAATTTAACAATGGGGCCAACCTCGCCACTAAAAAAAAAATTAAATCAAAAATTAAAATTTAGCAACAGGGTACTCCTGTCGCTAAAAAATAAAAAAAATTAAAATTTAGGGACGGGTGATTCTCGTCGCTAAAAAATTAAAAAATAATTAAATAAAGAATTAAAATTTTGCGATGGGACAACCCCGTCGCTAAAAGATAAAAAAAATTAAAATTTAGTGACCAGTATACCCCGTCGTTAAAAAATAAAAAAAATTAAATAAAATAATTCAAATTTAGCGATAGGGTACTCCCTATCTCTAAAAAATAAAAAAATCAAATAAAATAATTTAAATTTAGTGACGGGTAATCTTGTCACTAAAAAATAAAAAATAAAAAATTAATTATTCAAATTTAGCGATGGGGTCAACCTCGTCACTAAAAAATGAAACAAAAATTAAATTAAAAAAATTAAAATTTAGTGTCGGGGCCAATCCCGTCCCTAAAAAATAAAAAAATTAAATAAAAATTAAAATTTAGATAAAAATAATTTAAATAAAATAAAATAACAAAAAAAATAAAAAAATTAAAATTTAGCGACGGGCGTAACCCGTCGCTAAAAAATTAAAAAAATTAAATAAAAAATTAAGATTTAGTGACGAGGAATTCTCGTCGCTAAAAAATAAAAGATAATTAAATAATGAATTAAAATTTAGCAACGGAGACACCCCGTTGTTAAAAAATAAAAAAAATTTAAATTTAGTGATGGGTACACCCCGTCGCTAAAAAATTTAAAAAAATAAATAAAAACATAATTTTTCACTGCTAATATTAATATTAATAAAAATTAAAGTAATAATTTTTAAATATATTACAACTTAAAGTCAAAATAAAAATATAATTTTTCACTACTAATATAATAATTAATAAAGTTTTATTTAAATGAATAAATAAATAAAATTAAAATTAAAATTAATATTCATTTCCCTTTATTAACATTAATATTAAAATTGATACATTAAATAAGTTTGAGAAATTTTGGTGTATAAATATAATTATGAAATATTTAGGAAATAATATTATAAATATATTTTATATACATCAATAAACAAGAAGCCTTACAGATCGACTATCTCGCGCGCAGAACTTAGTCATGAGAGGTTGAGGGTTCAAATCCGGTGAAGAGCAAAGATAATAGCTGGGAATAATATCCCAGCGCTGCCACGTGGTTCACATGAGGGAAGGTCGGGGCTTGGTGCGCATTAAATAAAAAAAAATTAAAATTTAGCAACGGACTCAACCCAGTCGCTAAAAAATAAAAAAAATTAAATAAAATTTAATAAAAAAATTAAAATTTAGCTATGGGGTCAACCCATCGCTAATTTCGTTGCTAATTAGCGACGAGTACAACCCCTGTCGCTAAAACATACCCATCACTAACCTCGTCGCTAAATATCAATGACGCCCCTTTTAGCAACGAAAAGATATCCGTCACTAAATCCGTTGCTAAAAAATTTAGTGACGGATTTTGATGTTTTAGCTATGAAATTTTTCATCGCTAAAACACTGTTTTTTTGTAGTGTAGAAACAAGATGGATGAAAATGGTATAGTGACTAGAAACAAAGCAAGGCTAGTAGCTCAAGGATATAGCCAAGAAGAGGGCATTGATTATGATGAAACTTATACCCCTATTGCTAGATTAGAAGCTATAAGAATGTTATTGGCATTTGCTTGCTACAAAAACTTCAAGCTATATCAAATGGATGTTAAGAGTGCTATCTTAAATGGGTATATCAATGAAGAAGTTTATGTAGAACAGCCTCCGGGTTTTGAAAATCACTGTAATACCCCATATCTGTGAGAGGTCATCATGTAAATTTGGCGAGTTTAAAATACCGAAAAGAGGGTTTAATAGTAAGATAAATCGTCGAATCGACTAGAGGGAGTACCCCAGGACTTATATGTCTAAAGAAAATGGTACATCAGTAACGAGTGTCCCGAGAAAAGAATTATGTCATCGAAAGAAATGAGATCGGTAATAGTTTTTGGTACAGCTAAAATGCAGCTACCAATTAGGCTATAATACTGAATTGTTATAGACGAATTTCAGGAAGTCAACGGAAGCTTGAGAGTGCTTTGGTTTTTTTACAAGGAACAACCATTCAGTAGTTTCAGCAAGAAACAAAGAGGTTTATGGTCAAAACAAAGATCATAAGTGTAATTTATTGGTTTTGGCCGAGGAAGGTCGAAATGATGGTTTTTCTGGATTTTCAGGGGTGAAATGAAGATTTTAGAACTTGAGGAACTTGATGGAATTATTGGATAAGTCAGGGGCTTGAGGATAAGGGCCAAAATGTAAAAGTAAGTTCAATGGGGGCCAAACTGCAATTTCTAAAAATTTGCACATGCATGGCAGATCTGGCCTCGGATTTGGCAGAAAAATCCAAAAAAAAATGGTAGCAAATCTCGTCAGGGCATGGCCAAGGGTAGTCTAGGAGGCGTGTGGGAGAAGATATGGCCGAAAATTGGCCACGTGGAGGTCGGTTTTGGCCTATAAATAGCAAAAGGTTTTAGTCAATTTTGAAGCATCAAATTGCTCAAGTTTGAGGGCGAATCGAGGGAAGCTAATAAGGGGCTTTTGATCCTTGGAGGTAGTAGATCTATTCTGGAGAGTTTGGTGAGCAAAGGGGTCGGTTTGAGTGGATTTCGGGCTTGGCTGGAGTAAAGAGGTGGTGGTGTTGGCCGAGGCTTTGGCCGGCCATTTGAAAGCTTTTCGGTGCTCGTTTCGAGCAAAAATAGGTGGCATCGGGATCGAATCGAATAGGGCTTTTAGGAGGTGTGATCGGGGTCAGATTCTAGTTGTCGGCCGGCGACCAGCTCACTGGAGAAGACGATGCGCGTGCAGTGTGTTGGAAATGTATGCCCTAAAGATACGTTTTATTTAATTTATGGTAATGATGTTTCTTTTAGTCAGTTTATTGCACATATATCATTTGCATTTAATTGTTGAAAAAATGTCCATGCTATTAAGTAAGTGATTCATGTGATGGGTCGTTCTTCACAGTTAGGCATGAATCATGGATACTTAATAAGCAAGAAAAATATTACTCTTGATCTTTTGATAGAACTGGGCATTCTATCATGATAAGATCATTGTGCAATAGATCCTAATGGAGGATGGCTTGCCTTAGCCAGTAAACAGTCCGTTTACTCTAATTGTACAAGCGCATTTGGAATGCGTAGAGTGGACCTGTGATAGAAGCTAATGACAAAGTACTGATTATCATGGAGCTGGTCTATCACTGCTACTACGTGGACGAGTACTCTAATACTTGAGTATTAGTTGGTGGTCTAGTGAGCCTAGAACTATATTCTTAGATTCACTGTAGGTGAGGTCTATCAAAGATCAGCAACCTTGTGAGTTGGGAGTGTGGTTTCTAATTAGCTAAGACAGACTAATACAAGATAGTTTCTGTGATTCACCCCCTTGTGATTGTCCAAGAATAATCAAATAATCCAGGGCCCTGGGAACGTGACTTAAGAGTGTGTGCTTCTGGGTAGCTCCCAGTGATAAGCAAGTACATTCGACTAGTCACAGATTATTGGACTAGTGATCTAAGGATGGTAGAAGTCATTTAGAGAGGTGTTAGTACATTATTTCTTTCTAAATGATGGGTGTTACACAGAGGGGTATTATCGTCATTACACTAGTAGGTCAAAGACATCGCACATGCAAAATTATTCGTGGGGTCAGTGTTACCATATGGTGATAGTTGGAACACTTAGAATGACAAAATATAGCTACTGGGTAGCAGGGATATTTTGATCATTTTAGCAGCCATGAATAATTTGTCTTTTGGTCCCCAGGGTAGCTCGATGTAACTCATGTATTATTTAATACATTTTGGCCTGTTGGGTGAATTACATTGAGAGAGAATTATTTAATAGTTCATTGGTTTTAATTAATTAATTGGGCTAACCCAATTAGAGAATTAATTAAAATGGACTTGGCCCACTAGGGTTTGGCCCACTAGGGTTTTAGCCCTAGGGTTCTCCCTATATATATTCTCTCTCTAGTTGTCATTAACCCTAAATTTTTGATTTTCTCTTCTTCACCAAGAGAGGCCACGAGTTTGAGTCATACTTTGGAAGATCAAGAGACCTGATGCGAAGGAGCCGACGAATCGCAGGACAGCCGTCATCTCCACCACGCGAAGAAGCCGTCGCGCCTCCTCCTTCTGTTGCTCCATTCCGACCGGTAATCCGAAGAAAAAGTAAGTCTTCTAGATTCTTATCTATACGAGGATCGATTTTGTTTAAAATCGCTTCCGTTGCATGCTTTGATCCTCGTTGACGGTCCTTCACAGTGCACGCATTGTCTTCACTCACAGAGATGCGCTTAGGCACGTGGGGGCGCGTGCAGGTGAGTTATTTTCCAATCCTTTTTGTATTATTCTTGAAAAATTATTTTAGGAATTGTTGTGCAAAAATATTTGGTGAAAAAGGTTTGTATATATTTATTTTGGATTATTAGTGAGGAAAAATGGGAGAAAAAAATAGGAAAATGTGAGAAAATTAAGGAGAAAATTATATGTTGATGGTTATTAGATGATTAGGGTGCCTTGCAACTTGAGGTGAAGTGACCCGTGCGGAATTCAAGGTGGGCACGTAAATCGAGGCATATCATGCTTTTCGAGATAATTTGAGTTACATCTAAAGGTGAGTGGTTCTATCGAAAAAAGAACTTGTTTGTGGCATGTGAATGGTTTACTGTGAGTGTTCATCCTTATGGCTTGGCTTATTGTGATGGTTTGTCAAAATGGTTATTTAATAATGCATTGAATTTCATACGATAAATTGCATACATTGAAATGTTGACTTTATATTATGCATGTTATGATTTTCGGCATTGGCATGTTATGTATTATCCATGTGGGATGTGGGTTGTTAGCCTGTGACGTGGCCCATGAGTGACAACACTCGGGATGCGTACTGAGGATTAATGCTATGTGACCCACTTGGGACGGGGCTGAGACGGACTTCACCCTATGGTACTCAAGCGGTGGGGCTGAGAGTGGACACCACCCCGGTTGTTGGCTCAAGTGGTGGGGCTAAGAGTGGACACCACCCCAGGTTCCTTTGAGCAATAGCATTAATACCAAGGTGTCATTGATTTCAAGGATAGTGCTGATGTGATACTCTTGGGGCTAGGCTTGCGTTGGGTTTTGCAATGCTTTTGAGTAGGAGCGTAATGCCTAACAATGACAATGGGGTGATTCTCGGGTTCATATGCCGAGGTTGTCCCTCTTAAGCAAGATTGTGTTTGCCAATGGATCGATGTGGTGGTGTCTCTTGTAGAGAGATTGCATTTTCCCTAATTAGGGCTAAGTGCTATGTGGGATTCTCTTAGGCTGGGGCATGTCAGGATTTGTCGTTTTATATATGATTTTTCATATATTCATGAAAATATTTTTGAACTCTCACTTAGATGATTGAACATCTAATTTGGACTATGTCCCTGGAATATTCAAACGTTCCAGGTGAAAGCAGTGGCGCAAAGTGAAAGAACGTCATTGAGATGTAGCTACAATGTTTAGTTTTCGCAGCGATGTTCAGAGGTTATGTAATATTTTGATATTTTCATGTGAAACATCGATTTGGTTATTTAATTGTAAAAGGAATTTGTCGGTTATATATCATTGAAGTTTCGATCTTGCTTCTGCGGATGTGATTGATAATACCTGTCTTAGTCTATTATTTTTTAAATGTTGAGAAGGTATAGTTGGGATTGTCGGGAAATGATTATGATGAGAGTATGTATATCAAGAAACTTATGTTGTGTGTTTGATGTTGAAAAAAAAAAAATATTCCCAAAATCTCGAGTTAACGCACGCTTAGGAAAAGTAGGGCGTTACAATCACAAGTATGAAGACCATGTGTTCAAATTGTCCAAAGCATTATATGGTCTAAAACAAGCCCCTAGGGCATGGTATGAAAGACTTAGTAAATTTCTCTTAGATAAAGGATTCAAAAGAGGTTAAATAGATACAACCTTATTCATAAGAAATCATGAAAATGATATATTATTAGTTGAAATTTATGTGGATGATATTATATTTGGATCCACAAATAAATCTCTATGTGATCAATTTGCAAATTTTATGCAAGGTGAATTTGAAATGAGTATGATGGGTGAACTAAAATATTTTCAAGGATTGCAAATAAAATAAGAAGATGAAGGTATATATATATCTCAACAAAAATATATAAAAGATCTTCTCAAGAAATTTGATGTTCAAGATTGCAAACCTATGGCTACACCTATGAGTAGCTCCTTACGCTTTAGATAAAGATGAATTAGATAAGGCTATAGATAATAAGCTTAGAATTTGATGTTAAAGAGAAAACATAAGCTTGAGATATCTAAAAGGATCCTCAAACTTAGAATTATTCTATCCTAAATCAAACAAGTTTGATCTTATAGGTTATACTAATGCTGATTATGATAGTTGCAAAGTTGATAGAAAAAGTACAAGTGGTTCATGTCAATTTTTAGGGCACTGTTTGGTATCTTGGTTAACTAGAAAACAAAACACTGTTGCATTATCATCCACTGAAGCAGAATATGTAGCAGCAGGTAGTTGTTGCGCTCAAATCTTATGGATAAAATATCAAATAGAAAACTATGGCATAAAACTTGAAAACATTCCCATAAAATGTGGTAATACAAGTGCTATAGCTCTAACAAGAATCCTGTATTTCATGCAAGAACCAAACACATTGAGGTAAAGCATCATTTTATTAGAGACCATGTTCAAAAAGAAGATATAAGTGTAGAATTTATTGATACAAATAATCAAATAGCTAATATCTTTACAAAGTCTCTTGACGAAGAAAAATTTGAATTCTTTAGAAGTGAATTAGGATTAATCAGGTCGTGACTAATGATCTTTGAGTTTGAATATCTTGAGATCTCTGAAAATCATTTTATGATGTAATTTAAATGTTATGTGTATATGTTTGATTCCATGACCAAGTATTAGAATATGTCGTTAAAATAAGATAATTTGTCGACAGAATGTTCATAGGCCAAAATTTCATATGATAAAAGCATATCTCTTTGTCGACTATCGACCAAATATTATCCATCGGTCGACCAAGCTTCATGTTTTAAGGCAATCGGTCGACAGATTCCTTGCATCGGTCGACCAAGCTTATGTTTTCTCTTCTGTTGGTCGACAGAAGCCTAGTATCGGTCGACCAAGCTTGCGTTTTCTATTCTGTTGGTCAACAAAGCACTCAATGTTGGTCAACCAAGTGGGTTGATCTACTTAAGGGTTAGGCGACCATTTGCATTCCAAACCCTAGCCTTTTTTTAAAATCGACCGATTTTACTCTTGCATTTCCTTGTGCGATTTCTCTTCCATCTTGGCCATCTATTTTTCCCGATTTCTTCACATTTTCCTTCAATCTTTCATTATGTTCTCTTGTTTGCTTCCTTTCGATCGATTGTGTAAGAGAACTCCACATCAAGGGCATGCATTCCATCCTCTCATGGCAAGAACAAAGAATCCGGGCAAGGACAAACTTAAATGCAAGCAACCTGCATCTTCGAGTCATCCGCTGCCTTCACCTACGCCTCAAATCCGTCCCTTCATTTCAGCAAGTCAACAAGAAAGGTATTCTACGTATTTTGATTCTAGAGAGATTATGGCATGATGATATTTGGATATAGGGTTTTTGGAATCTACTAGTTTTCCATACATTAAAACTCTTAAGGAATTTGGTTGGTGGAATTTTTTGACTATCCATAGAAGTATCTATGAGGATCTAGTCAAGGCTTTTTATTCAAATGCCAACAATACGTATCATAAACGTCAATCAGATAAGAAATTCAAGACAAATATAGGGGATACGAATTTTAAAATTACTACTCTTGTGATCCATAACAAGTTTGGAATTCCATTGGATGGTGAAGATTATGCTTCTTGGACCCAAGATTATGTTAAGGCTAGGCAAGAAGTCACTAGAGATCACACCCTCACCATTAGAATCACTGACACAAACCTGATGGACTTAAACACTAGGCTCTTACATCTTATTTGTTGCCAAATGATATATCCTAGAAATGGTAGCTTCTCATTTGTCACTAGAATGGATTTATGGTTGCTATAATGTATTAAGGCAAAAAGAAGTCCAAATTTGTGTCTATTGATGATACACTTGATGATAAAATCATTTTCTGGGAAAAATAGATC